>CM031234.1:173191919-173884356 GCA_018340775.1 Taxus wallichiana var. yunnanensis
TCTATGAGCCATTTCCTTACTTGTTATTTCTCTTTTCTGGATGTAATAAGATAACAACTCATTCTAGAATGTGGCATGGTTATTTCTACTCATTTCCATTTGAATATCTATTATAAGATGATGCATTCTCATAAGACTCACATAAAGGAGAGATTCAACACTCGCACATGTAGATTGAGCAACAGGGGTGGAAGCCTGATTATATTTATTAAACTCAATCAACCAACATTACAAAGAATGGGCTGCAATATTTATAGATATTGCACAGCCAAATACAAACAAGAAACTAAGTTGCACAGGTGCAACCATATTCCAAATTACATAAGCTTCCAATAACATCCGGGAAGCACAAATGAATAATTACAAATATACTTGTTAAAACAATATTTAGATGGTTATGAAGAAATATAACCATATAACAACATTTATTAAATAATTTATTATATAATGCATAATTAATAATATTAGGTAAATAATTAACCTAACATTCCCCCCCTTAATTGTGCATTGTCTCAAGGGATGTGGAGAGGAACTCTCTGAATAACTCAAACTTGTCACGTGCAAGTGACTTTGTGAAGATATTTTCCCGTTGTTCAGTTGTTGGAAAAAATTGAACCTGGATATTGTGCTTCAACAGATGCTCACGTATGAAATGAACATGAACCTCAATGTGCTTTGTTCTCTCATGAAACACTGGATTGAAAATAATTTTGAAAACACCTTCATTGTCAACATACATGGTGGTCGGTTTGTCTTGTGGTATTCCAAGTCCTTCTAGTATGCGACGTAGCCAAATCGCTTCACAGATAGCTTCTCCTACAAAACGATACTCGGCTTCTATGGAAGAGTGAGAAACGAAGTGTTGTTTCTTACTTCCCGTGATATTGGTCTAGATCCCATAAAGAATACAAATCCATAAGTGGATTTTCTATCATTAATGTTACCTGCATGATTTGAATCCAAATATCCAGTCAAGAAGAATTTATCGTTCTTCTTGTATTCTAGACCAAGATCCACTGATCCTTTGAGATATCTCAAAATGTGCCTTGTTGCTTTCCAATGACAAAATTTGGGTTCCTACATGAACCTAGATAGATAGCTCACTATGCAAAGCTAATATCTGGTCTAGTGTAGGTCAGGTAAATGAGACTCCCAATCAGCTTGCCAATAGAGAGTGGCACTTACCTCAAGAGATGGATCTAAACAAGATAAGCGCAATCTGATCTCCATGGGTCTAGCGATTGATGTGTAATCCATCATCCTAAAATTATCGAGCATAGTCTTGGTATATTTCATTTGAGAAACAAAAATTTTATTCTCTTTCTATCATACTTCCAATCCAACAATCATGTCAAACGATCGATTAAGATCTTTCTTCATTGCATCGATCATCTTCACTTGAACTAGCGGTGATGACTAGATCATCGACATAGAAAACAATAATCACCATCTCCCCCTTTCTTTTTGAGGTAGATATTGGGATCGTATGGATTTCTAACAAATCCACGTTATACGAGATGATATCAATCTTGATGTACAATGCCCGAGGTGCATGTTTAAGGCCATACAGAGATTTCCCGAGTCTACATACCTTTGCTTCTTGACCAGGTACTACATATCCCTCAGGTTGAGTCATGTAGACTTCTTCTTGTAAATCCCCATTTAGGAAGGCACTTTTTACATCCATTTGGTGGACTTTCCATCCAAACCGAGCAAATAGAGAGAAAAGATCATCTTGATTGTTTTGATCTTAGTTTTGGGAGCAAATGTCTCCTCATAGTCAATGCCTTCTATTTGTGCATACCCATTTGCTACAAGTATTGCCTTATACTTGTCCACTATCCCATCTACTTTGTACTTTGTTTTAAATATCCATCTGCATCCAATGGGTTTCTTCCCTGGTGGAAGATTGACAAGCTTCCAAGTGTTATTCTTCATCACTCGATTGATATTCGGAATCCATCAGCATCTTTCCAATATTTTGACCGTAGGGCTTCCTGGACTATAGAGGGCTCATCTGATTCAATAACTCTACTCATCAAATAAAAGTTAACTTCTTCCCTTGCTTACTACAATTCCTTGGTCCAGGGGTGGATGTATCCTGAGAGCATCCATTCTTGCATCTTGTAATATACTTGTACACCATTTAGGCATACATTTGAACCTGTTCCCATGGGTCATGGTTCTATCTAATCAACATCACCATCACTTTCATCTTCTCGAGGGAACATCAGCTTAAATTTTTACAACAGGTGAAAAATCTACATCTTGTGAGTCTGGAGGAGTCTTTGATTCCTTCTTCTCGAAAAACTCAACATCTCTACTAGTGTAGAATTTTTTGATCTTAGGATCCATCAATCTATACCCAGGAGTCTCTTCACTATACCCAATGAAGATGAGTTTTTGTGACTTCGTGTCCAATTTCTTTATATTCTGTTTTGGTATGTGCATACTTACTTTGCACCCAAATAATTTGAGGTGTGCAATGGATGGTTTTTTTTTTTACCATGCTTCTTGTGGTGTTATTCCATTAAGAGAAGTTGTGGGTGCTCTATTCAACAAATACACTGTTGTCATTTCTGCTTCTGCCCAGAATGTGTTTACAAGTCTAGAATCATCGATCATGCATCACACCATTTACATGATAGTATGATTTCTTCTCTCAACAACACCATTTTGTTGTGGTGTGTGTGGAGGAGGCATTTGTCAATGAATCCCGTGAGTTTGTAGGTAGTCTCTGAACTCATCACTAGTGAATTCCCCCCCTCGATCTAAGTGGAGAGTTCTAATGTGACAACCAGTTTCTTTCTCAACTGCTACTTTGAACTTTTTGAAGGTTTCAAATGCTTCACTTTTCTTGCGAAGACAAAAATCCACATTTTTCTCAAATAGTCATCAACACAAAGCATGAAGTACTGGAACCCAAAATGACTTGGCTGCATCGGACCACAAAGATCAGTATGAACCAAGTCAAGTTTACCATGAGCTCAAAATGTACTCCTCTAGAATGAAGCTCTGTGTTGTTTTCCTGCTAGGCAATGAGGACATTTGTCTATATCCTTCTGAAGAGATGGTAGCCCATGTACCATATTACACCGGTGAAGTGTTTCGAGATATTTGAAACTTACATGACCAAATCTTCTATGCCACAACTGTGTTGAGGTGGATTTCTTAGCCACAAGTGCTTGATCATCTCTGTGAACAAAATCAAGTTGGAACATGCATCCCACATTGGAGGCTTTTGTAATTATTTTCGAGCCTCTTGATTTATCTCAAATCAAACACGTTTTCTTTCCGGATTGACTATCAAAGTCAATTTTTAGGTTGTGATCTAGGATTTGACTAACTAAAAGAATATTCTTTGTCAACCCAGGGACATATAGGACATCTGATAGTCTGCATTTGTGTGAACCAAGGGGTAGAGAAATGTTCCCAATCCCCTAAACTATATATGAAGAATCATCTCCCAATGAAACATGATTTTTCGATGGTGTGTCCCTCATTGAAATAAACTAGTCTCTGTGGCTGGTCATGTGTCAAGTGGCTCCCGAATCAACATACCAGACATCACTAGATGACGTGGATGGTTCACTTGATCGAGAAGTGAACAAGAAGTCTTCATTGTCTGACTTGTTCTTGTTGCTCAGCAATATTACCTTGCTGGTGGGGTCTTCTTTTCCAGTTCCCCTTTTTCTACCCATGACTTTTGTTAGAATGTCCCTTATAAGTTTGTTTTTGTTGAGGTCCAGAGTTTCTAGATGAACCTTTCTAGAAAGTATTATACCAACAATCTTGTAGGTTATGTCCTCTTTTGTAGATAGGACATTGCTTCTTCTATTGTCTTTCCCCTTGATACTGATTTTGATTTTGGGACTTCTAATAGGAAGTAGGTTTTCCTTTACCTTTTCCTTTCCATTTTTGATGTGAAGATAGTGCCTGCTCCTCTTCATCATCCTTATTGTGCATTGCTTCCTCTTGTTACAATAGGTTTACTAGTTTGTCAAAACCAACTATCGTATCTAACACGTTTAGTGTTGTGACAAAAATGTGGTAAGAAGAGGGGAGTGCTCTCAGAACAATGGGAATGAGAGCATCATCTATGACTGGTTCTCCCAGGGCTAGAAGTGAAGCCCTCAATTTTGTAACTCTTCTTAAGAAAGCTTCAATTTTTTCATTCTGTTTGAACTTTAGTGTGTGTAACTAACTCTGTAAATTTAGTATAACATTATTGTTCTTGGCCTCGTATATTGTGCTCAATTTATCCCACACTTCTTTTACTATTTTGGCATCTCAAATGTGGGGTTTCACATCATCAGAAACTCCAAACAAGATGATGAGTTTGGCCTTCTGATCTACTTTATCAAACTGCCACTGTTGTGTTGTATCAGTAGTTGATCTAGTCAGAGTACCATTCATAGTAGGCCAAATTTCTTCAAACTCAAGTTGTGTCTTGATTTTAGTCTTCCATGCAAGCATAGTTGTTTCCTCTAAGCAATTGTGAATCTGAAAGAAAAAAATTTGGGGGCATTGGTGCCCATTTTGCAGAGATCACTAACAAGGTTTGGCTCTTATCACTCCAGGTATTAGGTCTCCCAATCTATATACCATCAGTCTGATATACCGAACCTTTCTATATACGCACCCTTCCGATATACCCGATGGTACATGGAAGAAGCTTGCCCTTTCTATATACCCGAAGGTACGTGAAAGAGGTGTTAACGTACATGAAAGAATTCAATACGTGGTACCGAGACACTACTGATGGGGTCTGTGTGATTATTGACACTGGATCAAAGAAATATCCTCATACGCGTGCATAACTTTGCTATATACTTGGATAATTTCTCAGTCTGGATTTATGTCGTGCAATCATTCACAGACGGATGGGATGGTCATAGTGTGTGCACTGTGACCTTATTAATCCCCATCGATTTAAAGGTTCGATGCCCAGACAACATTGTTGTAGCTATATTAGGCATTAAGTGCAGTAGTAGTCATGATGGCTTTACCCGTAAGCACTTCCTAGAGGCATCGTATATACCGAACGTTGGGAATGAGATCTAGGATCTCGTGAGTGTTACAGAACCAATTTTATATTGTTTTCTATTATAATTCTACAAGTTTCAGAGCAGTTACAAAGTTACATTTGATTATGGCAACCTAAAAAATAGTACAATATAATACAGTATATAAATTACATTCAAAAATCTGGAAAAAATTGATTGGAATGCAAAAAAAATTATTTTGCAGGCCCTGTGGCCTCCTGAGCCCAATACGACCCAAAATGCAAAGAATTGCAAAAAACCAGCTGAAAATGCAATTTTTAGGTATCCCCCTTTTGGAGAAAGTTGCCTAGAATGAAAAAACAGGCTGAATGGGAGAAAAAAATTTAACCCTAAATTAGGGATTTCTCCGCTAAATTTAGTTAGTTATAACTAAATTTAAAATTTCTGCTAAAGTTAGAGGTTCTACCAAAAATATGACAAATTCAAAAATGTAATTTCGGGGTGGGATTTGAACCCCAAACCTCCCACGTCTAAGTCATTTAGTCTATCCACCTTGGCCGCTTAGGCTTGTTTGAATATAAAGAGCAACATATTGCATTTAAACAAGTGAAAAAATGACTAACCTTGCAAATTGGTGACGTGGTGCATGAAAGATCCACGTGGCTGAGGATTGAGGTGGATTTAGGGCTCCATTTGCACCAAAAATGGATCTACAAACTTTCCTCCGCCGCTTTATTGCTCTCCATGCATTGTTTTTATTTTTATTTATTCACCGTATTGTAATCACCACTGTCAATATGCTTCTTATTCGCTGTTTGTGTATTGATATTGGAGCTTTGATCACTTTGTGATTTTTGTGCAGGTGCAGGTACGTGGTGAGGAGAGTAGGCCATTCAAATTTCACATCCGCAAAAGATTTTTGTTATTTGTCAATGTACCGCATAAACAAGTGTCCATGATAGATTGTTTACGGTGGTCGCAAATTTGCAAACACACAGTAGGTGCAGTGTCGAACCATGTGAAGGAGGGTTAGCAGGAAATTTGTAAAGAGTTTGGTGATCTCACCAATGAAAACCCATCAAAAAAATCTCAAGACCTTCAATCCAATGCAAAGAACATCGACTTTAATTTAATAAAATTTGCTCGAAGTTGTGTAGAGGCAGAGGGACCGGCCCTTTTCAAAATGACTCGCCAGAGCAACCAACATACAATAACCCGAATGCAAATCAATACACAGTAGGGTCTCACCGCAGAAAATTTTTCCTAGTGTTGGGTGCACCAATGTAAAAAAATTGTGTTCCAAACACCTCGAATGAACAGGGGAATGTGGGGAGGCAGAGATGAGCCTCAGGAGGTTGCAGGAGGCTGCACATGCTCTCTATTGTTGCATACTCTTCTCCAATCTTCTCTATCTCTTATGCTCTCTCTTTCCACTCCTTCACAAGTCCAGATTCTCACTCTGGTACCAAATGTAGATTGAGCAACAAGGGCGGAAGCCTGATTATATTTATTAAACTCAATCAACCAACATTACAAAGAATGGGCTGCAATATTTATAGATATTGCACAACCAAATACAAAAAAAACTAAGTTGCACAGTGCAACCATATTCCAAATTACATAAGCTTCCAATAACATCCGGGAAGCACAAATGAATAATTACAAATATACTATTAGAATAATATTTAGATGGTTATGAAGAAATATAACCATATAACAAAATTTATTATATAATTTATTATATAATGCATAATTAATAATATTAAGTAAATAATTAACCTAACAAAGACATGCCTCGGTGATCACCCGTGCTCATTGGGTGATAGGCTAGCGTGCATGGGATTATAATATTGGTCTAAGGGTATTGGTCATTGAGGATCATACTCCCACTTATGTTGTCACTATGCCTAAGTGGGATCGTACTATAGTTTCTAAGGCAAAGCACCTTTCATACATGATCTTCCACCCACTATGCATCATCACGCACATTCTATAGGTTATGGAATTTTGTGTAGGAAATTTTTGAGATGGATGCCTAGGAAAAGATTGAGGCAATAGTAGGGAAGGAATTCCCACTCCTACAAAGAAAAATTCTTCCATTCTTTCAATTTCATTCAATTTTTCCCGATCCCACTATTCCTTACTCTTTGAAGAAACGGGATGTTTCCAAAGATTGAGAACATGCTTAGTGTGGGGTGATGTTGGGCCCTAAAATATTGGCTAAGTACCAAATGGCGTGCACGTGCAAGATCAAGAAGAATGTCTCTCAAGAGAAAGCGCACAAGAAAAAGGGGTTTAAGAATGGTTTAGGTAAAACCAGGGCGCACACAGAAGGAAAAACACAGGTACAAAGGACTTCACCATATTTGGCATTCTGAAGACACTTGTGGAAAAACATGAGGACCCAACTAGGCATGATGAGTGGATAAGATTCCAACCTGGAACCTTGGAGGTTAGGAAAAGGATATTCCATGGAGGGAATATTCCCATGAGGCAAAGGGATAAGCATTCACTAATGGAGGACAAAATCGACACTTAGCACACAATATGTCTAAGAGAAAAGGCATGGTGGTGGGTTTTGATCCTATAAACATAGATGCTCGAGCTAAAGACAAGGATATGTAGAAAGATAGGAAAAGAGAGAAGAGAATGCAAGAAATAGATAGAGAGAATACATAGAGAGTAAGATGCTTTGAGTGACGAGTGTTGAAGTAGTTCTAGGGTTTAGAGCACTTAGTGTTAAGGGTTGTGAGGGATGTCATAAACCTCTATATGGCACTAGGATCTATAATAAGGGTTAAAATGGAAGGGTATAGCTAGGGTCTCATACAAGGGAAGATTTGTAGGAGTTGGGTCTCTGTCATTTAACATGTATGGTATGTGATGACCTCTTTTGACTGTAATGTGGCTACCTAACTATTCTAAATGAATATATTTATATATAGATGGGTTCGTTATGAATATCATTCTTAAGGGTCTAAACCTTTGTGTTATATGACTACCATGGCTCAAATATGGTTTATTATGCTTATTACATTATTATTAAGTTTTTTTAATACATTAATGTGTGGATCTGTAAGTTGTCCCTTCCACTTTTCTTTTAACTAAGTAAATGTACTTCTCATTTTGTAATTCATCCTCCATTAATGGAAAAACCTTCTCACAATGCTCACATAAAGAGGGGCTCGGCACTGGCATGCCTCGTGAGTGCCCAGCTCCCGTTGGGTGATAAGCTGACACGCTTGGGGATAGAAAGTAGTATTCAAATGACTACATCTTGTTTCCATTTCCGGGACCTCTTTTCAAAGTTGTTTTGATAATGATGTGTGATGACAAAATGCTTGATGTTGGACAATGTCAAAGCATGGTTTAGGATCACAGAGGATGAGTTTGATAAGATATTTAGTACTAGACCTCGAGTTTGATGCACGTAAATGGGTGGAAAAACACTTGTATTATGAGTTATATGAGACCTTATTTTTCTTCTTTCTAGTGTAGTTATATGAATTGCTTTCAAAGCATATGCATCTAGATCAATCGCACTATAGATCTCACATGTGAACCCAAGATAAATTTCAAAGCCTACGGGATGTTGATCCGACTTAGACACATGTTGTTCATCATTGGTGGAGAATAGTGCTAACCAATTATACCCTAGAATACGTTATTTCTACGTATTCTTATCTAGAGGTTACTTGAGTTTGAGTTCTTAAGGGAGCCTAGAGGATAATTTTTACATTTTATCCCTTTAGCTATAAAGATCCTAATAATTACACCGATTCTAAAAGCATTTCTTATGGTTAGCTAAGCTTCTTTAGTGCATTGGGAAAGGAAGATGACGGAACTTATGGCTGAATAGGAGAGGGAAGATAGGCGACTCAAGTATAATGAAGCTCGTGAAAGGGAGTTAGCTAAACAATGTGAAGTTATAAGAGTGATGGATTTATGGAGGCAAATGTTACATGAAGGAGTTGAGGTTCACGTATAGGACGTGGATCCTAAGCGATCTGTGTTATCCCATCTTGGAAAGTGCTTGAGAGAGACCCTTCAACTTCTGATGAGAGCTCATCACTTGGAGAAAGGAGATTCATTGGCATGCATCTGAATCCACCTAGTGACCAACCCCTGGTGCTTAGTTTTCCAAATCCAGAGATAAGTATTGTTAACCCAGTCGGTATTGGTGGAAGTAACCGATCAACACCTAGGAGGTATAACTTTTCATTTGGCACATCTATGGCTACACAAAAATTTTCTATGTTTAGAGGTATATTATCTAGAGAGGCATTTTGAAAAAGTATGGGTACACAAAACTTGGGTATCATATTTGGAAGTCAGATGAGACACACATCTAGTAGTGGTGTAATATCATAGACTGTGGTGCGTAGTTTAGTGTGACAATGGGGACACAAGGTACGACCACTTCAAGACCTTTTCTAGCTATAGGAGGTGGATCTATTGGAATGGGAGCTAGAGGACCTAGTGGAACTAGTAGATGTGGAGGATCCGGTAAATCAATGGGGAGTAGGCACTGGTGGATCTAGTGGAATTGGTGGTGGAGATAACACCAAAGGAAATCAAGGTTCTGGATCGATCGTCCAAGAGCCTCAACCACCTCAACAAGTATTTTTTGAAATTTCTTTACATATACAAGACTACAAATGTGTTGAGGATGCTACAGAGCATGTACACAAGTGTGAGTTTCTATGGAACGCAAAGGGGATCACTACTCTAGAACAAAAGGCAAGTTAGTTTGTAACAATGTTACAGGGATGTATGCATAGTTGGTACTGGAAGTATGACCACCACCAGAGAGTGGTATATTCCACGTTGATGCATAACACCTTCTCACCAATTTCATATTCTGAATATTAACAAAAGAGCATTAGTGCGTTGAAGGAAATTCAACAAGGTATGACAAAGAGTGTGCAGGAGTATGACACACATTTTAAGACTCTCTTACAGAATTTTTCTAATGATATTCATCCTTCTCAACATGCTCAGTGGTTCATCTGAGGACTAATAACACCTTTTAGGAGAGTGTTGTCACATGACCTTCGGCCGACCCGCGTAAGGCCTTGGAGGCTGCCCTATGCACTGAGGTTGTTGGAAGCATGGATACCGGTGTTATCCCTTTTCTTGAAGCTCAGATTGTTGCAATGGAAAAGCATCTCAATAAGCTATATGCAAACTCGATGCATGAGACTCGCAGTGGCCTATGGTGCACATATTATGAGGTAGAGGGGCATAAAAAGGACAATTGTTGTCAGAGATTGGTACACTCCATGATAGTGGACTTTGAGATTTACCACAAAGATCATGATGTAAGTAGGTGTCCACTATTGCAGTGTGTGATCCATAAGAATGTGTCTTCTTATTGTAAGATTTGCACCTCTACTACTCATGACACCAAGGATTGTAGATTGATTGACCAGATACATGATGCCATTGATATTGGTGTGTGAAAAACCATCCTCTTGAGAAATTCCAAGGATGATGGTCATAACTATGAAGGTCATATAGATGGGGGCACATGGAAGAGGTTTCCAGGAGGATTCTATGGTCTTGTCAACCACGAAGGAGGAAGAAGTGAGTTCTCACATAGAACTTGTTACAAGTGTGGATCTACAAAGCACTATAAGTGTGAATGCACTAATCATTACAATGCTTTTAGTGTGGAAAGAATAAAGAGTATGAGGAGTTCCCAAAGTTATTTGAACATATGAGCCAACAACACCAGAAGGAAAAAGGCATCATAATGGTAAGAATAAAGAAGTCCGGCTCGCAATGGATGTCAAGGGTGGTGTGTGAGTCATAACTAGAGCCCGTACTAGTGACGACATGAGTTGAAGTTGCACGCACCATGGAGACACAAAGGAGAGTAACCATTATTTAACAAAATAAGGGCAAGGGAAAAGGGAAACAAGCTATTTACACAAGCTTTAACGAAGAATGGTATGCAGAGATGTAATACCCAGATGGTGTATTGCTTAGAAAGGAATAGGTGTCTCATGTTAGAAAGATAGTTGTGAGTAAGTAAAACAATCAGATGAGCACCACAGAGAATGTGATGTCATTGGAACTGGTTCACCCTATAGAAGAAAGGACACTATATGGAATGCCTATTTACGACGATGAAGTAAAGGTGAAGATGGAGAAGGCCAGGTTGTTACAACTCTATGAGTTGCCCTATTTTTGAAAACCTGATTGACTATACTATTGGTTAATGTCACACGTACATGAGGACCATTTCTATTTTGCAGGATGAAGAATTTAGATAACTCCCCAACTAATTTTTAATTTTATTGGTCTTACCTACGAAGGAGAATCTTTTGATGATGACTTCGACAATAAGGAGGCCATCAAGAAGACTTGTGGAATCCTATGACTATAATAAGGGGTCACGGTACTTAGAAATATCTATGATTTGTGACCTCCGTAATGAGGATGGATGAGCACTTGGTCCTAAAACTAAATGGATAGGAGAGGTGGACACAGATCAACAAGGCTTGGTTGAACGTTTTCTGCAAGATCTCGAGAGGAGACCATCTATAACCTCTCAAAATTCACACTAGAAGAAATCGTCGGTACCATGTGTGATGGAGAGAATATCATGTTCAGTAATGTCCTCCTTACCATTGTATTTTCAGAAATTGGAGTACCTGATGGGCCGAAAAATTATGTGGGAATACCCGGACAAGAACCCTTCATCTCGCAAAAATATTTTAAAAGTACACTTGTGACACCATAACAGGATGCCCACAAGGTGTGCCTAGAAAAATGGTATAAGTGGATGCGTGATGCATTTGGCCCGTAATGGAGAATACCCGAGTGGTTACCTATTTAATTACAATGTGAGGTTGAATTCACTTGTGTACCAACATTTCTATATCGGTAGGTTTTCTCTAGCAGATGGCACTAGGGGTCCCTAGCGCAAGTTTTCATTCTCCTTCATTACACAATACTTCCAGGTCGGGGTTAATAGATTCAAGGAGGAAAATAAGTTAATGTTTGACCTTAGCAAGGATGACCATGATTACTTGTGAGTTGTGCATGACTTTGATAAATCCAAAAATCACACCTACATGGAGAATTATGTCTCTCATGACATGCATATGATGAATCCAATAAACATTGCATATTCTTGGGAGAATGCAGAAGGTATACCCGCACATAAGGCCAAAGTATGAGAAGGTAACTTACATGGAGAATGATGTCTCTATCCCAAAAGATCTCACCTTAAGAAGAATGTCATGCCAAGGAAAAGGGAGAGAAAGGAGGCACCTGAGAGAAAGGCACCAAGTATACATACAACACAATATGCAAGTGCACATGAGTCAAGTGCAAAAGCAAAACCTATGCATGGAGGAAGAAGTCCCCACATAAGAGAAAGAGAAGACACCTAAGGAAGAGGAGCCCCCTATGAAAGAAAAATCACCAGTAAGGAAGGATTCACCTACTAAAGAAGCAAAAGAATAATCTCCTATACTAGAATCACCAGTTAGGAAGAAGCAGAAAGTAACAAAAAAATGAACTTGGAAGAAACAGAGAGCATGGAGGTGGACAAGGGAAACAAGGATGATGACAGCATAGTGAGGATCAAGACCATCTTGTGTATGATGTACATGACTCAAAGGAGGAGGGAAATGAAGAGAAGGATGAGGATGAAGGAGGTGCTCATGGAAAGGGAGAAAGTGAGGAAGTCAACACAAAGGATCAAAGGACTCCAAGCTGAACAAGGAGTAAATAGAAGATGTCACAGAAAGGGAGGTAGCAAGCATAATAAAAGACTTGGTGGAACAAGAGGTGGAGTGCAACGCCAAAGAAGTGCTCAAGGAGGTGGAGGAAAGTGAAAGTGTAGAAAAGGAATATGGAAGCATGGCAGATATCCCAACCTAGCGGTAAGCTTCCCAAAGGTAGCGTGCATGGGAGGAAAGGGTATGGTAGCGATGCAAGATCAAAGAATGACTTATATCAATGATCTAAATAAGGTACTTGAGCATGTGTTTCCAAAGTACCATACCTTCAAACCAACTCCTTACATGGTCTTCTTTCGATGAATATGATGCATACCCATGCACAAGGAATATTTTGTCTTGGGCTTTTGAGTCCCATGTTGATGAGCCCGAGTTTGAGGTCAACTAATAGGTGTTGATGAAGATACCAAATACTAAGGGATTAAACCCTTTGGTGAATGCTCAACAACTATCGAGGAAAAATTTTGTAATACACTCAACAAGGTGTTGGTAGAGGTTGAGGTGAGGCTCTTCGGGAGAAATGATAGAGTAAGGGTCTTGGAAGAAGATCTTGAAAAGAAAAATGAAGAGATCATTGAAAAGGAAAAGGAGCTAAAGTAAGAGGAGCTGATCAACGCACAATTAAGGTGTGAATTAAGGGAGAAGAAGGTAAAGGTACGTGAGATTTATAAGAAAATAGAGATGACTTTAGATGTCGTAATCTTGAAGCACCTAGACTGGCCCCGCTTGAGAAAAATACAAGTCAACCATGTAATTCTTAGAAGACTTGACCTACATCCTCACCATGAAAGGCAGCCACACACGTTGGAATCAACAGAAGAGGCATTGGAATGCTAGAAGGAGGAAGAAAGACTGAAGATTGGGGAAATAGTTACTCGGTACTCAAGCTCTTTTCATTGTAAATACCATCTCACAAATGGATGAAGCTATGTATGACAATTACACTCGACATAGATAGGGTGGCAATCATATTAGTTACTACACATGAGGTAGGTTTGAAGGAGTTTCAAGAAAATAACAAAGGAAATAGGAAATAATGTGATAAAATCCTAGCTGAAGTTAGGAAGAATATGGAAGAAAATCCTTGTGGCTTTTGATTAAGAATCATCTTAAGGATTTGTATCCCCAAGTCACTCACAGAATGGATGCACTGGACGACCTTAGAAAGTAGTTAGAAGGAATTTTAGATACATTGAATGTTAAGGGAGACACATTGATTTTTGAGGAGGTGATAACTCTAGTGGGTGACCTAATTCAAGTAGACACAGCGTGATGTGGATGCCTGGGAAAAGATTGAGGTAATAGTAAGGAAGGAATTCCCATTCCTCCTACAATAGAAGCAAATTCTTCCATTCATTCAATTTGTCTCGATCCCACTGTTCTTTATTCTTTAAAGAAGCGGGATGTTTCTGAGGACAAAGAACATGCTTAGTGTGGGTTGATGTTGGGCCCTAAAATATTGGCTAAGTACCAAAGGGTGCTCGCACGCAGATCAAGAAGAAGGCGCTCAAGGGAAAGTGCGCAAGACAAAGGGTTTTAAGAAGGGTTTTGGTGAAACGAGGGCACGTGTAGAAATCACAACATGGGTTCAAAGGACTTAGTGATATTTGGCATTCTAAAGACACTCGAGGAAACACGTGAGGACCCAACTATGTATGATGAGTGGATAAAATTTCAGCTTGGAACCTTGGAGGTTAAGAAAATGATATTCCATGTAGGTAATATTCCCATGAGACATCATTATAGAGAGTGGAGGGTTTAGAAAGGGATAATAATTCACCAATGGAGGACCACATCAACACTCTGCACATGATCTATCCAGAGAAAAGGCATGGTGGTGGGTGTTGATCCTATAAAGAGAGATGCTCAATCTAAAGACAATAATATGCAAAAAGAGAGGAGAAGAGAGAAAAGAATGCAAGAAATAGATAGAGAGAATGCATAGATAATAATATGCTTTGAGTGACAGAGTGTTGCGGTGGTGCTAGGGTTTAGAGCACTTAGTGCTAAGGGTTGTGAGGTATACCATAAACCTTTGTATGGCATTAGGATCTGTAATAAGGGTTAAAATGGGAAGGGTATAGCTAGGGTCTCATACAAGGGAAGATCTTAGAGGATTTGGGTCTCTGTCATTTAACATGTATGGTTTGTGATGACCTCTTTTGATTGTAATGTGGCTACCGAAATATTCTAAATGAATATATATATATGGGTTCGTTATGCATATCATGCTTAAGGGTGTAAAACCTCGTGTTATATGACTACCATGGATCATATCTGGTTTATTATTCTTATTACATTGTTATTAAGTTTCTGTAATACATTAATGTGTGGATCTAGTAAGTTGTCCCTTCCACTTTTCTTTTAACTAAGTAAATGTACTTCTCATTCTGCAATTCATCCTTCATTAATGGAAAAACCTTCTCACAATGCTCACATAAAACAAGGGATCAGCACTTGTGCATTCCTCGGGTGAGCGCCTTCGCCCCCACCGGGTGATAGGCTGACGTACTTGGGGTTAGAAAGTAGTATTGAGGGTAAATAAAATGACTACACCTTTTCATCAGGGGTTACTCTTACTTCAATATGTACCACTCCACTTTGTGATCCTACTTTTTATAGGTAGTTGGTTATAAGTCTCATGTACTTGACCCATACTCGCCTTGATATTTCATTTGCAGTAGGGGTATTATGTTGGTTTACACATTCTCCTCATAGTAGTCACAGGTAGGATGCTAAAAGGATTTTGTGCTATTTGCAGGGAATTTCCCACTTTGTCCTACACTATAGTAGGGGTTATACTCGATTGGTTGGATATACATATTCATATTGGGAAATTTCTATTGATGATAGGAATTCCACTTTTGGCTATCTTTATTTTCTTGGTTTTTCTCCAGTTGCTTGGGTGTGTAAAAATCAACAGTGCTATTACACTTTCATCTTTAGATGCAGAGTACAGTATAGCAAGAGCTTATAGTGAGTTAGCAGATTTTTTGACTTCAATAGTTATTAACAGAGTTTGCATTCCCACAAGATTCACCAAATGTACTTTGGTGTAACAACCAAAGTGCAATTCACATTTCTCGCAACCATGTTGAGCACCAAAGAGACCAAGCATATTGAGATACACATACACTTCATTCACCAAAGTACATTCGACTCGTAAGTAGGTTGCAGACCTCTTTGCAAAGTATTTTTCATCACCTCGCTACCATGAGTTGTATGGAATGCTTGGGATTTTTGAATTTGTTCTTGGGGGTGTTCATGATAACATCTTCCTTCTTCTTCTTCTTTCTTTTTCCTTCTATCGTGATTCTTTCCTTATTTTGATTCAATATTTCTTCATGGATATATTGTACATGAGTACCTCATCAAGCCTTGTTTCGGGACTCATAATGTGGACATGCCACTTATTTTTGGCCCCTATATTCACTTGAGGGGGGTGTTAGTGTAGGTATTTACCTTAGCTCATGTTCACCTAGGTACTTTATTTACCTTTATTGTATTTATCCTCACCCACTTATGTGTGTGGATATTTATTTTTATTTATTTACATATAAGGGGATATTATCTAGTCATTAGGTATATTTATTTCCTTGATCTATGGTATTGACTAGTTATTTCCTTTATCTATGGTATTGCCTAGATCCATGATGTCTAGTTCTTTCCTAAATATATGGTCTTTACTAGTTCTTTGATGACTAGTTATTTCCTTGATTTATGGCTTGATCTATGACCTTGACTAGTTCTTAGATTGTTATTCCTTACCTATATAAGCAAGGCTCATTCTCATTTTATTTCATTGAGTTCCATAATAATATATGATATTGTTTCTCATTTGTTTGCAAAGGTTTTATTAAATTTATTCTAGTGAATTTCTTTTATCTTATTGATCATGGTGTTTGATTAGCATATGAGTTCTTGGCTTGGTACGATTAGGTTATTATTCCTTTTACTCATGAAAATTAAAAAAACTCTATTCTTTTCATACTCATTCCTACAATCTCTCCATGGATGTTCCTTATCTATCTTTCTCAAACAGTCTCTAGCTCTATGTCTAAAATCATAGCATGAAAAATAATATCCATTAAATTTTCTCTCATACCTAGATGCATTTGGTTGTCTGAACCTTCTTGTGTTGATCTTCTTGGTTTACTTCTTATTTGTTTTCTTGTTAGGACCAACCTTTTCTTCTTCCTTGTTCTCTGAATGGCTTGATTCAGGCTTCAAATATATTTTCTTTTCTTGTGCCACTTCTTCTCTGATGATATTCAAATCTACCCTTAATTTATCACACTCTTCAGTCTTTTCTTGGATGGATTCTTTACAATAATTATGCTCTATTTCACTTGGAAGTATTTTTAATTTATTTGTGACTTGATTCAGTTCAATTTTCAGGGTCTTTACTTCCTCTTCCAGTTTCAGGAAGTAATTTTATTTTTGTTTCAAGGAAATTGAAACATTCTCTCCAAATGAAGACACTTCATTTCGTTCTTCACCATGGTGAGCTTCCATGTGCTTAATCTCATTCTTCAGACCTTCTATCAAATATTGAGAAATATCATACTTTCTCTTCAAGATTGATTCAGCTAAAGAGCTCGTGTTTGTGTCTTCAAGATCACCTCTAAGATGTTAGGCTTAAATCGGAGGAACACGCTCTGATACAGATTGTTGGATGTCACAAGCACTGAGAGGGGGGTGAATCAGTGTTGATCATATTAGCAACAATTAAAACTTATTGAAAAGAACTAGAAATCAAACCATGAACAAAAATTAAGGTGCATGCAATAACATTAGTATATAGGACACCAAATTTATAGTGGGAAATCCTTAGAGGGATAAAATCCACTTGAAATCAAATCATATTATTAAGAACACCCATTCTTAACATACAATAATTTTGAATTTTGTTGAGCACCCACTCAACCTGAGAAGCACCCATTTTCTAGTCCTTCTAGAAACCACTGGAAGGTTGTCAAGCACCCACTAGGCTAGTTTATCAAGATTTCAACTTGCAAGTAGCTCCCACTTCTGTAACCCAAGCACCCACATAGGAAAAATACAATAACAAGTTAAAATTTGATCATCTAGTTGTTTGTTGCTTAATTAGTAGATCATGATCTCCTTTCTAGTTGTTTGTTCATTCACTTATCTCAATTCTATATTTTTTCATACTTTTCTCATTCAAGTATTCATACAACTACACCTAAGGTTGTCAATTTACCATTATCATCAACTTGGTCACTATCTTCAATTCTGAGATATTCATTGGTTTCATTACTCTTCACTATTGTTTGATTGGTATCTACTTTGCAAGATTTATTCTAGACCAATTCCTAAATTTGTTTCATTCCTCTTGTAATTAAAGAATTGAGTTATTCTACTTCAGTTTGTGGCATTTGAACTATGTCACCTGTCTCTCGATCCATCTTAGTTTCAGTCTTCTACATTCCATCTCGGGTTTTATCATTGTTATCACATTCATGAAGTGTTGGACTAAATACTTTATTCCCATATTCTTGTAGACTGATTATACATTCACTAATCCTTGTTATACATGTCCACAATTCATCATCTCAGATCTCTATATCCTTCATTTCATTTTCAATTTTCTATCTCATTCATCTCATCCGTTGTAGTTCATTGTTTTTCACTTATAAGCATCAACTCCTTAACACAATCTTTGAAGTACCCAACACACCATCCTTTTACACTTTTACATCGCACTCCATAAATGTTTTCACACTAATATTTTTTTTACTTATACACTCTTCAACTAACCACACTATCCAAGGCTCAAGTTCTTACCATGGAATTCAAGAGACATGACTCTCCACCTTCTACTTTTTAGTTAAAAAAATATTAATTTTCTTTTGGTAGTTAGTGAATAGGTAAAGATAAGTTAGCTCGATTCTCTTTGTTTAACTAACCATATATCCATCTTTGAACTCCTCAAATTTTATTTAATTTCATATTTTCCATTTCATTTCCTTCAACTTCAAAAGTTGAGTACTTGGGTTGTGATTTGCATGAAAAAGTCAAACATTTTCCTTTCAACTTCTCGCTTACAATATTGATCAATTTTCTTGATGTAACTGATTAAGATTTTGAAACTTTATTCATAGATACAAGAGCTTCAAAATACTATTTAAAAGAGAACTTCATAGCTTTAAAACCTCTACCTTAAGTTTGAGAATAATCATGTTTTCATCTTCAAGTGAACATTCTAACAATTACCCTAATTTCTCAAACCGAGAAATTTAAACTTGGATCTAAAAATTTGTTCCACCGACTTCATACCCTTATGATTTTTTCCAAATATCTAATATGCTTGGAATAATTAACACATTGTTAAAGTAGAGTCATCAACCTCACTTTTTACTAGGTTAAGCACTGCTACTAACTACTTGTTGAAGAAAATTTGCACTCGAAGGAGATATACACTATTATAACACCAATATTGTCTTCTAATACTTGTTCATCCTCTTCATTTCATGATTCAACTAAAAATTCATTTGGAATTTTAAGAAAATTATGAAAACAATGAGGAGAACTGAGTTTTACCAATTTGTGCACGAGTTTCTAATTTTCTATTACAGAATAATCCTAGTACACTCCACTAATTCACTTAAAAATATTTTAAAACATAGCCATGACATCTAGGAATATATTTTCACCAAAAATATTGTATTTTTCTGGTGAATTTGGAAGATATCATTAAAAACCTTCCTCATGCCCTAGAATCGGCGTTAATGGGACTAAGACAACCCGACAGGAGGAAAAAAATTTATAGCTTGATAATTTTCAAGTGAAATTCGAAATTTCTTTTCCCGTAGGTTCATCTCAATACCCTCTATTTATTCCAAGTGAAAACCAATCACGAAGACCTTTCATTTACTCCTAATGATGAAGATTTACAGGGTATAGTTTGATATAAGGAAGTGTCTTTAACATTAGAGGTAGTTTGTCCCTATTTTATACCTCTTGAAGACTTATTAATGACTTTGGAGCATACTTGTGCTTTTATGACTATTTTAGATCACATGAAGAAGGATAAAACATCTTGAGTTACCATTCTGTATGACTTCCATGACTATCTTGAGACCTTACTTCTCAAGAACCTCAAGCAACATTTACATGTCAATGATCATTATGCACAAAACTTCACACTTGTGTTATATAGAGTCTCTTCACTTAATTTTTATGATGCCAATGATGAGTAAAGACACATATTGAAGAAAAATATACTCAAATCAGTAGCTTCAATGGGAACTTTTGTAAGTTTCTTGAGTTCACACTTTCATAACAGTATGGAGAGGATAACTACACACCCACACCTTCACTTAGAAGTCATATTAGATGATAAAACACCTTTAAAGTGACCTTTGGAGAAATTATGGGAACTAAAGAAATGACCAAAGCATAAAAAGCACTCAGCTATATCTTGAAATTCAAAATATATGCCATGATAAAGAAGAAACCCCTCTAAAAATTCTTATATTTTTTCAAGTACATATCCAAATGACTTGAGACCTTTTGCACTAGCTCAGATTGAAATCTACTTCAAAAAAACCTTCTATCATTTATCTGAAGGAGACACTATATTTTTGCATGACTATCAAGAAGCTAGGAAGCTCAAAATGATCTTTTCAATAGACCAATTTCAAAAAACTCACACAACTTTCTCAAATGTCCTTTTGAGGACTTGAAATTTTCTTGAAGCATAAGGAAACATTCCTTAAACATATCCCATTATTTTATGTCAAAAATATCTCTGCATTTGTCCAGCCCATCTCATTTGCATGCAAGAACAACTTGGTTCCTTAAAGATAACTTTGGCTAACTTTTTAATTTTTCCTTCATGACCTGAAATAAGCTTTATTTTTGCTCAAATTTTTCCTGGACAACATCACTAGATTAATTTCATACTCTCATTGTATTTTCATGACATTTACCATCCTTTCATACCTCATCAAGCTCAAGAAATAGGCCTATATGAATCACTTTGACCTGAGACTTCCCCAAGTGACCTTATACTCACTGTAAGGTCTTGTTTAACATACTTATTCCATCATACCTGGCCTAGGTCACATCTAAACTAACCATAACTACATTTTCCATGCTTCTTGCCACACAATCCAAGCCTCGCAAAGCACCGGAACCATCTTAAACTCTCTCCTTGAGCTTCAAACATCCTCAAAAGACATTGCTTTTCCATCAATGTCGATTGACATCAATGATAACACCAATGACCAAGGTTCAAAAAAATTTACTTGGTAAAATATTCAAAGAAGTTGAATTGACCGAGGTCTGAATTGTTATACATGTAGACCAAATGACAAAGAAGTTCAAGGAATCATCGAACAATTCCTTTATTACAGGCACAAGGTAGTTGGTGAAGAAGGAGGGAAAGAATCATATAAAGGAAAGGGTGGCACCAGCCCTATCTTAACTTGGCTATCATTTTTACATAATCTCCAAGTGGAAAACCTATCAAGTTGCGGGTTTGACACAACCACTTTACTATTTTTGTGGGAGAATGTATTTTAAGTGTACTTACATTATATTTTTAGCATGTAATGATTAAGAGGAGTATATATAATTTCTCAACCCTCCTAATCTATAAGTATGATAATACATTGTGTAATCAGGGACTTTTAGATCTTATTGTAAGGAGACTCTTCCATTTTGGGAGGCCTTATATGTATTCTCTAGCCTCAGTAATATATAGGAACAATATTTTTCCTTCTACTATTTGATGTGTTGTGTATTATAATAGCTCATTCAATACTTGTGAATGCTCTTATTTCCTTATATGTGATGATATATCTTACCTTCATATTAATTATATTTCTTTGGTTAAATTGTTAGTTGTGATTTATAAACTTATTTATCTCAGTTATGGAGTAAATAAAATCCCTTTTATTATCTTTAAGTTTTATATTCATAAGGTCATTTGGTAGAGAAAATAATAAGAAGTTGTGCATGTCATATATTTTTCCCGTAAAAATACTTTTTGCTTGTGAAGCAGATCTACTTGTTCGTTAAACTATTGATGCATCACCTGATTTAATGTATTCACAGTTATCCTTCTAACTTTTTCTCCAAAAAGTGGACAGTTTATTTTGTTTTATAGCTTTGTTTCTTTTGTGGTCTAATATTATATTAGATGCACTTAGTTTAGAAGCAATTTTTCCTTCTCTGTAGGTTCATCCTAAGGATCCAGGGTCCCACACCTTGGGAATGTTCCCATGTTTCACCGGATCACCCGACGATTCCACGGGTGCATGATCCACATGACAACATAAACTTCAAGCCATGTATATGTGCTTCATATTTTTCAACATTATTAGTAAATTAAATAAAGTATATACGTTAAACAATATATTTTACCTTTAGGGTGGATCAACTCAACATCTACACTAGATTCTTATCTTGATTTGGACTCATCAAAGTATATGGTCTAAATATGATCTTACATTTTTTTATTTTGTAGCTTGGAAGAATCCACAAGATTTTCTTCCTTGATTTCTATGAAGCTGAAAACTTCACATATTTCTTCCGGATTTTGGGAACTCAAGAGAATTATCTATATTTAGTAAATTAAGGGGTATGTCACAATAATTTCAGTCTATAGTAGGGACATTTTTCCACACATGAAGTAACATTATAGGTGCATATAATGTTCTATGTAGAAACTTTCATTTCACCTTGTGACGTTGTGGAGGGCATATCTTGTCATGATATATGTAATGTTGTCTCATAAATTGAGCAAGAATTTGTGCTTTAAACATATTATTTCTTGGATGATATAATGGATAGGAAGGTGGCACAAGATTTCTCGGATGTGGCTCTGAATATGTATAAAATTAGTTGGGAAAGGTGAGAAATTCTAATTTTTCCATTTCCCCAAAAGATAAATAGTTTTCTGTCAATTTTCGTAATAGATCATCTTGGTTCAATTCCTTTTTCTAACGTTGATTTCTCATCCTTAGGGGTCTATTCAATTTTTATTTCTACATGTATTTCCTCAAGGAGTTATGATTTTAATAACCCTTGGTAGAATACTGGAAAAATTCCCTAATTTTTGCGTTCTTTCATGCGAATTTCCAAATAATTCCACCAATGACAAGATTCACATCCTTGGTTCTTGACTTAAACTATCCATGATGTTAAAATCAAAGGAAAAAAGCTAATGTTTTTTAATAGAAGAGAAATTACAATAATCAAATGGCATCATCCATTTACAATTAATTCAATTAAGTAATCTTACTTGTAGTAAAATTAGATAAATACACAAGAGAATAAATTAATTCCACTTCATAAATTGACTAAGCATGGAAATAATACTAACATATGAATATAAATGATACATAATATAATTCATTACCCATTTTCTTCTACTATAAATATATTAATGATATAAAAGATTCTATGTTTTCAACTTTGTACATAAGAGTTTTCAAGTACACTACATCTTCATTATGTTCATCAGGATTGTCTTTTTAATAATATAGATTACAAATAAGAATACGAGTCTTTTATTGAGATACACTTTGGTATAGAATAACATAAGGTGGATTATCAATGTGAACACCACCAACATAACACCTAAAATCATGTCAATATCACATTAATGGAATCATGACAGGATAAAATCATCTATTTAACCCTAAATTAAATATCTTGATTGATTTAACTAGGTGTATGATATATAAGAGTTGATTATTGATTTAAGAAAGATATAATAGTATAAGAACTAATAATATTTACAAATCAAATCAAATAATAAATATTTCAACACACCACTTAACCTAACATGCAATTAAAATCACAAAATAGAGGTATAGCGATACTTAACTTTTCGCTACTCGATTTCTAAAAATATTTGGGACTATACAAAGACAAAAATTTGAGAGAACCGAACATGGGAAAATATCACAAACTAGACTAAAACTAAAAATCTTCCTAGGCTAAGACCATACTATATAATCTAGGACCATATATATAGTCTTATACCTAATTTCATATGGAACCTATAAGTTTCTAGGTTGTTCACTTAACTGGAGTTTTCTATCACTTTGTCAAACCCTTGTTATCACACATGCAATAAAGCTCTTTGAATAGACTGGTCATCATTTCAAACCCTAGTTATGGATGAAGAGTCCTACAAAACAAACATTAAAAGGGTTTTGGGCACCCCTTTCATTTTCAATGTTTATACTACTTTTAAGAGGCCTCAAATCATACAAAATTCTCCACCTAACATGTGATATCTAGATAAATCAATTATATTTGGAAATTTCTCTGACCATTCTTGTTGTGAGTTGTCTCTTGTTATAAAACTTTGAAATAGGATATTCGGAAGTTTATGGAAGAAAGGTATGACTACCTTGACCTAGTTTTAAGATTCATACCTAAATTGGGTGTTGACCTAATGAATCTAGATATGCAATTATAATATTTAGGGATCTTACGATGCCTTTTACATTTCCTTAAGAGTTCCAAGTTAGCAAATGAGGTAGTGTTTACTTTCTTATCTATGGTTTTATAGATTTTTATCTACGAAATTCTAACCCGGAGGGAAGTATAAGACCCAAAGAAATTTTTAATTTTTAAACTATCATTAGAAGACATATCGGTCTAAGACCATACATTACGCTTTTGACCAAACTTTACGGTCTTGGTCAAGAGCAAGGATTATGCCAAATAAAGTTTGGAGTTGGTGATTTGATGTTTCTATGGATATTTTATACATTGTGTTCTCATAGTTTTTGACATGTTAATGTGTAAGGATAACAAGTTAAATAGACCTTAGGAAGTGTTAAATGGGAAATAATAAAAAAAATCATAGCAAGAGTGTGTAGTAAAGTCAAGGTTACCAAAGTGTAGTTTACCAAATTTGAGTGTCTACCTTTGCCCCCCTTTAAGTATGAAATTTACTTGCATAAAGGAAATTTTACCTAAGTGTGTAAACTTTACAATTTCATTTTTTTGTTTAGTGTTGGAAATATCCATGAAGAAACATGAAACATAGAGAGTATTTAATGTCCAAGATAGATAATTGACCATAACTCAAATAGAACTTATAACAAAGAAGATTTGCATTTATGTTTATGTGAAGTGAAAGAGATGTGCACAAGGAAGGAATAATACACCTATTTATTCATGTTTTACTTGTACATAGAGATTTAAATTGTTTAATTTCACTTGATTGGGATGATCAATCCCGCTTAATGTTGAGGATAAACTGAAGTGTTAGGTACATACAACCCAACACAAAAAAGTGTAAATATAATGAAGAAGAAAGTAGTATAGATGCACCACCGTAAAAGGAAGAATACCATGTATCAAATCTATTTGAAAACTCTTATATATTCCCCTTAAAGTAAAATAGGAGAGGAAATCCTTCCCACAAAGTTATTAGATATTTTTCTACCTTCCATAACCCCATGGATCATACCGTTGCAGATGGATCTAGATCTGATTTTGTAAATAATTACATACAAAGTGTAAAATAGAATGGGTTCCCCTAATATCTCATCATCTGTTAAACAATTTAATATGTACTAAAAAATGCTAAAATATGTTGAAAATGTTCCAAAAATGCTGACTAAGGAAGGAGACCCATGCCCCTAAGCTTCCTTAAAATGAAACTAAGTGTTGGTTACAAAGAAGGATTGATTGATTGCATGCCCCTTGTATTAATCTAAAACTGTAAAAATTTACAAATGACCTATTTATATAGGTGATAATATGAAAAATATATCATAATTTTCTATACTTTCCCCATTTTTAAAACCTATGGGGTTAGACCCACATATTGTATGGTTATGACCTAGTTGTCTTGTCTTTAAAATGTGTTGTGTTTTCCAAAACTCTGTATGTATTTGTATTTTTGGTTCTTTTACTCTATTTGTACCTGTATCTACCCCAAAAATGTATCCATTTCTTATGGAAATGTGTAATAAACCCAGATAAATTCCCCCTCTTTTGAGGCATGTGTGAAACTCATGTTTGAGCATGTGGCTCAAAATAAATAGGTTTATATTGTTGAAGGAGATATTAGAGAAGCTATGTAAAGAGATAAATATGTGTCCACCTTGGATAACCTATACCTAAAAAATAAATGGTGTTCTTGCATGGTGGAAACCATGGCACACAACAAAAATAATGCTAGCAACAAGGAATGATATTAATAACAAAATAAACTAGTAGAAACATTGCACATAGAAAAACACATACAACATCCATGTAGTTAATTTGTAAATAGTGTCATACAAAAGGATTTTGAGGCCTACAAACATGGGACACTCACGGTGTCACAATATAATCAAGCCTTATAGGCCTATAGACAAAAGAATGAAATTACAAGAAAGATATGCATGATGGCACAAACATGGTACATCCATGGTGTTATAAGAAAATCAAGGAGATTCACAATCAAGTACTAATAAATTAATAGGCCAAAACATGATAATATGATGTAGTAACCAACATAGATGAGATATATGAAATAAGAGATGTCAACACTACACAAGACACGTGTGTTAGTTATGTTAATCTGAAACTATCAAGTACAAAATTTGGATAATTAAGTGTAAATGAAGGAGCGAAAAATGAACTATAATAAAATAATAACACCTATAACATGTGGATGGATTTCCCCCAAATGTTGTGATGTAACGATACATTAGGGCTCATATAATCATGTATAAATTTGTGTGACCTACATCTAATGTAATATACCAAGTGAATACGTGTGTGTAAATAAATAAATCATGT
The DNA here is from genome assembly GCA_018340775.1 of Taxus wallichiana var. yunnanensis. Lineage (NCBI taxonomy): Eukaryota > Viridiplantae > Streptophyta > Pinopsida > Cupressales > Taxaceae > Taxus > Taxus wallichiana. The sequence continues at coordinate 173,218,465 of CM031234.1, forward strand.
TATCTATTAAACCAAAGTAACCAACAACATGTGAAGTTTGAAATAATCAAGTGATATGTATAGGTCCATATTTTGGTTTATTGCAAATATTTGAATGTTTCTATATTATCACAATGCATGGCTATATAAAAATAAGTGAATAGAAAAGAACTAACCAATGAGAGGTCCTTGAAGAGGTGAATGGGTTGGCATAGAAGATGGAATTTTAGGTAGGAGTTCAAATGCAAATGCTAGTATAATGGTTGTGCTAACATGTTCCAAATAAGGTTGCAAAGGTGTGGTAATAGGAGTCACAATATGGTGTTGATGTGGTGGACTAGAGGAAAGGGTATGATGACCCTAGCATGGGATCGAGGGGATATGGAAGTAGTTTTTGAACTATAAGACCGATGTAAAATTATAAGGGAATGAATATTGTGAGCACCAGAGATAAGGGTGAAATCCTTATGAGGATTCCTAGATCCATGAGATGTGGAATGTGAAATCAAAGCATTATTAGGAGGTAGAAGAGGATAAAAGATACAAGTGTGTTTGATTAAGGGTCTAGGTGTATCTATGGATGTAGAACTAGAGTGAAAGAAGATTGGATAAGGGAGTAACATAGAAGTGATAGAGACATTGTGTGCAACTATATCTTGTATGTAGGAGGAATATTAGAATAAACCATAGCCCGAATGAGAGAGGAACTAAGAGATGTAACCTTAAAGTGAATACCTCTAATGGTGATGACCTGTCGATTGTGTATTAAATTAACAATTTAGTGTATGAATAAGGGGATAGCCTTAAGAGTACATAACCATAAGGCACTATAACGAGAGCATATGAAACCAAGAATTAATTTGATGAGGTGAGATATCGACAATGATGGGTAGAGTAATGTGACGATAACAAGGATCTAAATCTAGTATAAGATTGTGCATATGAATAGCCAAAGATTGAACTAACGTTAGAGAAAAATATTATACGTATTGTGTGGATCAACCAAAACACTTTATACCTTTTTATTATTGATAAAAGTAGATGTGCACAATGTATCGGACATAAGTGTATCATTGATATCGGATTCACCAAAGGTGATTATTGGAGCTGAAGATAGTGCATGATTAATTATGTCATTCATTACATCTCAAAGGTAATCATCGTAACACTCTGAACTGTTGTTACTTCCTCCTGAGCATTCAAGTGTTGATATATGATTTCTTCTGTAAAAGGATGTGTTCCTTTGATTGTGAAGTCATGCTTGATATGGACTGTATCTTCTTTGTAATTGAAGATCTTTGACTGAGTCGGAATATGATTGGACTCTTTTATTTCTTTCATTTTGCACCTGAGTTTAATCTGATCTCGGAATGAATTGTGGATTTATCCATCTATAAGACTCAGCCTTGGATCAGTGGCATTGATCCAAGAGATGCTTTAAGTTTATTCGGGATGAACAAAAATTATAGACCTTACGTAGGTTGCAAGGTCTGAATGCATTGAATAAGCTATTCCTAGAGTCTAACTCAGGCTGATCGTGTTAAATGAATTGGTTCCCGATATCGTAATATCAGGAAGGTCTTGATTGTGGGCCAGGTAATAAATTCAGATACATTTATTCAACTAGCTTATTAGCAGTGCTGGAATGAATCCTTTCGTGAATGTATATTTGTTGGTTCTTATACTGAACGATTTTAATTGTTAAGACCTAAGCTGGATTTATTAAGGTTAATAACCTAAACCTAAACTATAACCTATGGGTTAGATTAGTGCTAATCTAACCTAGGCCTAAACTATAAACTAAATGCACTAAGGTTAGTGACCTATCGCTAAGGAGGTTAGACTAAGTATCACCTTAAATTCTAACCTATGTTTCTAACCTAACTAATGAACATGGAGGAAAGGGACCTATGAAGGGGTGCGAGCCATGGGCGGTAGTTTCTATGGCATTAAATGGGATGGATAAGTATGAAGGATGAGGGATTTGGTGGAAGTTTCAAACGGCTAGTGAAATCCGATGTGGCAGAGTCGCCAAATCTAGAAATGGTCTTTGATTTGTTTTTATCCATCGCCAACTATGGCGGTCGGTGGTAATGGAGATTGAGTGGGAATTTTGGAGTTAATGCAATTAATGAACTCGGTCTCTGAGCTCAGATTTCTTGGGAAGACATGCAAAATGGAAAACTGGTAGTTTGTTTGGTTTTTCATGTGCTCCGGTTTCTCTCTGTTTGATCACTGGTTCTTCAACCAGTCTACTTGGTGTTGCATGGCAACTATGAGAATAACTAGCTCTTTTCTCTGTCAAGGAAAGTTTATAAGGCATGGAAATAACAAATTATTGTTGTTGAATCTAACGTGGAAAAAGAGGAGAAGGCTCGAGCTCTTTCAGAGGTCTTCTTCAGATTTTTAAGCAACATTACCAGGCATGTTAGGCCCTAACTTTTAAAAATATTTCTTTCTTTCAAATGATTTCATTAGAACAACTCTGTTCAGATGATTTTTGGGTTCAGTTGGTTTTTAAGGTAGCTTTGTAAGAATTAGTTGTTGTATCTTCTTACTGGCTCGATTTTTCAAATGAACCCTTGATGGGTGTGCATTTTGTTTCATACTGTTGAATTATCTTGTTGTGTTTTGCATTTCGGTTAGATTTCGTAGAAATGCTTGCAAGGCTAATATACGTGTTCAGCTTTGTGGGAGTCCATGAATTTTTTTCTTGTTTGATTCAGACTTCCGTCGATACCTTGCTGTTTCACTTGTTGAAAAGGATACTGTTGGAATTCTTGAATGTACATGATATTTCGACTTCTGTATAAGTTATGTCGTGAGTAATATATGTTATTGATGTTGTTGGACTTCTTGAAATGAAATTATGTCTTGGCTTCTGAAGAAGTACAGCCGTGAATACAATATGTTATTGAATTCCATTGGAATCCTTGAGTAGATAGTATTTTTGACTTCTGTAGGAGTTTTAGATTGAGAATATTACTTGGGTTTGACTCCTTTTGAACTCTTGAAGTGTATATTATGTTTTCCTCTTCTGTATAAGCTTAGAGCGAATATTGTTGTTATGGACTCAGTTGGAGTCCTTGTTATGAAACCAGTGTTTCTGCTTCTGTATAAGCCTGGTTGTGAATACTTATTATTATTGGCTCTGTTGGAATCCTTAATATATATATATATATATATATATATATATATATATATATATATATATATATATATATATCTTGTATTTCAGCTTCTGTAGAAGTTAGTCGTGAATGCCATACGTTTCTACTTCTGTAGGAGTTCAGTTGTGAATACGGTATGTTATTGTTTTGGTTGGAATTCTTGAATTTAATATGTATCTTGTATCTTTCTACTTCTGTAGAAGTTTATTTGAAGAATACTACATGGGTAAGACTCCTTTTTAATCCTGGAAGCGTATATTATGTTTTCTCTTCTGAATAATCTCAGTTGTGAATACTGTTGTTATGGACTCAGTTGGAGTCCTTGATATGTAACTGGTGTTTCTACTTCTGTGTAAGCCCAGTTGTGATTACGGTCGATATTGACTCAGTGAGAGTCCTTAAAATGTATCTAGTATTCTAAACTTCTGTCAAGCTTGGTTATGAATGTTGTTGTTTTATTATGAATACTAAATGATATCGACTTCGATGGAGTCACTGAAAGGTAATTTATGTTGTAACTTCTATAGAAGTTTTTGCTGTGAATACTTTTAGGATTCTTGATTGTTTTCATATGAATTCAACTTCAATTTAAACCTTTAATATAAGTATTGGTTGGATTTGGCACTGTTGGAGTCCATGATATGCTGTGAGTTGGCTCGATTCTCGATTTCAGTCCTCGCTGAGCATGCATATCATTTTGACTCTTTCTTATCATCGTTGTGTTATGTTCAGTTTGATTCGGATGAATTAAAGGTTGGGGTTTCTTTATCAACTTGATTTTGTTGATACCCTGTTATATGTTGTAGTAACTCGACTTCAAATGAAACCTTGAGGAAAAATTTATTGGGATTTGCCTAGTTGAATGAAGCTGTGCTCTGTCAAACAATGGCGATGGGTATATTCATATTGTTGAATGTTATGAAAAGGAATTGTTGAATCTGTTAAGTTTGGATTACTTACTGTTGCTTGTCGCGAGAGCTACTGTATTGCTTAGTAAGCTACAGGAAATTTTTATATTTAAATTTTGACGAAACTGTGGTTCTTCTTGTGGTCTCGTCTGACTTAGTCGCATGCGTATAATGTGAATGCTTTACTCTTGAGGAGACGGTACAGTCATGAGCATGATTGGAAGGGAAATCTGAATGTCTCGGTTTCTTTCTCTTCTACTGTAAAGTATATGTTGATAAATTTATATTTAATTGTTGGATTTGTAAAACATACTGATGGATTCATGAATTGTTAGGATATTCATTTTGTTGAATATAATGGCCTGTCGGATGTTTGTTGTCCTTGGGATTCAGATGGATAGTTTTTTTAGATGTATTTGTTCTTCTTGGTCACTAACATTTATGAAGAAATATATGAAAAGTATCTAGGACTATTTAGTAACTATAATACGAGTTACGTGTTATAGTCATTTTTGAATTACAAAAGAGCATAGTCCAAATATGTTTACATGTTTGGTGAATTAATTTCATTTAAACAGGTTGTTTAATGAAAACAATTGGTGGATTGCAATTGTTTTAAGATTTAGTGCTTATCATGCTCAGTTCACCGAACTAACCCATGTTGACAATTTTTGCAGATGATTGCCATAAGTGGTAAAGGCACGCAGATCTGATATGATGTTCAGATTGTTTAATTTGATTTTATGATGAAATCCAACTTGATTCTCTGAATGTTCTACTTGAAGAAAGATGTTCTTTTGCTGTTGAGTATTGTATCGGATATGCTGAATGCATAAAATGTATTTGATTAGCTTTGAAAGGAATGAAAAGAGATATTTGTTACTTATGTGTTTGTATTCGTATCTTGATGGTTTGATCTTCTTCGGTTCGAATGATCTTGAGAGCATTGTTATTATTGTATAACTTTGAGACTTTTGTGAATATCTAAGTAAGCTTGCAAGGTTATGTGACTGAATACTTATGATTGCTTAGTAGTTCTATTATGTTCTATCTCTAGCTAAATTGGAATTCTAGATCACTGTCTTTTGGAAAGCTAAGGTTAAAATAAACCTGAGCAGGAGCTAAACGAGCTGAATAAATTATTACTTCCTAGTCTTGATCTAAGGAAAGACAACGTTTAATTGGATTCTTAATCACTATATCTCGATACTAAAAGTAAGATATAATTTCAGTTATGAGATTTGATATAAACCAAAAAAAAAGGGTTTGGTTAGCAATCTCATGTGAAGATTAAGGGTTATTGTCCAGTTTCATTGATTTAGATTTATGTTTTTCTATGAACTCCTTGAAGGGACCTCTAGTCTTAATAACTTCTCTTGTGTAATGGGTTTTACTATGAAAGGTAGTTCTAAGGTGAGGAACCCAAGGATTGAGAAAGACTACCCTTAAGGGAGCGCCTGATAGTATAATTTTAACTCAACGTAAGAAACACCTTAAAATTTAGTAGATCTTATCGAGGCGGATTTAAAGGTTGATGGCACAAGTCAACTGCAGGGTTGTACCTTCGAGAAGATTAGGATCTTCTCGAAGATACAACAATGCAGGTGACTTATGGTGACACCCTTTGCATTGATCGTTAAGATTTACACCTTAACTCGAACAAGTTACTCTGGGACTGATTAGGAACGTGGTCACGTTATAAGGCTGCCCTAGGAGACTCGGGGTATCTTGACACACTGGATTAACTAGGGTTGATCCAGTATGTCAGCGTATCCCTAGTCCTCGGGAGCATCCCTATAACATTGTCATCTTACTAATCCGTTCCTGAGTGAATAATTTGGGACAAGAGAGTCTGATAGAAGTCAGTATAAGACATTCTACATAACATAGGAATGGGGTGAAGGACGTATTCCAGATTGACAAGTATGTCGTCAAGGAATACGAGACATAAGCATTATGTTTCAAATCTTTGGCCAAAGTATCGCAAGCTGCTGATTGTGTTGTCCTAAGTCACCTAGTCTAAGGGATGAGATGCCGATGAATAATGGTAACAATTATTCAGATAGGTTCCTTGGACAGAGCATTCTGAATCCCAGAATAGGGAAGAGAACCACAAGAGTGATGTGTTAAATAAAAACGCCAACTCTTAATACTCATGAATAGATCGGTAGATTACCGAGTCATGGAATGAATAGATCGGAGGTACTCCGAGTCATTACAGTTGCGTATGGTTATCTGTTATAAGAATGGTTGTTTTGATTTGTGAGTTCTAAATTATGTATTTAGAACCAGGAAGCATTTCAAAAAAAAATTACTTGTTCTAATGTATAAAAATGAGGATGTTACAATCATAAAAAGGTGATGGAGGCAACACACAATAAGTATTATAGAGATCCAAAGAATATTTTATAGTGTCATGTTTAGGAAGTGGGGCATTAAATATTTTGAGTTTAGTATTGTCAATGGTTGGCTTGGAAGCTTCTATGGGTTCATTCCATTTAATAGCTTGAGAATCAATAAAATCTTGGATAACATGGAAAATCTTGAGGAATCAATCTATAGAATGTCCAATGTAGTGATGATAGTCACAATAAGCATCAACATTTAACTTCTTCCCCTAAGGTCTACTCATATCAACCTCAAATGGTGAAGGGAGAGATATGTTATTGTAATCAAGGAATTATTTCAATACAAAGCATGTGGATGACTTGGTAAATTAGTGAATTGAAAATGGATAGGTTGTAATTGTAGCTTAATAGAAGGGGGCATAACATTCATGGTATCTTTAGAATCCTTTTTACATTAAAGTGGACATTTTTAGTGGGATCTTGCTTGAAAACTTAACAAGTAGATGTCGAGGAGAAATAAAAATGTACTTGAGTTTTTTCATGTGTAACAACTTAGCCTCATGTTATTTCAAGGTATGGAAAAATTCAATGTATCCAAAGGGGGAAGAACCATAGATGTGGGAACAAAGACTAAAGTGTGTGATGGTGAGATAGTCTTAATTTTATATCATGCAACATAGAGTAATATATCGATATTATTGGGTTTTAATTCTAATAATTAAACAAATTGGTGGGCATCCTCATTAGGAGACCTTGATCAAGCCGCTAAAAGTTGAGAATTAGAGCCCTAGGCTTAGCTAGGATCAACAATGATAATAATGTAAGCATTAGGAAATAGGTCATTTGTTGTTGTATGGGAATGATGAGGAAGTAAAACATCATTAGGGATTAGGGATAGATTCCATGAGAGGGTGATGTCTAGTAATTATATATATTAATCTAAGGATTGGTTCTATAGGATGAAAAGTAAGGGATGGGGTATCATGTCCTCTTATTATAAATTTATCAGATGCATTTATAGGCGGTGGTATACTGACTAACTCAATATTAGTTATCACCGGGGTTATACGATTTAATTTGGAGGCATAACTAATGGAGCGCATAAACAAGTGGGGAGGAACATCAAGAGGAATTGTTTGAGTCACAGAAAATTCCTTGAGGTCAATCAAATATTGGTGAGCTAGTGTATAAATAAGGTGATAGTCATCATGAAAAGTAGGCATGATGATAAACAATAGGAATTCCTAGGATTTGGAGATAGGTTGACCTAATACACAAGGAAATAAGAAGATCATAAATTAGGTGAAGGGTTTGATCAAAAGCAAGTCCACCAAAATGTTTAACTCTAAATTAAATCTCTTGGTTGATTTATCTCGGTGTATGATATGTAAGAGTTGATTACTAATTTAATAAATATGTAACAAAGATAAGAACTAATTATATTTATAACTCAACTTAGATAGAATTATTGCAACACACTACTTAACATAATATGTAATTGAAAGCAAAAATAGAGGTATAATGGAAATTTTATCACCAAAAACAAAACCTCCTAATTTTTCATGAATGAATGGATGAGAAATCAATCTTTTTGGGTAACATATCTGATTGTATCTCAAGTTGTGGGACTTGCTTTACTTGAGAAATACCTCCCCAAAGAAGTTTGTTTCCTCTACCTAATCCTAATGCTAAATTACTCCTACATTGGAAATGCAACCACCTAATCCTATTCTAATAATCCAAGGTATCGGGGAAAAGAGAGATGCATGAAAGTGGAAATCCTAAGTTAAATATAGGTGATAGCACCAATAACAAGGGGAAAAAAATTCTCAAATGATGGAAAATGGGGGATGAAGGAGCGGGGGAGAGCCATAGTCTAGAGAAGCATTCAAACTCCCATTTTCTCATAATGTACAATGTAAACAAATCCTACAAAGTGGAGAAACATACACACCATACCTATAATAAAATGAAGAGGTGAGAAAATAAAATAAAACACCAACTATGGTATAATAGCCACAAACATGAATTTTATTGCCTTAATAAGATACACGAGATCATTACAATAGAGGAAGAAGGCATAAACACTTTACAAAATTCCAATATGAGGCCTAAAACTCAAAAAAACACTTTTGCAAGACTTGTGTGTTTCCTTGCATTACAAGAGGTTCCAACCCTTAAAAATGGGCATCATCTTACAATAAATAGAAGATGGGAAAGAGAGAGGACTTATATTTCCACCTTGAACCACCAACAACATGCATTGAATTTCTGAAATTAGGAATGGGTACCTGACAAGGCCATGATACTTTTCTTGTAAGATAAGGAATGGGCACCATACATCATCGAATCTGGTCGTGTATCCTAGAAATTCTCTTTTAATGTTGGGAAAAAAGTACAATGAACTTGTAATTCCCTTAATGAGTCCCAAGACTTATTTTGGAATGTATTCCTCATAAATTTTTAGTTGATGGTAATCTAATCTCAAATTAATTTTTGAAAACATTTTTCCCCTCACATTTGATCATATAGATCATCTATGTGTGGTTATGCATGTATATTCCTCACAATACCTTTATTCAACATCTTATAGTCTATGCAAATCCTAAGATTTGCATCCTTCTTCTTCACAAAAACAACCAATGCACCCCAAGGGGATAAACTAGGATGGATTAAACTCTTAGATAACTCTTGTAATATTTATTTTAACTCAAACAACTTAATTGTTGGCATTCAAAAAGGTGTCTTAAAATTTATTTTAGATCCTAGAATAGTATTGATAGAGAAAAAATTCCTACAAGGTGGAAGTCCTAGTCACTCATCAAGTAAAACATTATTGAATTCTTGGAAGAAAGGGTAATCTTTGAGTGTTTGATCTCTTTCAAGTTCCATATAATTTATATGCACTAAAATCATAACACACCCCTTAATCTTGGATTTCTTTAACTCCATTGTTGAAAATTTCCATAGATGTACTTCTATTTTGAGTCCATGAATATGTATTGGGTAACCTTTATCATCACTACATGTAGTATCCTTGGAAAAAAATCAACCTTTTCACTATGTTTCCATGACCAATTAACTCCTAGGATAACATCTTGAGATCCCAAAGTTGCAACATATGAATTATTTGTAGTCACAATTTTTAAAAGTTCTAACTTAACCTCTAAAATATGTTGATCTTCCTTCCTCTTTATTCAGTTCCCATACTGAAATGAACAAGACTTTTTCTATAACTAGATTTTTTAAAAATTATTAAGAATATTATTAGCTACAAAATACTCATATTTTCTTGTAGTAATAAGAGTGGAAACTGGATAGCCAAAACGTTCACATGATGCTTCTATTAGTGTCATTTTAAAATTATCCTAACGGTTATTTAGTGCTACATGGATATTCTATCGGTACCTTTTTGTTGGTTTGGTAAAGGTGCCTTATAATTTCCATGAATTCTTTTACAAGGACAATGATTGACATAGTGATTACCTCCATAAAAATACATCCTCCTACACTACTTTTCCTTTCTAGAGGCTTTCCTCCATTGTTAAACCTTCCATTATTGTTTCCATTTTTGTTCTAACCCTTAGGCCCACTCTTTTACTTGAAGTAATTTTAAGGTTTAAAATTCCTCCCATAACCTATGTTCATATTCCCTCCATTTTTAGTATAATTCTAATTTTTAATTTAAATGCGATTGAATTTTGATGTTGTTTTCCTCTTCCTCCTTCCTTGAAATCTCTTCTTACTATAGATAATATAGATATATATATATATATATATATATATATATATATATATATATATATATATATATTTTATGTCCTTTCTTCATATATTTTTCAAAAACATGATCCATAGATGTACACATTTGTTCCAATTTGATAGTTCAAGACCAAGATAAATTACTAATTCTAAATATTTCGTCATTTTTATTATGGTACGTACTTAAGGATACATGTGAACTTTTCATGGTAAGTAGTAATAGGCATATCTCCCTCTCAAATTTTCTAGAATTCGGTCCAAGATTTTGAAATTTGGAGTTGCAGGGAGAAAGTAATGATCATTTGAAGTAAACAATGTCGAAAATTAAATAAATTCCAGTCGTTAAACTATTAGATCAAGCCTCTATTGGGTCCATAACCATGTCAAACATCCCCAAAATATGGCATACACAAGATGGAACCTGAATCTTACAAAGCAACCCTCAAATTTTGATTTAGTCTTGGTAGAATTTGGTAGTTGTTTTACAACCTTCAACTTCTAAAATGGTCTTCAACAAAAATCATCCCCGACAACTAAACCATTTTTATTTTGGGTTTCGAGTTTGAGGAATAATTTGCATGCAAATTTTAAATTGTTTCCTGAACCCAAAATCTGAAATACAAAGGAACTCTTTTCGATTCTCTGCAATTTTCAAGACTTCCCAAAAATGATTCTAGCTAAATGTTGGGCGGTAGGGAAATTAGGATTTCCTAGAACATGTAACTCAATCCCATTTCATCAATTTTCCTTGTCTAATTCTAAAATAATAATGTAAATTATCAAAATAACTGGGGATTTTGGATAATTGGAAATTAACTTTCCATAACTTATTTCAGAAAATATTTGAGACTATACAACAAAAAAACCATGAGAAATGAAATTGGGAAAATCTCACAAACCGGACTAGAACTGAAAATCTTCATGGGTCATGACCACACAACATAGTTAGCACCTTGTATGGTCTTTTACCTACTATGAAATGGATCATGTAGCTTTCTAGTTTTTTCACTTTCTTGTATTTATATGTCGTTATCAAATCTAGTTGGCACACATGCAAAAATCTCTCTTAATGGACTAATCATCATTTAAAATCCTATCCATGGATGAATAATCTTATAAAAAACATTAGAAGGGTTGTGATAACCCTTGTACACCACCGACATTGAAACTACTCATAAGAGGACTCAAACTACACATCATAGTCCACCTAGTATGTGATATCTAGATAGATCAATTAGATTTGGAAATTGCTTTCACCATGTTTTCTTTGACTTAGCTTTTACTATAACACTTGGAGAGAGGATGTCTAGAAGCTTGTGGAAGAGAGATATTGATGCCTTGACCTAGTTTTGAGCTTCGTGCCTGATGTGGGTGCTTCCCTAATGACTATACACATGTAATTATAAGATTTAGGGATCTTATGATGCCTTTTGTAAGTATATGAAGTGATTTCTCTAGTGCATTGACTTAGGAGTTCAAAGTTAGAAAATTAGGTAATATTTACTTACTTATATAGTGCTCCCTAAATGATCTATCTAATAAAGGTTCACCCAGAGAAAGTATAAGAATTAAGGAAATGTTTAATTTTGAATGTGTTCTTGGAAGACATATTGGTCCAAGACTATCCAAAAGGGTCACGACCGTACATTACGGTATTAACTAGATTGTATGGTCCTTACTAGGAGTAGGGAATATGATAAATTAAGTTTAGAACTAGTGAGTTGACGTTTCTCTATAGATTTTATATCGTGTGTTCTCATAATTTTTTGACATATCAATGTGTAATAATAAACATTCTAAATAATAGACCTTAGGAAGTGCTAAGTGGAAAATCGAAGTGTTTCTCATAGTAAGAGTGTTTAGTCAATTCAAGGTTTCCAAAGTTCAAATTACCGATTTTTGAGTGTCTACATCATCATAGAACCTTTCCTCCAACCAAATATATTTTTGGTTCCCCACATACATGTCATAACCCAAGAGTGCACCTACCCTTAACAAGGAAGGTAGATATATAAAGTGATACCATAAGAGAGAGTGTTCTATATATACAAACTCCTATAAGCATGCAACCTAACCAGGTCATTATTTAGTATAGGATGCTCAACTATAATAGAATGGTTACTTTATTATTATTACTATGTATTAATTTATTTTGTCCATATAGGGCATGCCTAGTAACCCCTTACATTTGATTCAATCTTTAATAACCACGAAAAGGGACCCATACCCATTCCTACTAAGTCATGGTGAGGACTAAAATAATTTCCTTATACTTTTAATCCCACTTTTCAACACTATACATTAACTCTCGGTTATTGATTTTTCCATCCCTCCTAACCCCATACTAGATGATAATTGATTTCCAAGTGAACAATCTTTGATAAGTGTCTTGTGATAATACATCGCATCAATGTCCCATACAAATGTACAAAGCATTAATATTGCACACTTTTCTATGGATTTTTAAATATAAAAGAATATAAGATTATAAGGATCCATTTAGAATTTTCATAATGATAAGGGGTGTAAGTTTGTATTACTCACTCAAAGTATGAAAATTAAATCAAATAAATAAGATGTATCCCTATATAATAGTGCATAATGCAATATAGGTACACTAGATAGATACCATTTTACAATAGTACACATGTCAAGGTTTGACACTAACCATATCATATTTTCAACACATACTCTATTATGAACTAAAACCCAGTGTGTTTAATAGTTTACTTACGATTGTTTACTTAAGGTACTCTCTTTATTTAAGGTACCCTTATTAATCAACAAACTAATATGTGTGATGAAAACTTAGATCTATTAACATCGAACTCAGATGTTAGGAAAGGAACTTGTAAGTATTGTTTTTAATGTTTAATTCTAGAAGATATTTTGGGAGAAAAATAACATTCCTAATGGAATTTTAGTTTGGATCAATTAGCTTATGTATACAATAAAACGTCAATATTTATGAACAAATTTTCACTCATATATATTATTGAAAAACTACCAAATATCATATACATTCAATTCAATCATTCCATATACCAATACACTCATAATAATATCACTTATTTTAGATACCATATTAAAAAAATTATTTTATAATTCATATTATATTCTTATAATAAAATGCATTATTATTTATCTTATAATATTTTCTTTCTATATACATCACAAATGAACTTATACTTCTATTTATAATCAACTTCCTTAAATTACTTTATATGAAATGTCTAAGACTATGAGTTGGTAATTTTCCATTTACTTGAACTTTGACTTATATTGATTTTTTTTTATTTTCTTACTTTCCTTCCTTTTTATTATCCTACCAAAGTCAAATATATCATCTTTGCATATATCAATAATCTATTTTATTTAGACCAATCTAAATTTTCCGCCTTTTATTCTATAATATTTCACTAAATTTTGATAATGAAAATTTAAAAATATGTTTTTCTTTAAATTCATTGGTCGAGACTTTATTTTTAATGGAGCACAACAAAATTTTAAAAATTGAAAGTAGACTATAGTTTTAATGTAAGTTAGTTTTTTTTCTTTTTTTCTTTTTTCTTTATTATCTTCCACATTTCCTATAGATTTTTACTTTATTATCTTCCACATTTCTTGCATATTTTTGCCTCTTTCATTGGAAGGATTATTTGTAGGGAAATAATTTCCATTTCAAAAAAATGACGGGTAAGTAAGAAATTTCTATCCTTATTTTCCAAGGGTTTCATTTCAACTATTCGTGATATTTAGCTCGGATTCAAATTTGAATCCTGGTTTTACAAAATATTAAAATAATTAACCCAAATTGGGCATATTAATTAATAGATGAGAAATTTAAGTCATCTTTCCATTGTATAATGATCGCATAATTCTCACGAGCTTATCTCTTCTGAGGTAGCCTCTAAGGAGAGATAAGTGCTTTAGTGAAAGTGGGTTGTCCCCTACATTGTACCATAGGTGATTTTTAGGTGTGTGTTTCCCTTTCCTATTGTGTGTGCTTTCCATTTTCATGTGTTGTGTGTTTCCTTTCGTCGCTTTGTGTGTGTGTGTGTGTGTGTTCTTCCTTTCTAGACATCTCGTGCAAGTTATATGTGACTCTTGTAAAGCCCAATGGATAAGGCACTGGTCAACGTATTGTAAATTAAGATTATTAAAGTTCTCATACCATATCTTTGATGTGATCAATCCATAACATGTCCCCAAGCTAGAGCCATTTGGTCATGTAAATGTGTAACAAGAAAATTTCTAATTTTCAAGCATGAAAATGGACCACATTGTCAAAAAATTTCAAAGTCATACCTTCCCAAGACACCCCCAGGTCAATCTATCCTAATCACCAGTCTTATATTTTTATTCTAATGATCTTGAAGTGAATGTTAATTATTCCCCTAGGTGATTTAGGAAATCAAAATCAGTCCCCCTAGGTGATTTAGGACCTTCTAGAACATTCAAGTATTTGAGCAGTTTTGGGAAGGGCTACCATCAACCTTCCTAGGACTAGTACACCACCCCTAGAGCAGATTAGAGGAAAAAAACTCACCATGGAGGAGTATTCAAGTTCTAAAAATGTTTTGGAGTTGATTTTGGAAGATTTAGGGAATATTCGAAAGTTTTGAGTCAATTCAAGAAAAGCAATTATTTGGGTGTGAATGAGCATGTGTTGTGAAAAGGGACCTGAACTTAAAATAAATATTATGGGATCTCCATAGTGATTTTTAAGCAAAAAAAAGTACCTATGGAAATTATTTTCAATTATCTACATGATGAAAAAATAGAACTCCTCGAAACCCCATACTTTTTCTAGGCAACTCATTCTTCTAGCGCAAAGTTGGAGGTCCCAAGAAAAAAAAAAGCAGACATTTTTAAGTTTTTAAGTCATAATTTATATTTTTAACATCGCTATTCTTCTCAAAAGGATTTTTCTAGTCAAAATCATATAAATAAGTTCCTGAAAACTCATTCGGGAGCTCAAGATATGGCCTTCACAAGTCGGCTCTCAAGGTACACTCTTCGACACTTAGTCAAATTTTTGATGGGACATGTAGCATCCTGTGGTTAAGTAACAATTTCATTTCCCTTGTGTCCCTTTTGAAAAATTACAAAGGGGACACAAAATTGTGCCCATCTCTTTTTAGCCCTCGTAAACTAGGCTTGAATCTTCCCTCTCTATGCACAAATGACCACCAAGTGTCATGATGAGGCGCAAAGTGGAAATTGATATCCCCTTAATCCCTTTGACAAAAGGGACAAAAAAATGTGTGCTCCCCCTAATTTCCATGTGATTTATCATATGACCTAGTCTCATCCCCTATGAGGAGAAAGCAATCAAAACAGTAATTTTTGATTTTCGTCGAACGATTGTGGGAGCTCCGTAAGGAGTTAGGAGGAAAACAAATACTCATCAAAAATATGAGAAGATACTCTACATGATGGAGCATTCATATTATTTTTTAAAAACTTTGTGCTTCCTAGGTGAGTTCATTTTGAGAGGGCACACTCAGTGATCCCAAGGAAGAATGTCATTTTTGGAAGAGTTTTAAGAAGAATTGGAAGATTAGACCCATTTCTACCATTTTTCCATGATCGTATGAGGATAAAACATTAAAAACACTAAATTTTCAAAAATAATGATTTGAATGAATAAGAAATGAATATTTATCTCTCAAAACCTCGAAGTTTGTAGAGACAAATTCGATCATATCTCACAAAATACTCAATGGATTGAGATGTCATTTTTGAAGACTTTCTCATCTTTAGATATGATCAAGATGCAATAAACAGGAGGTCAAATGATGCCCTGGATCATTTTTTTCATAAAACCCCCATTTCGTGCCCTATCTCACATTCATTGGATTTCCCATTAATCCGACAATGGAATCGAGCTAAAAATTTGCACATAGACTCTAAATGAAAAACCTATCCCAATGGAGTCAATTTCATCATGATCGAGGTAAAAACCAGACCTGCAAATTTTGAGCTCCATTAATGGCCACCATGAAAGCTTCGTGCCCGAAGCCACTGCTATGTGAAAATTTCAAATTTTATTTCCAAGCATTCTAGCAGATGAAATCAAGTGAAATTCAAAGGATTGGACTATGACGATGAGCCGAGTCGAAAATATGTGTTCCATCACAAACCAAGCAATCGATCCATTTTCCAAAAAGAGTAAGCTTTCCTAAACAAAGCTTACTATGTTTAGAAATTCATCATCAAAAGTATCTATGGCAAAGGTAGAGTGCAATGAAGATCATCAGAAGTCGAATAATTTTCTGGAGTAGAAAACAACAAAAATGAACACTTACTAAAAATAGTAAGCTCCCTATATGGGTGCTTACTAAAAATAGTAAGTCACCCTAAGAAGTGGTCAAGGAGAAGGCAGTGTGCATAGAATTGAATGAAGAAGTTCATCACATCAGGATGGTCAAGAAGAGGCAAAAATTAACCCTTACCAAAAATAGTAATTCTCCCATCTGGGAACTTGCTATTAATGGTATGTCACACTCAAAGGAAATTTTTAGCACAATGGGACATAGAGGGATGATCATTCAGGTCAACATCATCATTTGGGATCATCATAGGCATTTCTCATAGGGCATTCGAGATCCATCTTAAGGAACTCGATAGTGTCTTTCAACACTCACTTCATGGCTCGAGTTGCAAGAAGGAAATGTGTAAGGAGGAGGTTGCAATCATTGGTGAAACAGTTCATTCAACTTGGCAGGATTAGTTTTGAGCTCCCATCTCTTTGGAAAGGATATTTATGAGTTATTGTTCGTGGTCATCAGTGAAGTCATTTAACAAGTGTTTTTGAACACTTAACCCAAGGTGTCTGTGAACCATCCAAAGGATTTTCTCAGGGTGCAAAGGATTCAGATATTCATAGTTTCATCACATTGGAGCATTCCAATTATTGGAATCAGCAGACTTCATTGAGATCAACATCTCCTCTTATTCTCTCTCTTCTCTTCCTTCCCCCTAACTTTCTCTCTCTTAAAATGTTATAATTCTTCATTGGGGTTTGCACTTTTTAATATGCCTTTAAGTCATTTAAAAGTGACTTTAGAAACATAATGTAAATTAATTCACCATGATTATATAAAAGGGACTTAATATTTTCTTAGGAATATCAAGAGGCATAAAGTTAGAAAAAGGCATATGAAGTATCATTAGGAAGATGAAGAGGCATCTCTCTTCTATAAATTGTAATGAGCTCCTCATTTGAGCTTCTTCTTAGTTGGTGATCAATTTTGTAAATTCAAGAGTACATTGTGCTTAGAGAGAACAAAGGAGATAGCCATTTTCTTCTATTTTCCCCTCACTATTTTTCCTCCATTCTCACACTATGTAAAACTTTAATTGAAATGCTAAGGAAGAATTTTCTATTTTCCAAGGCATATGAATGTGTGCATCTTTGTATGCATGGTTTCCTCTAGCCAGTAGCATGGAAGTTTTGGTTATTTCTTCTCATAAATGCATGTGTTGAAATTTCTAACTAGTGTGTGCAGGAATATAATTTTCTACCTGTAACATTAGTTCTCCTACCTCTTTTCTCACTCCCCTTTCACTCTCTTCAGACAAAGTCTTCTCTAGCAATAAATTGCTAGCTTTGCCACAATATCATTGGAGTGCCCCTGCTCGATCCCTAGCCACAAGGCCACCAAGAAAATTTACTTTTTCATGTGCATGCAAATATAGAAGTTACACTATTTAAGTAGAGGAACTTTGACTCCCATAGTGTTGACAAGAAACCCACAAATTTTCCCACCCGACAAATTTTCTTGCCAACAAAAGATAAGAGCCATTATAGAGTGGCCATCACCGTAGGATGTACACAACATAAGAAGATTCATGGGTTTGGCGGGTGGTATTACCAAAAATTTTTGAAGGAATTTTCAATATTGGCTAGTCTAATAATGTCACTTCAAAGAAAGGGCAAAAAAATTGTGGACTAATAAATGTGAGCAAGCATTTAATCTATTGAAGGAGCGTTTGTTGACTACTCCAGTGCTAACCATTCTGATGCATCCATGGAAGGATTAGGAGGATTTATACTCCAGGATGAACATCTTGTGGCATACGAGGGAGAAAACTGAAATTTTAGGAGTATAATTATGGCCCTCATGATTTGGAATTGGTTGGAATAGTTCATTCTTTACAATTTTGGAGGCACTATTTGATGGGAAAACCATTTAAATTAAAAACCAATCACTTGGGGCTGAATTTTATCTTCACACGGCTCAATTTAAATGCATGTAAATGTAGACGGTTGGATTTTTGTCACAATACAACTTTGATATCAGTTATATTAAAAGCAAATAAAATAGGGTAATGGATTCATTTAGCCATAGGAAGTACTTAGTAGTTGTTATAACTTTGCGAATAAAATTCAAGGAAGAATTCATAAAGGAGTCGTCTTCATATCCGTACTATTTGCAAGTGTAGGAATATTTATAAGCTTGTCCTAAGGATAAGAGGTATGTTGGTTTTAGTTTTGACAGCAATAAAATTCTGCAATTTGAAAATAGAATTTATGTTTTGGAAGGGAA
This sequence comes from Taxus wallichiana var. yunnanensis, assembly GCA_018340775.1. Classification (NCBI taxonomy): domain Eukaryota; kingdom Viridiplantae; phylum Streptophyta; class Pinopsida; order Cupressales; family Taxaceae; genus Taxus; species Taxus wallichiana. Next base: position 173,237,187 of record CM031234.1, read on the forward strand.
AGAACTTAGAACAAAAATGTTGCAAAAATTCCATGATGCACAAGTCTTTGGTCATCATGGACTAGCCAAAATGACAGTAGACATGAAACATCAATATTTCTAAAAAGGAATTAAAAAGAGCATCACAAATTATGTTTTGATTTTTTTATAATATCAAAGGGTAAAAGCGGAGCATGCACACCCTGTTGGACTATTATACCCGCATAACATTTTGCAGCACAAATGGAAAGTCATTAGCATGGACTTCATCCAAAGGCTACCCTTGACTAAAAATAAACATGATATGATATCGATTGTAGTGGAAAAGTTGACAAAGGTAGCTCACTTTATACTTGGGAACCTTACTAATGATTCCCTAGTTCTTGCTAAAAGGTTTGTGCATGAGATATTTCAATTACATGGTGTTCCAGAAACAATCATTTCAGACAGAGATCAAAGGATGAAATATTATTTCTGGAAAACATTAAATTATGGTTTTGGCACTAAAATAAATTTTAATTCATCTTATCAGCCCTAAACGGATGGTCAAACTGAGCGTGTAAACCAAGTGTTAGAAGATATGCTTTGTATTTACTACATGAATCAGTAGTAAAGGTGGGAAGAATACCTTCCACTAGTTGATTTTTCAAACAATAACTCATATCATTATTCACTAAAAATGGCACCATTTGAAGATTTATACGGAAGAAAATTTCATACGCTTGTGAGTTGGGATAGCGTAGACAATAGAGAAGCTGGTTGGGCGAAAATGCTAACTAAAATGGTGAAACAAGTTAAGCAAATCCGAGAGAACTTGAAAGAGGCTACATATTGATAAAAGAGTTATGTAGATCTGCATAGGAAAGAAAGAATATTTGAAAAAGGGGACAAGGTTTTTCTATGAGTAAAGCCCAAAAGAGTTCAATAATGTTTGGGAAGGCTGCCAAACTTTCCCCACGCTATGTTGGGCCATTCAAAGTTCTATAAGTTCTTAGTTTGGTTGCATACCGACTAGCATTGCCTCCTTCACTATCAAAGATGCATGATGTTTTCCATGTTTCATTATTAAATAAGTATGTTTTAGATTTATCGCATGTACTTAATTAGGACTCACTGTAGGTTCTAGAACCTGAAATCGTCACCGTGGAGCCCATTAGAGTTATGGAAACATGTAAATTGCTAATGATAAATAGAGAAATTTTGAAATGCAAGGTCCAATGGGACCAATATTCTGAGGACAGTGCAACTTGGGAGAATCTGGATGAATTTAAAATTATTTTTCACATTTATTCGTTTAGAAATTTCTGATGAAACTATGTTATTTGCAACAATACTAGTTTTTACTTTTTGACAATTTTGAAATTTGTGGTTTATCAGTGGTGAGGCTAGTAAAAATTTGATACTTTATAGATTAATAAGGTTATTTTAGCCATGTTGTTACTTTTAAAAAGTTTTGATTCTATAATTTGGTATGCTAAATGAAGGATTTATTTGGTAAAAATTTCAGCAGCACTATTATTTCTATTTATGTGAAAATAGTAATTAATTCATGAGGGATGATGAACTATTTTATTAGGGAGGAATGTAACTTCCCACTAATTAATCATTTTTATTCGATATTTAATTATTCAAATTAGTATGAATAATGAAAAATGTATGTTGATTCGTATAATCAAGTATTATTTTTGGATGATGATAATTAGTCATCTAAGTACTTAATTAAAGATTAAGTACTTAGATAACTAAGTATCGCCCTTATTATTAAATTGGATTTAAATTTAAATAAATTACTATGTATGTCTTGTTGATATTTTTATTTGGTGTTTAGTCGATTAGGATAGTACCATCCTTAATCAATATAGTCGCCACATAACAGGTGATGTTGTGTTGGCACCTATATGGACTAAGGGTGATGGCGCTCCTAAGTCAACTAGTGCATAGCTTTTCGTTTTAACCAAGCTTGGAAGGTTTATGTTACATTGGGGTATTCATAATGTTGTTACCTAGATAATTATGGAGTTGGAATTATATGGTAAACTTGCATTGTAACATTAAAATTTGAGGTTTTATTTTAAATTATATTGTTATTAAAAGGAAAAATGGGGGCCATATGGCCACACCCATCAAATTACTAAACATTATGGTAGATCTTATTTAAATTAAATTTAAAATTGGTATGGAACACCATATGGGCATGGATAAATGTTTAATGATTAATGCCACCACTTTTGTGGTCAACTCACGTAGAGGATAGATTTAAATTGTTGATTAAATGGAATCCCCTCCCCACAATGGCAAGGGCATCCATTGCCACCCAATTGAAAAGTGGTTGGTGGAAGTAAATTCAATCTCGGTTTTGGGATGCATGGAGGAAAATGAGGGGAAAAAGTTGGAGATTGGGGTTGTTTCATTCATTCGACTTCAGTTTGAGCTCCAGTCATGGAGACACTCTGCCAAAATTTCATTGCATGGGTAGAAATAGATTTTTATGAATAACCCTCTATTTATTATGAGGAATGCAATGTTGTGGAGGTGATGGATGTATTGAGGATCTAAAATTTTTGGCACTCAAGACAAATTGATTTCAAGAAAGGGTTTGAGAGAGAAGCTGAAAGAAAAAATGTGGGCACAAATTGATTTCAGGAAAGGGGATTTATCTTCTTGCTTCTCTGGTATTTTGATTGATAAATATATTGTTATCTTTTTTTTTTTTGGGTTGCATTATTAATTTGAAATTATTTTGTGAACCAGTTGTGAATCTTTGTGGGTTTTAAAATATGGGTTCTTTAATGAAAACGTATGGCTGATTTTTGTTGAGAAATCTCCGGTTATTATTTAGCTTAGATACGAGTTTGAATAAAGTGTTGTTTAAAATTATCTGTGAGATCTTATTGGTATTGAACTTGTGCTCTTCCACTAAAATCGATTGGATTTTTTTCTCCCTTACTATTGTGTTGTTCTCGTTGAAATTAAAAATAGTTATTCTTGTTTCTTTGATAATTCCTTAGAATAAATCAATGACTTGCTGATTTCTAATGGGTATTTGAGAAAATATATGGCTATAGGGTTTGTGGAATATAACTAGTGAATTTTTAGGGTTTTCAAACTTTTATACTTGCTAGAAAGTTCTATGACTATTGGGTTTGGAATATAACACCTTAAATACTTCTAGGATTTCGTATTTAAGTTCATTCCTTTAAAATGTATAATTGTACCTAGTGTATAAAATGTATAGATTGTTTTTCCTTAAAAGGGGCTAAATAAAAATTTGAATAAATACATTTGGAGGAATATCAAACTTTTTTTCTTTCAAAAAAATGTATGGCATGTTTTTCTTGTTTGTGATCTCCAGTGAAGGATTGATTGATGATGTGGGTTTGGTTAGATAGTAGAGTAAATTTGTGAGGCACATTGTTGTATTATGACGTTCTTGATTAAATGAAATTTGAACCTTAGGGGTATTTATGGATGTTTTTAATTGCATTCTGGTTGATTATGGATTTATTTGTTGTTTAATTTGAATGATTATTATTCATGTACATTCGGATGATATGGTTGGTGTTTAGTTCTGAATAAAAGAAAATTAGTGTAATGGGTTGTTTCATTTTGTGATATGAAATAGTAAAGGAGACTATACACTTACAATAAAATAAATAGAATCTATGTTTCTTGCATATGGTATAGATGTTTAATCCTTTTTGCAAGGACATTTTGGAAAATGATAATGAAATAAAATAAAAGTTGATGGTTCAAATTTGGGTAAGCTTATTTATGGTCTTTATTTATTTTTATTCATCCTAAGATTCTGGTGAGTTGAAGGGTTGGATCATTTGATCCATACCTTGTATTTTATTGCATTCATTTCATTATTTGATTTAAATTAGTTAAATCATATTTCTGGAAAAAATTTAAAGTGGAAAATACAAGGGGAAACTCGCCAAATTTTTCTAGAATTTTATACTTATTCAATTTTATGGCATGAAAACTATTCTGAAATAATGTATGATGCAAAATAGATGTATTTTTCCTTGATTGTTATTTCACTTAAATTTTTATATTGGATTGATTCATGAGTGTGTGAAGATAGTGGATCCAACACGATCGGGATCCTAAATCCTTCGTTAATCGCATGGTTTGCAATTAAATAAGTGGAAGGATTGTATGCAAACTAGTCCTTCAAGAACACTTCACATATATTCCCCACACTTCTTCCATCGCTAGCTATGGGACTATTGGATGACTCTAGATCACTATCTGTGCGGAAGCATTACCCTTGCATTAATAGTTATAATGAATTGTGATGATTAATCTGATTTATTAGTCAAAATCCTAGTTAAGCAAGTGGATTAACATCTTGCCAGTTCTTTGAACTGACACCCCTAAAACAAAACAATGTCATAGGTCTAGTGACAATGAATGGACATTCTCTCACCAGCTTGTGAAGATCGGTGTTAGACTTGATGATTTATACTACGGATTTTGATCGATTGTACTTGTAATTATGGTTATATAAACTTACCTTAAGCAAGTTGTACTTTATTCTAGTCCATTTATGGACAAGACTTGTAATATATTGGTTGATTTCTATTTTTCTAAATACAATGTCACATTATGGGTTTGAGCGTCTAAGTGGTATATTTGATAAAGTTAAGGTATCATGTATTTACATATCTTATGCTTAATAAAGGAACAATTCATGTTAATAAAGGTATACCTCATATCTAGTTGGCTCTCACTTGTTGTAGAGATTTTAATATGGTTAAAGGAAAAGAATATCAAGAGAGTTATTAAGTTATAATTTGAAGGGAAAAATACATGAAGATAGTCTTAACTTGTAAAAAGATTAAAATCTGATTTGGGTAATATGATGGCTAATTCTATAGTGTTGATCATTAAGAAAATATTGAGAGTAATCTAGTCAAGGATTAAAAATACTAGTTTAATGTTAGTACTAACTTGGAAAGGATTAAAATCTGCCATAGTAGCACTTTGGATTAAACTAAAGGAGATTATGCAATAATGTAGTGATTGATAATAAGTTGGTCAAAGAAGGATGAGACTAATAAGTATTAGATAAGATGGAATCTAAAAGAAGTATAATAACTTTATCATGTAAATATTGGTTTACTACCTTGTAAGATTTAAGGTTATATACATGAACTCATCATACTTTGTAATGCAAAAGAAGTGTACTTTAAGCTGAGATTATCTCTAGCTTAAATCAAGATGTGTGAAACAGTCCTAAACAAGTATAGATATAACTTTGTTTAAGGGATATAGAATCAAGATAAACTATGGTATGACTACTTAAGACTAATAATACCTATTGGGAATCTTGACTAAGGATTAAACACCCTCTTTCTATTTAAATGGTGAGAATGAATGGATAGGGAAGCAATGTGATAATCCCTACATGATCTTATCCTCCTATCCAAAGTAATTAAATGCGTAAACTTTAATTCGCAAAGTAGTTGAATTAAACCATGAAGGCTATGACCCTTGCAGGAACTGCAAAATCAGTGCACGTCGTAGGCTACCTATGAGTAGCCCATCGGTTGCTTAATATGGTAACATATTAAGTAACAAATTGGCCTCCTATAGGTAACCAATAGCGGGGATTGCGGTTTCTTGTACTTACATAGTTGAACTTGTTAGGAAATAAGTGAGTCTTAATAGGTTCACCTACATAAGTTTAATGAATCTAGATAATTGTGATGAGACATTGGTGAGGTGATGAGAAGACAAGTTTAGACGCATGTGCAATCATCTATACTAAGAATACATAGTACAAGTAAGAAAATTTGGACAAATTAATGTGCTTTCTGGGTACATTTTCTAATCACCTTGATTCCTCAATCTCAAAGTGTAGGATACAAGATGGAGTTTACTAAATGAACTCTAGGTAGACACTAGAGGGTCAGTCACAAGTTCTCATTACCACAAAGGTGCGGTAAAAACAAGCAAGGATAAGTATGAACATTCAAATGAATGTTAAGGGTGATTGTGGAGATCATGGATAACTAACCCTTACAATTGCACAAGGTTTATCACTATGTTATATGATGGATTAAATTATTAAGACATGTTGCATAAACTAGCTTTAGCTAGTTACTTGATTCAAATATGAAGAGGAATGTATGTTTGTTGATAAGTTAATATAACTTGATGCATTAACTAACTGTAGCTAGTTATCTAATTTACATATGTAGAGGAATTTCTATATGTTGATAGAAAAAAATCATACTAATTTTGGTTTCAATTGTTAGGATGTTACATTTGGTATCGAGAGATGTAGGTTTTCGTGTCTTAAACCTTATAGGCCTCGCTTCACTAATATAAATTTATCTTACCTCTATCAGGGATATATGGCCTGAAGAGGAAAAGGGATTGTTGCGGAGAGGAAGCCTTAGGAAATGCGTAGGGTCCTCCACCCGTTGAGAAGTTGCGAAATTATTGAACTCATTTGAGACACACGAGACCATATGGTTGTTTTAGAACAGCGAGGTTTTTGGTGAACAAGAGCCTCCTAAAGAGGAGCTGGTAATGGAGGATGAACCTCATGAGGAACATCATGATGAAGAGGAACAACGTGAAAACAAAAAGGCATGGATGGTAGTAGAACTGTCCCATGATATTAAGAGGATAACTCTGCTGAAGTTTAACGCAATGACCTTAGGAGATGGGGTTGAGTCATGGCTGAGTGAAATGGAGAAGTATTTTAAAATAAGAGACTTCTTAGAGGAGACTAAGATAGTTTGGGGAGCTTTTCATATTTCTGAGAAGTATCCTCATGGTGGGATAACAAGAAGGTTGAACTTGGACTAGATATTGCTTCCATTTCATGGGAGCAATTTAAAATTTACTTTCATCAACGTTGGCTTCCCCAACTTTATTTTGATCAAGAAATAACTGAATTCCAAAATTTGACACAAGGGAAGCTTAGCCAGATAGAATATTGGGAAAGGCTTACAAGGTTGCTGAAGTATGTACCACAATATCAGAAAGACGAGAAGTTCTTAAACCGAAAGTTCATTAAGGGACTCAACCCAATCATAGGTGGTGAAATGGATGTGCACAACCCATCTACTATAGAGGAAGTCTTTGAGAAATCTATTAGGCAAGAACAAAAACTTAAATCTATTTCTTCTAATAGAGAGGGAAAAAAACATTTAATAACACTCCTACAACTGGCATTTCTAAAAAATCCATGGATAAATAAATAGGGCGATAAGCCCACGTTTTCCATAGGAATACAACAAAATAAATTTGTTGTAGTAAATAGAAATTCAAGGAAGTTTAAGGCTACAAATAACAATCATAAATCTGAAGGAAAATGGCCCATATGTGGTTGTTTCAATTGTGGGGGTCCGCACTATGCAAACTAGTGCCCATAAAAGAAACAAGGAGCTAGTTTCTAGCAGCAAAAGAATGTTGATCAAAAGATTCATGTTGTTGTAGGAAATAAGCTAAAAATCAAGCCACACCAATGGAAGTACCAGGTAAGTTGTATGGTCATTCTGTAAAAGTTTTAATTGATACAGGAGCAACAAAATGCTTCATTTCTAAATTTTTAGCAAAAAAATTGCGTAGAAAAGCTAGTTTTATGGAAAACTCATGGACAATGCAGTATGGAACAATGTTAGACATAAGGTAGAACAATGCTTGCCTATGGCAACATTAGAATTACCTAAATTTACAACTGAAGTGAACCTCTATGTAGCTCCATTAGGGTCTTATGACGTAATAATTGGAGTTAATTGGTTGTTTGAACACCAAGTTGTTGTGGACTACATAGAAAAATATGTAAAATGCCTAGATGATGAGTGAAACCAGCCATCATTCAAGGAATAAAAAGGGGTTTTTCCATAAGGCATATTTCAGCCATGCAACTGAAAAAGGAAAAAAGAAAAGGTTGTACCCTCTTTGCTGTAAAAATAGAAGATTTAGAGGAAACTACTAAATCTCCTTTGGCGATTTGCCACTTTTGCAGCACTTGAGTGATGTATTTCTAGAGGAGTTACCTGGATTACCACTAAAAAGGGAATTTGACTTCACAATCGACATCAAACCGGGTATTGATCCTATGTCAAAAGTGCCTTATCGCATGAAAACAATAGAGATAATTGAGTTAAAATCTCAAATGCATGAGCTCATCTCTAAGGGCTTAATAAGACCCAGTGTGTCACCATGGGGTGCATTGGTGATTTTTCGTGTAGAAGAAGGACAAAACCCTTTGATTGTGCATAGATTATAAGATGTTTAACAAGGGAACAATTAAGAATGAGATATCCTTTTCCATGGATTGATGATCTCTTCGATCAAATGAGAGGTGTCATGGTATTTTCTAAAATAGATCTAAGATCGGGATATCATCACTTGAGAATAAAATATGAGGACATTCACAAAACAACGTTCAAAACACGCTACGAACATTATGAGTTCACGATTCTCATTGCTTCACACATTCTCCAAAGAACATTTATGAACCTAATGAACAGATATCTTGATAAGTTTCAACTCATGTTCCTAGATGATGTTAGAGCTATAATATTAAGTGCATCATAATGTTTAGCTTATAGTTAAATAATATAGAATAGTTTATATTCTTATTATTTAAATATAAACTTTAGATTATGTTTGTTAGTTATTAATTAACTATTTATTAAATTGGGGTGTGCCCTTCACTTAATATGGACATAACCCTTCGGGTTATTTAAATATAAATGTAGGTCATATTCATTGAATAATGTGAATCATTTGGATTTTGGGTAAATACAAGGAGTAGAAGTGAAGGAGGCGATTCTTGGGTTATAAAATGTTTCTCTATAGTGGATTATTCTTCTATGGTTTTTTACCCATTTACGGGTTTTCCAGTTACATACAGTGTCACTATGTAATTTTTTATGTTGTTATTTACTTTTATTATGGTGTGCACATTTATATTTTCACTTATTAATGTATGTTAACCTAACATTTAATTTAGTTGGTAAATATACCTTTTCACCCCTCGTCCTGACATAGTACCGAGCGAGTTTAATAAATACGGTTGGGAAGGTAGTTAATATTTGAAATATTATTTGATCCCCTTCCCATTCCACATAGTGGATTGGATGTTAGTTTCACGAGTGTAATAGTCAATTTTGTGTAAAAACTCATGTTCCGAATTACTAGGCCCTAGAAACTAATGTAAGGGTTATAAATTCATGTGAAATATTTCATTACATTTCTATAGTTTTGAAAATGTGCAAAGCTAAATTAAATACAAGAAATCAAAAGGGGATGTTAAAAATACAAACTAAATGAAAAAGGAGGAGACAAAGTTCCCTAAAAATAAGGTTTCATTTTTTCTCATTGGAAGCATGAAAAATATTGTCTCCTCTATAAATTCCAAAGGTTAAAATTCATGTGAAATTTTATTTCTCTTCCAAGTAAATGTTATTTAAAATTATTATCCATGTCGGGCCCCCTTAATATGGGTCTCTTTTTTTATTTTACCATATGTTTATTATAGTATAATGTCATGGGTTCAGGGGATTTCACTCCTTAGCCCATGCGGCACTACGACGATCCGTGAGGATTCGTAGACTACGCCTTCTTCCTTTTCAGTGAGGACCTGCACGAGTTAGCTCAATTGCAAACCAAAACAATGCATGCACCATAAAATAAATATGCCAACCAAGATTTAGAAAACAGAGCTCTGTATTAATCAAAAGTGCTCCACGAGCTGGATTACAAAGGGGCTTCACAAGCCAAGAGTATTTACAAGGTATTGGGTCGGACTCAGCCGAAAATGCCCAGCAATATACAAAGGGACCACTGCACGGTCCGAGACAACCACAGAGTCGCGTTGCTCCCAACTCGGCAACTTCAAGGAGACCGATCCAAGGACGTCGAGTGCTACTCTCACCCGAGCTCGCCCAACAATTCTATTCGGCTCACTTTGTCTGACCACTGTGCTGCTTCTGATGTTTCCCACTGTGATGGTTCACCAAGCCACCACTAAGATGCGACCCAAGGCCCACAACGGACCCAAGTCGGATGACCACCGCATCTCTTGCACTCTTGCACACAGCGAAGTCGGAACCAAGCACGACCAGATGCTCGGTCCCAACGCAATCCCACCGAAGTTCGATAGCATTTTTCGATCGCCTCCTCCACGGGCATACCGGTTGTTCGCTTGCTTTGCATCATTGCGCATGCATCGCATTCACTAACATTCGCATTCACTTTCATTCGCATTATTCTTGCTTAACTTGAGGCCTTTGGAGAGCTCAGATCGCTTGTTTGTTTGGCGAAGGAGATATCTTCAATCATCCCCTATATATAATAAAAACTATACATTAAAAATCTCTTATAGTTTAAATATCCTATTATAGTTTATGTTTTGTATGAACTATATAATGAAAATCTTATTTTAGAATGTCTATATAACACTTAGATTTTATTTAAATAAAACAAAAAGAACTTAAAATCTAAATAACCGTCCCCCTTTTTATGGGCTTGAATTAAATGGTGGCCATAGTCTTTCAATAATTTTTTAATACCTAATTCTTTTTGTAACCACTTCAAATTTGGCATTATATATATATATAATCTTGAAATGTCAACTTTATGAAACCAAATTAAATTCCGCCTTTACATAATGCACTTTAGTTTACATAAATTATTTATACTCCTTAAGCGGCCCATCTTAATTTTTTTTCTCTATATATACTGCCACGTCCCCCTTGGTCCCCCATGAACCGGAAAAAGATGTGCTTTATTTTTTTTGTGGAAGTTTAGTCCCACATATATTACATAAGGGGTGATTTCAAGGTTGTTAAGATTTAATGTGTTGGTCACTCCTCTCCACTAAACGTTGGATAAGAGATATGCATTCATTTTTAATGCTTGAGGTGGCATTGGGCTCACACGTAGACATTTAAAGTTTTTTATAAATCTTTAAACCCACCCACCTACCTCTTTACCTTTTTTTAACATGTACCATGGAGCTTTTTATTATTATTTTTAAGTAAAGTTTTATATATATATCATTGTTTTTTAAGTTTTATAGAAAAAAAATTATATAAAGTTTTTATATAAATATAATTATTATGTTTATATATATAAACTTTTGAGGTATATAATTTTTATATACAAATCATTTTTTCAATATATATATATATGGATTATTTGTTTACTTTTTTCAAAAATATAAACAAATTATAAAAATTATTTTTGTGAAAAATAGTAAAATAATATCGTTTTATTTAAAAATAATATATTCTATACGACGGAAAAATTGTTTTTTGTATGCAAGAACTAAAAAAATCCACTCGCATTTCAATTGAATTTTTTATATCGTTCTAACTTATTTTTGTGTATATATTCTTTTATATACAGTATTTTTTGTGACGTAAAATTGATCGAGATCGATTACGAGGATTAAAATACAACAGGGGGAATTTCTATAAACTCTTCTTTTAATCCTTGTTTATTAATTGTTTTATCTATATTTTACGCACAAATGGGGTCTAATCAATTTTCAATTGATAAATCTCAGATGTTGAATGGAAACAACTACAACATTTGGAAGATTCGATTGAAAGCAAAATTCATGGCTCGCAAACTGGGCAGTTGTAAATGGAACAGAGAGAGCTCCTACTGGAAGACATGTAACTATTGATAACGTCGCCACATATCAACAGAAAGTACAAGAGGTGATGTCCATTATCTTGTGAAGCGTACAAGATGATTTTCTACTTCATATCAGAAATCTAGAAAGTCCTAGTGAAGCTTGGACACAATTGGAGTCGATGCACGAAGGTACACGTTTATCAAAAATTATTAAATTGGTTTTAGAGCTTATGACAACTCCCATGAAGGGAGATGAAAAAGTGATTAATTATTTAGCAAAAATAAAAAATATTAAGTCACAATTAGATGGATCTGGCAGTAATTTGATTCATGATAAATTGCTCTATTTTATTATCCAATTAAATATTCATGAAAAATTTAGAAATTTCATTTCAATTTTGAATTCAAAGTATCAATCCGAACAAGACATTCCAAATTTTCAAACCCTTAGTAATCTCCTTGTTCAGGAAGAGCAAGTTATGACTAATTTTGATTCAAAAGAAAATGTCACACAGGCACTTCTTGCTCAAAAAGAAAAAGGTAAATCTTCTAGGTTTAACAAGAATCAAAAATCAACTTTTAAAACTCCTAATAAAAACAAGAAACTAGGAAACTTAAAAGTCAGTTTTGATGGTAAATGTCATAATTGTGGGAAATTTGGACATAAAAAGAGGATTGTAAATTTAAAAATAAGTCAAATTTCAAAAATAAGAAATGGAATAAATCATATCAAAATCAAGATAATGATGATGATAATAATCATAGTGCTAATATAATAGCTTTATAAATTACTTCTAAATGAAAAGTATATTTTCTATTTCGTATACTATTGAAAAAGAAGTTATTTTTTTAAGAAGTAACTACAAGTGAAAACATACAAAAAAATAGCTTATATGTGCTTTTGCTTCAAAAATAGAACTACTATTCATGTATTAAAAAGTGCTTACATGATCATTGTTTGAAGCAAAATCCATGGGAAGTATCCACAGTTGGTGGATTATGTTTTTTGTTATTATTCTTGTATAACTTGATTATCTGATATGTTATCAATTCTTATCTCATTTGTAAAGGCTTACAATAAGATAATGAAGATATTTCTTAGTATACAAAACTAAAATATTATTATATGCATATCAAATAACACTTGGGGATGCCCTTGCATTTGTATTGGAGACGTCCAATACTGATTGCATCTAATATATATTTTCAAGAGTAATATGTTGAATTTTTTCAACATATTCTAGCATGGTTAGTTGTTAAGCATATTGTTATATTAGTTGTTTTACAACTTGTGTTTAACTTTTACAGTTGGTTAAAAGTGAAATTAATAATGATTTATATGCTTATATGGATATTGTGACTCTAACCATGTTGATGTTGTGATAGATATAAAATATATTGGATATGTGTTCAAGTTTTTTGGTGTAGGAACCATTACTTGGAACAACTAAAAGCAACCAACAGTCTCCATTTATTATACTGAGGTAGAGAAGTATAATGGAAGCAGCGAAGAAGCCATATGGCTGAAGCGGCTGTTGGAAGAGATACACATGGAAGTTGAAGGAAGTATTCCCATTCTATGTGGTAGTCAAAGTGGTATTACTCTTGATAAAGAATCCAGTTCAACATCAGAGAATGAAGCATATTGAAGTTCATATATGTGTTATCTCGAGAGAAGGTTCTCTATGGTGATAGAGATCTCCAGTTCTACCGATCAAGATTACGATTGCGATTATGTTTACAATACGTTGTGTGTTGTAAAATACTGCAAGTGTGTGTAATGCTTGGCCTTTTAAATTTTCCATTGAGGGGGAGTGTGCATGCAATGTCACCTCCTAATGGTTGGCCAATTGTTGACTCCTCCTCTATACTTCTACTCTGGTTTAAAAGCATTGTAAAAGATCTTGTATGATCTAAAGTAAACTGATAGAGTTTACAGGAAAAATATAGTCCAGTGTGCATCTGTTTGTAAAGGAGGTCCTTGTGTTATAAAAGGCTCCTAGAGATGCAGTATAAGAATATTTCCACGAGAAATGGTGAGATGTAGTCTCACAAATCATGCTTAGCCTAAATCATATGTCTGATTTATGGATTCCAAATCCTTTTGTACCAAAAGGTAAGTTGAGCATGATGAAGGTGTTATAATTCCTTCAAAAGTACATGTGCTAGCCTAAACCTTTAGGGTTTATGGATTTGTAAATCCTGTTGTACAAATAGGTAATGTTGGCATATGGATCCCCACTTAATATTAAGGGGAGTGTTAGAACTATAATATTAAGTGCATCATAATGTTTAGTTTATAGTTAAATAATATAGAATAGTTTATATTCTTATTATTTAAATATAAAATTTAGATTAGGTTTGTTAGTTATTAATTAACTAACTATTTATTAAATCGGGGTGTGCCCTATCACTTAATATGGACATAACCCTTTGGGTTATTTAAATATGATTGTAGGTCATATTCATTAAATCACGTGAATCATTTGGATTATGGGTAAATACATGGAGTAGAAGTGAGGGAGGAGTTATTGGACTGGGTTGTAAAATGTTTCTCTATAGTGGATTATTCTTCTCGTGGTTTTTTACCCATTTACGGGTTTTCCACGTTACATACAGTGTCACTGTGTAATTTGTTTTATGTTGTTATTTAATTTTATTATGGTGTGCACATTTATATTTCCACTTATTAATGTATGTTAACCTAACATTTAATTTAGTTGGTAAATATACCTTTTCACCCTCATCCCGACGAGATGATATACTCATCTACTCCAAGAATGAACAAGAGCACAACACACATTTGGAAATTGTGCTAGATATTTTGAGACAAAATAAGCTTTATGGCAGATTTGGCTAAGTGTGATTTTTATTAGAAGGAGATACAATATCTTGGTCATGTAATTAATGAGAATGGAATCTCTGTGGACCCTACAAAGATAAAAGCCATCAGAGAGTGGCTAAGATCTTTGAAAGATGTGCATGAGGTAAAAACCTTCATGGGTTTGGTTGGGTATTACTGCAAAATTTTTGAAGGACTTTTAAAGATTGGCTGGTCCAATAACATCACTTCAAAGGAAGGACTAAAAAATTTGTGGACTGATAAATGTGAGCAAGCATTTAATCTATTGAAGGAGTGTTTGACAATTGCACAAATGCTAACCATTCCTGATCCAAATGGAAATTTTACAATTGTTACTAATGCATCCAGGGAAGGATTAGGAGGATTTCTACTCTAGGATGAACATGTTGTGTCATATGAGGGGAGAAAACTTAAATTTCATGAGTATAATTATGCCCCTCATGATTTGGAATTGGCTGCAATAGTTCATTCTTTACAAGTTTGGAGGCACTATTTGATGGGAAAACCATTTGAATTAAAAACCGATCACTTTGTGCTAAAGTATATCTTCACACAGCCCAATTTAAATGCATAACAACGTAGATTGTTGAATTTTTTGTCACAATAGGACTTTGATATCAGTTATATAAAAGGAAAAGAAAATAGGTATAATTCCTTGATCCATAGGAAGTACTTAGAATTTTTATAACTTTGCGAACAACATTCAAGAAATAAGTCATACAAGAGTAATCTTCAAATCCGTACTATTTGCAAGTGCAGGCAACTTTAGAAGTTGATCCTAAGGATAAAAGGTATGCTGGTTTTAGTTTTGACAACGAAAAATTATTCTATTTGAAAACATAATTTATGTTCCGAAGGGAAAAAATAGAACAAATGTGTTGCGAGAAATTCCATGATGGACCATACTCGTCATCCCATGATAACCAAAATGACAGAGACATGAAACATCAATATTTCTGGAAAGGAATGGAAAAAAGCATCACAAATTATGTTTTGAGTTGTTTAGAATATCAAAGGGTAAAATCGAGAGCACACACACCTGTTGGACTGTTATACCCGCATAACATTCCGCACACAAATGGAAATTCATTAACATGGACTTCATCCAAAGGCTGCCCTTGACTAAAATTCGACATGATATAATATTGGTTGTAGTGGAAAATTTGAAAAGGTAGTTCACTTTATGCTCGGGAAACTTACCGATGATTCCCGCTCACAAAAAGGCTTGTGCATGAGATCTTTTGATTGCATGGTGTTCAAGAAATAATCATTTCTGTTAGAGATCTAAGGATGAAATCTTGTTTATGGAAAACATTAAATTATGGTTTTGGCACTAAACTGCATTTTAATTCAGCTTATCATCCTGAAATGGATGGTCAAAATGAGCATGTTAACCAAGTGTTAGAAGATATGCTTCACATGTACTTGCATGCATCAAAGCATTACAGTGGGAAGAATACCTTCCACTAGTTGAGTTTACATACAATATCTCATTTCACTCTTCACTAAAATGACACCATTTAAAGCATTATACGGAAGAAAATGCCGCACACCCGTGATTTTGCATAGCGTAGAGGATAAATAAGTGGTTGGGACATAAATACTAACTAAAATGGAAAAACAAGTTCAACAAATCCAGGAGCACTTGAAAGAGGCATGCATATCAAAAAGGGTTATACATATATACATAGGAAAGAAAGAATATTTGTAAAAGGAGACAAGTTTTTCTTTGAGTAAAGCCCAAAAATATTTCAATAACATTTGGGAAGGCTGTCAAGCTTTCCCATGCTATGTTGGGCCATTCAAAGTTCTAAAATTTCTTAGTTCAGTTACATACCGACTAGCATTGCCTCCTTCACTGTCAAAGATGCATGATATTTTCCATGTTTCATTATTAAAGAAATATGTTTCAGATTTGTTGCATGTACTTAATTGGGCCTCACTACAAAGTTATGGAACCCGGAATCGTCATCGTGGAGCCCATTAGAGTTTTGGAAACACGTAAATTGCAGTTGAGAAATAGAGAAATTTTGTAATGCAAGGTCTAATGGGACCAGTATTCTTAGGATAGTGCAACTTGGGAGAATCAGGATGAATTTATAATAGTTTTTCCATATTTATTCATTTAGAAATTTCGATGAAACTATGTTATTTCGCAACAATCTTGGTTTTTACTTTTAACAGTTTGGAAAATTGTGGTTGATTAGTGGTGAGGTGGTAAAATTTGATACTTTATAAATTAATAAGGATATTTTAGCCATGTTGTTCTGTTAAAAAAAAATTCTTGTGGATTTTGGGATGCTAAATGAAGGATTTATTTGGTAAAAATTTCAACAAAACTATTATTTTCATTTATGTGAAAATAGTAATTAATTCATTAGGGATGATGAATCATTTTAGCAGGGAGGAATGTAACATCCCACAAATTAATCCTTTTTATTCGACATTTAATTATTCAAATAAGTATGAATAATGGGAAAATGTATGTTTATTCGTATAATTAAGTATTATTTTGGGATGATGGTACTTAGTCATCTAAGTACTTAATTAAAGATTAAGTACTTAGATAACTAAATACCACCATTATTATTAAATTGCGAGTTAAATTTAAATGCATTACTATGTATTTTTGTTCATATATTTAGTTGGCATCAAGTCAATTAGGAAGGCACTCGCCTTAATCGATATGGTCGCCACACAACGGTGATGTTGTGTTGGTACCCATATGGACTAAGGGCGATGTCACTCCTAAGTCAACTTGTACGTTGCTTTTCATTTTAACCAGGCTTGGAAGGTTTATGTTATGTTGGGTTATTCATAATGTTGTTACCTAAATTAATATGGATTTTTCATTATATGGTAAAATTGCATTGTAACATTAAAAGTTGAGGTTTTATTTTAAATGATATTGTTATTAAAAGGAAACAAATGGGGGCCATATGGCCACACCCATTGAATGACTAAACATTATGGTAGATATTATTTAACTTCAATTTAAAATTGGTGTTGAACACCATATGGTCATGGATAAAGTTTTAATGATTAATGTCACCACTTTTGTGGTCAACCCACGTAGAAGGGCATATTTAAATTATTGAATGAATATTCAATTTTGATTAAATGGAATCCTCCCCACGATGGCAAGGGCCTCCATTTCCACCCACTTGGAAGATGGTTGGTGGAAGTAAATGCAAGCTCTTTTTTGGGGATGTGTGGAGGAAAAGGAGGGGGAAAATTTGGAGATTGGGGTTGTTGCATTCATTCGACTTCAGAGTTTGAGCTCCAATCATGGAGACACTTTGCCAAAAATTCGTTACATGGGTAGAAATCAATTTTTATGAATAGCCCTCTATTTGTTATGAGGAATGCAATGTTTTGGAGGTGTTGGTTGTATTGGGAGCTACATTTTTGGCATTTAGGATAAATCAATTTTAGGCAAGGTTTTGAGAGAGCAACCGAAAGTAAAAATGTGGGAACAAATCAATTTCTGCATAAGGGGGTTTATCTTCTTACTTCTCTGGTTTTTTTATTGATAAATAGATGGTTATCTTTTTGTTTGGGTTACATTATTAATGGTATTTTGAAATATTTTTTGAACCAATTTTGAATCTTTGTGGGTTTTCAAATATGGGTTCTTTAATGAAAACGTATGGTTTATTTTTCTTTGAGAAATTTGCAGTTAGTGTTTGGCTTAGATATGGGTTTGAATAAAGTGTTGTTTAAAATTATCTATGAGATCTTGATGGTGTTGAACTTGTTCTCTTCCACTAAAATTGATTTTCTATCCTTTTTCTCCCTTGCTTATCTGTTGTTCTGGTTGAAATTAAAAAAAAGGTACTCTTGTTGCCTTGCCAATTCCTTTGAATAAATTGAATGATTCGCTGATTTTTAATGGTTATTTAAGAAAACATACAGTTGTAAGGTTTGTGTAATTTAACTAGTGAAGTTTTGTGGGTTTTCAAACTTGTATACTTGCTAGGAATTTGTATGGCTATTGGGTTTGGAATATATCCTGGAAATTCTTGTGGGTTTTCGTATTTGAGTTCATTCCTTAAAAACGTATGATTGTACCTATTGTATAGAATGTATAGATTTCTTTGATGTAATAGGGTTTGAATAAAAATATGAATAAATATGTTTGGAGCAATATACAACTTGTTTTCTTTCAAAAAAATGTATGGTAGTGTTTTTCTTGCCTATGATTTCCATTGGAGGATTGATTGATGATGTGGGTTTGGTTAGATAGTAGAGTAAATTTGTGAGGGGCTTTGTTGAATTCTAACATCTTGGTTAACTAAAATTTAACCCTTAAGGGTATTTTTGGATGTTGTAAAATTCATTCCTGGTTGATTATGGCTTTATTTATTACTTTAATTTAAATGAGTATTATTCCGACACTTGGATGATATGGTTGGTGTTTAGTTCTTGAATAAAAGAAAATTAGTGTAATGGATTGTTTCATTTTGTGATATGAAATAGTAAAGGAGACTATACGCTTGCATGAAAAGGAATCTTTGTTTCTTGCATATGATATTGATTTTTAATCCTTTTTACATGGACATTTTGTAAAATGATAATGAAATAAAATAAAAGTTGATTGTGCAACCGGGTAAGCTCATTTCTAGTCTTTATTTATTTTTATTTATCTCAAGATCCATGTGACTCAAAGGGTTAGATAATTTGATCCATACCTTTTCTTTTATTGCATTCGTTTCATTATTTGATTCAAATTAGTTAAATCATCTTTCTGGAAAAATTTAAAAGTGGTAAATACAAGGGAAACTCGCAAAAAAAATTCATAATTCTATACTTAGTCAATTTTATGGATTAGAAAGTATGTGGATGACTTTTATGGCATGAATATTATTGTGTTATAATGTATGATGCCAAAAAGATGTATTTTTCCTTGATTGTTATTCCGCTTAATTTTGTAGATTGGATTGATTCGTGAGTGTGTGAAGATAGTGGATCCGACACAGATCGAGATCCCGAATCCTCTGTCAATCACATGGTTTGTGATTGAAGAAGTGAGAGGATTGTATATGAAGTGGTCCTTCGGGAACGCTTCACATATATTCCCCATGCTTCTTCCATCGTCATCTATGGGACTATTGGATGACTCTAGATTCCTATCTATTACGTAAGCATTACCCTTTCATTAATAGTTATAATGAGTTTTGATGGTTAATTTACTTTATTAGTCAAAAAACTTAGTTAAGAAAGTATATTAAATTCTTACCAATTCTTTGAAATGACACCCCAAAAACAAAACAGTGTCGCAAGTTTAGTGACGATGAATGGACATTCTCTCACCGGCTTGTGAAGATCGGAATTAGACTTGATGATTTATACTACCTGGATTTTGGTCTGTTGTACTTGTAATTGTGGTTATATAAACTTACCTTATGCAAGTTTTACTTTATTCTAGTCCATTTATAGATAAGACTTGTAATATATTGGTTGATTTCTATTTGTCTAAATGCAATGTCACATTATGGGTTTGAGCATCTAAGCAATATATTTGATAAAGTTAAGGTATCATGTATTTACATATATTACGCTTAATAAAGGAACAGCTTCATGTTAATAAAGGTATACCTCATATCTAGTTGGCTACCCCTTGTTGTAAAGATTTTAATATGGTTAAAGGAAAATAATATCAAGAGAGTTATTAAGTTGCAATTTGAAGGGAAAAATACATGAATATAGTCTTAACTTTTAAAAGATTAAAATCTGATTTGGGTAATATGATGGTCCATTCTATAGTGTTGATCATTAAGAATATAATTAAAGTAATCTAGTCAAGTATTAAAAAGACTAGTTTAATGTTAGTACTAACTTGGAAAGGATTAAAACCTACCATAATAGCACTTTGGATTAAATTAAAGGAGATTATGCAACTATATGTATCTAGGTATCTAATTTACATATGCAGAGGAATGTCTATATGCTTTGATAGAAAAACAAATCCTACTAATTTGGGTGTCAAATTTTAGGATGTTACATATTTAGGTTATTGATCAAGTAATTATTAGTAAAATATTCATGATCAAATAGATTTTATAAGGGATATGATTATCTTGAGACTACATAATTTATTTTTAATGTGAGGCAATTATTTCACTTATTGGTCTGATTTAAAAATGTTCATAAAATCGTAGATTTTAATGGATGTCATTGTCATTTGTCTACATAATTGATTGTGTGAATAGTGTAGACACCAAATTTTGGTTTGCTAGCCCCCCATTTCATGTTTACTCACCCCTTCATCGTCATTGTGCACACTCACACCCATGTCCCTATTCAAAATCCCATTTCCTCCTAAATCAAATTTATTTCCCTTAGTTTCTATTTTCCTATCTTAATTCTATCTCATCACTTTGATCTCATCCCATCATTAATAGTTTCCATTATCACATTATTTCATCTCCCCTTATGCACCCTAATTACACTTATCACCCATAATCATATTAGTCATCCCTAAACATATTTATTACCTTAATTACATCCCAAAATATCCCATTTATCCTTTCTAGACTCACCACCTACCCCCATTTAATATTTCCAACCACCCTTTCCTTTATTAAATGCACTTCCATCCCATCCAACCACTATTTCCCATCCCTATGTAACTCAATATCTCTTCCAACTTGCCAAATTAACTTCTAGCTTGAATCACCACCTAATTGGGTCTCATCTCTCAAGTTTTACATCATCCACATAAGAAAATCAATGGCTCCCACAATCGATGGCGACCCTATCAGGAACCGACAACCCTATATATACACCATCACCCCCTTCCCAAGAACATTTATGGTATGGTTATCTTCTTGTATGTTACATATTCATTTTTTTCAACCAATTTTTCTAAACAAGTGGGCTGACATCCTTCCTATGAAGTTCATCACTTCTCGACTGACTTTGGTCAGGCATCCCACCATACAAATCTACTAATCTTATCTTGTGTATCTATCCTTTATGTTGTGCAGGTCATCAAGCTCACTACGAAAAGGATTTGTGTGACCATTTTCCATCACTACCATTATAAAACATTGGAGGTAGCCTTAAACCCTCCCATCTTTGTATTTTCTTGTTTTCTAGGATATTATTTCATTAACTTGGAACAGAACAAAAAAAAATCAAACATTCTAGCACACCCGGTGGGACCACCTACTCCTTTGGTAAGTCCTTGTTCATTTTCAATTCCTATTGTTTATTTTATTTTCATATTTCCACTATCTCTGCATGTGAGAGTTCTTCGCTTGTGTGTTTGGGAGTTTTCTTTCTTTCTCAATAAAACGTATGTAATTTGGAAAAAGGATAAGCATATCCAGGTATTCCTCTTTTTATTTGTGTTTTTTATCTATCATCATTATCACCTTCCTTTGTTTTCGTTCTTCATCACACATCATATTTGGTTTCGATATAAAAAAATCATATTTTCTTGATCACATAGCTTAATTAGGCGGTAACACTTTGCATTCACATTTTCTTCACACACAACCAAACCACATGCATAATCTACACATCTAAACAATTTCTACCTAGGTGGAGCTATTAGGATTTCATCACCCAATAAGGAAGCCGCCACAAAGATTCTAACCATGTAATAATTTTTTTGACTATTAGTATACATACTAAGTGTCTGACACCCTTATTTTTATGGTGCATGAAGTACGGGGGTAGGCCCCTATATCAAGCCGCGTACCAATATTCAACACAAATTCAAGCCTCACATACCTTCAGGTATATCAAGGACTTCGTCCTAAACATACCTGAAACCATCCATAGAGAGGCCATTTCTCTAGGTTCCCTTTGAGCCTCTTCCCTCTTCACATTCTATAAATAAGAAAGATAAACAAAATTTTGTTGCTTGACTTGCATGTTGCATAAATAGTTTGCATAAGATTTTGTTTTTTTATTTCATGCTCGTTCTTAATCACTTCCAAGCTAATATAATGGAGCAATCAACCACTTCTAATGACATCCCCATCTCAACCAACCCCTCACAACAAACATCCGCACTCACTCTTGTTTCTTCTACACCTTTGATGACCTCATCCTTGGCCTCCCTATCCACTATTCCTACAGTTCCTCCTCATGATCCCCATGTGGTTCAAGGAAATCCCCATATCAAGACCAATCCCTTTATCTACCATCACTTTCTTACGTCTATACTAACCACACCTCCTTCTCGCTACTTCCTTAGGAGCACTTGGACCCCCCACTATCCCTCATGGATGCTTGGAATTTCAAGAACTCCTTGATGCTAACCCTATCACCCTCCATGACTATGTAGTTCATAAATCCACCAACATCCCTATTGATGGACCCCCTCTTCAACAACTTTATGCTTATCCCCCACAATTCAAATCTACTGAAGTCCTCACCTCCCAACTCATCGTCTTTTTCCTAGGGCCATGAATGAGCTAGCATTAGCCCAAAATGAACATGTCCCTCATGAATCCTCTATCATGGTCCCTAGACCCAACAGTCCACACAATTAGTGGTGCCTATCCCACCTAATCTACCACATATCAATACCATCGTGACCATCCCTACACCCTCCATTCTTAGTCCCTCCTCAATAACTCTTCAAGATTCTAACATGCCTCCTCCACCACCCGAGTATCACTTTCAAAGCTCGGTGCCTCTTTTTAACATCCCATTTCCATCCCAATGTTGTTATCTCACAACCTCCCCCTTTGGATTTGACTCAAACTAACCAACCTCCACTCCAAAGCATCTTTCAACATACATTTTCCAATCAATCCCTTCAAACATCCCAACCACCTCATGCACATACCCAAACTCATCCAAATGAAAAATCCAATCCAATCCCCCTATCACTCAACAATAACCTTCACAATCTTACCCATCCAACTACATCCCTTTACCACATCCTATTTCACAACCCACCTAATCACAAACCTTTAATTATGTTCATTCCTATCAACCACCCCCACGACTCCCAATTACACCCAACATTATCAATCTTACTCATAACATAATTTGTCTACTTCCTACAATACACAAAAACATCAATCAAGTCCCCCTCCTCATACATCAAATGATCCTATCCAATCCTTGCCGAGTAGAATGGAAAACTTATATTCCACTACCTTGGGCCCCAAAATAAATTTACTTGTGATAAAAATTGTAATGAACCCATCAATCCATCTGTGTTTGTTAATTTGTATCCTCTACATTGGGAGATTTTGAAGTTCTATAAATTCCATAGCAAAAAAATCCCCAAAAACATCTTAGTTTCTTTAGGCACTCATGCTACCTTATCACACATGATCAAGATCTTATGCTTTGTACCTTTCCCATGTCATTGGTCGGTCCCACTCTAGACTGGTACAATGGCATCCCTTAACATTCCCTCTTTTCCTTCACACAACTTGTGTAGCTTTTCCTAGAACACTTCTCCATCAACATAGCGTGTAAAATAACCATCACTGACCTTTACGCCATCAAACAATTTGAGGAAGAATCAATTACTCGATTTCGTCACTAGGTGGCATGGGATTATTAACCAACTATCCTTCTCACTACCTCAAACCAAATTAATTGAGATCTTTTCTAGATCATGTGCTAAGCACATTTCATCTACCCTTCAAATTTATTCCTTCCAAACCTTTGAGGAATATTTTACTATGGCTCACAAGTTAGAACTATGCACCCTTGAGAAAGGACATGTTAAACTTCACTCTAATAAACCCAAGACTGAATTCACAAAACCATTCACCCACAATGAAAAATCCAAGAATGCAACAAATTATATTGTCGTCAAAACTTCCTCTCAATCTACATCTCATACTAAGCCTCCACAAAGAGCACCTCAACCATCCCCCAACTATACTCCTCTTGGCGAATCATATAAATCCATCTTTGACAAGCTCATGGCCATACACCTTATCCAAATTCCTCCCATCCACCCTATTGATGACTCATGTCCTAAACCCACATGGTATCGTGAGGATCATTACTACAAATATCATCAAGTCTCATGGCCATGATATGGATAATTTTTTTACCTTTAAGTATTTAGTGAAACATCTTATCAATCGTGGAGACCTCTAACTAGAAAATCCAAATGCTCCCCCTAATCAACCATTAGATGTTTTCAAACAACCATTTCGAATCATCCACCAAGAAACCAATCCAACCCTCCCACATCTCAAGCACCTGATGCCCACACAATCAACACCTTAAGTTAGGCTTCAACATCTACACCCACATCTACTTCTACACCTACATCTACATCCACATCTATACCCTTATCTACACCCACATATGTATCCACATCCATGTCTACATTATCTCTTAAAACCTCTACCGAATAGACATCTCCCCGATTTTGTCACACGTAACATCTCAATACTTTTCTTACCTCCAAAAACACAACTCCTATATCAACACTTCTTAATTATGCACAATCCATAAGCCCTTTTTATTCTACCAATGGTGTTACTTAAGAATCATCCCCATCCTTAACCATCACATCTACAACACAACCCACGTCCAAACCATCTAACCTCACTTCTGAAGATGGATCCACTGTTCAAATCATTATTATCCCTACCAAAGGTAAAACTTCACAACAAACATCTAAGAGCCTTGGCACCCCCATCCAAATATCCATTGCTCATCCACACAAGAAATTAGATCTTCCCCCTCCGAATCCCCATGAATCCAAACAACCCAATATCCAACCATCCATCTTAGGACCTCAGCCATCCATTTTGGGACCATATCCTTCATATAAGTCTCTCATCACCACCAAATCTAAACCAAAATAATCTACTCTTATTTCCAAATCCTATCTTGAGTCTAAGGCCCCTATAAAATCCCATTAAAATAAGGCACCTATTTTTCCTTCACCTTCCCCACCTAAATCAAATCAATCCAAAATTCACGAGACTCCTCCCAAATCCCCTATTGGGTCTTACTACGAAATACCCCATCACCTTATCCAAGAATATATGATTACTCTTCCCCCATCAAGTCCTTTGACTCACATGGGTGGAAGCCCATGTGGTTTGATTACAATGTTATCTACACCTATCATCGTGTCCCTAGGTATGATATAGATTACTACAAGGTACTCCAAATACTTATCCATAACCTCGTACAAGAGTATGATATTCTCATTGATGAAGAATACCACCCCTTTCCATCCAATATCTCATATACACCTAAGCACAACCCCCAAACCAAATCCATAACTTCTAAGGCCCTTAAATATAGCCCTCCATCCACACCTTTAGTCACAATCCCACCACCAAATTCTACCCCTTCTAAAGAGGGTCCCCTCTTTACATAAATGTCATTCATGTTACCACTGATGTCTCCCCATGAATCTCAACCATCCACCTAAAAAAACTAAGGGTTATCATCAATGTTCCTCCTAACGAACCTATTTCATATCCCCCTTCACCCAAGGCTAAGGTTTCTATGTTAGCCGATCCACGAGCCTGAAGGCCTATTGTGATAGAATAAAGCGTCATGAAACAACTACATCAGGATCCCGTCAAAATGTCCCTTTATGAGCTTATCCAAAGCTCCCCTCACCATTGGTAGGCTCTCATAAAAGATTTACAATGTATCCTCCTAGGGTCGTACCCTATGTACCAGACTCCGACATGGTACCTGTCTCCCCATATTTGGCCCTGAGGGCCTCCCTATGTCGAAGGTAGCGATCCTCTCGCTGGATCGTTGTATCTCGCTCCCGCGAGCGGTGTCTCTCTCCAAAATTAGGGAATCCTCTCTCTCTCGTGAGTTCTGATCTCCTCAAGAGCCACCTGGTGTGTCTGTGTCAGGGTGGCGTGCTCTCCCTCCAGTCTCTCCAGCACCGTAGCCATATCCTCCTCGTCGGCATCTATAGATGCCGGGAGATGTCGTGGTAGCTCTGTCGCATACCATGCAGCATAACCATCACCTACTCCAAAGATCATCATCACTGCCTCATGGAGGGTGGGGCCTCTCTCAATGGATCTTCCAGATCAAAATCGGCGGATCGGGCTCTCCTGTTATCTCGCCTATAAGGCCTGTAAGTAGTCGGCACTGTCTGCACTAGGCCGAACTGTCTCAATACCCGCATAAACGGGACTCGCTCCCACATATCAGGCCTGCGGCCCCTAACCACCCTGCTCCATCTCAATGCCACCAAGTGAGCATCCTGACCAGCCCATGTCGGAAATACCCGATATGGCCTCCAGATAACCTGATCCGGTGTCAGCGTCCTGAAACGCTCAGTATACCAATCCACCGACCTCCCTGTATCCCCAGCGGCCATATCGGCCCGCCATCGCCGGAATCCATAATCAATAGCTCCCACTGCTGCTGGCATCCAAGGAAGCCCGGATGGCCTGATCACTGCTATATGCTCATATGCCCAGCAGTGGAGCACAAAACTAACATCAATACCTGTCCTCCGGCCAGTGGTATACATCCATAGCTCATGATATATCTGAGCTATCAAAGCATCAGCAAAAGCAAATACCTGTCTGAACTGCAGGATGTCGCAAACGCAATCTAATAATAATAGTGGGAATCTCCCACCTCCTGAATCTGGCAGAGTGAAATAGGATATCGCCATCTGAATCAAAACTATCCGTCTACTCCGGGGGCTATCCTGTCTATACTGCGAGGCTATCCGCACTGCCCCAGACACTATCTCTGAATCATCCGCCCTATCTCCATACAATCGAACTAGGGCCCTCTGCTGCTGCTCTCGTGGTGTAATCTCTATCGGGTCCCCAAGAATCCGCCTCAAAATCCTATATATATCCTCATGGGTGATGGTCATCTCACCCGTCCCAACTAAAAAGTGCATGTCTCGGCTATCCCACCATCGTACTTAGTGATCGCATCAACTCTACATCTCGTGGCACTCGCCTCGTAGTACCTAAAGCCCCCGAGCCCGGCTAACTCTAAATGCCGCCAATCTGCATCAGTCACATCAGGGAGAATAGTCTCTAGTAACTCGGGAATAGCATCCCTCATGTGTAGAACCTCTCGTGCCTGCATCCACGACATCAAGAGCAATATTAGTCTCATATTTACCCAAATCAGAACATCCAAAACAAAAAAAAATTACAATCTATTCACAAGTCTATACAATCGGCGTCGATTAAATACAATCGGCGTCGTTTATTTATAGTTGACGCCGATTAACATCAATCGGCGCCACTTGCATAGAATCGGCGTCGATTATACCAATCGGCGCCGATTGCTCGCCCGCCTTGATGTAAAAAACACCTGGCCTCCCACCCGGCAAAATAGAAATTAAAAAAATAAAAAAAAAAAGCAAAAGTAAAACAACGGGTTCACGAAGAATCACTTACCCCAGTGTCGTGACCTCCTCTCGCTTCAACGCCTTCCAGGCTTCCATGGTGCTCAAATCCAATTTTGACTCTCTCTCGATTCGATCGTCACGATGTAAATAAATCGCTTCACGTTTCCGTTCACATATTTATATGTGCTTTGAATGGTCGGCGCCGACTATTTTAGGTCGACGCCGTTTATTTGGATCGTCGCCGATTATTATAATCGCCGCCGATTTTCCATATCTCTTTGCCGTAGTGTTGATGCTTGGCTTATTTATCTATCTGATCATTATTGTGCGTTGAATGTTGCCTTTTGGCACATATTTTCGATATCACCGTCCATTTCGAGTTTGTTCCCTTTGCATGGGGCACTCGTACTTTTTGGCAACTTACGGTTAAATGGGTCTCAGAGGCACTAACGCCGCCTCGCTTTGCAGACCGTCTAGTTATCCCTACCAATGTGTCTCTCTTTAGATGTTGACTATTTTGCAACCCTCCTTACACTCATGGGTCTGTAGGTACTAACGCCGTCTCATGAGGAGACCGCCTCAGTTTTCCCTACCAATGTGAGTTCCTTAGGTTGATGCCTTTTTATTTATTTTTATGCATCATCAATGATCAGATCTACTCCAGACATCCAGCTGGGCATCCCGCGTTTTCATCTACCTTTTTCAAACTTGGGATCATTTGTTCTATCACCCATCCCATCCCTAGTTTGAGGGGGATCACATCATCACTTTTTCTTCCCTTCTTCCATCTCCTTGTTTTTTTCTCATAACCTTGCTTATCGCAGTTACTTGACAAAAAGGGGAAAAATGTAGACACCTAAAATTGATTATCCAATCTGTGTCCCTTGTGCAAGCGTTGCTTCTCTCTCTGTAACCCGGGGCACGTTTATGTCACCACTATCCCCTTGGGATATTATTCGATTTGTGATTTAAACACCTATCCTAAGTTGAATTCACCCCATTATATCTTACCCGTGAGTAATTAAATATTAACTATTTAATTACACCTCTTCACATGTATCCTAACCACTTATCTACCCCATATTTATCCTATCTATGTATCACCCCTATTTCTCCTCTTCCCCAAGCGGGATATTTCCCGTATTTGAGGTGGAGGGATAACTCTTATCTTTCCAGAAATCGCTCATTTTAGCCGCTCGGAGTCTGTTCCGTGATCGGCGCCGACCGGTACTCGGTCGACGCCGATTTTTCGGAGCGGCGCCGATTATAAATGGAAGCACAGAACTCAGTTCTGGGGACACGAGGACGAAAAAAAGAGAGAGAGAGAGAGACAGATCGTGACACAGAGACGCAGATTGTAAGAGAGAGAACAAGAGATCTTTTAGCATCAAGTGTGGACATTATCTATCGAATGAGAGCAGATCTTGTCCGAATCAATCCCTGAGAGGAGCACCGTTACTCTGCTCTTATCACATCAACATCTCACATCTCCATTGATTTTCTGGTGACTCTTTTCCTGCACCCAGCATGGGTGGAGTCTCGCTAGTATCTCTCCGGCTTCCGCAAATCCAACAGACGTTGACGATCTGGCCTTCGCTTTCTGATTTCCAAATCTTCTCACACTTTATCTCGGATCGACGCTGATCTCAGACGGTCGACGCCGATCTACATCGGGCCGACGCCGATTTCCAGCGAGCCGCGCCGATTCTACCTAATCGACGCCGATCTGATCGTTGTTTAGATTTCGTTTATCACTTTGATCAAAAAATCTAGTCTTGTACGTACATATTTTATCATGTATATTTCTTTACTTAATTGAAAACGTGGACTGACATCCGCCGAGGGAGCCTATCGCTTCCTTGGATCCGCTTCTCAAGTAATCCACCTAAATATCTTTTAACGTGGTCTTTTTCTCATCAAGCATTGGTGTCTCGCAAGTTACTTGGATCTACTATGCAGAATTGCTCGTGTGCACCCGTCTTATCTACATCGACCTCCTTATCTCTGTCTACATCTTCTGGATCTTGTCCATCGTATCGATTTCATTGGAGTTTGTTAGGGTTTTTGTGTTTAGTTTGGTGCATTAACTTGGACAAGTAATGTGCGCAAATCCTTGATCTACACCAACCTTTCGCGTCCCTTGTTGGAGTTATTACAATTTCTGTTGTTATTTCCTTTAATGATTCTAAGATCCCCAAGATTCTACCCAAAGATCATGACCTTTCCCTCTTTATCACTATTTGTATCAATTATACCTTCATCAAATAATCCATAATTGATAATGGTGCTAGTATTAACATTATTTCAACCCACACTTTTAATCAACTCAAGCCTCCCGACACTATTATCGCATAATCCCCCTTAGTCCTTCAATCCTTCAACAACATGTTACCCCTATATTGTGAACTTTCATCCTTCCTATCCACATTGGTGAGAAAATCCTTCATGAACTCTTCTACATCATAGAAGGGGAATTCCAATACAACATCTTGTTTGGATGCCCATGGATCTGCGTTATGTATTGCATCCCATCCACCCTTCATCGTTGTCTTAAGTATGAACACGAGGGGAAATCCACACACTCCCCACCAATATTCCTCATTTAAAACATGTCATATGACCTATAGGAAAAATGACGTGCTCATCCCCAAACAAGATTCATCTTCCTCAAGTTGCCACTAGTTTGTTTGTACCTACCTCTAAGTTGCACAATAATGAATCCTTTGACACCATGATGCAACGTCTCTCATTGGGAGAGTATCAAATTCTCTCTTAATGATCTCCCCACACTCAATTAGTTTAGTAGACACGACCAAGATTCTATATACCAAACTAACATCAGGGATATTATTTCATTTGGATCACCTTACTTGAAAACCAATATTGTTTACAGTGGCATTGATTGCCCTTCTTCCCACACTGATAACTAACCCTATACCAAGCCATACACTAATGGATTTGATTTCCTTAACAATAATTTTTTTCCTACACCTATCTCCATCATTGTGCATGGAAGGGATTTGGTCTAGGACACTATGAACAAGGTATACATGATCTTTTCCTTGATCAATCCCACAAACCCCACGAGAAGTACGGATTGGGATTACAAGAACACCATACCAACTCTCTTGCATGAACTTCTTATGAATCCCCCATGAACATAGAACCATCACCCCTTCCTCATACAACAATCCCATGGACACAGAGATGTCATCATGTCCCTTCTCCTTAACTTTTTTAATCTCCCCGAACACTCTAGGACCATTCACATGTTAGGATTAAGGTGAAACTAGGTCCCTTCCTCTTAAATTTCCCAAGATGGTAGAGGAGGATTCCCCTACCATCGAAATTATTCAATGTAGTGATGATGACTCTATCCTTTCCTATATGGGGGTGGAATATTCTCATCTTCATAAGGCCTTACCTCCTAACACATCCACCCTTATTAATGAATCCACCATTAATATCAACATAGGGACTTCACAAGAGCCTTGTATCCTTAAATTTGGCCAATATCTTGATCCATGAGAGCTAGAATCCTTCACCATTTTCCTCTCTAAGTATATTCAGGCCTTCACATGGTTGTATGCTAACATGTCGACCTCATTCCTAGTATAATCGTTCATAATATCGTAACCATCCCTAATGCCAAACCAGCTTAAGTAAAAGCTATGTTGTATACATCCTCACGTATCCCTCCTTGTTAAAAAGAATAAAGCAACGTATTCTTTCAACCAATGCATCCAACCCATTGATTATCCTCAATGGGTTTCTAACATCGTGCCCATTTCTAAATCCTCCGAAGCTTCGAATTTACACATATTTTTAGAATTACATCTCGCTTGTCCCAAGGACAAATTCCCCCTTCCCAACATCAATCGGCTCATCGACCTAACAGTCATCCATGAAATGATTTCTCTTATGGATGGTTTCTCTGTGTACAATCAAATCCTTATCACACCAGAATACTAACATAATACATCCTTCATCACCCCTTGGGGAACCTTTTGTTACCATGTTATGCCCTTTGGTTTAAAAAATGTAGGGGCCACATATCAACACGCCATGACTTATATCTTCCATGATCTCATGCAAAAACTATAGAGGATTTTTTCTATGACATCTTAGGTAGATCCAAGTGTCGACATGACCATATTAATGTCCTTGAAATCCTCTTCATGTACCTTATCTAATACTTCCTTTGCCTCAATCCCGCCAAGTGTGTTTTTGGAGTTCTAACTGGAAAACTCCTTGGCTTCATCGTTTCCATCATGGGTATTGAATTTGACCCCACCAAGATCAAGGCCATCCTTAAGATATCTCCTCCTATCATTTCCATTCAAGTGCATCCTGTCATTCCCACAAGGCTTGGTCAAGTGAGAGAGATAGACCCATCCATAGCTACGAAACAACAAATATAGGTCTATCTTCCGTCCTTTTCCTCCAATCCATGACATGAGCATTCAAGCCTTGTTTGGGGTGTTAGATTGGGAACCCACACAACAACACAAAAGTATTTAACTAGATCATGATATAAAATCCACATGATTTAATATAAATAATGGTAAACATGTTGATGCCAACTTGACAATATTTTTGAAAACTACACTTAAATAAGAAAAAATAAACACCGTAACATGATAATGATCCACAATCAGTCACTTATGTTGATTATTGCAAGTAAATTTTGATACTATATGAGGGGGATGTGACATCCACGCCCCCTTGGAAAATTCATTGGTTTAATGATACTAAAAATGAAAATAAATAAATAAATGTTAAAATGTCTTACATACTTCATCGTAGTCTTCTCATGTTACACTCTCTTCAAAGTATTGGTCCAATTGGTTACACTAGGAGACTTCCTTTTTTCACAAGGTGATTTTATGAGTATCAATTATCTGAAGGGGTTCTACCAAAACCACCCCTAGATCCTAAACCTACAATAATCTCCAATCAATTACATGTGACATATCAACATGATATCGCTTTAGCAAAGATACATGAAAAACATTATGGAGTCGATCTAGAGATGGAGGTAAAGAAAGCTTGTATGCTAATGGGTTCAAAACTTCTAGGACATCAAAGGGTCCTACATAATGTGGAGAAAATTTGGATGCCTTACCAAATTTGATAGAAATTTTATTGGGTTTGACTCTAAGGAAAACCTTGTCTCCTACTTCAAAATTTCAAGGGTTTTTTTGTAACTTTATGAAAATTTTGTCTATTTGCAACTTCAAACAATATCTTTCTAATTAGCTTTACCAAATCCTCCCTTCCTGAAAAAAATTAGGTCTAATCATAAAATCACCTTATTTCTTGTCCGACCTAATAGGTGCATGGAATCTCCTTCCATAAATTTCCTCAAACTATGTCATGCCAAGACCGAAATGGTTGGATTTATTCTAAGCCAACTCTGCTATAGGTAAGTTATCCTCCCACTTTTTTTTTGGTTCATGCATTACGTATGAAGCATGTATTTTGACACTTGATGGAAACTCTTCATATGCCCATCTATCTCGTGGTGGTACATTGTGTTAATGTTGAGCTTTGTTCGTAATGATGCATGCAAGATATTCCATAACCTTGATGTCATGTGAGGATCTTGTTATGAAATTATATTTTCAGGTACTCTATGCATTCTAAATATCTCCTCTACAAACCTCCTTACTATAATTGGGGAATCACCCGTCAAATTTCTATCAATGAAATGGTTAATCAGACGGATAAAATTGACATGCAACCTTCAACCGCACTCGACCCCCAAGGTCGTGCTGGAGTAGCCGATGTTGAATGTGTGTAGATAACTATAGGAGGATCAGTGACTAAGATCTGGTAGTGTGATCTCCTGGTAGCTAAGTTGGAAAAGGGGAGATTTAGAGGCTATGAATGGGTAGTGTAAATTCCCTATGGTTTGTTTTCCTAACTTGGATCTAAGTGTTAAACTAGTTTGAAGTGTCCATGTAAACTGAATGAAATTAACAATCTATGCTACTGCTAAAAGGAAACTAATCTAAACAAATCACAAAACTGAAATATTACAATCACAAACAACAATTTACTTCTATTCTAAATAATTAAAATATTTCTACACTAAAACTAAACAAGAAAAATAACTTGGTGTGGTTATTCACCTATGCTAAGTGTATTGAAACTAAACTAAATTAAAACAATAACTTTTCCAAGTGATTTACGATATGTAGACAACCTCCTACATATATTCTCTCCTTCAGATCCATAGGGATAGGAAGAAGGGGATCCGTCACCGGGGTTGCTATGAAAGATTCAAACCCTCTTGGAAATTAACTAATTACTTGCAAATGAAAGGAAATTGATTTTTTTAGGAAATAAGAGATAAAATATGTGAAACAATCCCTCACGGAATCGTAATAAGAGAAACTACTATGCGTAAAATATTACAAATCTCAAATAAAAGTGCGAATAAAATAACACAACTCAAAGAGACAATATTTAATGTGATGCACCCAATTTGGGCTACGTCCACCAAGAATCCCTTGCTCATATTTTATTACAAGCCACCGCTCTCTCAAAACAATACCCAGATCTATTTGGAGTTATGCTCAACAAACTCTACATAATTCACACCTAAATTCAGACACATCTACAATGTTACATCATTCCTACCATATGCACAATACCACATAAGTAGACAATTGCTTAAGCAGTTTTACAAAACCGTGTGTATCAAAACCATAGGCCAAAACCGTCCCACAAACCTATGGGTCAAAATCCCGCCCATATGAGAAAATTTGTTTCCCAATATATTGGGCACATTTTTTTGAGGCCAAACAAAAAATTTGGGGGTTGCACCCCCGGACACCTGTTCAAGGCCTGGCCCAGACCCAAACCCCGACGAGATAACTGTGGAAAGTTTATAGTACTTTTAGTGTATAGTCTTCAACACTTTCACACATGAAAACATGCTCCATAACCTAACAAGTTTCTACTCTATTTGATATGATGTAACAATGATAAATTGTAAGAATGAAGGAGATCAAACAACAAATCCAACTTGGAATTCACAGACATGTAGGTAAATCTAGGTGTGTAGTAGCTTGTCCCCTCGCCTTTGTTCCTTTCTTTCTCCAAGTGTTCATATGAGTCCAAGGGATTGGGAATGCAAGAACAACGTCAGGAGGATGGCGCTTGAGCAATGATAGCTCTAAAGTAGTCTCGGAAGCAAGTAGAAGAGAGATAACACAAGAGATCTGAGCTTGGCTATGCAATTCTTAGAAAGATTGTGGTAGTAATACAATGCAAGATACATAAAAATTCTTAGGCCCTTTGCTTGAATACAAGCATGGAATATATAAGAATTGGGGTTGGGATGTGCCTTCATGCACAAGGTAAGAAGAGGTAGTTCCAACTAACTAAAGCACATGCAAAAATAGAAGAGGGAAGGAGAACCAAGAAATAAAAACTATTTTTAGACAATTTGGCCCACGGATGCATGCTAAAAGTGAAGTTAAGTGAATTGTCGCATGTTAAAAACACGCATGATAGAATCTGGAAAAATCGGTCAGGACCGCCACCCTTCCTAGGCGCGGTTTGGGTAACCACCGCCAGTACAACAGCAGCCTGGCACTAAAGGCCAAAACATGCACAGAAAGAGGCAAAAATCTTGAAAAAGTGTGGGAAGGCTAAGTAAAGATGACTAGGCTACAAATATACACTGCAAATGGGTTTAGGAACTCGAACACCTTATGAAAGGACATGAATCATCATTAGGGACTTTTGTAACCATTTTCTGACAATGTAGCACATGTAATTTTAGGTGTATCACAATCATTTGTCCGAAAGAGGCATTCATACACCTCTTTGTCACATCCTTGAGACATGGTATGTGGGTGAGCATGACTATGCTACTCGGCCTTGTTTCCTATGTGGAGTGTTGTGTTTATTTTTACTCTTGCTTAATGATGAGCCCTTGCCCCATGGATATGGAAAGATTAGTTTCGTATGCACATGGGTTGAAATCAGGGTTTAGAATAGAACAACCCTCAAATGATATTTTGATGGGCATCATTTTAATCTCAAATTGATCTTCTTCATTTTTTAGTTCTATCATGTTTACACCTAGACCTAAGTCGTCGGAGGGAAGAGATGCTAAACCGAGAAGACTACCCATCCCTTGTGGTTCAAATGAGAGGAATATCATATCATCACTCTCCAAAAGTTTCATTATTCCTGCTATGTTTTTATTGGACACTATTTCCATAGATATTAATTTACCCTTATCTTTTTTTTTTCCACCTCAAATGTTTTTGGGTCGACAACTTCAACCTTCAAGACACCCGGGTGATCGGGACTAACTGCTTTGATGGAGGTGGTTTGTTTAAATGATTAACATGAATTTCATACTTTGTATAGACTCCTTTCGTATTCTTGATGTTTTCTAAGTGTATATCAAAGGGATTAGGATCCCCTTGAGCAATGACGACCATCCCCAAATTAAGGAATCTAATCTCCTAGAATAGTGTAGAAGGGATACCCTTCATTTGAAGAATCCAGGGTCTCCTAAGAATCATGTTATAACTTGTTTCCCTGTCGATAATGTAAAAATCCGTCAAGATGGTTTTTATACCAAGCATGATTGGAAGAACTATGGTTCCAATCGAAGTCTCTTTAAGACTCTCATACCCACATAACGTGTTTCTTGTAGAGGAGCAATTTGTCTCTCCATATCCCAAATTCTGTAAGAAAGAGAAGGGAACCACATTTATAGCATCCTCATCATCAATCATGGTTCTCTTAATGCAATTTTTGTAAACCCATACTTGTAAAAATAAGCTAGGATCACCTCTTTGGGAAATTTCAATGTCAGATGGTATCTTGTCTATATCAAAAACAAACCCATTATCCACATCATTCTATCCCGGAGGATGTATGTCAAATTCAATATGATTTATTTGAGCTCTAGGAGGTTGCGTAACATGGATTAGATGACCAAGACCTAGTGCATTGAGCAACGCAGAGCGATGCGCATGTGGATTCTTCAAGAAACTGGGAATGAAATGTGAGAAAGGTCTTGTTCAAATTGGATATTAAATCATAAGCTCCTTGGTTTTGTGATTGTAGGAACGTCATCTTATGGGAAGGAAAGATCGGGTAGGGGTTTTGAAACATACTCCTTCATCTGATTTGTTGCATTAATTTCACGCTCAACCTCTAGCTCAACTAATCCCAAGATTTTTGTATTATCATTTGAACCAAGGTTAGGAGCAACCTAAGAATTGTCAGAAGTTGAGGCTTCATGATCATTGTTTCCTATAGGGATGCCCTTGTTTATATTTTTAGGATTCACTTGGGAATCCCTAAGATGTTTAGGGTTCACATTTTGAGGTGTGACAGTCCAGTATGACTAGGTTACGGGTTTGTTTCAGGATTTGCTAGGAACATGTCTACAAAGAGTTACCTTTGGTTTTTGGGAAGTCTTTGCAGAAACTTGTTGCAATCGCGGCAAGTCCTATCGTCATGACCTTGAACCTTATGGAAACCACAATATAGGTTAGGGTCATAATCTCTTGGCCTTTGATAAGTGTCTTGTTGTTGTTGATTATAACCTCGGTTGTAGTTTTGAAATTGGTTGTTATAACCATGATTCATTGCCCCTTGGTCAGAGTTTTGATACTGGTTTGGGCCTTGGGTTTTATTTTGTTTTTATAGTGGAAAATTTACATCAACCGTGTTGACACAAGACACAGTGTTAGGGCCTTTTTGATTGCTCGAGTTGTTGTTATTGTTATTATTACCATTTTTGGAAAACCAATGTTCTTGGCTTGATTAGTAGAACTATTCATGGTAGCACCATGATTGTAATTCACACCCTTAGGTCTTCGATTTTTGGCACCATTGTTTTGATAATTTGCATTATTTTGATTTGGGGATACCAATTTCCCATTGGGACCATAGGTCTTATGCCCACTGTCTATAGAGGCTTGGTCAATCCGAATTGCTCCTTTCAAAACTTCCTCCTAATTGTGGAAAGGAAACTTGTGGAATTCCTCCATAGTATCTCAATTGAGTGAGTGAAGGAAAAGATCACAAAGTTCCATCTAGTCTATGTTGGGTACACGTGTAGAGGAATAGAGAACTTGGCACCATCTCTAGATGAAATGGATAGCAGATTCATTTTTCTCCCCCTCTACTATGCAAGAACTCCCTAATCTCAATATGCAACAACTTGTTCATATCAAATGCTTTGATGAACTTGGAAACAAGTTGTTTAAAGGAATGTATAGAAGCTTCGGAATACGGTAATACCAATCCAATGTGATTCCTTCGAGAGTATTTGGAAATATCTTAGCCACTACAACATCCCAAGGAAGAAATTCCCTAATAGTAGTAGCGTAGGCCTTGATATGAGCATTTGGGTCTCCTTCTCCCTTAAATTTTGGAATATCCGACAATGGGCACGAAGCATGACACCACATATGGTGAATTCAAGAGGTTCCTTTAAGTACTCAGTGTATGTACCCATTATGTAAGATTCCACCATTGAAGATCCTTGATGAGGAGGTGGAGGAGGAGGAGTTGGATAAGCTACATTATAAGTGTTAACAGGAATGTATGGGGTCCCTTGATATGGCATGTAGGGAGTGGGAATGGTGTATGGGTCCATCTGGGGAGTTTTTGAATACATATGCATATAAGGTGGGATAGTACCAGGATATGGACTAATGGGCATAAAACAAAGGAGCGTCACATTTCCTATTGAGGCGTAATTCGAGAACGCGCTTCGAAAACCCTTGCATAGGATAAGTGTGTGAAGGATGAGGATTCATCCCTAGTGTGTCTAATCCTTTGAGAAGATCACCTGGATTTGAATGAACCAGATAACCCTTTCATACAAGATATTATGTTGGTTATTCATTAGAAGGGATGTATCCTTTGTTGTCAACTAGATACCCCATGTTCTTCCCTATTACATGTGTTGGTTGTGAAGTCTGGGCACTTTCTAGTTCTCTAATCCTCCCTACTAAAGTAGAAATGATATCGTTGGGAGAGGATTAAGTCCCTTTTTGGGGTTCCTATGGCGTAGGGTTTGATTGAGCATGCTCATGATACCTGTCATGAATTGTTTAGTGTTATAATTCTTTTCTTCCTCAGAAGTAAGAATCTTAGGATAGACATTCAAAATCTCAGAGGTTGTAGCCTTCATTTTATCTAAAGACTCGTCTATCTGGTGAAGAGGATTAACTATTCGTGTGAGTATATCATATTTTGTTGATTGCATGGAAATGTGAGGTCTTGACAAGACTCTATAATAAGAACCTATTCCATTTTTTATAACAACGTGGTTTGCATTGGGTTGAGCGTATTGCATATTTAATGGTTGATCAACCTCCTCCATCATTACATAGCTAATGGGTTTGAAGTGTAACTAGGGGAGGTTTGGAGGTTACTTGTGTAATTGTCACCCCATGTCAAAAGAGAAGGGGATTGTTTTGGTTGAACGTTGGTGTAATATTTATCAGAGCCAAATGGCCCACGAAACTCTCTTCCAAAAATATTTTAGAAAGTATTAAATACCTACCAAAATAGGGGAAGAAATGGAGAGGTGAGGTAATAACAATGAAATAAAAGGAAACAAGAAAGAATGAATCCTTCATGTCGATTTCACCAATTTATACAGATGAAAATTTACATGCAACCTTCAACTGTACCCAACCCCCTGAGGTCATGCCGGAGCAGCCTATGTTGAATATGTGCAACTAACTATAGGAGGATCAGTGACTAAGATCTGGTAGTGTGATATCCTGGTAGCTAAGTTGGAAAAGAGGAGATTTAGAGGCTATGAACGGGTAGCGTAAATTCCTATGGTTTTTTTCATAACTTGGATCTAAGTGTTAAACTAGTTTGAAGTGTCCATGTAAACTAAATGAAATTAACAATCTATGCTACTGCTGAAAGGAAACTAATCTAAACAAATCACAAAACTGAAATATTACAATCACAAACAACAATTTTCTTCTATTCTAAATAATTAAAATATTTCTACACTAAAACTAAACAAGAAAAATAACCCGGTGTGGTTATTCACATATGTTGAGTGTATTGAAACTAAACTAAATTAAAACAAGAACTTTTCCAAGTGATTTACGATATGTAGACAACCTCCTATAGATATTCTCTCCTTCAGATCCACAGGGATAGGAAGAAGGGGATCCGTCACTGGGGTTGCTATGAAAGATTCAAACCCTCTTGGAAATTAACTAATTACTTGTAAATGAAAGGAAATTGATTTCTACTCTATTTGATATGATGTAACAATGATAAATTGTAAGAATGAAGGAAATCAAACAACAAATCCAACCTGGAATTCACATAATAGAGGTAAATCCAGTTGTGTAGTAACTTTTCCCCTCATTTTTTCCTTTCTTTCTCTAAGTGTTTATATGAGTCCAAGGGATTGGGAATGCAAGAACATTGGCGGGAGGATGGAGCTTGAGCAATGACATCTTAAATTCAAAGATGGATGCAATGCAAGTAGAAGAGATATAGCACAAGAGATCTGAGCTTGGCTATGCAATTCCTAGCAAGATTGTGGCAGAAATACAATGCAAGATACACAAAAATTCTCATGCCCTTTGCTTTAATACAAGCATGGAATAGATAAGAATTGGGGTTGGGATGTGCCTTCATGCACAAGGCAAAGAAGATGTAGTTCCATCTCACTAAAGCACATGCAAAAATATAAGAGGGAAGGAGAACCAAGAAATCAAAACTATGTTTAAATAATTTGGCCCACAAATGAATGCTAAAAGTTAAGTTAAGTGAATCATCACATGTTAAAAACACACATGATGGAATCTGGAAAAATCGGTCAGGACCACTACCCAGGCAGGGCAGCGGTCCTAGCACTAAAGGCCAAAACATGCACAGAAAGAGGCAGAAAGCTAGAAAAAGTGTGGGAAGGCTAAGTAAATATGTCTAGGCTATAAATATACATTGAGAATGGATTTAGGAACTCAAACACCTTCTGAAAGGACATGAATCATCACCGGGACTTTTGTAACCATTTTTCGAAAATGTAGCACATGCAATTTTTGGTGCGTATAATAACCTTGGTAAGTTTTTCAACAACTACCAATATCACATCATGCTTGTTCTTGGACATCAGAAGCCCTTGAACAAAATCCATACTAATAACTTGCCACTTCCAATCGGGTGCATCATGGGGATAAAGTAACCCCGTTGGATGCAAAATTTCATCTTTAACTCATTGAATATTCAAACACCTTGTTATAAAACTAGTAATATCTCACTTTCACACATGCCAAACATACAATTTTTATATCAACCATCATCTTAGTCACACCAGGGTGACTGATTAGGAAACATACTATGGTTCCTCCAAAATCTATGAGTTTCAAATCACCACAGCTTAGGAATATTAAATCCTTCATTAAATATTAAGATTCCATCTCCATTAATCTGATATACCTTGTACCTATCATCTCGACTACCATCCTCAAGCGTATTCTTGACCTTATTATAACAATCATAAAATGGTATTTGATCTAAAATTTATTTTTTAAAATTGATTCTCACTATGACCATGATATTTATATGGTGAAGATGGATAAGGAGTATACAACTCTATTTTCCTTTATCTTTATGTAGATGATATCAAAATCATACTCACTCAAAATTTTCAACCAACACCATTGGCAAGAATTCTATTTTGATTGGGTAAAGATATACATAAGCCCCAAGTGATCTGTCTTGAGATCAAATGGCTTCCCAAAGAAGGAAATGTCTCCATAGTCACAATGCATGGACATTTTTGACAAGCTCCAAATTGTGTGGTTTATAGTTCAAATCTCCTTTTTTAATTTTTTGAGACTCAAATGCCACCACATGGTTATGTTGCATTAAAACACCCCTGAAACCTTCACCACATGCATCTATGATGATAGTGAAATTACCATTCAAATTAGGTACCTTCGAATGGGTGTGATGTCAATTTTTATTCAATAGTTAAAAATCCTTCTTACAACTTTGTGTCCACATAAACATTTTACCCTTCTTCTACAAGGATGTGATTGGACTCCTATGTTAAATAATCCTTCAAAAAAATTCTAATTCACTTCTAAGCCCATAAAACTTTGAACTTTATGGACATTATTTGCAGAAGTTCGGACCATAATAAACTATATCTTAGTTGGATTAACTAATAAACCTTCATCTAAAATAATGTTCCCTAAGTAATGTATTTTCTATTAGAAATAACATTTCAAAAAAATCTATAAATATTTTGTTTCCTTAACCTTTCCAACACTAATCTCAAATGCCCAATGTGTTCTTCTTTTATCTTTGAATATATCATAATATCATCCAGAAAAAATAACACAAACTTATCTAGATAATCCTTGAAGATATTATTCATCATATTCATGAATGTTGCTGGAGCATTTGTGAGTCCAAAAGAAAGTACAATGAACTCGTAATTCCCATAATGAGTCTGAAAAGTTATTTTTGGAATGTCTTCCCAATGAATTTTGAGTTGATTGTAATCTAATTTCAAATTAATTTTTGAAAAAAAAATTCCCTTCACATTTGGTCATATAGATCATCTATGTGTGGTGATGGGTGTTTATTCCTCATAATAGCTTTATTCGGCATCTTGTAGTCTATGCAAATCCTTATATTTCTATCCTTCTTCATAAAAACAACCAAAGGTGACCCCAAGGTGATACACTAGGATGAATTAAACTCTTAGATAAGAAATCTTGTAATTTTTCTTTTAACTCAAACAACTTAGTTATCGGCATTCAAAAATGTGTCTTAGAATTTAGTTTAGATCCTGGAATAATATCGATAGAGAAAATATTCCTACGAGGTGGAATTCTAGTCACTCATCAAGAAAAAAATTATTAAAGTCTTAGAGGAAAGGGTAATCTTTGAGTGTTGGATCTCTTTAAGCTTACATATAATTTATATGTACTAAAAGCATAACACACCCATTCATATTGGCTTTCTTTAACTATATTGTTGAAAATTTCCTTAGACTTGATTCTATTTTGAATCCATGAATATGTATGGAGTAACCTTTATAATCAAGACATGTAGTACCCTTGGAAAAACAATCAACCCTTTCATGATGTTTCCATGACCAATTAACTCCTAAGATAACATCATAAGATCCCAAAGGTGCAACATATGAATTAGTTATAGTCACAAATTTTCAAATTTCTAACTCGCCTCAAATATGTTTCTCTACCTTACTCTTTATTCAGCCTTCCCATACTTTGAAATGACCAAGACTTTTCTATATAACTAGATTTCTTAAAAAAGTTATTAAGAATATTATCAGCTACAAAAGTATTAGATGCTCCTATATTAATAAGAATGGAAATTGGATAGCCAAAATGTTTACATGATGCTTCTATCAATGTAATTTTAAAATTATCCCGACGCTTATCTATTGTTACATGTATATTCTATTAGTACCTTTTTTGTTGTCTTAGTAGAGGTACATTAGAATTTCCACCAATTATTTTACGAGGGCAATGATTGGCATAGTGATCACCTCCATAAATAATACATCCTCCTACTCTACATTTCCTTTCTAAAGGCTTTCCTCCATTTTTAAACCTTCCACTATTGTTTCCATTGTATTTCTGACCCTTAGGTCCACTCTTTTACTTGAAGGAATTTTAAGGTTTTAAATTCCTCACATACCCTATGTTCATATTCCCTCCATTTTTAGTGTAATTCCAATTTTTACTTGTAAATGGAGTTGAATTTTGATGTTGTTGTCCTCTTCCTCCTTCCTTGAAATCTCTTCTTACTATAGCTAAAAATTAGTTTATGTTCTTGCTTCATATATTTTTCAAAAACATGATCCATGGATGTACACATTTGTTCTAATTTCGAGTTCAAGACCAAGATGAACTTCTTAATTTTAAATCTTTCATCCTTTAATATTATGGTATGTACTTAAGGATACATGTTTTCTTGGTAAGTAGTAACAAACATATATCCTTGTCGACGTACTATAATTGAGTCTAATTTTTTGAAATTTAGAGTTGCAAGGTGAAATTTATGGTCGTTTGAAGTAAAGGGTGCCATACTTCAATAAATGTGATTGGTTAAACTATTAAATAAAGCTTTTTTTATGTCTATGACCATGAAAACAATCCCTAAAAACCTAACATACACAAGGTGGAACCCGAATCTTGGAAAGAAAATCTCAACTTTCAATTTATTCCCGATGGAAGTTCGTAATTTTTTTACAACCTTCAACTTCTGAAATGATCGTTAGTGGAACTCGGCCCCTACA
Source organism: Taxus wallichiana var. yunnanensis (assembly GCA_018340775.1). Classification (NCBI taxonomy): domain Eukaryota; kingdom Viridiplantae; phylum Streptophyta; class Pinopsida; order Cupressales; family Taxaceae; genus Taxus; species Taxus wallichiana. Next base: position 173,281,257 of record CM031234.1, read on the forward strand.
ATGAAATTGTCAACTTCTAATTTGTAACTTGGTTGGGTTTCAGAATTCAAGGATCAAATTACAATTTACATGTAAATTGTAAATTGGAACCCAAACCCCAAAATTCACTAAGTCCTTTTATTTTCAGGAATCATGTTTCTATTTACAATTTACATGTAAATTACAAATCGGAACCCAAACCATGAAATTCAATAAGTCCTTTGATTTTTGGGAATCAGGTTTCAATTTTTAATTTACATGTAAATTACAAATCAAAACCTGAATCTTGAAATGCACTTAGAAGGTCAGGTCTTAGGGATTGGGTTTCATTTTATGATTTACATGTAAATTGCAATTTGAGACCCGATACGTGAAATACACTAAATACTTTGTATTTCGGGTTTCAGAGTTTGAGGAACAATTTGCATGTAAATTACAAATTGTTTCTTGAACCCAAATCTGAAATATAAAGGAAATATTTCTAATACTTAGGTAATTTTCAAGACTTCCCAAAAAAATATTTTGGCTAAGTGTTGGACAATAGGGCCTTACATAGAGAAGAAGTTCCTTGGAACATGTAACTCACTTCCATTTCATCAATTTTTCTTGTCCAAGTCTAAAATTATAATACAAGCTATCAAAATAACTCAGGGGATTTTGGATAGCAGAAATTAACTTTCCATAACTTATTTCTTAAAATATTTGAGACTGTATAACAAAAACCCATGAGAAACGAAACTAGGAAAAGCTTATAAACCGGATGGAATTGGAAATCTTCATGGGTTATGACCACACTACATAGTTAGGACCATATTGTATGGTCTAGGATCTTATGTATGGTCTTTTACCTACTATGAAATGGCTCCTATAGATTTTTGGGTTGTTCACTTTCTTGTATTTATATGTCGTTATTGAATCGCATTTGTCACACATGCAACAAAGCTCTCCAAATAGACTAATCATCATCTCAAACCCTATCCATGGATGAAGAGTCTTATAAAAACATTAGAATGGTTTTGGGAACCCTCATACACCACCGACATTGGCACTACTTTAAAGAGGCCTCAAACTACACGTCGTTCTCCACCTAGTATGTGATATCTAGATAGATCAATCAGATTTGGAAATTGATTTGACCATGTTTTCTTTGACTTGGCTCTTACTAAAACACTTGGAGAGAGGATGTTTATATGTTTTTAGAAGAGAGATATGGTTTCCTTGACCTAGTTTTGAGCTTCATACCTGATGTGGGTGCTTCCTAATGATTATACACATGTAATTCTAGGATTTAGGGAGCTTAGGATGCCTTTTGTAAGTGTATGAAGTGAGTGCTCTAGTGTATTGACTTAGGAGTTCAAAGTTTGTAAAGTAGGTAATATTTACTTTCTTATATAAGGCTCCCTAAATGATTTATCTAATAAAGGCTGACCCAGAGAAAGTATAAGAATTAAGGAAATGTTTAATTTTGAAATTTTTGTTGGAATATATATTGTTCCAAGATGATACAAAAGGTTCAGGATCGTGCATGGTATAGTCTTGACTAGATTGTATGGCCATGGATAAGAACAAGGAATATGCTAAATTAAGTTTAGAGTTGGCGAGTTGATGTTTCTCTATAGATTTTATATAGTGTGTTCTCATAAATTTTTGACATATCAATGTGTAAGGATAAACATGCTAAATAATAGACCTTACAAAGTGCTAAGCGGAAAAGGAGAAGTGTTTTTCATAGTAAGAGTGCGTAGCAAGTCAAGGTTTCCAAAGTTAAAATTACCAATTTTTGATTGCCTACATTATCATAGAACTTTTCCTCCAACCATAGAGCTAGTTTGGTTCCCCCACACGCGTGTTATAACCTAGGAGTGGACTCGATACCATAAGAGAGAGTGTTCCATATATACAAATTCCTATAACATGCAACCTAACCAATCATGATGTAATATAGGATGATCAACTCGAATAGAATGGTTACTTTCTTATTATTACTATGTATTAATTTATTTTCTCCATATAGGGCATGCCTAGTAATCCCATACATTTGAGTCAATCTTTAATAACCCTGAAAAGGAACCTATACCCATTCCTACTAAGTCATGGTGAAGACTAAACTAATTCCCTTATCCTTTTAGTCCCGCTTTCCAATGTTCACTATATATTAACTCTCGGATATTGATTCTTCTCATCCCTACCAACCCCATACTAGATGATAATTGATCTCCACATAACAAGACTTAACATGTGAATAATCTTTGATAAGTTTCTTGTGATAATACACTCGCTTCAATGTCTCATACAAATGTACAAACCATTAATATTGCACACTTTTCTATGGATTGTTAAATTTAAAAGAATATAAGATTTTAAGGATCCATGTAGAATTTTGATAATGATAAGGGATGTAAGTTTGTATTACTCACTCAAAGTATGAAAATAAAATCAAATAAATAAGACGTATCCCTATATAATAGTGCATAACGCAATATAGGGACGTTAGAAAGATACCATTTTCCAATAGTATGCATGTCAAGGTTTGACACTAACCATATGGGATTTTCAACACATATTTTGTTATGAACTAAAACTCATTGTGTTTAATAGTTTACTTATAGTTGTTTATTTAAGGTACTCTCTCTTACATATAGATTATCTACTGGGAGATTTTTTTATGTGTGTGTGTATGCTTAAAATCTTATTAGTCAACAAACTAAGATGTGTGATGAGAAATTAGATCTATTAACATTGAACTCGAGTGTTTGGAAAGGAAATTACAAGTATTTATTTTGAATATTTAATTTTAGAAGATCTTTTGGGAGAAAAATAACATTCCCAATGGAATTTGAATTTGGATCAATTAACTCACATATACAATAAAACACCAATGTTTATGAACAAATTTCACTCATCGATATTAATGAGAAACTACCAATGATCGTATACATTCAATTCAATCATTCCATATACCAATACACTCATAATCATATCACTTATTTCAGAAAATATATTAAATATATTAATTTATAAGTCATATTATATTCTAATAATAATAATTCATTATTAGTTATCTTATAATATTTTATTTCTATATACATCTCAAATAAACTTATACTTCTATTTATAATCCACTTACTTAAATGACTCTATATGAAATGTATAAGACTCACGGTTGGAAATTTTCCATTTACTTGAACTTTGACTTACATTTATTTTTTTGTTTTCTTACTTTCCTTCCTTTTTATTATCCTACCGAAGGCAAATATATCGTCTTTACCTATATCAATAATCAATTTTATTTGAACCAATTTAACTTTACCACCTTTGATTCTATAATTTTTCACTAAATTTTGATAATGAAAATTTAATATATATATATATATATATATATATATATATATATATATATTATATATATATTTTCTTTAATTTCATTGGTCCAGACTTTATTTTTAATAGAGCACAACAAAATTTAAAAAATTGAAAGTAGACTATAGTTTTAGTGTAAGTTAGTTTTTTTCTTTTTTCTTTTTTCTTTACTATCTTCCACATTTCTTGTAGATTTTTACTTTATTATCTTCCACATTTCCTATAGATTTTTCCTTTTTCATTACGAAGGATTATTTGTAGGGAAAGGATTTCCAGTTCAGAAAAATGACGGGTAAGTAAGATATTTTATCCTTATTTTCCAAGAATTTCGTTTTAATTATGTGTGATTTTTAGCTCGGATTCGATTCGAAGCCCGGTTTTAAAAATCTTAAAATATTTAACCCAAAGTGGGCGTATCAATTAATAGATGAGAAATTTAAGTCATCTTTCCATTGTATAATGATTGCATAATTCTCAAAGTCCATTTGAAGACATAGGAAATAGTTGTTTTGTTAAATTGGTATGTCATTGATGTGTTTTTGGTAGGTGTGGTTTTTTTGTTGGTAATATTTTACAATATAATGGTTTGATGGTAATAAATGTAAATTAAAGTTAAGATAATCATGTCATCAAACAATTTCCTATGTATTGGGTAGTTAAAACTACAAATGGGTGTTTGAATGTTTCATGGAACAAATAGGTGCATAGGCTCGACCGCACAATGTCCACTTAGAGAAATAAATAGGTCATGGGATCAAAACTTTATTCTTAGGATCGAGACAAACATATATAGTATACATGTATCCCAATGATCGCATGAATTTTTTTCACATCTAGCTCCTATGGAGACAAGAAATGATTTTAATTCCTCTTTTGTTGGGATAATGTAAACAACATGTTAAAGTACAAAGAGCCAATTTGAAGGGAAGCTTCATAGAGGAAGATCCAGAAAAATATGCATATAATCAAAATGTCACATAGCTCTTTATATATCTTAGAATACTTTTAAATTAAATTGTTAAATTTCTGCGGTTTAATCAGTTGAATTCATGGTTATTTTTGTGTGTAAAGGAAATATTTAGGTTAGCGATCGGAAATTATTACCAAAATATTCATGATCCAAAGATATTTTATAAGGGATGTGATTATCTTGAGACTACGTAATTTATTTTTTATGTAAGGCGATTATTTCACTTATTGGTCTAATTAAAAAAGTTCATGAAATAATTAGATTTTAAGGGATTTCATTGTCACGTGTCTACATAATTGATTATGTGAATAGATTTTTCAGGATTAAGGTGATGTGGTTTTTAATCCAGGATAATAATATCATACTTAATAGAGATCCATTACAAATTGGTCCTATGAAGGTAGATTCCTAAATTTTTCTATAGGTTCTACTAAGTAAATTTCAAGAGCCTTTTGCACTAAAATGGGATATCATATTTCATCTCGGATACACATTTAACATTCTAAAAAACATGTATTGTATGTACGCTACCATGTCCCAGTAATTTTTTTCGTAAACCATGAGTAAATATCTTCAACCCCTCTTTTAAAAGTAGCAGATTCATTCTATATTTTTCATTCTCAAAATAAACCACCTTTCAATGGACCAGATGGGGTGTGAACTATAGAACATGAATTATTAAACCCATCCACAAGACCTTATCTTACATTTAGTGCACCCAATGCTCTGGGAATATCTCGATAGCAAATGCAACAAGTTGGCCTAAACTAATTTGAGCAAGTGCAATATAATTTGAAATTCCCATAGATCTAATGGCTTACAAGGATCTGTGAGAAATTACATGTATTCTTTAAAATTATACATGAAAAGAAACTATATGAGAATATTATGTCATCCAGGGTAAAAGGTACATGGATTTGATTTTTGTAACCTTAAAGCTTGTTTTACATATACACCTAACCCCAAAGCTATGCTAATTACTAACCATTTCCGATTGTTAAATTATTGGGCTTCCAGAATATATTTATGAAAAACATCAATCTACTATAATATGTGTTATCCAAAATACCCTCTCCTAGGGATATTTTGATCACTTCCATTTTAATTTGTACTTAGACAAGTATAAAGTGATCAAAAGTGGGAAACATTGGTGTTGGGACATTCCTTTCCTCCTTGCCTAACCCCTCATTTCGATACTTAGCCAAAAAATCAGAAATTTTGGGTTATTTGGGAAAAATAAGATAAATCGGTCTGGAAGGAATAAGAGGAACAATTCCTTTGTTTATGTTGTTCTTTGCATTGCCACACTGGCCGCATAAGGGTTTGGGGGCATTGAGGTCGGTTTAATCGAGTTTTCTAAAAACCACAAGAACTATTCCTATGTTCAACCAATTCGCCGCATAAATGGCTTAGCCAATGGAAGAGGAAATTAGGTGTGATGCGGACATATTGCGGATCTTTTGGGAACCCGGTTCGTAGATCACCACATGGATGACTAAGTAATAGTTAAATAAAGTGAGGCACAAAAATGTGGAAAAAGTGGTTAAAGCAAGCATTGTGGGAACAAATGGAATAGTTCCCATGTTCCCTTAGTATTCCGATCAACGCCAATCCATTTGCACCCAAAAAAAATGATTAAAGCAAACTATAGTAGTCTACGGGAACCACAGTGACAACTCTCCCAAGCTCCAGAACTTCTAAGGACCATAAATTTCACCTTGTAACTCCAAATTTCACAAACTTGGACTTGTTGGAAAGGTATCATCATGTACTACACCATGGCAACTATCTGAAATTTGGTGAGGTTAGGTGGTTTGAAAAGAGGAAAAATAGTCCATCATTAAAGGATGAAGTTCCAGGTAGCTCAACTACCAAATTTGATGAGGTATAGTGCCCATTCCTTCTCCTACAAGCAAAGCATCATGGGGTATGGCCTTGACAGGGTACTCATGCCCATTTTTAGAAATTCAATGCATGTTTTTGGTGGGTGAAGTTGTAAATATGAGTTTCCATCTCTTTTCCCTCCTCTCTCTTTCTCATCTTCTATAAATTGTAAAATGATGCTCATTTGTAAAGGTTGGATACTCTTAGAATTTAAGGGCATCATTTCAAAGTGATGCACAAGTTTTCTTGAGTTGCAAGCCTCAAATTTAGATTTTGCAATGTGTTTATGCCTTCTTCCTCCATTGTAATGATCATGCATCTTCTTAAGGAAATAAAATTCATGTTTTGTGGCTATCTTCTACCCTAGCTAGTGTTTTATTGCATTTTCTTTCCTCTTCATCTACTTGCAGGTATATTGTGCATGTTTATTCTCTTTTGTAGGGTTCATTTCTGTTGTGCTCCATGGAAATGAGAGTTTGGATGTTGTTTGGGACTGTGGTACTCATGTCTTCCCTCTCTTCCATTTTCCTCCCATTTCCACTCATCTGAGAGTGTATTTCCCCCTCTTCTTGGTTCCATCACCTCTCTTTAGCTTTGGATTTCATCTTTATGCATTTATCTCTCTCCTTGGTCCATGTGGATTGTTAGATTAAGATTAGATAGTTGCATTTCTAGCTATAGGAGTATCTTAGCATTAGGATTAGGTAGAGAACCCATCCTTCCATAAAGGTTTGTCTCAAGTAGCAAGTCCCACAACTTAGAGATAATCCCATGTTACCCAAAAACACCGATTTCTCATCATCCATTCATGAAAAATCAGAGGGTGTTATTTTTTGGTGATAACAGATTCTGCACGCCCGATGAGACATCCTAAGGTTTTCTCATTATTTTACTAAGTTTTGGAGTTTATCTTGGTGAGCTTCATCCTTATAGAAGCCTTAAAAACACATTTGGAGACACCCAACATTCTATCTACTAGTTTTAGCGATTAAAGCACCCATTTTCATAAAAATGATTCAAACAATGTCAAGAACGTGAAGGAAGAATCTTTCGATTACTTGTAGTTATCACCAGGAGAAGAAGAAGAGGCATATCAGTTCATAGATCACCATCTCCACCAAACAAAGTCTTCTCTACTCCTCCCGGTAGGCCCTTCTTGTTGTCTTCTATAGTTTTAAGATATATCCCATTCATGGATCTTCAAAAAAATTTGCCCTTTGTTGGTTTCAACAAAGGTAGTCCTCTAACTCTCAATGCACAACATGATATACCAATTTTTGCACTCAAAAGTATCCCTTTCTTCACTGGTGAAAATCATACTAAGCCAACTGATCATATTCAATATGTTGCTTAACGTTTGTTCACTCCATTTCATTCTTGAAGAAGATGTTGCGGTCAAACTCTTGGCTTCATCATTCAAATGGAAATATCTTCAATGGTATATAAGTTTGAGACCAGCTTCAATTCATAATTGGGATTAGCTTGGCATAGCCCTTTGTAATCATTTCAAGGATAAATTAGATCGTTTGTCTTTGATAGAGCGAAGAGAGCCCCAAAAGAACATATGAATGATTTTAACATCAAATTTCAGAGGACTTAGGACAGAATTCCTCAAGTGGTAGTCCTCCTACACCTAAATATGCATTTATTTATTATCTAAAGGATTTAAACAATGATATTTCAGTCATGATTTAGTCTATGGGGGTAGAACATTACCATATGCTTATGACATTGCTATTAGAGCTAAGAATAGTCTTATTTAGGTTAGGAAACTTTCTCCTAGACCTCCAATACCCATATTCTTAGAGATTGAGATACCTACTTCTCATCAAACTCCTGAATTAGCTCCCATTCCAATCCCAAGGAATCAAATTTCTAGTCAAACATATAATTCCTCAAGTACCTCAACTGAGTTACAAGAAGTAATGAAATAATTGCAAAATTTTGGGAATGATTTGGTATCCATAAAAAGGTAGCAAGCCCAAAATTTCAGACCTTATCAACCTCCATACCAACCTAACAAGTCCCCTTACCAACCAAACAAACCTTCTTTCCAAGTTGTTCCTCCAAATTAGAATCAATTTCCCTCTGCAAGACCATTTCAACCATATAACCCAAATGTGGCTAGCTCATCTCAAGCTTTAGTTCTTGTTCAAAATAACCTTGTGTAAGATTACGAGTGGTGTTTCCCTTATCATCTTCCACACAACCAAGAAACATGCCCTAATGGCATTCTAAACCAAGATTTGATGGTGCAAAGTGCTTTCATTCCTCAAGATACACCTATAAAAGAAAATCAGCAATAGATAGTCACTTGGGAGACACCACCAAGTGATACTTCACTTGTAAACTGGTAAATGGATAACTTTTGTGAAATAAATTAGACCCTTCCCCAAGGTGTGGCTTTTAATACTAGATCTAAGAATATGGCTATGGAAGAGGGACAATCCAGTAAATGTGGGTCCTTCCCAACCATCCTTGACAATCAAAGGAGGTGGTATTTCAAATGTAGCTCCAAAAGTATGAGGCCATCCTAAGGGTTCCTCCATATCAGCTCAATTGCAAGAAAATTTTATTATGAGTAAGGTGAAACACAAGGAAAATCCAACTCCCTTCAATATCCTTGAACAAATGAAGAGAACTAATGTGAGCATATCTATGTGGGAATCATTAGCAATCCTAGGATAAAGGGATCTCTTACAAGCAGCTATGGCCAACTTCTCTATCCCAAGTGAGCCACCCAAGGAAAAAATGTTCTTACTAATGCCATACAATAGAAGGAAGATCAGTCCAACAAAAAATTGAAACCTACACCTTTATATGTATCCTTGATCATCGGAGATCATTTAGTTCACAATTGTATGATCGATTCCGAGCAAGCAGCTTTTGTCATGCCCAAGCAAATTACAAACCAACTAGGTCTCAAGTATGAATCTCTTTCTAAGGGTGTGGTACAGCTAGATGGGACAACAATGGGGACTATTGGGGTTATCAAAGGTTTAATCCTCACATTGCATGCATGCCCCAATGTTTTTATTCCCAAGCCCCACTCGTCACTCTATGTCTATCCAAAGACTTTACTACCAAAATTGGAGGATTTCTATCAACTTAATGGTCTCATATTTTCTTAAAAGTAGGTATGGCACTAAGGATACTATTAAGTTTGAACCTATTTCTACATACCATATAGAGCCTTACGTTCCTAACCCCATCAATACAAATTATACCATCTTTGATCAAGAGGATTTTCCAAATGCCCAAGATGTAGATACTCAGATTGAAGGCATTCCTGATTTTCTACTTGATGAATGGGGAAATGAATTCCATGGTTTTGATCCATATCAACAGATTGAATAAGTTGGCCTTGGTATTTATTTCCTACATGAGGAGAATTCACCTTTTCCTAGCATTTTTAAACCAAATATCGAAGAGGAGGAAGGCATTTGGAAAATGTTCTTTGATGGATCAAGAAGTAGACAAGGAACAAGAGGAGGTGTAGTCCTTGTGTCTCCTACGGCATTAATTATTACTCCTCTTTCATATTTCAATTTAACTGCTCCAATAACACAACATAATATGAGTCCCTCATCCATGGCTTGTAATGGGCAAGGAAGAACATCGAAAAATTTCATACCCTTGGGGACATTGAACTGATAGTGAATCATATTAGAGGATCAAATGCAACCAAGAATGAATTTTAAAGGCCTACAAGCATAGAGTTTGGTACCTTCTAGAGGAAATTAAAGCCTTCAATATTCACATCATTCCAAGAAAAGAAAACAAAGTTGCTAACAAGCTAGTTGTAGTTGGGGCAAAGTTTGACGTGGTTTATAGCATTAAGAGATACAAAGTGCAACTACAAATAATGGTAGTAGTAGTGAGGCTTGCTATACCAGATAAAGAAACCAATTATAAAGTGTTTGAAAATGATCAGCAAATTGCCAATTTGATCCAAGAAGAGGTTGAGTTTTCTTCAAGAAATCGAGAAAAGTGGAGAAGCAATATGAAGACCAAGTTGTTCAAATCAGATCAAATAAGCTACCCAAGGGTCTAGTAACCTTGGAATCCATTTTCAACCCCAATGACCAATTTAGAAAATAAAAGACAAACATGATAGTTAATAGTGAAGACTCGAGCCCATCTAGTTGGTGAATGTAAATTACTTCAAATTGGTAAGGTAAGCACTCCACAAGAAAAACATTCTTTTGTATAACTTTTTCAAGAATTTGTTGATATTTTTACATGGAGCTATGAAGACCTTAGAGGTTTTGATCCTAGTTTAGCTCAACACACCATTGATTTGGATTCAACTACCAAGCCTATTAGACAAAAACATAGACCTTTAAATCCATATATTAAGCCATTGATGAGGAAGGAATTAAACAAGTTAATTGATGAAAGTATCTTCTTTCTCATCAATATTTTCTCATGGGTAGCTAACTTAGTCATGGTGTGGAAAAGGAATGGAAAAATCAAATTGTGTGTCAATTTCAGGGATTTAAATAAGGCTTCCCTGAAGGATCACTACTCTTTACCCTCGATGGAACATATTTTGCAGATGGTGGCTAGATCAGAAAGGTTTTCTCTTCTAGATGGCTACTCAAGGTACAATCAGATCATGGTAAAGGAGGAATATCTTTACCAAGACTACCTTTACCACAAAATGTGGAAACTATTCCTATAAGAAAATACCTTTTGGTTTATCCAATACATGAGAAACATTTCACAGAGCCATGGATATGGCATTCAAGGTACTTATCAACAACATTGTTCTTGTGTACCTAGATGATATCACATTGTTCTCTAAGAATGGAGTTGATTATCTACTCCACCTAAGACAGGTATTTGAGAAGTGTAGGCAGTTTGGATTTTCTCTCAACCCAAAGAAATGAATCTTCCTAGCTCATGAAGGTAAACTCCTTGGTCATGTTGTCTCTCAGGAAGGATTTACCATTGACCCAAAGAGAATGAATGTCATCCTTGTATTTCCATTTCCTAGTCATAAGAAGACACTTTAAAGCTTCTTAGGAAGGATCAACTTCGTCGATGGTTCATCTAGAATTTCACCAACCTTTTCAAGCCATTGACATTAATGTTGAAGAAGAGCAGGACCTTCAAATGGACCTTTGAGGAAAAAGAATATTTTAAGCCATAAAGCAAGCAACCAACTCTCATTAATCCCGATTTTACAAAATATTTCACCTTGTATACTTTTTGTGACATAGAGACAATATTTTCATACATGTGCAACTTAATGAAGAAGGTTTGGAACATCCAATTGCATTTTTGAGCCAAGGTCTGGAGGATTATGAGGTGAGATACTCATTTTTCTAAAAACATGCCCTTGATGTTATAAGAATCTTGAAGAAGTTTAGACATTTAGTATCCAACAACAAGATCCATCTACTAGTTTCACATGTTGGTGTGAAATACTTCCTCTTGAATAAGGATCTGAATGAGAAAAGATCTGGTTGGATAACCAAAGTAATGGAATATGATGTGGATATCAAGGTGACTAATATGGTTAGAGGCAAGGGACTATGTGAAAAACTGGTTTCAAACCAACATATTGATGAAGAATCCATCCTCGTGCTTCAACAAGATCAAGAGCAATCGAGCAATGCCTTGCTTACTCCTCGTTGGACTTGTGATGTGGTCAACTTTATCTAAATAGGCCAATGCCCCCAAGGTGTAAGAAAATCCAACATGAGGTATTTCAAAATTCAATCCATTCCCTTTATGCTTATTGATGGAATCTTATTTAGGAAATATGTGAGTGGTGTTCTCTTGAGGTGCATCAAGACAAATCAAATAGAGAAAATGTTACATGAGTTTCACGATGGAGAAGCGGAGGTCACTTTACTCCAAAGGAAATAGATCTTAAGATCATGAAATTTGGTTATTATTTGCCTAATATTTTCAATGACTCCTATGCATGGATTAAGAGATGTAACAAATGTGCCTTCTTTATAGGTAAAGAAAGACTAGCATCTCTTCCACTCGACCCCATCTTAGTATATCAACCATCCATATAGTGGGGATTAGATTTCATTAGAGTGATAAACCCGCATTCAATCTCAAGCCACAAGTGGATTCTCATAGCCACTGACTATTTCACCAAATGGAAAGAGGTAGTTGCACTAAAGGAAGCAAATGAGGCCAACATTATGAACTTCTACAAAATTATTGTGACCAAATTTTGTGTTCCTTCCACATTCATTTTTTATAATGCTTTAGCATTCCTTGGCATGACAATGTCTGATTGGGCTATCAAAAATGGCATCTACTTGAGCACCTCTTCAAACTATTACCCCCAAGGTAATGGGCAAGTGAGTCCACAAACAAGAAGCTTTAGAGAATCATAAGGACATTGGATGAAAATAAAATAACATGACACACAAGATTGAAATCATCCTTTTGGGATGATACCTCCCCTTACAAATTGGTATGGTAAAGAAGAAATGTTTCCATTATCTCTTGAATTTCTAGCAATGGATCTCATTAGGCGGCTAGAAATGTTCGAATTTGAGGCCATGGAAGTCATATATGAAAATCTCATGGAGCTAGAAGAATTGATAAATCAAGCAATGTAAACAATGGGAAAATACCAAGCTCAGATTAAGAAGTGTTTTGACAAGAAAGCAAGAGCTAAGAGTTTCCAAGAAGGAGATCTAGTCTTGAAGTGGGATGAAAACCAAGTTAAACCAAGCAAGAACTCAAAGTTTGATACAATATGGAGTGGCCCCTACATGATTTCAAGCTGCAAATCAAACAATGTTTTCCAATTATCAAAATTGGATGGAGAAGAGTTAAAGATCTTGGTCATGGGTTGTGGTTCCCTTGAGCATTTTATGATCAAATAATCAAGTTAAAAGGCCCACCGTTGTTTTAAACCCAAGTTCGGTGACCACATTTTGAACTAGTTTCAAATGCTCATATATTTTGATCTAGAGATCCAATTCACCTATACATGGTATCATTAGAAAGGCCTTGAATAGAGATTCAAGTAGAAGTATACTTTCAAAATTCATCGAGCCAAGAAAAGAAACCATGCAAAGCACCAAAAATCCGATGGCACAATTAGAAACTACGCATGAACAATCAAATAATACAAATAACCACAAAAGAAGGAACATCCATCACAAATTAGCATATACCAAGAGAAGAAAGGCTGAAGAAGGGGATACACAAATGTTTTGGTGGGTAGCGCGATCAACTACGCCAACACAAAGACGTAATTTAATTCATACCTTCATCCCATGTTTGTAAATTGATTCTCCAACTCACCTAGAAAATTACACATGATATAACGTCGCAAACTGCAGCTTAGCACAATCGAGGTTAACTTGGAACACTTACCGTTGTAAATACAAATTGAAGGAATGCATTCATTGCAAGAAAACATTGGGCACCCATGCTACAAATGTCTCAACAAAAACAAATTTGGAATAGGAACTACACAATCTAAGTGTAAATTGGTAATAGTTTTTCACTAATTATCACTAATACCATGGGTGAACAAGTAATGAGTGAGTAAATGTAGTTAAGTTCTATGTTGATAGGAAAGTTGGTGAATAATTGGAATGATAATGAGGTAGAAAACAAAATAAAGGTACTTGAGTAGCCAATGTGAAATAGGAAGTCAAAGATGCATTGTTGATACTACAAAACTAGGTTTCTGCTATTTCTGATAAATTTGAAGGCTAAGCTTAATAATTGACGTTCAAAATTTTGGATTGGAACATGCACTTGCAAGCTACCATGACAGGATAATAAAAATGATATAGACATGAGAAATACAATACAAGCTCAAATGCTAACATGGATAAATGACCAACATATAGAGAATGCATTGTAAACATCCTTACAAGCACCGGATAACGTTAGCGAGAGGTCAGTGCAAGAATGGGAATTCATAATGCACCACACAATACATTTGTAGGGGTTCAAACACAACGAATGTAGGATAGGTTGGAAACATTGATTCAAGAAATCCAAAGTGCCATTCCTTTTCATGATCAAGTTGTCAAACACTAAAGAGAATGAATTATATGAATTCATGCAAGCATTTTTGTAATTAAAAATATACTTTGGGAGAATAAATGAAGCATTCGTAGATTGGAATACATACAAGGCAAACCTAGAAGTAATTCTACCAATTGCGAAAGGCAATGAAGAACACACCAAAGATTACTCTTTTTCACATAATTCTCCATAAAATCAAGGAAACACAGATAATACCACCTCCATTGTTCATCCCTCGTAGCCATTCGGAATGAGATAGAATAGCCTAAATACCACGAGAAACAATCATGAGGAGAAGAAGCACCGCATATTGTGACAACTAATATAAATTTTGATTAAAGTATAGAATGCACAATTTTTTTGATATTTATAATCAAACCCCCATAGATTGAAAACCCGCAAGGGCGGTCTATGAGGGATTTTCCACATATTGAAAACCCACAAAGGGTGGTCTATTGGAAAGTCTACTTGATTGAAAACTTGAAAGGGTGGTTAAGTATTGCGCAGAGGATGAAAACCGGTAAATGACATCCTTTGTGTTGAATGTGAACACCATATCACACAATGCGGTCAATCGCATTCGGCCTTTTAGAAGATATTGCAAAGGAAACTTTGCATATCATTGAAGCAACATTTTTCTCAAAATGAGACAACTATGTAAGTCCAGGAAAGTGTTGGAGTGTAAAATGAATTAGAAAGCCAACATGGATATAATTTATATGTTTGCACAAACCTCTTGTATAATCATATTTCAAATAAGACAAATTGTAGAATGTATAACGCCCTCTAAGGATAGATAGAGAATAAGATAAGCCTCTTGATGTACGAGAAGAAGTTGAAAGGATTGGTAACTCAACAATCATGTTGTTTTGTATAAAACTATGTAAGCACATTACACAAAAGATTGATCTTGGATCCCAATAGAAAAATATCTTAGGTTTCTTCCATTTTATGTGTTCAAATTGAGCTTTAAGTAGTTCTAGTTGTCATATGTTTTCCATTCTTTATCTCTATTTTTATTTATGAGGATTTGAGCTATTGCACAACGAAGAAATTAGCCTAAGGTTGAGACAAATATGAATTATCCTAGACTACAACAAGTATGTTTTGAGGTCGTGATCCGGGGACTTCTACTAAGATCTACCAAAGGCGGGGATATTACCTTCACTTACACAAATAATTTTTCCCTTCCTACCAATTATATCATGTCATCTATCATATTTCATTTATGGACATTAGTTTATTGAGAATAAATACTTTTCAAATAAATTTAACAAATATTTAACTCACATTTGATTGGGCAAATAGATATACCCTCTATTCTTTGCTAAAATCAATGTAATGATTTTTTTGTTTGATAACCGAATGAAACTTGAAATGATAGTAAAGGCGACTATTATTGGTTTTTCTTATACTATAGTCTATGCAAAAGACATAAATTTTTAATGAAAATTCTTGTCATGCCATTAATAACCTCATTGCCTAAATTTTGATTTGGATTGAATGGGTCTAGACATTATTTTATAGAGCCGAATTAAAGGTTAGGAGCACCCTAGGCAATAATTTAATTGGACACCCTTTTTGTAATTTTAGTTAATAATTTTCTCCCAACAAATAAATTAATTAAAGCTACATACATTATCCTATTTTAAAATTTATATAAGGATCGTAATAAATCACTAATTTAGAGAAATTAGTATACAAAAGGAATAAAAATATCCTATAAAATTATTAAATAAGGACAAGTAATAATCTATGGATGGAGAGAATTAATCACAAGAGGTGTTTGGAATGCAACAAATACATTTTTTTAATACAAGGTTGGTTACTCTTTTTATTTACCAATATCAAGTAGGTGATGGGACTCAAAACTAAACAAAGCACATTTTTTCTAAATCAATAAAAATTCCTAGGTAGCTCCCATAGTATGGTGAAGAGTGGTATTTGGACCAATCCTACTGATTCCTCCATAAAAAAGAGACATTTCTCCCAAAACATTAGGAACAGAATTAAATAATTCTTTCATTTAATTATATTTGCCTCTATTAGCTACACCAATGACATTATAAAAATACATGAACCTTTTCTAAGAAAAATTACACACTTGAATTATCTAGAGTTACATTAGAGAATGGGTAACAATACCAACAAAATTGTATGAGCTTACAAATATGCATTTTTTTACTTACAAAAATATTATAGTATCTTTTTATGTGTATGCATGAAAATTATATTACTTTATAATAATATCAACAAAAGGGTTCGATTAATATTGACTTCAGGTAAAAAAATTAATGTTAAGTTCTAATAATAGCCAAAAATAATGAAAATACTTATATTTAGGTGCCCCTTTGAAGAGTTGGCGCCATGGACAATTGCCTAATTTGCTCTGATACCACTTCAACTTATGCCATAAACATGCATAAAATACTTATGCGTCCTTCAAAGACTATTCGGACTGTATTTAATACAATCTCATAGACATCATCACATTCAAAGAATTCTTCGAATTCAGAAAAAGAATTCAATATCAAAAGATAATGAAAACCATTTACTAACACAAAGACATAGACTGTATTAGGCATAATAAAACATAGGATCTTATTGATTACTGTAAGAGCAAAACTCTATTACAAACTTCTTGATAAAAGAAACTGTATGCTTACAATATGCTTACAATAGACTAAACGCTAACTCCTCCTTGAAAATCTAGAACTTCTATACAAAACACATAAATACATTTAGCCAGCTCACTTTAATGCTTTTGGATGTGATTTCAATGAATCTTTTCCTTCAATTGAAAGGGTTTTATTTATTAATCTCGAGTTTGTATGACTTGTTTTGATATCCGAACTCTACTATTTTGTAATTTTAAGCATTTGATGAGGAAGGGCTTATCTTGCCGGTGCGTTCATATAATTATTGACGCTTAATATGAGTCAAAACAGTCGAAATTGTGTTAAACTGTTGCCGTCCGTGAAATATATTTCATTGAATATTTTCATGCGGCTGCCAAACCACTAGCCTGTGCTGATGTCACAGCCGGTAAAGAAATTCTGGAGAATCTGAAAACCACTAATCGCCATCGTGGTTTCATGCGGGAATTTAACTTCCCTCAAACAACTCACCAGCCCCATTCCCAGGAAAACACGTCAGCATTCATAACATTATATTGCAGGGAACAATATTAATAATTATTAAGGTGCTTTCTTAAACCTTTGTTTTCTGCCAAATTAGATCGTCCAAGTTACAGGGCCTCTTTCTTTCTATTTTTAATTAGAAGAATAGGTCTCTTTTTTAACCAAGATTAGAGTTACTCTAATATAAGAATGGATCACATCTAAAAGGAATAACTACTTATACTTACATTAAATAATGCGAGAAAAATTAATGAGGTTTAAATAATTGATTTTCATTTTAAAAAGAGTTTACATTTATATGGTATAAATTATAATTTGGTAGTCGTGATTGAGAATTTATAATAGAAAAGTTTATTTAAAAGTAATAGACAATTAGTACACAAAATTCACTATGATTAAAGATGCTTTTTATAATTGTATATTTAAATTCTTAATAATCTTGAGTGTGTAATGTTGTTCTTGACAATTTATACTATACATTGTCGGTGTTAATAAAAATGTACACTACATGCTTGAAATGGTTTGACGATTATGCTTGCACGGTTCCGACATCCAATCTCACTCAATTTCATGAGCTTTCACTTTATCACATGCAAAACATAGATTCCTTTTCACACCGTAATTGAATAATAATAACTACAGTACACCAAAGAATAACAAAACTATCTCACTATTAGGAAAACCATTATACAAAAATATTAATTATTGGAATAACATGCAAATAAATGTCATCATGCTTATCTAAACATAAAGTTATGTGCTTCAATAAATGTTTGATCTTCTCTAGAACATGTGTGTGCTCAATATAAATTTCTTCTATAAAATTTCTAATGTACTTCATAGTTCATAGATTGCCCTCAAATGTCAAATGAACTATAATAGTTGTGAATTTATAGAAAAATTAAATTCAAATTAAGATCTTATTGATATGCAAACCAACATCAAATAATGACAAGAATTAAAAAGTAGGAGAAAATGAGTGCAAAGGGTTCTTCGCCAAATTGAAGTGAATAGAAGATATAACGGAAGGTCCAAAGCATCTTGAACAACATTACCGACCTCAACAAGGTAATATACAAAGTATTTCCCATCCTAGACTTGTGTGGTATTTAATGATGATTCACAAATGAAGTTAAGAGTTGCACCTGCATTAGGGTAAAGGGAATATGGTGGCGGTTGTTTTTTTTTCGGGTTTAATTTTTCAATTTTTTTGTTGTTTATCTTTTTAATAATTATTTGGTTGGAAAGTGAGATTTGGGAAAATGTGCTTTAAAGTCAAATGGATTTTCCTATGGGGTGAATCTTGTAATATTTGATATGAAATTATTAACCATCACAAACAATTTTTAAAAATGAAAATAAATTTGAAATTTTGGGAAAATGTGATAATGATTATATATGAAGGTCATATTATTAGTTTAATAAAAAAATTCATGTCTTCAATTATTCAATACAAAAATATATTATTAGATTAATAATTTTTTGTTGGATTTTTATTCATCGTAGTTATTTTAAGATAATCACTATTAATATTCATTAACATAATGATATGGTTTTCTCATGTATTTTTGGTAATAATCATAAGGCAAGAGGACCTACTTGCCACGTAAGCATAAATAATGACCTGGTCAATAATATAATGACATTGGGTTTTTATCGGAACATATCAATATATTAATAAAAAGATCAAAAAATTGTGGTTACAATAAAAGGGGTGGTTGGAAAAAGACACAACACAATCTCCATGTTAGCAAAACACACAACTCGATATCTAAAACAAAGTCATTAAATCCCAATGAGCACATTAAAAAATGAATAAAATGATAATCATGCAATACAATAGCAACATTAAGGGTGGCATCCACTGTGGCGTTGCCTCTTTGCGTTGGTGATGGCCATCAAGAGAAACCAGTAGTGGACTTACCGTAGGGTGGTGAGCTCCAATCTCCTTGCTTTGAGGAGGAAGAGTTAGGATGCATCCACAAATAGCGAAGAGAACCAATTGCAGGCGGGACTCCATCTGCAGTTGGTTGCGAAAGGCAAAAAGCCTAACTATAAAGGATCAACATGTACACACCTCATGGTGTAGGGTTTACTCTCAATGATTTAGAAATTCCTTCAAGTATTGGAATTACAACACCACTTTGTTATTTGAACCTAGATCTGAATACAAATAACATATATGATAACAAATTTAAAGTTACCAAAAAAACTAAGAAATGGAATCACTATTAAAGATATAAAATAGAGTTGGAATAAAATAATAGCTTTAAAGAAATTCCATATAAACTCAATGTAAGTTAGCCACTTAGAGATATCCCCAAATAGATCCATTCTCTAATTGATGAGCTCCTGATAATACATCCACGATTGGGTATCTCTAGGATGGGAGAAATTCTAAAAGAGATGTTTGAAAGTTTTAGGTCAAGCGCAAGCAACGCATTTGAGGTGTCACCTTAAAGTTTTGATATGGTACAATATCAGGCGATGTACCAAGGTGGATCCGTCCCTTATAGTAAAACCTATAAACTAACATGCAGTATAATAATAATCAATTTCAAAGAAGGTGCCCAGGACTCTCATCTAGCCTACCGATGTCATCATTGATTTTTAGCCACGATGAGATTAAAAATAGAGCTACATTTACACATAATGTTACTTCCTTCAAATTGTGACTAGTCCAATGTATCCTTTGAATACTTGCATGTGGCACTATGAGAATAAATGAGGCTATACCATCGTAATAGGTATGACTCAAAATATAGTGGAAGATGAATTCCTATTAGAAAAAAAAAATTGTGAGGAAGGAAATCGGACAAATCATCATCCCTACGCAATGGGAAGGATGGAGAGTAGTTGTGGTGCAAAATTCCTTGATTTTAAGTCAAAACTATGGATGGAAGATAGTTTATTTTTTCCACAAATTCCATTCAAGTATGTTGTGTTTCAAGATAGTGCACACATAAGTTTGGGGAAAGACGTGGTGTTTATCTAGATGATCTATATTGTCGTTTGTGTTATTCGTGAGTTTCTCTTAAAAGTGGATCCCCATCACAAGGTGGAGTCTATTCTAAGTTTAAGTGAAATTGTGAATAAAGGGATACCTATTCGAGTGGAGAGTTCAACCCATTATCACTCGCTTTATGATTCACACTGTGTGTCTATAAATATTGTGTATCTTCATAAAATTATATTTCACATGTATGTATAGTGGTGTGAACAATATGTGAAAACTACATATGTATCAAATATATTTACAAATAATGTGTAATACATTTATTAGAATAATGTCTTTGGATGGGAAACCAACATGTTGGCATCTATTCCCCTTGTTTGAATAGAGTATACATACTGTTTTTTACAATTGTTGAGTAAGTTATATATATATATATATAAAATCCTTCCTTTGGAAAAACATCAATGATTAGGGGCATCCAATCTATTAAATTCACCTACGGTGATCCCGACCCTATTCGCTTAACAATGTTCTAACACTCCATCATCCTCACCATTGGACTATAACCTTTTCGATATTTATTTTAATTTTCAATAAAGCATGAGGAAAAAACTTTGGCTTAATATGTCAATTTTAAAATCCATTAAGGAATGTGTGATTCCTTACACATTCTTTTATCAATGTACAATTCATATTTCACCACAATATGGTTTTTTGTTGCTTTCCTAGAGGTATTAAATGTGTTTTAAAGTGAATAGATGATGAATATATTAGAAAATGAGAAGAATAATACATTTGAAAGGTAATAGAAGAAAATATAGCTTTACATCTTATCCTCTTAAAAACATTGAAGTATACATGAGTTGACATCTGACATATGTAATTTTGGTAGAGGATTGTTGACTTTTATGACTGAAAAAATCTCAACACCATACTATAGTTAGGTGGATATGTTTCTAGAAAGTTGAGCTTTCGAAAAACATATTTTAATAGAAAATTGGAGAAAATCTAGAAAATTTAGCCTCAACATGGTAGTTGGGCTATTATTAATCTCTTCTTTAAGAAGATATCTTATTATTAAGAATTATCTTCTCTAAATAATGACTCTCATCATTTTTTTGTTTATAACAAGGGAATATGTCTTGGAAAATTGAAAATTCTTTTGGTAAATTGGAGAATGTGGGCATAAGCCTAAAGATGTTATGTGCATATAATTAATAGGTTTTGATGGGCCAAAGATAAATAACAAGAGTGACTTGGTGTCAAGGAGTGCTAAAATGAGTGATATGTATGTAGGAAAAATTCAATTATGTGCACAAAAATAAATGAGTGAAGATAAATACCAATGATAATTGCCAAACGACATTCACCCAAATTTAGGGTACTGCACATGCCACACCTCAAAAGGGAGGCATATATTTTGATAAATTTGATTGTATGCATATGTATATCAAAGTAAGTCATTATGTAGAAACCTAATATTGATACGATTCTAATTAATTGTTATTGGTCTAAGTTAGGTAGGTCATGTTGGCATGTGTTCCTATTCATTATGTTGTTCAACCTTCGACTTGATCCCTTTATGTCTTGTGCAACATTCAAAACTTTGACTTTGCATTAGTTCTTTGCGACTCTATTTTCTCTCTTATCAAACCTTTATTTATTTTTTCTTCTTTGTTTGTCCTTATTTTCTCTCTTATTCATTTTTTCTCATCCCCTATTTTCTTTGCAATTTTAGGTAGTTGTTAGCTATGTACTTGTGTGGTTCTTGTCTACTATATCTTTACTTGTACAATTCTGATTGACACCTTTATGGGCCTTATTACCCTTATTTTTGAATTCCTAGGGTTTTTGTCTTTTTGTTAGATTTCCCCACCCGTTATGTGTCATCTTGCACACCAACAAAGTCTTAATTTAAAGTCAAGAAGTCTATAAATATATAAGTGCATTCATAGAATGAAGATAGAGAGATAATCATTGTTGCAAGAGTGATATCTAAGTTGTAAGAGTAATATTTATTGTTTCTAAGAACATACATGTGTCAAAAGTAGATTTCAAGCATTTAGATAGCATTTTACCATTTATTTGCATCAATTGAAAGATAAATCTTCATACACTTACATACACCAAAGTGCTTTTTGATTTGGATCAAACAATGATTGTTAGATTGTTTAAGACATGAAGACCCTAATAATAATGGAGGGTAAACATAAGGTCCATTAACACCCTCCCTTTTCATATGGGGCTTACAAGGTGTTGAAGTTGAATAAGGATTTGAAGCAAAGAGAACAGTTTTCTAGTGATTTCTAACAAAGCTAAAAAAATTAAACATAGTGTTCAATGTCCGGAGCCAAGTCACCACATCCACAATGGACACTGAGATATGTTCAGGGGCTATCTAAGAAGAGACAAGAGTTATAAATGCTATCTGTCGAATCCAACAACTCCCAAATCCATTGTTACAGCCACCACCATGACTACATTTTAACACACACTGCCACCACTATTAAAATTCAATAAAATAAATGTTATTTCAACAAATCAATTTCAAAATAAAATTAAAGTATGAAAAGGAAACAATTTTCTTACTGACGCATTTCAGAAATAGTAGAGCATATACATGAAAGAGTTGGGGAGTTCCTTGAAAACACCATGGCATGATTGATCAGGTCAAGGTTCAAATTATCAACCACGGTAAAAGATAAGCCCTTCCCTTTTTGTGTCCCTGCCTCTCAAAAATAATTAAATACCCATTATCAATGAACTTAAAAGTCTTCTCAAACGAGCGTATTAATTAACTAATTAATTAAATGAAAGCTTTTCACCATATATTTTGTAAATGAATATATCATGTGGTGAGAGTAATGATTGCAGCACTGAACAATTGTGATCTGTGTACATGGTTTTCAAATTGAATATTCCATTGATTATATCGCTGAATTAGGATGAGTGATATGATTACAAGAACGAAGATTTCACTTTCTGTTTCAACTAATCCTTTATTTTTCTGGATCTCCATAATAGTTAAAAGAAATTGTCTACATCTCAGACTAAGCAGCATCAAACAGCCTGTGTAGGTTTGAGTAAAACTGTTAAATGTCTAGTATTTAATGGTTCGTCTTCTCCCTGGACTACCTTAAAAATGTATTTTTGTCTTCTTACAATTAAAAAAATATAGAATAATGATTTAGGTAAGGTGTTTACTTGTGGAGAAGAGGAGGATGGGAATGATGGTGAAGATGGAACAGCGCCGTGCTGTTTCGGTATCGATTTTGAGCCTGGTAATCCATGGCAGAGATGACCCAGAACCATTAACCTTCACGAACGATGCAAAAAACAAACACTGTAACACTACTTGGATCCATTTCTAGTACATTATGTGGGGATTGATTAAAAACCTGGGCAGACAGCGAATCGGTATATAGGAGCTATTGACTTATGCACTACAAATGAGCTACATTGTGTGATATTTGATATAGACTTACGCCAACTCCTCCTTCAGTCCTGAACCGGTAACAAGTCCAGCATTGGCCTCCATTACCACCTAAAAATGGATTCCTGATATTCAACTGAGTTTCCTGATTGTAGACCAGATTGAGATTGGATTTCATGAATCTCAAGGTCTGTTTGCACCTCCTCATCCGCACTCATTTTCATTCTCTTTACCACAACGCGCTCTTCGCCCTCCAAAATTCTGGCGAAGAAACAATTGGAGTGCCCGATCATGATAAGGTTGAGGGCGTTGAAGTGATCGATGGCAATCCTACACCCATATTTGAGGCCACCCGTGAATGTAGCAACAATCCGCTTATACCATGGGTTTGAAAAATTTGCTATTATTGAACCAGCAGTGTGGTTTCTGGTGCAAAATAACCACTTTTAACACTCTGCAGGAAAAACAATGAGCGGGCTGCGGGATTTACAGGAAATTTGAAATTTGAAATTTGAAATTTGAAATTTATTACTGTACTTGCTCCGTCGGTGTGGCGAACCGAAGATGCCACCGGGAAAAAGTACATGGTTTGGAAAAGGGGTGTCAGGATGCCTGTTAAGGGAGGGCGTTTGGAAACGGTAGATGTCACTTTGTATAGAGCTGGTCTAATGGTGAAGAACGTGTGCTCTTAAAATAGAGGTCACAAGTTCAAATCCTGCCGGGGGGAGGATATGTACGCCTCGTTTGTAGCAAAGTTAGTTGACTCCCGCATGTGAGTACGAGGTAGTCCCATATGTTATAAGCCGCTTGTAGACCCAAAAACAGGCCGCCCGGCATCGTGGACTGTAAAAACCTATTATTATTATTATTTATTATTATCGAGATATAAAAGTCAAAGGCCACCCTGGCAGCTTGACCCGGAACGCATCTGGGAAGATACGCTCAATGATTTGATCATGTTCTTTCATACGGTCTTAAATTATTAATGATCAAAAGCCCTTCTATGACATCACACACGACATGATCCTTTTTAAGTTCCATTTCGGGGAGGAATGAGTAACAAAATGGTTATTAAAACTTCCATTGAATGAAGTCTAAGATGGAAGTGTTGGATGGGCCGCATGCTGAAGCAAGGCGAGGGCAAGGTAAATGACATAACACCTGCAACCAATGGATCTCATTTCTCTAGCCTTGTCTTAATTGCTTCATGTTTTGAGGAAAGTTTTGAAGTTAAAGAGTGCACATGCCTTGACCTCAATTGAGTGTAGTTTCTTTAGATTGTTTTTTCCCTATTTTGTTGGCTTGTTTATGGAGTTGTTTGTATAATCGAGAGCTACTGGTAAATGGGACAAGAAGAGCTTAATGGGTTTCATCATAGTTCTCCAATGAACACCGAGTCTATTGGAAACACCCTCCAAGTCATCTCTTTAAACATTGCATCATCTATTTGGTTTGTCTATTTTTCCCTTTACTAATTTAGTTATAATCTTAAGGTGCAAGCTAAGCTAAACTAGTTAAAGCTCCATCCAACAGACCTCGACCTACTAGTTCAAAGAAGAGCCAAAAATAAATTATTAACTAGGAGTTGGTCTCAAAAAAATCTTAAGATGTTGTTGGGAAAGCAACATAAACCTGCAAAATGTATTGCTAGACATGGATGTGTTTGTACCTATAAGCTTCTACACTTATTATAGTGAATATTGAATCTATAAATACTCAATGTATTTGTGGTGTAAAAATACCACAAACCTTAAATATATATCTTAAAAATGAACATTTATCAGTGAGCATTTTCACTTATTTCAGATGAGGATGTTGAAAAACTCAACTTGAAGTGATGGTCTTTTTAAAAGAGATGGGCAATGTCCAAATTTTTGGAGTTTTCCTTGTTTTGTAATTTTTTCTTAATCACGACTTTCTTCACTATATCTTCTTACAACATTGCATCATTTTTAAACAATTTATTTCCGAAAGGAGGGTCTCATACATTTTCAAAAATCATGGTAGATGGTGGAACAAATTTCGAAGTTGTTATTGTGGTTTCGGGTACTGGTTTTGATGGGGCAAAGAAATTGAAGAGTGTAGTTCCAAATAAATTTGGAGGTGATCTAGAGAAATTCAAGAGTGTATGGTCCCTTTCTATAGGTATGTTCAAACCGGTTGACACATTTTCCTCTATCCTCGCTATCTCCCAGTTCATGCACGAGCTTGATTTGAAATAATTGAATTTTTAGTGGGCTGGTCAGTCAGTTGACACTTGGCCAATACAAGTAAAATAAATTTGATCATCCCATGGCACCCCTACTTGATTAGAATCTTAACCTTCTGTCAATGCATAACTAGGACTTTATCACCTAAATTCATATTTTTGTTACTTTTTATTGGTTTAAAATATTGCATTTTCATTGTGTTTTTAAATAAGAGTTTACAGGCATTTGTGTGTATTAAACATATTGGATGACCCCAAACATGTTACCATTACTCAACACAATAAAAATATATTCTCTCTTTACAAAGCTACCAATTATTGCATGGCTTACCAAAACTCTTGGCCCGCTTAGCATTCATGGATCGATCCTATATAGCTTTACTTATGATATCTTTGCAATCTGCATACACATCTCTATTTCCTAACCTATGATTTTATATGGAAAATTTTCAAACTTTTAGGTTGTGTTTCTACTTTTAAGTACATCGTATTCTTCCAAGGTTTTGTTTTCTATTATTTTATCTATTGTGCTCGATACTATAATTGTTTACCCTACTTTATCCAGGTTTGTTTCAATATGAGGTACTTTTTTCGAGAGATGGTTGCTTTAAGTAGGGGCTATAAAAGATTGGAATCAACGGAAATAGTTGGCGAGGCAATTGGATTTTGAAGCTTCCATGATTCCATGTATGTGTGTATAAGATTTTTTTATTATTTATTTCGAAACTTAAATATTGGAAAACTATTGTTAAGATTTCAAGACTTAAAATAACATCTTTGCTTCCTCAAACTTGTCCAAACTGTTGATATGTATTCGGTCTTCGACAAACAGTTATACTTTGACAAGATATTGAATTTGATTACATTTTGTCAAACAATTCACTAAAGTCATTTTGTATGTTTCTACATTTTTACGTGTATATCTTTTCCGAATTCACAACTAGCACATCAAATAAATAATGATGTTAAACTATTGTTTATTGGATGTTTATACCCTATTCCAAAATAGTTCATTTTTGTATAAGATGGGAGGATAGAGGAAAATCTTATGAACTCGACTTTAAACTTTCTAATCACATTTCCTTACTTTCTGTGTTGGCCTCTTTATATTTGTGCTACTATTATTTCACCTTCAATTTCATCTATGATAGATTTAAAATTTGATGTGATCTTTTCTCACTTTTTGCATGATTATGATCTCCAATCTCTACTTAATTGCTTCAAATTGTTATTGATACACCCTATAAACTACCATAATTTTCTTTTTCTAAGTTTATTTTTTGATCTCATTAGCCAATCCTTATACAAGATTATATACTTACAACTCGGCATGTTCATGACATTAGAGGCATATTTTTCCTCCGTGATTCACATGTAATCCCAAACACAATTACATTATTGAGCTTATAAGCCCTTAAGAAGTTTTGGATAGTTTGGCAAGTGATTTCAAATCAACTTCATGAGATTTTGAGGTCTAAGAAATGAGGGGAATTTATAACTTGCTAATATTTTGATGACATAAATATTTGTCTATTTGTATATAGCAATTACAAAATGACATTGATAAAATCACATATTTATTTCAATGGAACAAAAAAAAAAGCAGAAATTACAATTTCCAATGGCAATATTATTTCAAGGCTGCCTCCATTTTCAATTTATTAGTAATACATAAATACATATTTCTATCAACAATGTACATTCGAACAACTTTATTTTCTTTCACCGATATTTCTTTCCGATTTATCGTTGTGTTTCGTATATGTCATTCCTACTTTATTGGGTGTTGTCTTTTGTTTTTGATGTGTTGGTTAGTGTTAGAATCGCTTAGGTAGCGGTTATCCCATTCACATACAAATTTTGTTTAAGTTAATTCGTTAACTATCTCTTCTCGCCGCACGATAATTGACCATTGGCTGAATTTTATCTTGTGCATAGTATTTTCTATACTTGTAATGTGCGGTGCGGGTGCTTCCTAGGCCATATATTTTCAATTATTTAATTGTGTACCCAAAATATATTTGTAATTAAATTTTATGAATAATTTCTAACATATTGGATTGATAGTTAATTTGATGTGTAGAGGTTTTTAATTGTATACCCAAATTATTAAGGTCGCTCATCCATTAATAACTAAACATGATTTTTCACAGGTTTGTTTTTATGATTATCTAACAAATTTATTTTTGTAGGTGTGTTTTTACTAAATCTTTGAATGTCAACTAGATTTGAGTTAAGTACAATTCACTTGTGAAGCATCTTAGATTTAGAAAATACTTTAGATTTTGATTATATTACTTATATTGATTCGTAAATTTATATCTTATCTGAAAAAATCTTACCTATTGGTGACAAATGGTGTCAATTTGATTGTTCCATTGTCATCACATTTGCGAAAAAAAATGGGGATTGGGGAACAAACTCGAAACTCCATAATGAATAAACTCCAAAATCCACTGTATAGCTAAGATATTACAATTTTTCGTTTGACTTCTTAGAGTAGGAAAAAAACATTTCTAAATGACGGTGAAATCCATAACAAATTTAGAACTACAAAATATCATGTGGTATTCAAATAGATGTCACATTCGATGATGTTTTTAGCCATTAAAAACTCATGGAAATTGCAGTCCACCACCCCTGAGTGCCATTGTCGAGCACTCTGCAACCGGGACGAGGCGAGCTTGAATTTTGTATCAATGTTGTGTGAACCAATTCAGTCTAGCGAATGAGACACAGCTTCGATGCAAAATGGTCAACCAAACAAGTGTGGGGATAACAATGCATGTGAGAATGCTTAGCAAGAGCGTTTAAGAAGCCACTAAAGAGTGGGTGAGAAGATTACTTGACAACTACACATAGTGCATGAGTCTAGAATATGGATATGGGATTTACAACTTGCATTCACACGATCGGTATAGTGGACTGCATATTAATTCTGATTTTATAATGTCGTAATAATCATAAATACATCAAACAAAAATGGTTGGGTCTGCTCTCTATTTTTGAAATGTGCTAGATGGAATTATGGAATAAGGGAAAATCTTAATAACCCATTCTAATTCAAGCAAATTGTCCTTTCTTCTCTGCTACACACCAAATGTTCGTAATCCATTCTTCAAGCACCTCAATAACACTATCTCATTACACAGACTAATAATGCACAGTAATCTCTTTTTGAATAATTACGACAGCAATAATATTATCGTAAAATTTTATGTGTAGATACATTTCATGTTATCACGTTTTTGCATATTCATTTACACACAACAGGTTTTTTTAAAAATGAAAGAGTCGTTGTACTAATTACGTCTTATTTACAAAGAAACGCTCGTTTCTTCTAGTGGACAAGACAAGTCAAATGAAATACTTCTATAACCTGTCTTTTTTTTTTTTTTTTTGTTAGTGGCGGTAGATTAAATGTGTCAAACGGCCATATATTCTAGTCCCTAATTATGCAGGTATATGATGGCATTTTAACATTAACATTATTACATTAGTAAGGAAGTTGGGTTATAGTGTTTTCCTTATAGACCTTGTAGGCATAGTATGACATTTGAGCAATTTCTAGATATATGACATGATTAGTCTAATTTACTAGCATACAAAAAATTTACGTATTTTAAGTAGTCCCCTACTTTCAATATCAGTAACAATATCAAACTAGAACGCTTACAGGCAATCATAATATACAATCAAGAATGCCCCACTAAAAAAACTACTTCAAATTACGTTATTGATCGTGACATTCTAATTGCAACCCACTAAACACCCGGAGTACTACTATACCAATCCACCTCTTTTAGGTCCCACACATACCGCACTTTGTCACTACAAAAAACAACCCCTTTCGGTTCACGGTGTACCCTTGCACTATTAGGAAAATATGTTAATTAGTGCTCCATGATATTATGTGGGTAGAATAAATAATGTAAATGATTGATGATATTTAGTATATTTGTTACAAGTTGTTTGAAATACTCATCTATGTTAGGTAAGGAGGTAGTTTGGAACTGCTTGTTATTAAGAGATCTCCTCCTATTAATATGTAATTCTCGTATGTTAATAATAATATAGTATTATGAGTTAATTATCATATTTTATCTCTACAAACTCTAACCAAAGTTAACATTTGGTATCGTGAGCAGAAGTTCAAAAGGAGATTTATTAGATATCGATTAGCACCAATAAAAAAATATAGTCACGATGTTTATTGAATTCTTCTTGGTCGGATCTATGCACAGATTACGAGTGTTTGAGATTCATGTGTATTTTTCATCGTAGAAGTCTTATTTACTATTGACAAATCTATGTTTCTACTTTAGCGCATGCAAAGCTACTTTTATGCTTTGAAACCAATTTGTAGTCTTTTAAATCCACGTCTACGAGATCATATATCAGTCAAGACCATGTCGAATCATGTATGGGTATGATATTTACAATTTTAGAGTTTCGAACCCCAATTGCATCAAGGTCGCTATTTACTTTCAAGCGTGCAATACTTCTGATGCCATGCATTTATAATTCATATCTCATTCATATGAGATAATTTTGTATCAAAGACCTTGAGTATTATGTTATACAACTACTACAGATCATTGAAAACTCATGTATCTTTTCAAGTTGGGAACCCATTTTTAATCTCTTGGTAAGATGATGCAAGAGCATCCATAAGAACGTTCAATTTCAAATTTATTTGTTCATGGAGTCAATGTGAAGTGTTAGGAAGCTTTAAAGGTTCAAATGGAATCATATAAGGTATTTCAAGAAGGTAGCGAGAATGGGAAATTTGAATTGTCCTTCTTTTGCACTTTCCCTCCAAAAGGGGAATTTGAAAATACAAAGGCATGTAATGAACATATAGACTTTTCAAAGATGTCTTAAAGTATGTTTGAGGGTGTTAGGTGTTTGTTAAATTTATGTAAGTGTCTTCTAAGGTGACCTAAGGGATGTGTAGTGAGTCCTTGTGTGTGGGGTGCATCATTAGGATGCTTAAAATTGTAAAATCTTGTTGGCGATAAATTTTTAGGGTGGACAAACTTGTGGATTTCTTGCCAACGCTCTAGGAATCTAAGTCCCTCTACTTAACCGGTGCATTTGTCGTATATGCATGCGCGAGTAAAGCTAGATTTTCCTAGTGGTCTTGTGGTCGGGGATCCAACAGGGGCACTCTACTGACCCTGCGGAAAAGCTAGCAATCTCTTTCTGGGGAGACTTTGTCTGAAGAGCGAGAAAGGGGAGTGAGAAAGAGGTAGGGGAACTAATGTTGCAGGTAAAAGTCGATTCTGCACACACTAGTTAGAAGTTTCATCACATGCACTAAAGTTAGGAAGAAACAATACTACAAACAACAACAAGACCAATTAGAATTTAATAAACACAAAGTATCAGTAAACCCCTTAGTCAAAAAAGGCTCAAAATCCTTCTTCTTGTATTGATGCTCAAGCAAAAACTGTACTTAGTTTGAGAATGGAAGACATTGAGAATAAGGGAGAAGCATGAGAGAAGTGGCTAACTCTTTTCACTCACAAGGGAGCAAAATCTCTCTTATGAACTTACAAGAATCCAACCAGCTAGAAGAATTTCAGAATTAGAAGAACCCCTTGGAATGAAGAGCTCATTACAATTTATAGCAATCTGAATTGACCTTTCACCTCCCTCACATGACTCTTCGTTTCCATATTCCACTCGTGACCTTTCGTTTTCCATGAATTAAGTATTTCTCTTATAATTTTGAGAAGATAATTTTTACAATTAAAATGGGTCACTTAAGTGAATATGATGAAATACAATGATGATGCATAACAAAGAATTAGAACGGAGAGAGAAAGTAGAGAGGGAAAGAGAGGGAGAGGGAAGGGATGGAGGGGAAAACACTCCTCGTGATGAAATGCTTTGAATTCCTTGATGCAACCATGAAATTTGAGCGAGGATTTCTTCCACTGGTGATCTTCTACACTGATGAAGATTTCTCCCTTGAATAACTTTGAATCATTTTCCCAATCTAGTGATGACCGCAAACTCTATGATGCATGGACATCTTGGACCATATAATGAGTGTCTAGAAACACTGTTATGATGTTTACCACTTGTAAACTTGAGATGAACACATATGATGCCCACGATGACCCTCCTTGAAACATGGTTGATGAACCCTTTGACTCATTGAAATCGTTCTGACCAATTCACTTTGGATCACTCGGTTCCTTAAGTGATGAAGATGAATTCGGATGATGTGCCTTGTGATGCCTTGCTTTTCTTTTGTAAACCATCGCTCTCAAGATGATGCTTCCAGGACCTCCATGAAGTTATCATTCCTCCTTTTCAACTCATGAAACCATCTCATTATCCAAAAGGGAGTCCAAAAAGCAGTAAGGTGAGTGAAAACGAATTCATATACAACTTTCCACTTGAAATGAAAACTTTCTATTTTTAGAATATGAGCATGTGCTTTGTTATTCTGAGACATATCACCTGTCTTGTTCCAGTTTCACCTTTTGAACTATCTACCATATTCCAACCTCTTATATTCTTTGAGATATTGTTATTTTTAGCACATTTCTATTTTTAGCAAGTTGTTATTTGGGGACCTGTTATTTTGGGAAGAAGTTGTTTTCTGTCTTACTTTTCATTTTACCCCTTTTTTATTGTCTGAGTGACAGAACTTGTAATTCAGTGGGACTCGTCATTTATAGCATGTGAGGAAATATAACATATGCTATTTTTAGTAAGTGGTGAAAATGACCTCTGTTTGCGACGGGAACAATTTTTTTGGATTTGAATCTTCGTCACAAACTCGTGCTCCAATTTTCATCATGATTCACTTTCCAAAAGCTTAGAAATGAAAAATGGAAATTTATGTCTTGTAAGAGCTTCAAGTATGGAGCTACCAAGGAATAATACTGATAAAAATTCAGTCCTTCATATCTCAAGAAACTGGCAACTTTGTCGTGCAAAAACTAGTTTGAGAGAAACTAGATTTTTTGGAGACCCTTCCCTCTGAATTTTGGATGATTTCACTCACCGGATCTTCGAGAATTTAAAATTTTATGTGAAGAGGGTAGGATGCTGATAAAAACACAGCCCTCCATATCCCTATAAACTAGGGACTTCATGGTGTGAAAACTAGTTCAAGCAAAACTAGATTTTTCAACGATCATTTCCTCCAATTTTCGGGCAATTTCGCCCACTGGAACCTTGAGAAGTGGAGAGGTATCTCACTGATTTTTTCCATTACTGTGTCATGGCGTCCATTAGTGGAGCTTGAAAATTTCAGGTCTAGTTTTTTTCCATTGGTGATGAAATAAATTCCATTAAGATAGGTTTTTGCTTCTGGTACTTCATGCGAAATTTTACTTCAATCTGACAACAAGTTTGATGGGAAACTGAACTTTTTTCTTCGTGGAGCCAGAAGTGAAATTTGTTCACTGTGAGCATTCCTTTCTATGAATTGGAGGTTTGAATATGATTTTTTAATGGCCTTCAAGAGAGAAGAACTCAACAACAAACGGTTTTTCAATCCGTGCAACAGTTTGCAAGATATGTTCGATTCTTGGTTTTATGGCAATGGAGTTTTCAAACTTCTTTTCCTCTATTCTTCGTTATTTCTTCTTGGTTTGATCAATATTCCTTCGTGACCTATGTGCCATCATGGAGTGAAGGATAATGTGTTGTGATGGAGCTGGTTTGAGCTTTGGCAATGGTGGAGTGGTGGATTGGTGTTCTCTGCAACTTTTCTTCTGGTAGTGAGAAGCAGTTAGAAGCAACAAGAAGAACCAAATAGTTAGAAAAAATTTCAAATTTTAGAGTTGGACTTGGGCACATTTTTTTCTTGATGTCCCTGACCTCAGGGACATGAGGGACATCAAATTCCATGGTGAGCAAGAGGACGACACATGTCCTCGATCCGACGACAGGGAATTTGAGCTCCAAAAATGCACTTGGGGGATGAAATGTCAAATCTAAAGGTCACACGAGGTTTGGGTGCATTTTTCCAAGGTTTATGTACCTAACCTCAGGGACATCAAGGACATAAAATCCCGCTAGGATCCTGGTGCTGACATGTGTCCTCCCAAAAATTGACTAACTCCCGAACTGTCTCCAAGAGGGTAACTTGGAATGATGATAACTTGAGCTCCCGGTGGAATTTCTTGGTGAAATTTTATATGATCCTAATTGGAAATGGAATTTTAATCCAATGGTTGGGGTCTCATGTCTTGATTCTTCCATCTGATCCCTGAAAAAATAGATTTTTGATTTGGTACTCTACGTGTGCCTGAGAAAAAATTCCTGTAAACCCTATGCGCTAAGGTGTTATGAAAAATATGATTTCATCATCTTATAGTAATTGGAATTATCTTTCCAAAGATGTTTCATTTTACTCCTAACTCCATCCGAAGCCCTCAGAATCTTCTTCTGAAGCTCAGTAGCTTATTTTGGCATGTGCACTGCCTAGGCATGTGAACCCTATTTTTCATTCAGATTGCTCCAAGTCTTTCAAAACTTTCCCAAACCTTCCAAAATAATTTCCATGATGTTATAAGGTCTTAAATTCACCTTCATGTTGAATTTTTCCCTTTCGTTCCGCTCCAAGGGTTGATCCAGTCCTGGGAAGGCTAGCGATATCCCCTCCTGTGAATGCCCGAAATTTACATTTTTAAAGAACTCTTAAAATCACCTAGGGGACAATTTTGACATCAAATAGGGGTTGACCAAAATAAATTATTTGACATGGGGTGCCTAGGAATGATAAAACATGAAAAATTCAGCACATGGGTATAGTTGTCGTGCTTGGAAACTTCAAATTTCCCTATTGCACATTTGCATGACAACATCGGCTCTAGCTTGGGGACATGGCATGGAATGAGCGCAACGAAGACATGACATGGAGAATCCAAAATCTCAATTTTAGACCATATAATCCATTGACCAATGCCTTATCCATTGGGCCTGTGGAGTCATGTACAACTTACAAGAGAGAAGGATAACGAAGAAGGAAACACACACACACACACACACACACACACAAAAAATGACAAAAAGAAAACACACGACACACAACATAAAGGGAAACCCGCCACATAAAGGAAATTATATACAAGAGTAGGGAAATCTACAGAGGTGGGAAAAGTATATACACATACCCAAAGAATGGGTTGAGAAAAGTACATGCCATCATGAAATAATAGATTGAAGTATGACCATTGAAGCACAAAAACTATTATATGATCAAACCATGCTTTGGTGATGACTTTGCATGGCTTGAGAAGAAGAAGTTTGACCATAATTCCATCCTTGTACTCATATTGTATTGAGAATTTTTCTTCATCTATTAAAAATTTTGTTAACCTCTTGAAACTTTTTCATTTTGAAGATTCCTCTTGATAACCCGCAAACATGAGACACCATCCCCCCTGTCTTCGAGAGTGGGAAAATTTCTTCTATCATGAAAAAAAAACATCTTCTTTGAATTGCAACCTCAAATTATCTCATATCAGAAAAACAATTGGAAGGAGTGAGGAAAAACTAGTTTTCTTCCCATTCAAGAACTTCCCGAACATCCCGCTTTGTTTCTTTGAGCAAGTGTTTTCATACATGGAGGTTAAATCATTGAGCTAGAGATATTCATCATCCTTGAGATATTGTTGCAACATGGGAACATGTTCAAGGTGAATCTGAGCTTGGAGGATGGTGAGTGTAGTCTGATTTTGGATCATTTGGAAAGAATCATGCATACTCCCGCTTTGTTGTCTAGAGAAATGGTTGCCAATATGCATTTGTTTGGAGTGCATCTTGATATCATTTTCAAAATTATAGCTTTTGGTTTGGCCATGTAAGAATTCTTCACCCTTCATTGGATTTTTCCATATGAACTCTTATTTTTCATTAATGGACCATTCT
Organism: Taxus wallichiana var. yunnanensis; assembly: GCA_018340775.1. Classification (NCBI taxonomy): domain Eukaryota; kingdom Viridiplantae; phylum Streptophyta; class Pinopsida; order Cupressales; family Taxaceae; genus Taxus; species Taxus wallichiana. The sequence continues at coordinate 173,317,113 of CM031234.1, forward strand.
GAAATGGTGGGAGCGAGTTGGTTTTGAATATACTCCAAACATTGCTGCAAATTTTCGCCATGTTCGAACAACTTTCTTCAATGAAAATCAGCTCAATGTTTTCCCTGTTATCTTCTTCCATGGCAGAGGTGTTGTCTTCAAAACTGGAGATGTCCAAAGGTGATTCACGAAATTTTCTTCTTTTTCACTCATGAACTTCTTCGCACAATGTGGAAGAAAAAGACATGCTTTCATGTCCATTCTCATTAATCTGAATTATTATGGAAGTCATTGAGATTATCCAACTGCTCCATCTCAACATCAAAAATTGGTCTACCAAGATAGGAAGCACAAATTGACTCATACATGTCTTGTATCTCCATGGCCCGGGTTAAGAGTTCAAGACTGAGTTGAGGATCTTCAGTTTCTTCTGCAGACCTTCAAGATATCTTGTATGAATAGTTCTTCTGAAATTTCCATAGGCTCATTTTTATCTTCATTGGAAGAATCTTCTTGTTTTTCCTCTAGGAGATGGTTAAAAATATGATCCATATGGGCCCATGATTTATTTGAAACATCCTTGTTCACCTCTTCCATGCTTTGCATTGCCAAAGATTCACTTTCTTGCAAACACGGGCATACTTGATTCATGACACCTACTGACAAGGAGAAGATGTCCAAGCTTCGTGGAAAGGGCACTCCTTCAAGCTCAAAATCCATATCATCTTCTTCTTGGTAAGAAGCAAAGAACCGTGTTGGGGCAACAGTATGAGAAGAATTTTCAGCTACATCTTGACCATCCATTATTGAATCTTCTTTCTCAGGTGAAAGATGAAAGGCTATGTTTTCACCGTGATGATGATTCGCTCCCCGAGTGAGTAGAGGTTGTGTTTAAATTGTTTGTTCTCCTTGGATTTGAAAAGAGAGTGGGCTTCTTCCATTTTATCATCCATGATTGCATCGAGAAGAGAGTTTGATTCTTTGACTTCCTCCATTTCTTCATGAAACATTTCTACATCACTTGAAGAATCAAAATAGGAGGGAAGATTATCTATGACCATCTTGAATTCATCATTTTCAAACCATGATGTCGGCTGAATTTCTTACACTTCTTCACATCTCTCCATTTCATCATCAATTGAAAGATCAAAATTTGAAAAGAGATCATCCATGCTTACTTTGAATTGGCCATCTTCTTCATCATTGGTGGAGTCTTCAGAGAGCATTGGATCATCCATTATGCAACAAGGATCTTCCTTTGTTGAATATATTATTCCCCCCATGGGTTGTGACTCAAGCCAAATGGAATTGTTGAATGGTGATTCTATCTTCGTCTCTTCTACTTCTTCCTCCATGACGTTGCTTTGGATTTCATCGAAAGGTTCCATGATAAGATCTTCTTCAGGAGCATCCAAGAATATTTTAGGAATGAAAGCCTCATAATATGGGCAGAAATCCAAGTCTTCTTCCATAGGGCACATCTCATCTTCTTCCTCCATTTGATGTGGAGCTTCAAGATGTTCATATCTTCTCTGTAGAGCTAAAGCATACCTCCAAATTTCATCAAAGACTTCGGGTCAGAATTTCCTTTTATTATGCTCTCAAGTCTTTCCACATATTCTCTTTTCAACATGTTCATTTCTTCATCACCATATGCAATGAATTCATCTAGAGAATGGTGGAAGGACAACATTCTCAATTTTGTAGTGAGCTATGTGAGATTGCAAAAATCTTCTTTGGTGGATCTTGCACCGTCTTGTCTTTCGTCATCTTCTTGAATGTTGATTTTATCTTCATTAGAAGGCTCAAGGATAGGATTTTCTTCAACGAATTCAAGAACCTTTCGAGTATGAAAACCCTATGGTATGAATGATCTTCAGGATCTTCCTCTATAGGAAAACTCTCCTCTTCTTCTTCCTCATTATGGGTTGCTTCAAGTTGCTCATTCATCTCTTGCAAGAATTTGACATATTCTCAAACTTCACACCTTAGCTTATGTCTCCTTTGAATCCATTCATCTTCATTGGTGACAGGTTCTTTCTTCTTTCCTTTTTCAACACTAGTCCGAAACATGGCTATGTTAGGAAATAAGGGATAAAATATGTGGAATAATCCCTCACAAAATTGCAATAGTAGAAACTAATATGCAGAAAATATTACATATCTCAAATAAAAGTGTAGAATAAAATAACACAACATAAAGAGATAGTATTTAACATGGTTCACCCAATTTGGGCTACATCCACCAAGAATCACTTGCTCAAATTTTATTACAAGCCACCACTCTCTCAATACAATACCCAAATCTATTTGGAGCTATGCTCAACAAACTCTACAGAATTCACACCCAAATTCAAAACACATCTGCAATGTTACATTATCCCTACCATATGCATAAAACCATATAAGTAGACAACTGCTTAAGCAGTTTTACAAAAAATGTGGTATCAAAACCATGGGCCAAAACTATCCCATAAACATATGGGTCAAAAATCCCACCCATATGAGAAAAACATGTTTCCCAAGATATCGGGCACATTTTAAGGCCAAAAAAATTTACATTACAATGGAAAGTGTATAGTACTCTTAGTGTACGAGTCTTGACACTTTCTCACATGAAAACATGATCCAAAACCTAACAATCTCCTACTTAGAGACTAGTTTTCCTCTGAGAAAGCTTCTCAACCCTTCACTAGTTTCGTGAAGACCAACCAAAGCTAAACACGACTTTAGTTTTTCCTTGTGACCACCTTGGTCATCATGTCTATAGGATTCGACAAGTATGAATCTTCTCCACTTCAACTTCTCTTCCTCCAAAGTTGTCTGATGAAATGGTACCTTAACTATATATGCTTCATCCTAGAGTGGAAAACAAAGTTCTTAGCTAGGTGTATAGCACTCTAACTATCACTATACAACTTTCCTTCCCCCTTCTTATGCCCTAACTCCTTAAGCAATTGTTGTAACCAAATCATTTCTTTGCTTGCCTCTGTGGCAGCAACATACTCATCTTCTGTGGTTGACAAAGCCACCAGCTTTAGTAGTCATGAAATCCATCTCACTTTTGTTCCCCCTACAATGTAAACATAACCTATCGTTCTCCTCCTACTATCTACATCTCCAGCCATATCTAAATTTACATAACCACACAAAGTGGTGTCTGATCCACTATAGCAAAAAACTATCCCCATGGTCCCTCTCAAATACCGAAGGATCCCCTTTATTGCCTGTCAGTGATCTCTACCTAAATCACTCATAAATCTACTCACCGCTCCCACTGCATGGGAAATATCAGGCCTGGTGCACACCATGGCATACATCAAACTGCCAACTATTGATGAGTAAGGTACCTTGGACATCTGGTTTCTCTCCTACTCTGTCTTAGGACATTGCTCATTTGATAACTTGAAATGGCTGCCAAAGGAGTCCCAACCGGTTTAGCATCCTACATATTAAACCTCTCCAAGACCTTCTTAATGTACTCTTCCTGAGATAAAGTCAGCTTCCATTCCTTCCTATCCCGAGATATCCTCATACCAAGGATTTGTTTGGTTACCCCCAAATCCTTCATGGCAAAGGATTCACTTAGTTGCTTCTTGAGTACTTTTATTTCTTGCATGTTTTTACCTGCAACTAACATATCATCCACATACAAACACAAGATAATATAACTTCCATCCTCAAATTTCTTTGTATACAAGCAATGGTCAGAATGGCATATAATATAACCTTGCTCCATCATGAATCTATCAAATTTCTTATACCATTGACATGGAGCTTGTTTCAAGCCATACAAGCTCTTCTTTAGTTTACACACCATCTCCTCTTTACCTTTGACCTCATAGCCCTCTGGTTGTTGCATATATAGTTCCTCCTCCAAATCACCATGGAGAAATGTAGTATTTACATCAAGTTGTTCTAAGTGCAAGTCTTTTGCTGCAACTATTCCTAGAACAGTTCTAATAGAAGTCATTTTTACTACAGGAGAAAAAATCTCATCAAAATCTATACCTTTTTTCTGTGTAAACCCCTTGACCACCAACCAGGCCTTGTATCTTTTCTTGCCTCCTTCTTCCTCTTTGACTCTAAACACCCACTTGTTCTGTAATGCTCTTTTTCCTTCGGGTAGCTTCACCAAATCCCATGTCTAGTTCTCCATGAGAGCTTGATGCTCCTCATCCATGGCTTGCTCCCACTTCTTCTTGGCATCTACCTGCATTGCTTCATCAAAGCTCTCTGGCTCTCCACTGTCAGTGAGTAATAAATAATAAAGAGAAGGAGAAAAACATTCAGGTTCTCTTCTTACCCTAGAAGACCTCCTTAATATAGGAGTTTGGGGTTCTGTTGAGGAGGTTCCTGAACTGATTCATGTGTCACTTTCCCTTCCGGAAGATCCTCTACTGATGTATATTCTTTCTTGGATTATTCCCTATTTTCCTGCAACTACTGCTTATACATGACTTTCTCATTAAAGACCGCATCCCTAGATTGAATGATTTTCTTGTCCTTAATACTCCAACATTCATATCCAAAATCATCACCACCATAACCAATGAAAGTACATTTTTCTTATTTAGCCTCTAGTTTGGTCCTACCATCCTTGTCTATATGGAAAAACACCTCACATCCAAAGACTTTATGAAATGAATAATCAACTTGCTTACCATACCAAGCCTCCTCAGGTATGCCTCCATCCAATGCAATTGAGGGTCTTTTGTTTATTAAGTACACAGTTGTGCTCACCACCTCTACCCAAAAAGAAAGAGGCAGTCCAACATGTAACCTCATGCTCCTAGCATGTTGCATTATTGTTTTGTTCATCCTTTCTAACACCCCATTCTGGTACAAAGTTCCTAGAACTGTCTTTTTCCTATGGATTCCATTCTTAGAATAGTAATAATCAAATTCACTATTGCAATACCCCCCTCCATTATCTGACCTGAGACATTTTAGCTTAAGACCTATTTCATTCTCTACCAAGGCTTTCCATTTAACAAAAGTGTCAAATACATCAGATTTGTTTCTAATATAATAACCCCAAACTTTCCTTGTTGCATCATCAATAAAAGTAACATAATAACTTGAACCCTCAAGAGATGACACCTGAGCCGACCCCCATACATCAGAATGCACCAGCTCTAACCTACTCTCTTTCTTTGTAGGTCCAACCTTGAGAAACCTTAGTCACTTATGTTTCCCATATATGCAGTCCTCACATAACTCCAAACCTATTTCTGTATATCTGGGAAAATCCTTCTTTATGATCTCCATGCCCTTATGGTTCATATGACCGATCCTATAGTGCCGCAATGTTGTATATACTTCTAAGGCCACAAGATTATAAACATTAGTGCTATAAGTGGTTAAATACAAGGTTCCAATCTTCTTACCTCTTTCCACCACAAGAGCACCCTTGGTAACCTTCCAAGATTCCAAAGATAAATATCACAATCAAACCATCACTCCCCAACTACCCTTCCGATATCGAATTTCATCTTAATGTAGGCATGCACATGTCAAACATCCTTCAATAGCCAAGTATTTCCATTCTCGCATCTTAACTCAGAAGAACCTTTTCCAACTATGCTACAAGGCTCATCATCACCAAGAAAAACATGCCCAAAATCTCCTTGAAAATAATCAACAAATAATTCCTATGTGGAGTAGCATGGAAAGAAGCCCCCAAATCTAAAACCCAAGATTCAATAATATTGTGCAAAGAAAGAATCAAAGCATCCTAACATACATTACCCATTGCCACATTTGCCTCCTTGTTTTCTTCATGTTGTTTCTTCTTGTCCCGAAGTTCCAACAGATCCTTCTTTGCATGCCTAGACTTTCCACAATGCCAACATACTATCTTGTTTTTGGATTTTGACCTTACCCGATCCTTTGATTTTCCACGGCTTCCTCTATTCTTTTGTCTCCCTCTAGTTTCCACTGTCAAAGAATTCCCTGAAGTAGAATATTCCCCAAAGATTTTTCTTCGCATTTCCTCGCTTAGAATCACCCCTACAACATCCTCAAGCTTCAACTTTGAGTTATCTGGAACCAAGTTGCTTACCGCCATTACCGGACTATTCCAACTCTCAAGTAAAGAGCACAGAACTAATAAAGCCCTAACTTCTTCATCAAATTCTATTATGAATCCAAGCTAGCATATTTACAACCGTATTAAAATCATTTAAATGATCTCACTCTTGAACCATTCTCGGACATCTTTGTATTAAAAAAATTCATTAAAAATATCTTATTGGAGGTAGAGGGTTTTTCATATAACTTCCTAATGCATCCATCGGTTATTTTGTAGTCTTTTCCTTTGAAACATTAAATAATACCAAGATGCAAGACACGGCCGATTTTCCCAAGTGCCTTCCTATCCAAAGAAATCACATTTCACATCCATCATGCTCGAGGGTTTGTTCATATTCTCGAGATAGCGTAATATAAAGATCCTTCTGATGAATGTAATCTTCCATCTGCATCTTCCAAAGATTGAAATTATACCCGTTGAATTTATCAACCCTTGATCTTCCATCATCTTCCATAGCTCCCACTCAAGATAAAACTTTCCCTACGATTCAACACTTTAGCAAACCAAACCAGGCTCTGATACCAATTGTTAGGAAATAAGGGATAAAATATGCGGAATAATCCCTCACAGAATCACAACAGTAAAAACTAATATGCAGAAAATATTACAGATCTCAAATAAAAGTGCAGAGTAAAATAACACAACACAAAGAGACAATATTTAACGTGGTTCACCTAATTTGGGCTACGTCCACCAAGAATCACTTGCTCAAATTTTATTACAAGCCACCGCTCTCTCAATACAATACCCAAATCTGTTTGGAGCTATGCTCAACAAACTCTACAGAATTCACACCCGAATCAAAACACATCTGCAATGTTACATTATCCCTACCATATGCATAAAACCATATAAGTAGATAACCATTTAAGTAGTTTTAAAAAACCGTGGGTATCAAAACCATGGGCCAAAACTATCCCATAAACCTATGGGTAAAAATCCCGCCAATATGAGAAAATCACATTTCCTAGTATATCGGGCACATTTTAAGGCCAAAACAAATTACGATGCAGTGGAAAGTGTACAAGTACTCTTAGTGTATAGTATTCAACACTTTCACATGAAAATAGGCTCCACAACCTAATAGGTTGATCAACGATCTTCTTTTCCAGAAGACATCTTCTTCTTCTTCTTCACTATCACTCATTTGTACTTCACTCCAATCTAGAAATTTATTCATGATGTAGGAAACGAACATGACAAGGGTTCATTCCTTGATGGAGTCACCTTCACAAATGATTTTCCTTTGAAATCTGATTTTTATTTTATTTTTAGACCTTGCGGTCATATTTTGGGTGCAGATGCTACTAAATCTACCCCACAGAGGTGCCAAAACTGGCATTGAGAAAAATTGATGGGTGGATAGACTTGTGGATTTCTTGCCAACGCTCTAGGAATTTAAGTCCCTCTACTTAATCTAGTGCAACTGTCATATATGCATGCATGAGTAAAGGTGGATTTTCCTAGTAGTCTTGTTGCCGGGGATCCAATAGGGGCACTCTATTGACCCTATGGAAAAGCTAGAAATCTCTTTCTAGGGGATACTTTGTCTAAAGAGCGGGAAAGGGGAGTGAGAAAAGAGGTAGGGGAACTAATGTTGCAGGTAGAAAATCATATTCCTGCACACACTAGTTAGAAGTTTCATCACATGCACTAAAATTAGGAAGAAATAATATTGCAAACAACAACAAGACCAATTAGAATTTAATGAACAAAAAGTATTAGTAAACCCCTTAGTCAAAAAAGGATCGAAACTCCTTATATTGATGCTCAAGCAAAAATTGTACATAGTTTGAGAATGGAAGACATTGAGAATAGGGGAGAAGTGGCTAACTCTTTTCACTCACAAGGAGAAAAATCTCTCTCATGAACTTACAAGAATACAACTAGCTATAATAATTTCAAAATTAGAATAACCCCTTGGAATGAAGAGCTCATTACAATTTATAGCAATCTGAATTGACCTTTCACCTCCCTCACATGACTCTTCATTTCCATATTCCACTCGTGACCTTTCATTTTCCATGAATTAAGTATTTCTCTTATAATTTTGAGAAAATACTTTTTACAATTAAAATGGGTCACTTAAGTGAATAGGATGAAATATAATGATGATGCATAATGAATAATTAGAACGGAGAGAGAAAGTAGAGAGGGAAAGAGAGGGAGAGGGAAGGGATGGAGGGGAAAACACTCCTCGTGATGAAATGCTTTGAATGCCTTGATGAAACCATGAAATTTGAGCAAAGATTTCTTCCACTGGTGATCTTCTACACTGATGAAGATTGATCCCTTGAATAATTTGAATCATTTTCCTAATCTAATGATGACCACAAACTCTATGATGCATGGACATCATGACCATAGAATGAGTGTCTAGAAACATTGTTATGATGTTTACCACTATAAACTTGAGATGAACACATATGATTCCCATGATGACCCTCCTTGAAACATGGTTGATGAACCCTTTGACTCGTTGAAATTTTTCGACCAATTCACTTTGGATCACTCGGTTCCTTAAGTGATGAAGATGAATTTGGATGATGTGCCTTATGATGCCTTGCTTTTCTTCTGTAAACCATCACTCTCAAGATGATGCTTCCAGGACCTCCATGAAGTTATCATTCCTCCTTTTCAACTCATGAAACCATCTCATTATCCAAAAGGGAGTCCAAAAATTAGTAAGGTGAGTGAAAACGAAGTCATATGTAACTTTCCACTCTGAAATGAAAACTTTCTATTTTTAGAATATGAGCATGTGCTCTGCTATTTTGAGACATATCACCTGTCTTGTTCCAGTTTCACCTTTTGAACTATCTACCATATTCCAACCTCTTCATTATTGAGATATTGTTATTTTTAGCACATTTCTATTTTTAGCAGGTTGTTATTTGGGGACCTGCTATTTTGGGAAGAAGTCATTTTCTGTCTTACTTTTCATTTTACCCCTTTTCTGATTGTCCTAAGTGACAGAACTTGCAATTCAGTGGGACTCATCATTTATAGCATGTGAGGAAATATAACATATGATATTTTTAGTAAGTGGTGAAAATGACCTCTGTTTGCAACAGGAACAACTTTTTTGGATTCGAATCTTCGTCACGAACTTGTGCTCCAATTTTCATAATGATTTGCTTTCCAAAAAGCTCATAAATAAAAAATGGAAATTTATGTCTTGTAGGAGCTTCGGGTATGGCACTACCAAGGAAGCATACTAATAAAAATTTAGTCCTTCGTATCTCGAGAAATCGGCACTTCGTCAGAAAAACTAGTTTGAGAGAAACTAGACTTTTTGTAGACCCTTCGCTCTAAATTTTGGGTGATTTCGCTCATCGAATCTTCGGGAATTTGAAAATTTCTTCAAAGAGGGAAGAATGCTGATAAAAAACACATCCCTCCATATCCCTAAAAATAGGGACTTCATGGTGCAAAAACTAGTTCACGCGAAACTAGATTTTTCAACGATCATTTCCTCCAATTTTCAAGTGATTTCGCCCACTGGAACCCTGAGAAGCGGAGAGGTAGCTCGCTGATTTTTTCCATTACTATGTCATGGTAGCCATTAATGGAGCTTGAAATTTGCAGGTCTGGTTTTTTTCCATTCGCAATGAAATAAATTCCATTGCTTCTAGTGCTTCATGTGAAATTTTACTTCAATTCGACAACCGGTTTGATGGGAAATTAAACTTTGTTCTTCGTGGAGCCGGAAGTGAAATTTATTCATTGTGATAATTCCTTACTACAAATTTGAGGTTTGAATATGATTTTTTAATGGCCTTCAAGAGATAATAACTCAAAAATAAATGGTTTGTCAATCTGTGCAACAGTTTGCAAGATATGTTTGATTCTTGGTTTTATGGCAATGGAGTTTTCAGATTTCTTTTCCTCTAGTTCTTCATTCTTTCTTCTTGGTTTGATCAATATTCCTTTTGTGACCTGTGTGCCATCATGGATTGAAGGATAATGTGTTGTGATGGAGCTGGTTTGATCTTTGGCAATGGTGGAGTGGTGGACTGGTGTTCTTTGTAACTTTTCTTCTGGTAGTGAGAAGCAGCAAGAAGCACCAAACAATTAGAAAAAATTTCAAATTTTGGAGTTGGATTTGGGATATTTTTTTTTCCTTGCAACATCAAATTCCATGTTGAGCAATATGACGACATGTTTCCTTAATCCGACGGCAGGGAATTTGAGCTCCAAAAATGCACTTGGGGGCTGAACTGTCAAATTTGAAGGTCACATGAGGGTCCCAGAGGTCACATGGGGGATGGGTGAATTTTTCCAAGGTTTATGTACTTGACCTCAGGGATGTCAAGGACATAAAATCCTGCCAGGCTCCTGGAGCTGACATGTGTCCTCCCGAAAATTTACTAACTCTCGAACTGTCTCCAAGAGGGTAACTTGGAACGATGATAACTTAAGCTCCTGGTGGAATTTCTTAGTGAAATTTTATATGATCCTAATTAGAAATGGAATTTTAATCCAATGGTTAGGGTCTCATGTCTTGATTTTTCCATATGATCCCTAAAAAATAGATTTTTTATTTGGTACCCTACCTGTGCTTTGAGAAATATTTCTTGCAAACCCTATGGGCCAAGGTGTTGTGAAAAATATGATTTCATCATCTTGTAGATCTTTGAACTCTATTTCTGGAGATTTTTTTACTCCTAACTTCATCCGGAGCTCGGGAATCTTCTTCTCGAAGCTCATCGACTTATTTTTGCCTATACACTGCCTAGGCCTATGAACCCTAGTTTTTATTCAAACTGCTCCAAGTCTTTAAAAACTTATCCAAACCTTCCAAAATAATTTCCATGATGTTCTAAGGTATTGAATTCACCTCCATGTTGAATTTGGCCTTTTGTTCCACTCCGGGGTTGATCCATCTGGGAAGGCCGGTGATAGCCCTTCTTGTTTTGCTGAAATTTACATTTTTAAAGAACTCCTAAAATCACCCAGGAGAATGAATTGAATTTCCTAAATCACATATGGGACTAATTTGACATCAAATAGGGGATGACCAGATCGACGTATTTGACATGGGGTACCAAAGAATGATAAAACATGAATTTTTGGCACATGGTATAGTTGTCGTGCTTGAAAACTTCAAATTTCCCACATTGCACATTTGCACAACAACACATCCCTAATTCATGATTAAAAATAGGGTATTTTTTTATTATCTCAATGTTCACTATTCTAAATTCAGCATTTAGAACCACATTAAATTTGTTAATCAATCCTACAATAATAACCATATGCAGTTGTTATGACTTGGTCTAAAATCGATCTCTCATATTTCATTTCATTGTATACTTTGTATACTTGTGGTTCCCTTTTTCATTTAAGGGTTCATCAAGTGCAACTGACTAAGGGCTTATCTAGGTATTTGTTATGAATACCCATCATATATCCAACACCTTTAGTCCAGTGAATTTAAGACAACGCAACTAGCAACTTGTGATACTTTGGCCAAAGTTTTAGACATGTTTGCCATGCCTATATTCTAAGACAACATACTTGTCATGAAGGAATATGTCTTTCACCACACTTGAAACTGTTATCTTGATTAGAATTTTTGACTTATGTCAATCCTTTCCATTACCGTGTTAGACGCTAAGAAGAGATAAACCACATGAACTAGTGTAGATAGTCCACTTACGGTGACTAAGGGTAATCAAGTGTATTCGAATCGACCCTCATCGCTTCGATTACACTTCATCACCCGTAGTCAGTGCAAGTTAACATCGGCAATAGACCGTAACATATCATTTCCTAGAGGGTAACAATGATTTGAGATCCCACACAAAGATGGCCTCGCTTATATGAGATGAATGGATTATTGCGACATAATGATTGCTCCACAAGGTAACCATCTATTGAACCCCGTAAATAAATGGGTAATGTGCAACAATGATTATGTCCATTAAGTTCCTATAAATGAATCCTCCTATTTTAACAAGTTCATTAATCCATTTAATTCACATCTTGTTAATCCCACCCTAGTTATTTTATGTTTTTAAGCGTCGTTCTTAAGCACTAACTTGGGTTCTATCAACATTCCAGACAAGGAACGTTATGTTTCCCACTTAATAGATAATGAGGATCTACAGATTAATTTTTCTCTTAACTTAATCACTTTAAGCATGTAATTTCCTCAAGTTGATTAAACATCTTACAAGTACATGATAGGACAGCAACCACATATATCCATATATACTTTAGGAGTAATAGAGATTCCATTTCTTAGACTCCAAGTGGGTTCCATACTTTCAACCCATAATAGTTTTCTTGACTTAACATTCATTTTCCTGTAAGTCATTCCACTATCTGAACTATTATAACTTAGTATAACATTATCCCCTAAGTATAACTCATCTATGATGGGAGGGTATTCCACATCAACTTTATATTTTATCTCGAAAGGTTCATTATGTCACCACATAGTGAAAAATCATTTTCCTTAATGTTTCATAACATGATTACATTATGGATACAAGTCAAATATTTATCATATTAATGACCTCATCATTGTAGCAAGAAGAACTTTTTTCTTAATGTCGTAAGGATTAGTTTCAGCTATACACCTAATCCCATTATGTCATTATTATCCTTTCCTAAGTACAATTCATTTTCCTCATTGTACTTAGTTCGTCAAATAAGATAGGTAGGATTGCATTTTATTATAATCACTTAGACCCCTTTTACAAGGAAGATTCTTATATATGTACTTAATGAGATTAAGTACTCTTTGTGATTATTCCCTAAGGTTCGAATCCCCTTAATTTTAGTTATGCAACCCATACTTGTTTTATAACAATCCTTATAAAACAGTCACACAAATATTGACTTATAATGTTGTAAATAAGCATAATCATTTATAACTTAATTCCCACAACAATATAACTTGTTTATTACAACTTATTCATTGCTATCTTAATCAAGATGAATTCAGTAAATAGAAGTATATAAGTCAATAATCAACTTATATTTAAGTTCTTTTCAATCATACTTTTCATATAAGTCTAATCACAAAAGATGATTCCTTATCTCTTTCCTTAATATTACATTTTTATAAATCAGCATTATCATTCACTGTTGCAACACTGGTGTGAAATATATTTAAAATTTCATTTGACAACATTCAAGTTTACTAAACAATATCAAGGAATAAAACATTGCATATCAGTTGATTCCCTATAAGCCTGCATTCCCAATGAAAGATTTGAAACCAAAATCTTCATTTACATGCAACTTAACCAACCAAGATAGAATGATTCGTAGAAAAACTTTCCTTTAATTCCGAACAAGATGTCAATTCAAGTACACAATAATAAATCTTATCCTTTTCAACAATTTACACAATCAGCCATAGGCCCTGATTACTTCAACACAAAATTAAATCAATAAAAGGAAACATAAACTTTTCATCAAACTACATTTCTTCAATCAATAAAATAAATGTATCTTTACGTAAGTCTTCCTCTTTCCTTCTTTCACAAATTTCATTTGTAAGTTTATTAACATCTGTCAGTTGATTTAATTTGAGCATGATAGGAGCTAAATCTTTGGAACCATAAGTTCTAACTATCAACCTCAAGAAGTAACACTTCTAATTAATCGAAAAACAGTCAAGGGTTCAGAAACATCATTTTACCTTTTTTAACACTTCAAGAAGAACATTACTCAAGTGTATCAAAAAACCTTGTAGAGGTCAACACCTAATATTCCAACCAAGTATGAATTCTACCAAATAGAATACATTAAACAAGTAGATAGAACATTAATTCATTGTACATCCAAATAAAATAACCTACTGCATTGCAATCATACATTCTCACTTTAAGCAGTATTATGATAATAGTGCAAAGCCAAGTATACATAACAACATAAGAAAAGGCAGAGTAGAAATTCCTTAATCATGTAGCTCATACTACATGATTAACACATAGTACTCGGTTCAAGACAATTTCCTTTAGATAAAAATTCAATTCCAATAGACCTTCAACCTACAAGTTTAACAAGAATTGGATGCAAGCTTGGAGGAGAGAGAGACTATCTAATCGATATCCAAAATTCACCCCTCGAGGTAAATTTTGATAACATGCATTAGATTCTTCAGTCTCGAGAAAGTAGATTGATTCAATGCCCAAAATCATGTTTTTGGGGCCCCTTCGGCTTCTCTCTAACTCCCCATCCAAGGAAAAATCCCAACGAGTTAAAAAAATTGAAAAAATGCAAAAAATGAAGTCGCAGGCTTGTTTTAATGCATTGCGGGTCTGAAGGCTGTGGGTCGTACCAGTGTGGATCGTACCAAGGTTTTTCGTACCAAGTTTGCGGCCAAAATACAAAGGAATCGGCAAAGTTGAAACTTTTTGTCCCAAGCGGTCCATGGGACAGTTGGGACGTCTGGCCGAAATGGCCGTGTACTAAAAATTGGCAAAAGTGGAAGTTTTTGTTCCGCGTGGTCTAGGATAGCCGAAACAAAAGTACGCGTGGGACGTGAATCGGCTGATTTGCCGCAAGTCAGTCTATTGCGGTGGTGCGGAGATTTTCGCCAGGATAGTCGGGACACATGTATGCGTGGGATGCGAAAGGGTGAAAAGGACATAAAAGGGGACAATTAGGGCCGAATCGGCTGATGTGGAAGAATGTGTCTAGGACAACCGAGACACGTGGACCTGATTTTGCCACAATACCCGTAATTCAAAGGAAAAGTCAACATTTGACTCCAAAAACTTCTAACGGCCATAACTTTTGACTCGAGCTTCAATTTTCACAAAATTGGACTTTCTGGAACAAGCACGACATCCTCTACGTCACAAAAATAGATTTCTTAATTTTAACGAGGGTATATATATTTAAATAAAATAAACATATTCGACTCCAGTTAGTTAATGCTCATTCCCACAAATGACAAGAAAATGCCTACCAGACCCAAAATAGTTGCTCGCACTCATAAGGCCATAACTTTTGCATTTCTCAAAAAAATCACACAAAATTAGTACCATTGGAATCGTGGCTTTGAGCCCGATGCACAAAAATCAAGAAATTCCTAATTTGGTGATAAATCGATTGGGATTTTTCATAAAACGTGGCCCGGTTCATAACGATGTTTTATTTGGTAGTTAGGAGTGCAATTAAGAGGCATGGTCATCATTCCTTCTCTCTTGTAGCACTGAGACAATATGGGGAGCCTTTTGCAAATAAAATACAATCAGTTTACTCTATTTAATGCCTCTTACAAGTGGTTGAACTATAGATTTCGGGATTTCCATTTTTCCCTTTCTCTCTCTCTTCTCTTTTCTATAAATTGGAGTGTTGGGCTCATTATAAAAGGGAGTTTTACGTAGCAAAGCTCACAAAAATTTTTGTGAAGACAACGTGCTACGGGCCCTTGTAGTGGAATCCTTGCATGGTGATCTAGGCCCTTACCTTGTAACAGATTGAACTGTGCATATCATGAAGCAATAAAATATAAGTTTGTGGATGCATCTTCCCCTGATGTGTTTTCTTGCATTCTTCTTGCCCCTTCAACCTTGATTACAAGTGTATTGTGTCTATCTTTATGCTCTTGCAAGGATCCATTATTATTGTGCATGTATGAAACATTGTTGTGAATGCATTTTCAGATTGTGGAGAATTATTATCACCCCTTCTAATATGCACTTTACTCCTAGTTTTCACACATTGGAAGACTACTCTCACACCCTCCTTTTCTGGTGTATCACCACTTTAGTGTAGGCTTTCATTTTATGAATTCTCTTTCCTTGGTCCCTTGGAAAGTTAGATTAGAACAATTAATTTACCCTACATTAGAGTAGATTGTGGCAAGTAGTTTAGGAGCAAGAACCAACTTTCTCTGGAGGTCTATCTCAAGTAGCAAGTCCCACAACTTGGAGATAGTACCCATGTTATCCAATCACACCGTGAGTTCAAGTCTATGCACTTATGTAAACATAAGGGTACTGTGATTCGGTGATAACACTAACAACAACAATGGTCTTAAAAAACCACAACCCATTTTAGTTTAACACATCAAAGCAATCCATACATTAGCACCTTGGCTCCAACCAATTGGAATGCATACAAGTTATTGGAATTACACAACATAATATTATTCAATAAGATAGTCTCAAATCAATACAAGTGTTTCATGCCATGATCGGTAAGCATCCATACCCAACCAAATACATCACTAGGCGTAAGAATGGATGATCCAATTCAAAAACAAGAAGGATCACAAATGAACACCCTTCCTAACTAGATAAATCGATATCCTTGATCATCTTCATATGATCAAGGATTGATAAAATTTAAAATCAATTAACCTAATAAAAAGCATGCATTTCAATCTTTTCTACATTTCCGGGTAGAGTTATCAAACTGGCGATCTAAATCAAAGAAGATTGAGTAATAACAGAGCTCATAAAATAAATCATCTAGAAGTTAAGATAGTTCAGTATACCTTAAAACACTAGTAGTCTTACCCATAAGGGTCTAACAGTTCACAATAAGTTCCAAAACCTATCACAAGGTAACCACTAAATTCATGGGTTTGAAACGTACACTAGTTATGCAGGTCAAGCTTACCACGACCATTCCATTATTTTAACAAAATGTTATACTAAATTTCTTACCCGACATTATTAAAATATGAAATAGTCATAATGATAAAGAAAAGAAACCAAATTCATACAAAAAGGGTAATGGTTAAACCTCAACAAGAGTTCAGAGAATTAAGGCCAAACGAATAAGTCTCAAACACACATCAAAAATTCCTTTTCTAATGAGGACAACATGAATATATATGATCACACTTTGGATTAAAAATAACATCCAGAAGGTTATATAAGATGTGCCCGACCTAGGTTATCAACAACTCAAATGAACCTTAGCAAATTGTAACACATTACTTATAAACAAGAATTTATATCCGTCATGTGTATGAGTTTCCAACTCCATCTAAACAAATCGATCAAGTAATCATGTAACCCAACAAAAATTACAATGTTAGATCTTGAAGTTTAATTATTCAAACCATTAACAATACAAACCCAAACATGTCAGACAAAGAAATCATTAAACAACACCAGTTCAACTTGATTGGGTGCTCGAGTTCTAACTCAACCCAACAAACACAAGGTCGTCTGCTAATAAAACATGCAACCGACTAGTTTGGTATATGTAGACATCATATAGAGATCAATAACCAACTTTGATTTCGATTATAACCCTCTTAAACTTGTAACTCGAGTAAATAATTTTATTCCTTCCATTATAGTCATGACAAGTCATTTTTACAATCACCTAGAATAGATAGAGTGGAAAATATCGACATGCAATTCATATAAAAGCATTCAAAGCAAAACTAGTACAAAAACTAGTTCAAAACCACTTACCAAGAAAGAGATTCCATTTTAATATGCAATATCAAAACCTAGAATCCCAAAATGCTTTTATAATAATCGAATTTATTTTTGAACTAATTAAATAGAACAAGTTTTTGCAAGGGATTAGAGCCTATCATGCCTAGTAGAGCTTCCCAAAGTCTTCTTCCAGCTCCCAGGTTTCTTCTTCCAACTCCCATAATAGCCTCCACAATAAAAAAATCAACCTTCACAAAATCCCTCAGTCCTTCTCCACTGAAATATTCTCCAACAATCTCTCCACAAAAATAGAAGTGAAGCTTTCACAACAAATTTGAAACCAGATCAAACACTCCCAATCTCGACATGCAAAATGAGAGAGAGAAAATGGAAGGAGTAACAATGAAACCAAAAACCAACTCTTTGCGAAATCTGGCATATTTTTCCCCTAAGGCGGTTTAGAATGATTATAAAAAATAATTAATGCTAGATAGGATGGTTCATCTATCTCGCCAACCCACCGACCTTCTCTATTCCCATTTTCCATTAACTAACAATTCAAATAATCATGCCACTAGTTTTAGTGCAAGTTTTTAACAACTTGCCAAATTTTATTTTATTTTGTACTGCTAAGGGGTGGTGGTAGCCACCATTAATTCCAAACATAAAGCTTCTAAGTACATGCAAGGGTTGTGGAAAATTCAAACCACACCACTTGATCATGCATCCACAAAACTTGACTAGGGTTAGTCTTGAGTTAGGTTCCATGTCTCTTTCCTAACTTAGGTTAGGATTTAATTTATAATATTTCAATACATGGTAGAGCACTTTGGACTGGTTTTTGTTGGTAAATCCATTGTTGATTCCTCTAAGCTTTGTTCTTATGGCATAGGCAGAGACTCAACAATTTTTATGACTAGTGTCCTGCTATGAGGGGCCTCGAATTGTCGTTTTACCTCTTTCGTGGAGGCACTCTTTAAAAATGCATCCCCTTGAATTTTTAGCTCCCCTCCTCCTCCCCTACTTACATTTTAGAACAAGCCTCTGGAAACCCAAGTTTTGGAGGTCATGGATGAAGAATACTTGAACCTACTGTAGGACATTAAATCAAAGGCTTTGATATGTAGATTTAATGGTGTTTGGCCATCATCTAATGAAGTAGTGCATTGGATTCACACTTTTTGGACTGAGAATTGTAAATATTTTCTATGTGTTAGGGGATTCTTCATTGTTTATTTTAATGAACAGGAAGACTACCGAGATAGTTATTAATGAGGGCCCTTGGTTTCGGGGCTCGGCTGGACTTTTCACTGCCCCATGGTTTGCAAATTTTGACCCAAACACCTTCTCTATCTCGTGGGTCCCTGTTTGGGTGAGATTACCAAATCTTCCCTTGCACTTCACCTCTTTCTTAAAGGACATTGGTAACCTCCTAGGAAGGTTTATTAAGGTAGATAGCCAGAGGTTGTTGAGTGGATTGTTTACTTATGTTTGAATTTGCGTAGAAGTTGATCTTAGCAAGGGGTTATTGACTAAGATTATCCTCAAAATGGGTGACATCAGCTGCTCCCATATTTTACATTATGAAAACACTACCTTCAGATGTCGAGATTGAAAATTTCCATGTCATCTTCATGCTTCCTTCCCTCAAAAGAAATCCTAGGCTCCTCGATGAAAAGGAAAGGCTTCTAGACACTAGAGCCCACCAGATTTAGTGGAAACATACACCTCTAATGATGAAGACAATTCTAACTTAGAGGCTAAAAATTTATAGCTACTTTTCCTTCAATTGAAACTACTACTCCATCTATTGATACTAATGTTCCTTCATTTGCATACCCCTCGGATACATCTCCTTCTTAAGCGGTGGCGGTGACTAGTTATCTCTCCTTCCTTGAAAGGACCCTCTCAAGCACCTAAGCGACCTCATGAATCAAATCACTCAGACTCGGATAAGGAAATTGGCCTTCCCCTTGTTGATTCATCGACCTTGGACTTAATAGATTACAACCCTCTCATCTCTAAGATGCTTCCGTAGGATAAATGGCAATTGGTTCATTCAAAGAAGGGAAAGAAGGGACATCATTGATCTCCCTGTCTTTCTATTCCACACTTTGTCCTATTGTTCTCCTCTTCCTTTGGTCTTGTAGCCTTCCCGTGCTACATCTTCCCTTCTTCCTTTGTCTCTCTTGTTGTTGCTACTGATAGCAGCTGTCTTGGGCTTTCTCTTACCTTCTTCTTTGTTGTAACTAGCTAATTCTACTGGATAGTTTCTTCTTCTCTATTTCTTCTTTGGTGTTTCTTCTAATTTCTTCTTTTGGGCCCAGTTGATTTCTTCCCCCTTCGCTCTCGAGAATCTTATTTTCTATGCTTCAATGTTTTATCTGGCCTTTAGGGATCTTTGTAGAAGGATGTGGGTCCTACTAACACTCTCAATATTTACCTTTTTCCAAAACAAATATTGTGGTTTATGAACCGAGAATGAATATTCACGTGTTTGGCGAGTGTAAAATATGTGGTTGCATGGTATTGAAAGGTCTAGGAGAAGACTTCTCTCTTATTTCCTTTTGCATGTGCATAACCTTGTAAAATGGATTGTAATGATGAATGTGGATTCTTTTCTTTTGAATATTTGAAAATATGCTCTAACAATTAAACAAGGAGTTTTTATAGGTCAAGAGTGTGTCCACTTTGTATTGGGAAGGGAGTAACCAAACTCATACATGCATATTTATAGCAATTAGATACAAAGACTTTTTGTATGATTTGTGATGTGAGCTTATTTAAGGAAGGACAATGGGAAATTTTCATAAAATGGGATTTCACGTGCTCTTCAACACCTACTTTGGTAAGAAAAGATCATAAATAATGTGGAGACAAAAATTTGCACCAAATTCCAAGTCTTGAATCGATGATTGAAGGAAGTTATGCTAAAAATACCTTTATCGGGTTCCTGTGAGGGTTTCATTAGTCTGAGCTAGGGAATGAAATTTGAGGTAGAAAAATGAGTTGGTTTTGCATAAAATTTGGAATTAATCATGTTAGGGGATTCCCTTGAGAGATGCAAAAATAATTTTGGATTTTCCATTGTTAATTTGAGATTTCCTTGACAGTTGGGGAGAAGTCCTGTTGAACATAGTCCAAAGGCTAGTAAAATGGGATGTTTTCCAAAGGAAGTATACCTTAACTTTAGAATTCAAGCTTGAAACTTTTCATGCCTATATAAATCCATATTGGGTGCTTGAAATGATTTATTTTGTGTTTGGGAAGTGGGTTCATTATAATTTATATGAGTTGTAAGACTATCATAGGTTAGTTAGTTCTTCAAGAGTAGGAAATGCAAAAGGAGGGATATAAGTTGTAGAAGGATTTGGAGGCTAAGATTTTGGGAACACCTTAGGGATGGATAAATTGAACTAATGAAGTTTTTAATACCTTATGGGTAGCTATAGAAACCTAAATGCATGATTATTACAAGCATGTTGTCTTAAGGGGCATTTAGTAAGCAAGGTTAACCAAGAAAGGTAATATGATGATTTCGACTATTTTAACCCTTTGTGATGATTTAGTTGAGCATGTTTGAATTATGTGAATAGGGGAAAAATCTTGAGGATCATTGAAGGAGTAAGAAGCTAAAACTTGCATTCTTGTACAAGCAAGCAAACAAGCCAGAAGTTGGAAAGAACTAAGAAAGCTAAGAGAAAAGAATAGTTGCATAGATTTGGATGAGTTGGGTGATTGCATTGGCAGTGAAATGAGGTATACATGTGTAGTAATACAATTGAATGCTTGATAGGAACCTTGTAAGTGTCAAATTATCAATTTACAAGTTTTTTAGCCCTTGTAGGCTTATGGTGGATCCTCTTATGCGGAGAGTGAGTAAAGTTGTTGTTTGCAATCTCTTGTAAGTTGGATATATGTTTGATATTAATTATTCTTTGCATAATTTAGCATCGGAGCGTGGAATGTTTTTGTGATTTATTATTGAGATTAAATGCATACTTTTGTGGCTAACGGTGTGTGGAAGTTTTTATGGTGAATAAAGTGACAGTGAAGACAAGTGTGAAAAGTTGAGAAGTGAAAGAGAGAAAGTGAAGACACCAAAATACTTGGTGAGGCCAAGGTGAGGTGTGGAAGAGAAAATGCAAGGTGAAATAGAATTATCCTAGAGAAGATGGATCAAGAAGAACTAGTAAGAGAGTTAGTGAAGTTATTTAGCCACGAGCACAAACAAGAAGAAATAGAGAGAAAGAAAGAAAGATATGAAGCTAAGAAAGAGAAGTAGAGGAAGCATGAAGAATGGATGGAAGCAGAGATAAAGAAGTTGAGAGCATATATAGAGAAGTTGACAAAGATAATGACGGAGCGACCAAGGTATGGACTTGAGTTTGTGATGAAGAAGGTACAATGGCCCGTGATTCGATTGTAAGAAGAAATCGAAGTGTCGGTTGAAGAGGATGATCAATAATGAAGAGGAAAAGTTGCAAAAGAAGAAAAGAGAGAAGATGAGGTTAATAAGAAGAAGAATGAAGAAAATATCCAAGTAGAGACCTTGAAACCAGTTCTAAGCCATGGTTATATAATTCCTATACGGTGGAAGAAACCAACATCATAGGATAAAGATGACAAGTACAAGAAATTAAAATAAAACGCAAATGAACAAGAGCAGAACAAGAGAGAGAAATATGACTTCTTGAAGGTACAAGAAAAGCAAAAGAAAGTGAAGATGGTATATAAGATAAAAGAGACAAACAAGGAGCAAGTAAAGGAAGAAACACTCAAGACAAGCAATCAAATTTCAAAGGTTAACTTAGAAAAACAAGAATGTAAGGTAAGTAAAGTTGATTCCTTGTTGATTGATATTGAAGATGGAGTGAGTGAATTCCTTGAAATTTTTCAAGAATAATCTAATGGTGCATTTGAAATTGATAAGCATAACGATGAGTAATAATTGAATGAAGTTTTTTGGATGATGTTGATGATATTTTACAAAATTTGTTAGATGAGTTGGATGGTAAGAAGAAAAATGTAGATATAGCTGTGACAGAGATGATTTCTTGGGCATGTGATGATGATAATGAAAGAAAGGAACAAGAGAATACATAGTTAAGAAATCTTGATGTGGTGAAGGATGAGAATGAGCAAGTGAATAGACAAGAATATGAAGTTTTGACAAATGAAATGATAAGTACATGGATTGTATATGGATGAGAAGCAACATAAGAGATGAAGTGCAATGTATTTTTTGTTCTTTTCTTTGTGTATGTAGTTACAATGAGTGAAAGCATGAAGATGATGAAAGCAAGGATGGAATTCAAGAAGATAGAGATAAATTTAAAGGCAAATGGAATACCAAACAAAAATAAATGGGACCCAAGTGGCTATGAAGAAAATGAGAACAATGTGAGCAAGGAAAGAAGACAAAGGACACATAAACATAATGAATACATGAGAAAGAAAGTAAACAATATGCAGGATTTTTCTCCACCATGGGAGTATGATGCAAGAGTATCCATAAGAAGACCTTCAATTTCAAATTTATTGGTTCATGGAGTCAATTTGAAGTGTTGGGAAGCTTTAAAGGTTCAAATGGAATCATATGAGGCATTTTAAGAAGGAAGTGAAGATGGGAAATTTGAATTGTCCTTCTTTTGCACTTTCCCTCCAAAAGGGGGAATTTGAAACTACAAACACATGTAATGAACATATAGACTTGTCAAAGATTTTTTAAAGTATGTTGAAGGGTGTTAGATGTTTTTAAAGGTGCTTTAAGTGTCTTTTTATGTGGTAAGGGGTGTGTATTGAGTCCTTGTGTGTGGGATACATCATTAATATGCTTAAAATAATGTAAAATAGAGTAGTTATACATTTAAAAGGAAAATTGAAGTTGAAAGGTCACAATGTGACAACAGGTGTGGAAGCATATAGGCTTAGGTACATACACGTAAAATTAAAATATAGGAGTGTAGTATTTAGTTTTGGGGAAGTTAAGTCCTTGTGGAGGAGGCTAATGAACATGCAAGCTCGTATAAAAGTTACATCTTTTAATGAAGAACTTAGTTTGTGCATGAAAACCGCTGTGTTTTTAGTTCATGCATGTACACAAGGAAATCTCAATTGATGTGTTGTTATTCTCAATAATATTGTGCTTCAGCTCATTCACATGAAGTTTGGGGAAGTAAATGGCATGGTAAAGTTTTTCTAAGGTAAGAGATTGCACCCATCAATGTATTTTTAGAGACCTATGATGATAGTGATCTTGGGAAAGCTAAGAGTCCCTTAATATTATGGTTTATAAACTAAGAATGAATATTCGCGTGTTGGATAGTGTAATAGATGTGGTTGCATGGTATTGAAAGGTCTAGGGAAGACTTCTCTCTTATTTCCTTTTGCATGTGCATAACCTTGTAAACTAGAGTGTGATGATGAATGTGGATTCTTTTGTTTTGAAGATTCAAAAATATGATCTAATGACTGAACAAGGAGTGTTTGATAGGTCAAGAGTTTGTCCATTGTATTGGTAAGGATTAACCAACTCATACATGCATTGTTATATCAATTAGACAGAAAAACTTCTTGTATGACCGTGACTATGAGCTTATTTAAGGAAGGAATTTGTGGGAAAGTTTCATAAAAGGGGATTTTGTGTGCTCTTCAACACCTAATGGTAAGAAAAATCATAGAGAATGTGGATAAAAACATGTGCACCAAATTCCAATTCTTGAATCAATGATTTAAGGAAGTTATGCTAAAAATACCTTTACCGAGTTCTTTGTGAGGGTTTCATTAGTCTGAGCTAAGGCATGAAATTTGAGGTAGAAAAATGAGTTGGTTTTGCCTAAAATTTGGAAGTAATAATGTTAGGATATTCCTTTGAGAGATCTAAAGATAATTTTGGATTTTCTATGGTTAATTTTTGATATTTCCTTGACATTTGGGGGAGAGGTCCCTAATTAACTAAAATATGAAATTAATAACTATATTCTAAGTTAATCTAAGTAGGTACAAAAATGCAATAAATGATACAAGCTGAAATACTGATTCTAAATATTTTATTTTGATATTTAAATGAAATTAAATAATGTAAATATGAGTTATAAGGTACTAAACTGAAAATTCCTTACCTCGTTGCATCTTTAGACTTGGACGAGGTTGATGTGGGGACAGGGCAGGATGTGAAGGTGCTACCCATGAAATTACAACAATTGGATCTCGGAATGAACTGGGGTGCCTAGGAGAGGAAGGGGGTGCTTGTGGGCACCTTGGTCTATAGTCTGGTCACTCTAGTCTATAGAAAAACTTAGGATATGAATCTGACAGTGTCGTTAGATCTTAATATCTTAGTCTTGGTCACTTTGTAGACACCTAAATTTTGCTTTTGCAATCTTATAGCCAAAAACACGCAAGTCACTCTCATTCTTACCAATTCTATTATAATTAGTGATTCTCACTAATTAACTAAAATTTCTTACCACTTTGGTCAATTAATAGTTCTTTGTTGGTTACCAAACCTCTTTCGCATTCGAATGCCACTTTATGATGAATCGTAAGTCAAAATCCTCTTCAAAATAGACAATTAGTGATTATTAGCTAATTAAGCCTATTTTTCCCTTGTTTTAGTCAATATACCCTACTATTGGCTCAAATCCCTCTTCCAACCACTCAAAATCACCTCACTTCTCTCCACAACGTCTCAAAAAGCTTCAAAAGCTTATCCTAGCCTCTTAGTTGACCCTAAGCTGTTGATTAAGGCTCCACACATCTTAATCACTTGGTAATTCACTAATTATGATTAGCAAAGCTTAATCATGATTAACAATTCTAATCTAATTTGTGATTTTAGTCCCACATGCACCAAAATACAAGTTTTCCCCAAATGGAAAACTATAAAAAGGGTTCACCTCATACCTTAATACTTTACACCATGCTTTGATTTGCATCTCATATAAGAAATATGATTTATAGCCAAGTTCAATCCTTGCCTAAAACCTTCAACAAGGTTAGTAGATGGATATCTAAAGTGACTTTGTAAGTCATTTGGAGAGGCCATTTCACCTTGTTTGGAGTAGCAACCATACCCATTTGATTTCCCTCTTAGGTCTATTTAGGTCTATGCTAGGCAATTAAACATATTAGTAGGCATGATTAGTTAGATTTTGAATTGTATTCATGTTAGTTAAGCATTCCATTAATCTTCGATCTTTAGTGTTACATTCCTAGACTTAGAGCCTTAACTAGAGGTGGCAATGGTGTTATCCCTCCTTAGTTAGTCATGCAATTTTATTTGTAAAGTTTAGGGTGTTTTCATTTGGCACACTTAGGTGGGACAATACCCCATTGCATTCAATTTTTAAAGCTTTTTAACTTAGTTTCAAATATTTTTTCATTTCAAGTTTTCTAGCTTAGCTTCAAGTTTCCTAGATTAATTTCAAGTTTTCTAGTTTAATTTCAATATTTCTAGAGTACTTTCAATATTTTTAGATTAGTTTCTCAATATTTTTAGATTCATTTCAAATTTTTAGAGTAATTTTCAAAGTTTTGTAAATCAATTTTTCAAGATAGGTAGTTATTTCAACTAGATTAGTTGTAGAAGTTGTGTTTTCATGTTATTTTCGGGATATAAGGAGGTGAAGCCCTATCAAAATTTCCTCAAAAGGATGAATTTTTGATCTTTTTCAAGAAATCCTCTTCAAAACTCAAATTTTGAGCATCTATAGGAAAGGGTGCACCTTTGCAACAAAACTTGTGCTTGTGCACTAATCGATGTGCCTATGCAAGAAAAACAATGCTTGTGCACTACTGGGTGCACCAGTACAACAAAACCTGCACCTATGCACTACTGGGTGTGCATGTGCAACACTATATTTTTGTCTCTGAGTGTAACTTGCACCTATGCATCACTGGGTGCGCCTACACCTCACTAGATGCGCATGTGCATAATTAATCGTAAAAATTTATAGAGGATGTGCCTATGTAATATTGTGTGTTCTGTACACTCTTTGGGTGTGCCTATGATCTACATAGTGCATCCATGCACTAAAGAGTGTGCATGTGCACTAAGGTAAAATTTTCTTAAACTTCAAAATTTTAATTTTTGATTTTTAGGATCTCTGTCATTTTTTAAAGGTTTTTAGTTGTTTTGTCAATTTTCAGATTTTAGAGCAATATTCCTAACAAAATTTCCTTAGGATTTGATAAGGGATTTTTTATTAAATTGACTTAGGGTTTGATGAGTGATTATGTTTTCATACTTTGTTTGAGTTTGGAATAGGGTTGTGTATGCTCTTCTCTTGCACCTAGTGTGATCTTGAGAATCAAAAACACCTCTAAGCCAATTTTTGCTTCTTTGGAGTAAGTAGGAATAATCATAATCCATTTTGTGCTTAAGGGCATAAATTTTCATTTTTAACATGTACTTGATCTTTTAGTTTAAGAGTTTTTCACTTGATAAATAATCAAGGCTAAAATTTTGTATGTTCTTCCCTTACACCTAGTGTGATCTTGGGAACCAAAAGTAATTTTAGTCTTTTCATTAAGAAGCACTTGGATTAATTGGGAATAAACCTTGTTTTTGTAAAGTTTGATGGTAGCTAGTTGATTTACAATTATTTTCATTGCTATCTTTCTATGATATTGTGAATATTTTTGAACTACTAACCATTTGTGTGAAGGACCTAAAACACTTGTCAAAGAAAGAGAGTCTCTCTTCAAACTAAATTCTAACATTCACATGTGTTATAGGTAGCCAACGACAGTCTAAACCAAATTGCTTAATCCAAAAGATAAAAAATACACCAACACACAAATTCAAAACACCGTATTGTTGGTTTCGGTTAAGAGCTATGGCTCAAATCCACTTAAAATAGGATATAACCCCTTTGGCATAATCCTTAATCTACAAGAATGGGGTGGTCTTATGAAACCTAAATTAGTTCACGTAAGAGGGAAACTTGTGAAGGAAACAGAAAGTACTCCACACTACCGAATTGACTAGTATGCCTTGAAAGATTAGATTCAAATTTATTTCCATTGCAACCCAAATGATAATACAACTAAACACACTATTTCTCAATTGTATTAGAAGGGGGTAAAGCAAAGTCGGGATACTCCTTGGGAAAACTTGGAAAACCAAGCTTGCAAAAGTAAACTTGTGACACATAGAGAGAGAACCCCTAGGAAAGCTTGTCGGCTTGGAGCCAATTTTGTCTTAGTTGTTATACTTGAGAGCTCTCACAAAGTGACAACTTTGTTGGATTCAAACTCTTATTTTTCAAACAAGGAAAGAATCTCTTAAATTTGAAACCATATGATATTTCATCACAAAATATATTTAGTGTTACTTTGACCTAGTTTTTCACTTGTCCTAAGACAAGGCAAAACTCTACCAAAGTTACACCAAGTATTTTTCAACACCACTTGGTTTACACCTTTGTTTTCTTGTTGCCCATTTTGGGAGAAAAGAAAACAACATATACGGATACCTACTATAAATAATCATGTCCACCACTTTTGTAGTCTTCTTGCATGACTAGGTTGCAATGTCGGAATGCAAGAGTTGAAAGTTTGAATGGTACGTCATCAATTTCTAGTAGCCCGTCTTGTCTCACAACCCATATTAAGACTTACTATCATTGTAATTAGGTTTTCTTATCACCGACTTCTTTTGATTTGTTATGTTGCCCGCATTATAGCCATATAATTGTGATATTTACGTCTTGTTTCCATTATGAAACTTGGCCTAAATCTCTACATTGTATTCTTATGTTGCTCGCACACATAATAATTCCTTGATATACCTAGACATAGTTTTACATCTCATCTTTGTCTTGATTTTTGTGAGTGTTGAGGTTACTTTGTTAGCATCGCTATAATGCCATTTTGATACTAAAATATTGCTTTCTTGCAAAGTTTGATTATGTGTCCAAATAGCGTTGTTACGCTACTCACATTTGTATCATCCATTTTACAAGACTTAGACTTTTGTAGTGTTTAGAAACTGGTTTTGAGTATACCTTGTTAGAGGATTGCGTCAACATTATCTTAGCATTTAGGTTTTGTTTGTTTCAAAATTGACCTAACTGGTAATATTTTTTGTCACTATTTTGTTTCAAACCTATCTAGAAAAATCTTAAGGAGTAAACTATTTGTTGTGACTAAATTTTGAGCATTGTACTTCATTGTATTGTTCTAGAAAAACTTGTGTCGTATATATTACCTTGCTAGGGTAGTTTATTCTTTATTCTTTGGTTCTTAGGTTCACATTGACCTATTATATTTGTGGCTATTTTATAGTCACCTTTTTTGTGACGACTTAGCATCGTTACGCTGCAAAAATTTGACTAGGGTCCCTTTTAATAAACCTTAGTGGAAATATTTTACGTTATACCTCTTATTTCAAGTATTTCCTACTACAAGAATGGGGTCCCAAAAGTTAGAAGCCGATATATTTAGAGGTGACAACCCTCTTTTAGAGGATAATCTCATGGTTGACCATAGTGGTGGAGAGGAAGATTCTCCTCATGCGATGTAGAGCTTCATTCCGCCCATTTTGACGATTACATTTTTCAAAAAAAACATGAAATTATTATGCATGTTGTGGAACTAGGGGCTCAATTACCTTCCACAATTGACCCTTCTCTTATTATCACTATCATGGTTCATGGAGAAGAAGAAGTGGACCGACCCCATCGCACTCTTAATGAGATATTAAACCCAGTCATGCTTCTACTTCTAGATGACAGAATAATGAGGAGGTACCTTTTGAAAATGATGGAGACTATCATATACCTACAGTTAGAGTTCATTACAAAGATCATGAAGACCATGTTCATCATGCACAACCTCCTCCTAACGAAGATCGTCATGAAGTACCTATTTGAGAAGTAACATTATAACAACAAGTGCAAAGCCCTTACTTGCCAATTGGCAAGTTTGGCCTCACATATACATAAGGAACAACCAAAAGTTTTGAAACAAGCTATACCAAAGGCAAAACCAAAAGCTTCATTTCACAAGTTCCCAATAAACACTCCTTAGGGAGGCATGAAAATACCCTTACAAAGAATTTATCATAGAGAATAAAGGTGGGAATACACCTAGATCCAACCCTTCGTATATGCCTACACCACCCACACATGACCCACGTTTAAATCAAGAGTAGTCCACTATGAAGAACGCCCTTCTAACTTTACAAGAAGGCAAAACTGGTAACAACAAGAAATACCAGTTCGATGAGTTATGCCCTTATCCGTTTGATAGAGCCATGTTATAGGTACCTTTCCCATGACACTTTGATTATCCAAATTTTGATAAGTATAAGGGAAAAGGTGACCCTCGTGACCATATCAAATATTTTTATATGGCATGCTAAGAGGTTGCATATAGCGACAACTATCTTATACGCCTCTTCCCACGGAGTTTAGGAGGACAGGCGTTAGAATGGTTTATACGCATCCCCAAGGGATCTATATCCACATGGCTAGAATTAGCTGAACACTTTGTACATCACTTTTCTTTTAATATAGAGAGTGACGTTACCATGCTAGATCTTTGTAATGCAAAACAATGAAACAACAAAAACTTCGCTGCATTTTTACAACGATGGAGAGGATTAGCTAGCCGCTTTCCTTTCTCCATACCCAAAAAATAGTTGATAAGTATATTTTTTCCCAACCTCCATCTAAACATTATATTCCACTTGCAAATGCATTGTGGCAACACATTTGAAGAAGTAATCAAAAAATGGAGTCAAATTGAAAAAGCGTTGTTAGCTAGGGGGGCTTTAAAACCTTTCTCCTACGATCATAACGATTCTAAATCTAATGACAAACCAAATTTCGTTCATAATAAGAACAAAAACATCATTAGTGATGGGATAGTAGACTCTAAGTGAGTACAATTCATTTAGAACCATGCACCTTTGAAGCTTGCAAAGGGAAATCCACCTATGGAGTATAAATGTCGTATTTTCACCCCTCTATCTAAATCCATATCATCCATACTAAAGCAATTAGAGGCCATAAACATGGTTAAGTACCCTAAAACACAACCCTATAGGGATGACACACCTAAACCATCATGGTTTAGGGATAATGAATTTTGTGGATTCCGCCGCTTAAAAGGTCATAAAACTAACAAGTGTTTAATATTAAAACACTACATTCAAGACCTAGTTAATAGTGGTGATATAGAAGTAGACTTCGTTGGTGCTGCCAAATCTCCAAACGCAAACTTAGGGATATTCAAAGATCCTTTTCCCAATCACAAAGAAAAGCAAAATCCAGATCGGGGAAAATCATCTCAGAATAAAAATGTTAACTATGTGTCAAAAAAAGACCATTTTAATGCCTTGATAGGTTGTGTTGATCCACTTGTTGATAAAATTAATACGATTAGAATTAAAACAAAGAGAGTGCCTTGTGGAAAAGTGACGGGCTCGCCTTGTTATCTCGAAACCTACTCCCCTATTCCTCAAGAGAGTCACTATGATGTGTTAGATCAACTAGAGAATACTACAGCTAATATTTCAATCTTAGACCTTCTAAATATTTCTAACATCCATAAGGATATACTTTACAAAACCTTACAGGGATCAAGTGTATCTATTGATGTCAACCCAATGCATTTATAGGCCATGGTAGCACAAATCATTCCTACAAAACACATAACCTTCAATCCATCAGAAGCCTTAACGAAAATCCCTCCCATAACCTGCCCTTATATATTGAGGTAATAATCAAGCATAAGAAGGTAAAAATAGTGCTTGTGGATGGCAGATCGGGTCTCAAAATTTGTACTCTTAAAATAGTTCATCAACCAGGCTGCATAGAAGCTGATTTAGAGACAAAATTCATTGCCATAAAGGCGTATGACAATAAAGATCGATAATCAGCTGGAATGATCACTTTCTCATTGGAATTTGTTCCCATAACCCATGATACGAAGTTCCATATCTTGTACCTAGAACTCCCTTACAACATCTTGCTCGGTGGCCCATGGATTCATGTTATGAAGGTTATGCCATCAATGTATCATCAATGTATAAATTTGCAGCATGAAGGACAAACACTTACTATACAAAGGGATCCCTAACCATTTTCTCATTACAGAGCATTATCGGGTTATTTTCCCACTATCCACAAGTGTCTCTCTATGGAATATTGCTATTCAAGTCCATTCCTAGGCCCTCGCTTCACGAGTGGATCTGGACACCCTAACTCTCAGTGAAAATAGTGCATCTACATTGGAATATCCTTTTGCAACATTGATATGAAAGTCGTAGGCAACGGTGTGGAGAGTATAATCTTCATCAAGCCCTCATGGTTCAAAACATTCTGCTATCAGCCAAAGCACATGGTAGACCGTGCTATAAATTCTGAAGATCAAGGGAGAAGCTGCTTTCGAAAATTTCAATTCAAGTGGTTTGCTAGAGGATAAAATAATTCTCAACGATATTATATTTCATCCTCAAGTTGATGAAATGGATTTGTGTTACAAGTTATGTAGGTATGTTATTCCTAACAGAATCATGCTTACTATGAGATATCAAGGACATGGTTGTGGCCACCAAGAACAAGGTCTGTTAAAAGATCTTTCAATACCTCATCATATACTGGGTAAATAAGGTATTGGTGTCCATTTGTATGAGTCTCACCCTTCAGATAATGAGTATGCTTCTTCTAAGAGTGAGGATAGTTTGTCCAAAAATGAAAGTGAAACATATTCTGGTGTAATCATTACAAATACCTTGCCTCTACAAACCTATCCTCTAACATGGATATCCTTACCATAAACCCTATTACACCCACCATATCCCCTATAACTCAGACATTAAACCTCATATACTAATCAATCATGAATTGGGATCAACAACGACACATACCTATTAACGTGTTTTAGAATGATGAGGCTATTGGTGAATTGTGAATTCTTGGGCAT
Source organism: Taxus wallichiana var. yunnanensis (assembly GCA_018340775.1). Classification (NCBI taxonomy): domain Eukaryota; kingdom Viridiplantae; phylum Streptophyta; class Pinopsida; order Cupressales; family Taxaceae; genus Taxus; species Taxus wallichiana. Next base: position 173,349,492 of record CM031234.1, read on the forward strand.
TAGAGATAACATTCCAAGAAAGTATCACAAGAAAGGATTCTCCATTCAAATCAATGCATGTGCATACTTCGGAGAGGAGGTAGAATTGTGTGGAAACTTAATTAAAAAAGTTGGCAAGGGTAAGAGTTCTACATTAAAGCATTAGGGAAAGAAAAATGGGAAGTCCCATAGCAAAAACCTCTTAGAGGTGCTTGTGGACAAACAACTAGAACAACCTATGGAAAAGATAGTGCACCCATATAAAGATGAGGATCTCATTGAACCACCTTTGGTAGAGGAGGATCTTAATCTTCCTCCCGATCCTACGCACATGGAGGACAAGTCAAAGCTACTCGTGGAATATACAATAGATATTAACATCGGCACAAAGGAGCTACCTAGAATAGTTAAGTTGGGAGCTTCACTCTCAGCCAAAGAACAAAAATATTTACGAGAATTTTGAGAGAGTATGCGAGATATATTTTCTTGGTCTTGTGATGACATGTCGATGCTTGATCCTATATTAGTGGTGCACAATCTTTTTGTATACCCTGACGCCAAGCCCATCAAACAAAATCTCAGGAAGATGCATCCTCACGTCACCTTATTGGTAAAGGTAGAGCTAGAAAGGTTATTAGAATTAGGATTTATCAATCCTATTGACTACTCATAGTGGATTTCTAATGTTGTACCGGTTTAGAAAATTTCAATCGGTATCAAAGTGTGTACTTATTTTAGAGATATTAACAAAGCTTGTCCTAAGGACGACTTTCCTCTCCCTAACATCAACATGATCACAATTCTCTACCGTTGGTTATGAGATGCTATCACTCATGGATGGATTCTCAAGTTATAATCGAGATAATTTTATCGTGGAGGAAGATCAACACAAGACAACTTCCACAACCCCATTGGGACATTCTACTACCAAGTCATGCCCTTTGGCCTTAAGAATGGAGGTGTTGCATATCAACGGGTGAAGATTGTAATATTTCACAACATGATAAGTGACATCATGGAATATTACATAGATGATATATTAGACAACCGCATAGCTTACAAGGAAAATTCATAGCTAGCAGACAATTTTCATACATTCACGCATCTTCTTAAGAAAGATGTTAATTCCACTTTGGGGCTAGAACAACAGCAAGCATTTTCTTTACTAAAAGAATACTTGGCTAAACCCCCTATTCTTAAGCCGCCCACAGCAAGAGAACCCTTGTTGCTTTACATTTCTACTACACATTTTGTAATTGGGGCAATGTTGGCCCAGTATGATAAAGAGTGGAGAGAAAAATTTGTATACTACTTGATAAGAACATTGATAGCATATGAGCTCAACTATCATCATATTGAAAAGGCTTGCCTAGCCGTAGTGTTTGATTTCCAAAAGCTTTGCCACTATTTTCTCAAAAATAAATTCAAGCTTATTTCGAAGGTCAGTCCTTTAAAATACTTACTATTAAAACCCGCCTTACCTAGAAATATGGTTAATTGGATCATCTAATTAAGCGAGTTCAACATTGAGTATATGGATCAAAATTTAGTGAAAGGACAAGTCTTAGCAGATCAGCTAGCGGAAGCTCCACTACCAGTGCACAAAACCTTTGAGTCTAGAACTACCAGATGTATCTAGCATGTACCTTAAGAAATCTATCATTTGGTAACTATAATTTGATGGCTCCTTTACCTTTCATGGTTTAGGTGTTGGAGTTGTGTTAATCACTCCTACGGGAGACTTGATTCCCCAAGCGTCCTGGATCGGGTTCCCTTGCATGAATAATATAGCAGAGTATGAATCTTTCATCACGGGGATGAAGCTAGCCATCAAGTGGGATATCAGACGAGTCAATTGCATTGGTGATTCAATTCTCATTATAAAATAAGTCACAAATGAATACAAGGTAAAAGATGATAAATTTCTTCCATATAAAAGGATTGTTGATTCTTTGAAGGAGTACTTTGAGTAGATAACATTTAAGAAAATACCAAGGGAACATAATAGATAAGATGATGTTATGGCTACAGTGGGGTCCATGTTGATTATTCCACCAGGGAACAATGATATGCCATTCTTCTTTGAACATCTAAGAACATCAACATACGACATACCATATTCATGTTTGGTGAGTGAAGTTGTTAGTCCCTTTTCCCTATGGTATGCTGAAATTTTTAATTACCTCCATGATGGAACTTTTCCCACTAACATTTCACATGCTGAAAAAGCAACCTCATCTAGCGTATAGCCCACTATACCCTACTTGGGGGCATCCTCTTCCACCAAGGCTATGATGGGAATCTATTGCGATGTTTAAGTTTAGAAAAATCTATCCAAGAAATCAAGGAGGTGGACGAAGGCATCTGTGGAGCTGAAACTAATGGGATCGTCCTTGCAAATAAAATAATCAAGGTAGGCTACTACTAGCTTACCATGGAGCATGACTGTTGTAACCATGTGAAGAAATGCATGGATTGTCAAAAGTACGACAACTTGATACATGCGCTGGCATAATCCTTGCATCCGGTCACAACACCTTGGTCGTTCTCAAAGTGGGGTCTCAATCTAATAGGAAAACTTAACCCTGTCTCTTCATATGGTCATAAATTCATCATTACTGTAACTAAGTACTTTACGAAATGGGTAGAGGATGTTCCTCTCACCTATGTTGAAGGTGCCCAAATCTCTAAATTTATCATGAACCATATCATCTGTCAATACGGTATCCCTTCTGCTATTATCACTGATAATGGTAAGCCATTTAAAAATAAAATTGTGAAAGCACTCTGCAAACACTTTCAAATATCCCTCAAGTTCTCAACCCCCTATTACCCTTAAGGTAATGGGCAAGCCAAGGCTTTAAATAAAACCATTATTCACATTATGGAGAAGAAGGTGATAAATACAGTCGTAACTAACATCTACAAATTCACCCCGCCCTCTGGGCATTCTGAACATCTATCCACACCCCTACAGGTGCCACTCCATACTCCTTAGTATTTAGCACGGAATCCGTACTACCTTTAGAGATCGAGATACCTTCTTTGTGTTTTGAACTAAGGGACTACCTGAATGAAGAGGAGGATTACATAGTAGTTCAACCAGCAGAGTTGGAGCTATTAAATGAGAAAAGACTTCATGGTCTCAATCACCTTAAAGTGTATCAGGATCAAGTACAATGAAGCTACAATAAAAAATGCATACCTCATCAATTTGAGGTAGGGGACTTGGTGTGAAAAGAGAATCAGAAGAACACTAATAAGGACCATGAAAAGAAAAGGAAATTTGAACCCAATTGGCTAGGACCATATGTTGTGGTTACAAAGTTTGGTTCAGGTGCCTATAAGCTAGCCCATTCAGATGGCTAAGAGCTTCGAGAACCCATGAACTCAATGCATCTTAAGCACTTCTATGCTTAAGTATGGGGTCTCTAAAAATATCAAAAAGTAAAAAAGTATAAAAAACAAAAAAAGATAAAGATAAATAAACAGGGGAATCCAATAATGAAAACCACGCAATGGTGGCACTTTGGACAAGTCCTTTGGTGAAAACCAGTTTCCGAAGCCAAGGGAGGGTCATTGGTCATAATAATTTCAGGTTTAGGAGTACGAAAACTTTGTCCTAAGTTGGTATTTTCCTTCGTCTAAGTCCCTTGTGAGCCTATCCCTCTTTTCCCTGATCTAGCTAATCCAACCTTTTGAATGTAGAGAATTTAACTTTGAATGAGCCCATCTCATGTTGGGGAAACTTCACACAAAGTGTCACTTCTGGCACATAACACGTGGCATTCTACCCTTGTATATCCCATCTAATGCTAGGGGCATCCACGTTTCTTCATTTCCTTGCACGTTCACTTCGGAAAACTGTTTAGAAAACATAAAAACATTCGTATAACATTTGAAAACCCCAAAACATATAGATATGTTCCTTGAAAAAATCAAAACATTCAAATATGTTTCGTAGAAAACTCCAAAACAATAGAAAATTGTCTTAGAGGTAATACCCAAAAACAGCGAAAAACGTCCCAAAACTGTCCCACAAAAACAAAGTAGTAGTTTGCTTACTTTTAGTTGTTGGTTTGTATGGTTTTTAGTTACATTGCTTTTTCGTATTGTGTACTTTAAGTTGGATTCACTTGCTTACTTAAATTGAATGTTATTTTAATATGTGGTGCATTGCATTGAGTTCATTTTATCTTGCATACTTGTAGATAAATGTGTTGCTTTGATTAGGTTTGTTTAACTTGTGCTTGTTATTTTTACTTGTACATTTTGTTATCATTTCATCATCATATCACATAAACCCATCACATCTATACATCATATATCAATAAATGTTAAGTCTACATCATACATGTATGCTAAAGCTAATCATCAAGTACCGTATTATCAATGGGGCAAGAGGGGTTGTGCATGATCACAAATCTATCCCCCCCACACCAATATCAAAAATTAATTTTTTTATTCAACGTATCTCATCAACATGCAATGTGACATCAAATAAGGCTATCTCATAATCTTAAAACATGTGATACAAATATAAAACATATAGATTAAACATCTCATAAACAACATGTAGTACATCAAATCCATATATCATCATACATCATCAAAAATATAAATGTCCATGTACAAAACAGTGTGTCTCAAAAGTATATCCAATATAATGAGCCATCATGGGCGTCTATACAAAAATGTTCCTTCATCATGAGGCATAATAAATAATAATAATACATATGCATCCATAAAAAAGTATGCCTTCATATCGAGGTGATACACCAAAACAATACATCGAGTACATCAATAAGAGAGTCAACCACGACTCTCACCCTTGTCGAGACTTCCTAGTCTACGTCCACCTATAGATGGAATTAAATCAAAAATTTGTGGTTTCTAGATCTAAAAAATTTCGATCAAACGGTTGACCCATATCGGAGTGGTATAGGAAAGGCACTCTTGCCCTTAATCCATGGGTGTCACTGCAATGTGATGGCTCCCAAGTTAGGTCATCCGAAGTGAATGCGCAACGTGAGATGGCTTACAATTTAGGTCATCTAGAAGTGAACGCAAATATATGAATAGCTTCCCAATTTAGGTCATCTAAGAAAGCAATGAATGTAATCTCCTAAGTTAGGTCATCTAGGAGGTCGCACGCAACTCCCAAGTTATGTCATCTGGGAGGCCAATTTTTTTAAATTTGTAGTGATGATATGACTTTGATTGTTAGAAATGTGAACACGTTGATTGATTGATTGAATTAATTTATTACTCGTAGAGACATTTTACGCTTAGGTCATTAAGGGGGAATCGATGATAAAATGTCACATAATGTGTTAGTAAATGTTTTGGAATTATCGCATCGGTAGTGTTTTAAATGCATGATGATATAAGGGAAATTATAGGATGGCCCTAATGATATGCCCCCTTTCGGTGAAAAGGGAAGTGATGAGAAGAATGAACGCTAAGCCAAAAGTATACGCGAAATAGAGAGAAAAGTGATAAGAACCAAAAAATGTGTATGAATTGGTTGGAGGAAAAATTCAAGGATAGATAATGCACGTGTAATGTGTTCAATACGGTGGTAGGTGGAATTCTAAAAATAACGTCATAAACGGGGTGTAAATTGGAGTAGAAATGCTCAAGATATGATGAAAATTATGTAACGTGCATTAGTAGTGGTAATAAGTGCGAAATAATGACTATAGTAAAGTGGGTGATGAAAAAGTAACTATAAATAGTAAGGTGAAAAAGTGTGTAGTCAACTCATTTGTTGTTTGTGCAATTGGGATTGATCCATGAGTAGGTAAAGATGCTACAAGTGAGAGCAACACGTGCTAATCGGTTTGAGAGGGTGGCGATCGTCGTAGTGTCACGCATGACTGTGGAGTTGGTAAGTGCATTATTTTTCAAAAAATGTATGGTGTAGTAGTCATTTTCGGTGAATTTTTGCAAATTTGAGATTTTGAATTTTCTCGACATTTTAGACCTATAAAATAATAGTGAGGGTGCTAGTGACCCTTGGGATAGAAGTGCCCATGTCTGGCGCTAGTGTCCTGCTCCCGGGTGCCCTAGTCCCGCATCTAGGTGTCATGGTCCGTTGTGTGCATTTGGTCTAGAATGATGAAAAATGAGATTTGTAATGTATATGAATGTGATAAGTGAGTGTGTTTGTACTTATAAGGTGTTCTAACATTGTGTCTGGTGTTGTTTTGTGTTGTGCAGAGGGATATTCACTCGATGGAGTTCCGCGGAGGTCATCACTTGAGTACTTTTCTTGGGTTAGGTTTTTCAAATGATGATTGGGTTGTTATGGACCAGTGTCGGCTCTGCAACACATAGCACAGATGGGGATGTGCCCCATAATATGCCTATGTTGACTGCACTATGCGATAGATGGTGCGTGGATACATGTACATTTTGGTTTCCTACATGGGAGATGACTATTACGTTGGAGGATGTGTATCGTATATTGCGGTTGCCAGTTGTTGGTGAGAGGGTATAGGTGATGCTAGTGGAGAATATGGAGAGGCAGATGTGAGATGCTAGGTGATATTTTGTGGGGAATTGAGTACCTACCGAGGCCCATATTAGTCTGGATGTTATCCCGAGGTCTAGTGTTCTGTGCTTGCGAGGTTCATAGCGGTTGTTATTGCATCATATATATTGGTGAAGGGAGGTGGTGTAGGCATCTTATATAAGATGCACAATATATTTCGGTGTATAGAGGAGGAGAGTATGAGATATGCGTGGGCACGGTGTGTGTTGGCCCACCTATAGAAATATTTCTTTCTACTTTACTCATGATGAGCACAAAGGGGGTTAGAGCTACTACGTTGTTACACATGTGGGCATATGAGCACATAGCGGGGTTGAGGATAGTTGGGGGTCCACGAGTAGAGTGGGCTTCCCCCAGTGATAATTGTACTCAAAATATATGTATGGACACCTGTGATTTATATATGATGAGCTTATTTTGTGGTGTATTGATGTTGTAATGTGATCGATGATGTATGATGTGGTGATTAATGTTGGAATGTATGTGATGTTTTTGTATATTGGTAATGCTTACTAAATGGAATTTGTAATGCGTAATTAGTATGATGATGATAGGAAAATACATGTAAAAAGAGATGATATATGATTATCGAACTAACGTGTTGTGATGAATGTGTGTCGTAATAATGTAACGTAATCACAATATGTCAATGTGATGAGTGGGGGGGAAGTATCAATGCCCCCAACGTATGGATGATTAGGTTCATTAAGATCCCTCAACATTCAAGAATGAACACTAAAAAGAAAGAGTGCGTCATCGGGAAATGATTGGAGTGTGTTAGATGAACGAAGAAGCACGTGATGAAAGGTTCTTAAAGAAAACCCTCAACAGTCGTGTAAGAACCGTAAGAACACAAGTGCGTCATCGGGGGGTAAGGTGATAGTAATCACCTACCAAAGACCAAGGCGGCGCGAAGTGATGGAAGCATGTGGGATGGAAGCAATATGAGTGTATGAACCAAACTAAATGTCATATGGAGCTGCAGTGGGATGTGCGAGAGTGGAGTGTTGTGAAACCAATGTGAAGGAGCAATGTGATGCGGTGGATGGCATGAATGCGATGAATGAGATGGATGAGGTGGATGTCTTGGATGCAATGATGAAGCGGTGTATGGACACTTTGTGGAGAGCGTGCATGAATAAAAAATTGTTGTGAACATATAATGGCATGAGTACTTGATGTATGTAGAGATGCCTCAAGTGTGGCATAATTCATATGGCAAGGTAGAGGAGAGATGGATCGCTCACGTGAGCAAGAGCCAAAGGAGATGACGTCCTTATCCTCTAGTTGTTGCAATCAATCATGAAGGGAAAGATGGTCATTATCTCGATGGCCATTTATGTAATGATAGTTATAATAAGGTTGGTCGCGTTGTCACCGTAATAGGTGTTATGGATGATGTTAGTTAGATGGTAGGAAAATTAATTTCTCAATAAGTAAAACACACACATCACGTGGTCAAGTGTGATGAGAGAAGTGCAAAGGATCACGTGACCAAGGTGGAGTGGTAGGAGGAGTAGCCTATCGCGGAGCCGGAGAAAGAGTATGCTTTTGTGGTTGGTGGGTTGATCTTGTTTTCTTTTATTGTGAAGAAAAGATGGAGATTGTGTAGGATTCTCAACTGGAGGAAATGGTGGAGAACTAGATGAGGCAATAGCCATAGAGGTGTGCAAAGGATCTATGATGTGTGTTGAGAGAAGATCTTGTTCTAAGTCGATAACTTTGTAGCATAGAAGAATCAATGACTCACATGTATCATACTGTAATCTTTGCTTGAGTGGAGGAATTAGGCCACGACAAAAAATGAATTTTTTATCAAGGTCTATAAGTTGGAATACTAACTAATGCATACAAGCATTGAATCGTAAAATATAATCCTTGATCGGTTCAGAGGACCCCGATGTAGAGTAGGTAAGTGGTCATAAGTAACTTTAGGGCCGTTGTTGATTATAAACCAACGGAGGAAAGCATCCTCCATGTCATAGAAATTACTAATGGACCCAAAGGGGATATGAGTGTACCATTATAATGCTTCATCAATAAGATTGTAGTGAAAGGCCTTAAGCAATAAGCTATCATTAGAATAGGAGGCCATAACCATACGATAATGTAGAAGATGAGCATGAGGGTCACCAATACCATCAAAACATGTGAAAGTATGAATGATAAGGTCCTGAGGTAATGTCGAGTTATGAATCTTCTTAGGGATAGGGTTACCATGTAATGAATTGTTATCAATGGAAGCATAGTAAGCCCTACTTTCTAAAGTGAGGGACTGAACCTGAGATTTTAACTGACCTACAACATGCATGAGAGAGATGATATCTTGTGAAGGAATAGTGGAAGATGGAAATAATGTATTAAGCAGTTGTAATTTTCCATTGTGAGTGATCATAGGAATATCCAAAGGTGATGAGGGAGATTTTAATGCTAAGGGCACACTAGTAGTAGGTGCTAAGGAAGCTATAGTAGGTGATATAGATGGAACATCCACAAAGAATGGTAGGACTAGCATCAGAAACATCCTTAATAGATGAGGAAACTAATGGAGACACATCTATAGGAGAATATGGACTAGGAGACGTAGATGATGTAACAAGAGGAGATGAAACAATAGGAGAAGAAGAAGTGATAGATGGTGATGACACGTGGAAAGTGTTAGATGAAATCTCAGGATAAGGCAACAATGGAGTAGGTGAGTCACAGTCAGCGAGTATGGAAAGAAGGGGAACCATGACTATCAACCACCTCATCTTCATCAGATAGAGACTCAAATATGAGAATGTCGCTAAGAATGCTATCAATAGGATCGTCAACATAATGTGAAGGAGCATGCAAAATAGTATGAGATGTATCATGAGAAGCAATGTTGGAAGGGGTAGAATCATGAGAAGGAACTATATCAGTGGCCGGAGTAGAAGAATCAGTATGCACATGTGAGCGATTGTCAATACCAAGCAAGTAATCAATAAGAGAATCATCTAAAGTTTCCTTTGAAAGGTCATAAGGAGGATCACAAGTAGTCGTATAGCATGGTGTACAACGAGTAAAGGCTATTAGATCCTCAAAAATACTAATACCTATAGGAGAATCCTCAAAATGAGTAGGCACATATTGTTGGCCATCTAGAAGTTGTTGTTTGATATGATCGGGTGTAGTAACATGAGTACTATATAGAGTTTTGAGCTCAGCTATGGAAGCCATCATAGATAAGGTTAACGCTAAAGTGAGACATGACGAGTGAAGAAGATGAACTATCCTTATCCATTAGAGTTTGATTGGATCCATGCGGCAAGATATTCAAACGTCGGGTTCACCAAAATGATTAACTAAAATATTAGATTTAAAGGACAATGGTACAATTAATGCATGCAAGACACTTGAAACTCTTCAAAAAAAAATTCCAAAATAGATATAAGTATTTTAGGCATCCACCAAACCAATATGAAATATGAAATATGATCCAAAACACAGCTGAAAATTAATTAAAAACCAACAAAGTACAACTACAATAAAAATATGAAATGAGGGTTTAGAAACCTCAAACTCCACAAGTAAATATTTATTCCAACCTTATAAATAACAAGGAATCAAAATAAGAATTCAAATCTAATTTTCGTACCCTAGATGACATCAAACCATACACTAATACAAGTCACCCGACAAAGGAGGGGCTATATAATGCATATAAAAAATGATTATGACTTCTTCTTCTCAAATCTGCAATATTCCTTCAAGCCAAACAAGGAAGGAAGGTTTTTCGTCCCTTAACCAACCACAAGAAGGGTTTCTGTCCTTCTTGGAAGATGCCACATGCTTGGATTTCCACCCAAGAGTGGAAGAACAATGAACAATCAACCCACAAGTCTAATTAAAGTAAATTTTCCAAAATTTGATGATCCAAATGAAGTCTATAATCTCCTTTTATATCCTCATCTTGGTGCCAAAGAACAAAAAGGCAAGACCGACCCCTTATAAAACTTATTTAACCTTTAAGTTGCTTTTAAAAGCCACCAAACCCAACCGACCTGCTAAAATGAAGAAAACACTAAAATGAAACATTAAAAATTAGAAAACAAATATGCAATGAGAACCCGATTCCTTTTCTAGCTCATCCAACTTCATTGCCATGAAAAGGGAATGACAAGAAGTCCAAAATCATGCTCTTAAGTGGGAAAAAGGGACATTACAATCCTCATTTCTCAGAATTTTTGTCCTCAAGCAATTGCAAACTCATATGCCCAAGTATATCAAAGTAAAGGAACATGTTGTAGTGTTCCCATAATCTGGACCTTGTGCCTATTAAATGAAGGAGCTTTGTCCCAAACAAACTCATACCTTTATTGTCCCTTTCATCATGGAAGTCTTCATCCTCTTCCACTTCAAAGACAACAATGACACCTTTTTCTTAGCATGCTCAGTTGTATTAAAATTTGTGCAAGTTGATGTAGTTTCCAACATAAAGCAAGAAATGGATGCATAATCAGCCTGACAAGCTATCACTCTCACTACCAAATGCAAATCAGTTTGGGGAGGGGCTCAAAACAATTCACCATGGTCATAATTCACATGGAACCCTATTCCAAATGAGGCTATCAAATCTGATTTATTCCCTCCCTTCAACTGAAATCTTCCTTCCTCATTATTCCATGATGGAATGCTCTCAAAAAATGAAAATACACTATGTTCATCGCTGTTAATAATGGAAGCTTCCAATATGATTTTTGCAAACTCAGCTCTATAACCATGACATAACAACTCCCAAACTGAAATCTAATGGAAAAAGGAAATTCGTGAGTACATTAGGAGCTGAAAATTGACTTACATAGGCTGGAAATTTAAGAAACAGTCTACAGTGAAATTAGCCTTCCCTTGCTTATCATTCCTTCCTTTTCCTTCCCGGATTTCAAGAATTTTGATTTCTTCATTTTGCAAATGGAATCCCAGCTCCTCCTTGTGAACTTTGAGGTTGATTTCCCCTAAAATTAGGAGCTCTTGACCCCTACAAACAATGTGTGATTCTGCTGAATTTAGAACAAATAAGTCAATGCAAAACTCATACCTTTTCATGAGGACAACGGGCTGTGGTATCTTCCTTGTGCAAAGAGGATATGTTTCATAAGTTTTGGTGATCATGAGGCCCTTGAAACCAGCCTTGCTTGGCCCCATCCTTCTTGCCAATTCCTTTTTGATAATTTGATGCATACTGCTGCCCATTCCTTCTAACTCTTCCATTTTTATAGAACCAAGGGTTAACCACATAAGAAACAAAAAATTAGAACCATCATTATGATCCAAACACCTCATGATAGAGTTCCCTTCCATAATGATTTTAAAATCAGATATTCCTCCTTTTGAAGGACTCATCATAACACCTATATGCCACTTGTGGAAACACCTTAGAAATTGAGCCCAAGTGTCTATATGTTCTTTACTACAAAAAGTACTTCTTACCTCCTCACCCCATGAAGTATGATGTGCATAAAGGTATTCAATCAATAGTGACAAAGGAGGATACAACATACATGAGACATGAGTACTCCTAACCATTTGTCCATGATAGAAAATATGAAATGATATATTGGCAAAAACTGAAATATCTTCATACCGTGGGCTGCCCATAACATTCTTAGGACTCAGAATTTCTGAGTTTAAATCAACACTCTTTCTTGGCATGATTTCCTTGCCGGATGGGGTCTTTTCTTTCTTGCATTTGTTCCCAAGTTGTTGGTGCTTGTCTTGGGTAACCTTTGGCTTCTTGTTAAGGATGAGTATTCCCTCAAATGACCTCCCTTTGACTACTGTTAGGAATAGACCAGCCACCTCATCAAGAGCCTTATGGAGAGATTTCTCCAATCTTCTTGACCATATAAGACTTGTTGAGATATCATCAACACAACCCCAAATTATTCTTCCAAACATAAGTATATCAAGTGGATTGCCAACCAAACTAAAAGAGGAAATAGTTACCTTTGCATGCATATCATGGGCCTTGGAAAGAGGGTTACCTTTTGTCACTTCAATCTTAGTCCTTGTGCCTAAAGCAACATTTGTCTTGATGCATGCATAGCTTGGGGATTTCGGAAAGGGTATAAGTACCCCTTACTACTCAAGGTGCTCCTCATTTTCTGCTCTTTTGTATCAAACTAATTATGATTATCAACTCCATGTGATGGTGAACCAAGGAACAATAAATATGAAATATATTTTTTCCTGGGGCTTTCAAGAATATTTTCATCCCCTTTTTTATTTTGCCTCATCGACACTTGGAGCTTTCTCCCTTTGCACAAGCAACATACCTTGTTTGCATGTGCTTGGAATGTCCTTGTGGCTCTTACCCAAGTCTAATTCTTCATTTTTTTATCTTTATTGTCTGCTATCATAAATAGGCCATCTAAGCTGACTATTATCATGTATCCTTGGGAAATGGGTTCCACCCATTTTCCCTTCTTGCTCACAACCCTTCTTTTCCACCCTAGATTCATCACATGCTGAAATGCTATCAGTATTAATCAAACAATGATCAATAATTACCTCATAATGATGACCATTTGAAACAAAAATGGGAGTAAGGGTTGAATCTTCATTCCTCATGGCTCCTGTTCTTCCAAGGTGCAGATCTTGAGTTGTATGCTCACTGTGCTCCTCCTTCCTTGGCTCATGCTTCACTATGTCATCAAACCCTTGTGTCACTAAGGTGTTGTTAGGAAAACCAGCCAAGAGATCAACTATGGCAAGAGGATTGGGGAGTTCTAATTCTCCCAAGGGTTGTTCCCTCTCCATAACCAACTGCGGCAATATACCTTCCTCTTTCTTAACCTTAGGGGAATGATCATGCCCCTCCTCTCCTAGCGAACTTGGAAATTTGGTTTCCTCTTCAACCAGCTTCGTAGTTTCTCCTTGTTTTTCCCACAAGATGGGGCTCTTTTCCTCTAGGGTTGGGATGTTCTTCCCATGACCCTTGTGCATGGATTGAGGTTTGGACCAAGTTCCAATGTCCACTTTATCTTTTCTCCATCCCCCAAACTCATAAAATGTTAGGGAATCACGAATATCCTCTCGAAAGGTTTTGATACTCCTCAAAGGTAGTTGCCACCTTGTTGACATTTTGAAACCCTAGGTTCTTCCTTGAATTTCCTTCCTCCTTGTAAGTTCCATGGTGGAAGCAAATGAGTCCAAGGTATTTGAGCTAGTCTTTCTTACACCTTCATCAATTTGTCCATGATTTCTTCCCATAAGAAACCCTCACTCAGAATATCCAAACTTTGATACCACTATAATATCCCTTTTAAGGGCTGAAACTAAAAATTAGGAAATTAGCACAAATCTCAATATTATCAAATCTGATTTATAAACCAACAAACTGAAAATAAAACCTAGATTTGAACAACGATCATAATTTTAGGACAATACACAAAAATGCATGCAAAACACTTGAAACTCTTCAAACAACTTTGCCAAAATAGATATAAGTATTTAAAGTATCCACCAAACCAATATTCAATATGAAATATAATCCAAAACATTGTTGGAAATTAATTAAAAACCAACGAAGTACAACTACAATAAAAATTATGAAATGAGGATTTAGAAACCCCAAACTCCACAAATAAATGTTGATTCCAACCTTATAAATAATAAGCAATCCAAATATGAATTCAAATATGATTTTCATGCCCTAAATGGTACCAAACCATATACTAATCCAAGTAATGTCACAAAGGAGAGGCTCAATAATGCATATAAAATTTGATTATGACTTCTTCTCAAATCTGCAATATTCCTTCAAGCCAAACAAGGAAGGAGGGTTTCCAACCCCAACCAACCACAAGAAGGGTTTTTGTCCTTCTTGGAAGATGCCAAACACTTGGATTTCCACCCAAGAGTGGAAGAATAATGAGCAATTAGCCCACAAGTCCAACTAGAGTAAATTTTCCAAAAGTCGATGATCTAAATGAAGTCCATAATCTCCTTTTATATCCTCATCTTGGCGCCAAAGGCCAAAAAGGCAAGGACAACCCCTTATAAAGCTTATTTAACCTTTAAGTTGCTTTTAAAAGCCACCAAACCCAATCGACATGCTAAAATGAAGAAACACTAAAAAGAAACATTAAAATTTAGGAAACAAAGATGTAATGAGAACCCAATTCCTTTTCTAGCTCATCCAACTTCATTGCCACGAAAAGAGAATGTCAAGAAGTCCAAAATCATGCTCTTAAGTGGGAAAAGGGGACATCACATAATCATCCGTATAAGTTTTCTTAGTATTGTGTCTTTTTAATGTTATTTAGTCTAAAAGGTCTTATTTTATTCATTGTTAGTGTAGAATTCCATTCTTTTATTGAGAGTTATATCGTTGTCAAGTTTTTAATATATATGTGTTAAGTATGTCATATTAAGTCGATAACTATTCTATATCAAGAGCCATTTTTATGTCTAAATTTTCATAGCATTGTATTGTCATATTTGTAAATAGTCATGTCCTAAAAATCCAAAGACTTAAATAGTCTCCAAATATTTTTGCATCGTCGTATTGTCTTGTCATACTTGTGTTGTTAAAAGTCCATTTTTTTTTGCCTTACGAACACATTTTCGATGGAATTTGACATCCGATTGAGGTATGTATTTGAGCTACCAATTCAAATTTGTTGAGTAACCAAGCAACGTCGACCGGAGGATGGAGGAAACGAAGGTTGGAGGTTTTTCAACAAACTCTTGTCACCACCAACAATGGGGCCGCTTCAAATTGTGATGACAGCTTTAGTCATGTGCGGCGTGCGTTCAATTGTGCAATGTGTTTTGGTTTCTAATATGGTGTGTTTCAAAGTTCTTATTTTGTGTGGATTATTGAATAAATGGAAATTTCACATTGAAGGGAGGATATAACACCAATATTCTATTTTCATTCTGCACCAAACCGGCTAAAGTCAAGGGTAACTTCCAGAGCGGTGGAAATTTCCAAATTGATCGAGATCAAGTGATAACATTGGCTATCATTGAGAACGTTTTGTTCTTATGAGATGTAATGTGAAATCTTTTCTTGTGTGAGCAGAATTTCTTATGTTAACCCTTGATGTAAAAATGTAGTGGAGAGCAAAAGCATTAATGCAGTTCATAAATCTTGAAAAAGTTTGTGGAAATCTAGAAAACCACATGAAGTGAATAGATGATGGGATTTGTTCATGTCTAGATTTGTGGTAGACTTGTTGAAAACTATGAAAAGTTGAACACACCACACTTCATTTATATCAAGATCATGAAACACGAAGATAGAAATAAACATAATATTGTTGAGAGTGTGAATTTAATTTTTTTATCATGTTCACATCAAGATGATTGTTAGGAAAATATGTTAATTTATATTCTATACTAGCAATCACACGTGAGGTGTGCAATATTAACGCCGAAAGTGAAATACGGGAAACATCATAAGGAAACTAAAAAACACAACAAATAAATATGATATTAGGACCTGGAAAATGAAAAATAGGAGGAAGAGGGAAAGGGAGAAGTGGAAAAGATCAAGATACGATAGGAAGAGACGAAGCATGAAAAGGAAGGGGTGACGGGGAATAAGAAGGGAGAGTTAAGGAGGAGGGTTGACGACGAGAAATAAAGGCAAATCAGGTGGACCAGAGGAACTGTCGCAAACAATGTCAACGATAGATCTGGTAGCACCATTCACAACACTTTTTGAACACAAATTTCCAAAAAGTATGATTTTCTAGTTGGTGCAGAGAAGTAATGTGTTGCAATTGCTCATCATTAGCACGCATGGTGTGTCGAGCAATGGATTTGGAAATAGGAGAATTAAGGGCTTTTAATATTTGAAGGTTGTCCATCGGGTCCTTTTTAGAAAAAGATGGGGAACTTTTTGAACTCAATGATTTCTTGTTCAAAAAGGCAAGAATTTGTTCTTGACATCGGACCTCCTAATCCTAAAATAGAGGGACAACATTACGAATGTTGAGAAGCATGTTGCAAAATCGAGCATGTGCAGGATTGGAACCCTATTTCTTGAAAATAGAATTGAAGGAGATGCATTCAGTGAAGTGTTTCCACATGCTAACGCCGCAGTAGTTTGTGGCATATAGGGGAAGTTCATGACAGACAGTTGTTGGCTAAGGTACCGAACAAGGATGATAGATTTGTTTCCGAATTCAAATGTTTTGGATGAGGGGAAGAGACTCCATATTTGAAGGATGCACCTTATATCAATAAAAAAGAAGGGATGTTTTAGGAGCCTCATATTTTGTTTCAACTAATCTTCACAAAAAAACTTTGGCAACATTTAGCAAGATAAAAGCACGACTTCAAATGATAATTGGTAATTTTAGGATCATGTGGCATGTTTCTTGTGCACTAATGTCGTGTTCAAAGACACTATTTGTTAGCATTTGTGTGACAACAATATGTGTAGGGAAATCAAGGTCGGTATCTCTTGATACTATGGAAATCATATGGTGGTATGTTTTTGACTGGTATCCCGTTATAATAACATACTTTGCAATGCACTTCATGACTAAATGCCGAGATAACACAAGCTTATAATCGATGTTGGTTCTCCATATAGATAACATTGTTGGATTGTGTGTATTTAATCTGTCATCATTCCTTGAAGGGAGGTATAAACAATTGTAGAGCACGAGCAAAGCTTCCACTTATTTCCTGTATGATATTTACTATAACATGAGTCTTGGCCAGCTTCGATGAGGGGAAGGGTCTCCATATTTGAAGGACGGACCTTGTATGCATCGAAAAGAAGGGATGTTTTAGCAGCCACACATTTTGTTTCAACCAATCTCACAACAAAAATCTACCAACATTTAGCGATACCAAAACACAACTGCACATGACAAATCGTAAATTCAAGAGCATGTGGCATGTTTCTTGTGCACTAATGTCGTGTTCAATGACACTCTTTTTCAACATTTTTCTGACGGCAATATGTGCAGGGAAATCAGGGTTTGAATCTCTTGATATTGTATAAAGCATTTGATGGTTTGCTTACGCCCGTTCATCTGCTTTAGAAGCTTATTTTGCAATGTACTTTAGGACTACATGTCGAGATAACACATGTTGAAAATCGAATTTGGCTCTCCATATAGATAGCATTGCTAGTACATTTGCATTCAATCTATCATCATTCATTGAAGGGAGGTATGAACAATTGTAGGGCACGAGCGAAGCTTCCACTTTAAGTTCCATTTTATGCCCAATAATTGCAAAAGGGAAAAATCATATTAATTCCTCAATCATGGTTCAATATTATCATAAATACATTAATTAATTATGAGTATCTAAGAAGTAAAACTAATTTGTTTTGTTACTAAAAATGGCTTTAGAGTATTTTGTCAAACCATTCAAATAGTTTGTATAACATATTTATTTAAGGATTTTTTCAAACAATTTGTCTACCTTCTATTTGAACAATTTTTTCTTAAGGTATAATGTGAAACAACTCATAAGTTTTAATCAGATTGACACTGAGGAAGCTTTCATGTTAGCAATTATATAAAAAGTTGGGGTTTACAATTTAGTAAATAACACTATAGTATTATGATCTAAATATTGCAAATTAAACTAAAAATTATAAATAGGAGTCACATGCAGATCTCCATGTAACTTCACTTTAAATTGCTTCTAAATAGTATAACCTGATAGCAAAATATTTATATTTTTCAATTTTTTTTTTTTTTTGGTTTTCTTAAAATTAAATTATAAATTTACATTCAAGCAATTTTTTTCATGAAACAAAAATTCCTCCCCATGATCATATTTGATAATCTTATTGATAATTCGCCATCAAAATAAGAATGAACAGATTGTTCATTGTAGACCTACGTCAATGAATTGTGTAATGTAATTTTAAATGTTGATAAAAAAATCATCGCTAGAAGCATTCGACTAATTTCAAAGATTGTGGATGTGCCTTGTTCTTTTACTTGTTAACTTAGATCACTAATTTTTTTACCAAAAAAATGGAAAGGATTCGTCTACGAGTTTTGATATGAGTGGCAGTATTTAGTTTTGATTAAAGAGTTACCAAGCGTTTTAATGGGTGGCTTGCAAGGAGATTTAAGTGATCACAACTCCATGGTAAAGGTCGTGTAAGCATGGATGTTGTTATTTCAGTTGTAGGGGCGCTCAAGTTTTAGATTAACATTTGATGGTTCAACATTTATTTTACATCCAAAGTGGACCAAAATAATAAAATTAATTAAGTAGCAAAATTTAGAAAATTACACATCGTTGTGTCAAAATAGGATAACACACAAAGCTTTCCTAAATGTGTTTGTTTTTCATATGCGGCCCTATCCTTTGAAACATGCAACAAGCCTTACACCAAGCACGCAGGCAAGGAGCATCGATAATTGATTTCTAGGAATAACCGCAAGTATAGATAGAGATAGAAGTCAAGGTTCCTTTCAAAAAGCACAATATAAACTAATACATCGATCTAAGCCCTACTGAAATAATGTTTTGTTTTATTTGGGTCAATTCCATTTACAAAGTAGGTGCGACCATACACTCACTTGTTCTTTGAAAACCATATCCATTATGTGGATGGAAGGTAAATGTTATCGTATTTATGTAATACATTCAACTCGAGTTCATTAGTACAGGCCATGGATACAACTTTGTTAGGTTCTATTTAATAAAGTGTCTAATGCTTCAACATGCCATACAATACAATAGAGCGAACTATATTACATGGTAGGTATATTGCCTGATTTGTCATTTACATGTAAAAGCTTTCATAGATATGATCAAAAACTATAAATGAAATATTGTTATCTATGTTGTTTTGAGGCCCAATATCTTTGGGTAAAACTATAAATGAAATATTGTTACCTACCATGTAATTATAGTTCGCTCTATTGCATCAATCTCAAAAATTACGCAACCTGGTTGAGGTGTAGATGATCGAGGACGCCGAGCTCCAAGAGAAGCCAAGTTACAATTTGCACGCCTTCCACAATGATCAGACTGACATCCACTCAAGCTCTCTTTGCAATTCAGCCTCCCCGAAAATCACTTGTAATAGCCAATTTAAACAAATATTGATTCTCACCATTAAACTCAAAATGGAGATCTGTAACATAGAAATCCCCCATCCCCACAATGAAAAGAAATGATATCTAAAAACAAAAGAGAATAGGAAAAGAGTTTTTATAGGTTATACAAATCCATATCTTTCTTCCCTGTTGGTTGTGAGTTTAATTTGGCCACGCCGTGGTCTGCACCCCTCACGTTCTGTGTGTGTGAAACAACTTGTTTTGGCCGTTCGGCCCTCACCTCTGTCATTGTTACAACCTGCTATGGCGGCCTCCTAGCCTTGCTTTCGAGCCTTGCAAATATTACTGCAACAGCTGGTGACTTGAACATCCAACAAACGGCCTTTTCCACAAACCAGACAAACTTTACCCGAACCAGAAGCTGCAGCAGACCTTGCACAATATTGTTGTTAGACGCAACCACAATATTGTTGTTAGAAACCCTGCAACTCATCTAGTGTTATTCGATTTAGTTTCAGGTTTTTCTTGCGTGCCAAAGTATCGAATACCTCTGCAACGAATTCCTTTGAAATCTTCATTCCTCCACAATGTGCATGAACAATTTCAATCCATCATACAATTCACAAAATTATCTCCACTAAATTAGACTCTTGAGTTTTACCAATGCATTGGGCGAAGTCAGAGCACGAGAGCTAGCCTTCTTTGGCGAGGAGATGGAACTGAGAATCCACATAGTTCCACAACTCCTTCGATCCTTCCCATTCACCGTAGTGTTACTAATAAATTTGAGCCCCTTGAGAGCCACCTGAGCCCCAGATCGATTCCTGTCGAGTTGAATCCTCTGTTTCCTCATGGCCTTGACAACCGAAGAATCTTGGCCAACACTTGTCGAGAGGCGAAATGGTTCCACGATATGCGCTTCGATTACGCTAAGAAATCATGCGGCAGCCTTCTTCACCTTGGAGGAGGCCTCCGCCTTAAATTCCCGAGAAAACTGTCTCAACGCACTAGAAGCACTTCTGCTGAAAGAAGAATGTCGAACATCACTACCCATTTATTATACACCAATACAAGCCATTGCCGCGATTTCGCATCTTCAATGACTCGCCATTGCTTGTCTTCCTCTGCTCGGGAGAACAAAATGGGAAATGCATCCAGCCGCTTCCTCCGCCTGGGAAAAAATAAACACCAAACTACAATGAATATATTAAAAACAAATGGCAAACCCCTACTTCCTTCCTCCTAGCGACAACTCCTACAACTCGCGACGGCTCCTCCGTAACCCTACTCCCTATCACAGAGCACGGCAACTATTCACACGGAGTGTTACAATCGTTTTACGCCATTTGAATGACCTATTGCTACCCTGTACTTTCTCCAAATAACATCCCATATCCAACGCCCAAAAAACGTTTGTGCTTCGTCAACCAATCAATCCCGAGCGTTGATGTCTCTCATTCGTGTCATACACCCGGCATGCTTTCCCCATTGTAGAAATGCCTTTAGGCGTAAATATTATGTGGGTAGAATAAATAATTGTTGATATTTAGTATATTTGTTACTTGAAGAAGCCTACTACCAAACTTAGCATGTACGGTGAACCTTAAATCAAAGGTACGCAGATTCAATACATAGGGATGGATAATCGATGATACGGAGGGTGACTGGTACATTCGATTCTTTGTTTGCCTATGCTGAGCTGGAACTAAGTAAGTGGCGTGAATTGCGAGCGAAGATTGCGGAACAACGAAAGGCAATCTTTGTGCCGTGTGCCGTGTGCCGTGTGCCATGTGACATGACACCATGCTCCATGGGATGGGAGTCACCTCCATGCATGCCACGCGTCAACGTCTCTATAATTAATTTCCCATGACTCACACTTCTCCGTCCTGCGCGTGCGCCAACCTCACGTCACTCGCACGTGAATATGCACATTCACATGCATGCGCGTATTAATACCATTCCACACAAGTTACCCTCTTCTACTTGTTCCGCACGTTTCACCTCGCGCCCAGAATATGCCCTCGGAATATCCCGGCAGCAGACTCTCGGCTGCCGTCGTAACGGGTGGGCGGGGCCCACTTTGATGGGGACCGGGTGGGTGTGGGTAATGGCCCAATGGGATGCTCATGCTCATTACCTACTTACCTAAGTAAGTAAAACAGTCACGGAATTCGCGTGCAGTGAAAAGTAAAACTCAGGTAACTACTTACTTCCTTGAGAACCAACCGACTGGGGACGGTGGTTAAATTGGACGTCCATTTAGACGTTTTTCATTATTTTAGCCGTAAAATACTTTCAAATATTTGAAAAACCTGCAGCATGTGACGACCGTCATTTTTTATACAGATTTATTAATAAACGATACAAATATATAAAATAATCTTTTATAATTCTTATTAATATAATAAAAATAACACTTTTTAAAATTTTACCGTCAACTGAATTAATTTGACAGGCATAGGTGCCCGTCAAATCTAATCCCTTCGTCCAACTCGACTCGACGGTCGTTTTCAATTGCTATTTGGCATTTCCGATATCCTCTCGAAAGAGAGTTATGTAATATTGGAAAGCCGGCTGCCGGCTGCCGGCTACTGCTGTTTAATTAATATATGAATTTCATATTATTAAATATTTCGTATGAAATCTGAGGGAGAGAGAAATTATTGAAGAAGCAGGTAGCGTAGCAGTTGCAGACCGCGTGAAATCTGTTACGCGGAAGAGATTTGAACGGAATCACAGCGGTTTATTTTTTGTGAAAAAAACAACGGTTGCAAACAAGGGTTTCACGCTTTACAAGTGTGTGTGTGTCTTCCTTTCATGTACGACGGTATATTACATTTAGTTTCTCCTCTTTTTGTTCGATATATTACGGTCTTAATTAATTGTTCGGACTCTGATTAACAATTAGCAGAGTATTTTTCGCGGATACGAAAGAATGATTAACAACACATACTTTCAACAAATGCCGGATCTGCAGAAGCATTTTAACGGTTATAAGTAAGGCAAGAAACGGTTGTAGATTATTTATTTAGTGCCAGATCAGTAAGAGAATAGAAGTGACCTTCAAATATAAATTTGAAATTGCTTGAAAATGTACAATGTGATAAATCCCGAGGGAAGGGGAAGAGAAAGGGACCTGCCGTTTCGGCTCTTCCGTCGCCACGCTTTCGATTTGTTAAACAGCTTTCTGGAACGACGATTATGGCGGACGCGGTTGCAGATGTTGAGGAGTTGGCACATTAAGTAAGTATGTACCTACCTAGTTAGTAAGTAATTTGGTTTTCATGAGTGTGAAGTGGTGTCCGTCAATTGTACTGGTGTTTGTGGCAGCAACATTCAATTGCTTGTCATTATTTCTTGAGGTGGACTAAATGTTTTTGGTACTATGCCGGCGAGGCCGAGTAGCAGAGGCTAGGTAGAGCCAACGCGCAACGGCGAGTACTAATTACTTTCTTGGATTGATCGGCTCTGTTTACTTGTGCGATGTCAGGGGCCGGCTTTGTGTCCTCGATGCAAACGTGGAAAAGCCTTGGCATTAATGTTTGCTGCTTGTCGCCAGGTTATAAATGAATGTTTTGTCCTCCTCATCTGACACAACCTTTTTACTCAAAGCTTGTCTCATTTAAGAAGATCTCGGAATGCGAATTTTAGGTACTTGATTTTTCCAAAATTTTGCTCCATCACGCTCGATATATCCAGCGCCGGTCGCTTGGATATCTTCGAGTTTATGTCCATGCATAGATATGTGGATTTCGTGAAGTGATTGTGGATTATGAATTTTTTTTTCCCGACTGTGAGCTTGTTTATTTTGCAGTGCTGGTGGGAAATCCCGAGGAGATCGTCATGGTAGAAATTTGATTGAGGAAGCTAAAGTGCGAAAGGAGTGTTTAGTGCATCTTCAGTGAGTAGGGACAATATTCTGAAATTGGGTAATATATGGAGTCTGCTGGAGCGAATACTGTTTCGCCATTGTTGGAGGAATACGAGCACTTGCCTTCGAAGAAATACGTGATATTTGATCAAAGCGGCAATTCAAGGAGAATTTTATTTTATCCTCATCTGCGGGAGCCTGTCTCGTTTCACAAGATGCTGGCGTTAGGCATTGCGGCCTTCGAAAATGCGAAAGCTTCAAGGGCCACGTCATTACCCTTGGCGCCGGCTGATCTATGCTGGGCTGATAAGGAATCTTGCCGTGTTCACTCTGGATCACACAATGTAAATTCCTATGTGAGCGAGGATTCTGAAGAACTTGATGCTCTGCTCTCTTCTGACAAGGAGGAAGAAGAAGTTACGAGCACTGTAACCTTCAACGACTGTGAAGAAACCTGGGGTCCCAACGCGGCTTCAAATGAGGTGGACGAATTTGAAAATAAGAGAAAACGCAGGGTTTATAAGGCAGACGAAGATGATGAAGAAGAATCGAATTCGGAGAAAAGCAGGCGTTGCAATGCAGATGGAAACGGAGATTTAGAGGAAGAATTCATCTTGGGCCATGGAAAACGCAGGAATGCAGAGCGCACAGGATGAAACAATTCGTCTTGCAACGACATACCCCCTATTTTATTTTCAAACACACCGAATTCTTAGCCTCTCCATATTTTGGGGTTTTGAGACTACTAGCGTATATGTTTAGGTATGGAATGTTTACCGCTCTTTTGCACTATTTCTGTATTTTCCCGAGGTGCATCGATTTTGTAATGACAGGGGAAGCCACCTGCACAAAGGCGTTTTTGTGGCGGAAAAATATATTACCTATTAATTTCAGAAATATCAATTGCTCCATGTTTTGCTTTGTCGAGTAGGTAATGAGTTAAACGTTTCCGCAGATATTTTCTTTAATTGAAGGCACTATTTTGTGGGTGAAAATGATAATGATTTATAAACTAACTTTGTATAAAGAGAAGCTATTTTAGACGAACATACCTCGGTATCAGTGGGATTGGGAAAACAACACTAGTTATTAATGGCATTCCGCAAATGAGTAGAATTGTCATTTAGTTTTTTTCCATGTTTTGTGCACATAATAATATTTCATTAAGAGTAAGCCCAGCCCAACCAGTCACTTTCCAAAGTGTCAACATTGTTTAATATATTATTTTTAAGGGGGTAAAATTATCATTTGTAACAGCAAATATAACCAGGAAAATGGTTACTCCCATACTACGCAGTTAAAAACAATAAGCATTTATAGTACAGCTGTATTTAGCCCGAAAATTAGTCTATATTAATTTTTAAAAAAAATCAATTCAGGCAGCTTCAGTGATTCAACAGGATTGGCAAATTTTTCAATTAAGTGTTTGGAGCCAGAAATTGTAAGTATAAACAAACTTTAAAAAATTGTGTTATGTTTACTTATTAATTTCATAATGTAAAAATTAAAATTGTATGTATTAAAGCCCTTTAATAACAAGCTTTCTCCAATGCATGATCTTTTTGACAAACATTTATCTAGAAGGCAGAGTGAAAATTTAGAATGCATTTGGTGTATGGAAAGGAGATGGAGATTTCTTCAAGGCGGGGTTTGTATAGATTGATTGATTTTGGATTTTAACAGGGTCTTGGGACCCCTAAAAGGAAACACATATTATGACATGTGTAATTTTTGACAAGGGATGATTAAAATGACGGTTTGAAAAGGTTTAAAGACCAAACAATGATATTTTGGATAAATGGGGGTAATAATTGGTGATTACCCCTGGTTGTGGCGATTAAATTGGTTGCCGACGATTGGGTGGGTGGGAAAAATTTGGATATAAAAGGTGGTTGGGGGCTCATTTGTTACTATTGCAATTTAAGAGCTTAAACAACTAAAAAAACCCAAGTTTTCAAAATTTTTGATATCTTTAGAGAGATGGAGGTGTCCGGAGGTGTTAAGAGGTGATGGAGGCCCACTCGTGTTGAGGTAGGTGGTGTTTTTTGAATTTTGTGTTTTTTTTTGTTTTTTTGAAAATGATAAATCGTTGAGAAATCACCTTCAATCACATATGAAATCGCTAGCGATTTGTAAATCATGAGCGATTATATGGAGGCGCCAAAGATTGAGATGTTAAAGAGTTGTTTTAAGATTTGTTTGATTGATTTTTGATGAATTGTATTTGATAGTGTGTTGTTGGTTTTTATGGATGCAAGCTAGAGACCGATTGACTACTGGGATATGATCCTCAAGATATTGGACAATGTTCATGATCGTTTGTCGGGAGGATTGACTTCATTTTGAGGAGGTTGGATTGGGAGGGATGCGTCATTACATACATATTCCTAGGGACATGGGGTTATTATTGGCTTTGCTCGAGAGATGGGATCATATTACAGGCACTTTTTGGTTGCCTACTAGAGAGATGACAATTATTTTGGAGGATATACACAAGTCATGCGCTTATTAGTACGGGGGTGAGCAAGTGTATGTGATTGATGAGGGGAGCAATGGTGTTGCGATGCATCAATTATATGGTGATGATGCACATGTAATTTATTCGTTTGGAGGTTTTGTATATGGTGCACTTTATACGATGATGAGGAGGGTCGGGCCTTACTCACGATAATGATGGTGGGGATTAGTTGTTACACCTTACCCGATTCAAAGGGGTAGATTTTCTTAGATGTTGACTAGAGTGGAAGTTGGTATGAAGGATTATCGGACAAAGTTTGCTTGGGCCCCGCCTTGTAAGCACAAGTATACAGGAGTTGTGGTCATGGAGGACATGGCGAAGGTTTGGAGTTGATGTGTTGTTCTTATTGGAGTGTTGGGCCTATGAGCATATTGTAGTGGCTCGACCGAGAGGGGTGTCATTGATGAGATGGTTTGATCTAGAGTATCCAGGAGAGTTCATGGAGTGGAGATCGGATCATGCGACCACGGGCCTATCCGAGGTGAGGACTATTATAGACAACTCTTAGTTGGATTATAAGGTGGTGATGTAGTTTGGAGGCCTTATATAGAGTTTTCGGTATGCTCATGTGTAGAGGGGAGTTGAGGGCCATGCAACAAGATAAGTGGGTGTAGGGTCGGAGGGATAACCAAAGGGAGCTTATTAGATTTGGTCGTGCCAGGGGGACAATTTAGACTTGTTCAGGATGTGTCAAAGGCAACAAAGTGGCCTATAGATGAGATGACGAAGATTTGGATGTGGCATTGCCAACTATACAGAGTTAACCGAGATGGATAACGAGGAGGGAGTAGGGGTGAGAGTGGATGCACAAGGGGGTGGTGGATCATGATGAAGTCTGGTGTGACGGAGGCTTACGTGACTTGGTGATGAGGACAATTAGACAGGTTTAAGAGATGGGTGTGAGCCCGTCAGAGGTGATTTAAGAGAGTCAGTCTTTGAGGGAGAGGATGAGGATGATACACTGTCTTTATTAGAGGATACCATAAATGAGCCTAGAGGTTGAGCGAGCCACATTGATTATCAAAAGGGACCATGCCATAACGATGTGAGATACTTGTGACTAGTGAGAGAGATGGGCTAAGTTAGTAGCTCACTACTATACAGAAGAGCTTACACAGCCGTGAGCTAATATAGACAAATATAGATGAGATAGAGAGGCTTTGCAAAAGGCCTTTGGTGTGACAGCCCATCGTATTAGGGGTTGAGCTACAAGTTGTTAGGGCTCGGACTAGTGGTCGATGGGGCCACCCAGTAGTGTGAGTATGGCTAAGTACCGTGCACTAAAGAGGACTTTCATTATTATGAAGACTTAGTGAGGTAGAGGCTTTCGGATAAGCTTTGTTATGCCGAGGTTTTGGCTTGATGATGACAGGCTCCATCGTGTAGTGCCGCGAGAACGGGTCATCTATCGAGATGTTTAGATGAGGGACCATCGAGAGGCCCATATGACGATCAAGGGAACAATGCCAAAGGGAGTGTTTGATTGACAGACATTCAATTCACTAGGTAGTTTTGTAGGCCCATTTTGATAGATTTTGATGTATGAGGCTCTTCTGAATCCTCACAATGACATACATATAAATTTTTGATACGTGAGGCTCTTTAAAGCCCTTGATGATGTATAGACACTTTTGACACACACACACAATTTTGATGTTTGAGTTATGTTTTGAGTTTTGTAATGATTATAATGTGATGGATATGGACGTAGTTGACAATTTAGTTAATGAGTTTTGCTAGAATTTTGGTATGACTAGTTATGGATGCATGTGAAATGTATATTTTTAGATTAGATGTGTATAATGTGATTTTGATGATCTTGGATATGTTTGTGACAAATGATGATCTTGTTTTTTGATTTACGCACTATATGATGGATAAGAACAAAATGTGGGATGTTTTCTTCCTTACTATTTTAGACATATATAGTGTATGATGGTAAACTATTTATACGTATGATATTGCATGTGTAGCCTTGTAATTAATGTTAACATATGACTCACAATAATTAGTCATACTAGGATCATAGATGGATGTGGGATAGTTGTATCTATCCTTTTCTTGACATGAGAAAGGTTTCTATGTAACAAGCACGAAGAAATGGGTTCTTCATGAAAGTTCCCATGTTTTACCCCAATTTTATGGTATTTTGCACAAGATGATCGATGCGGGAAGCTTTCTTGGGATGAATGTTTTTTTTATTTTGATATGAGGGCCGATCAATGCGGGAAGCCCTTTTTGATATGAGGGCTGATCAATGCGGGAAGCCATTTTGATATGAGGATTGATCAATACGGGAAGTCCTTTTGTGTATTTTGATTGGGTAGCCATCCTTCGAGGAAGTGGTTTACAATTTTATTTGACTTTTGATTTCATGGTAGCCATCCTTCGAGGGAGTGGTCTACAATTTTATTTGACTTTTGATTTCATGGTAGCCAACCTTTAAGGGAGTGGTCTACAACTTTGTTTGACATAATTTGTTTTTTGATAGTCGTCCTTTGAGGAATTAGTCTATATTTTGATTGTATACATCCCATATATATTTCTATTTTTTCGAGTTGAGGCGAGCCTAGGTAATTACTTAGAAGGGGATAAGTAAACATTCAAGCTACACATATGTCCTTATCATGTCGTAAAATAAGATAAGATAAGGGTTGGTGAAAGTAATGATTGCGGGGTTCCCTAATCGTGAGTAGGAAACTTGTCCATGAGGAATATGCTATGATCAGACCGTGGTGCCCATATTCAAGGTCATGATAGGTATGTTGATCGAATAGACCACATGATTCCAAATCATTATGAGGGTGATAGGATGTGTGGGTTGATGGATGAAGATTATAGTGTGACTAAGGTCTCGTGAATTGATATCTTGACAATAGAACGACCACAGGTGCAAGGTGTTCAAAGACTCTTTTTGAAGTTTACCATCAAGGGAGGCTAAACGATAAGCCTTAGACCCATATTTATGAGTGATAATATATGGTTTAAGTCAATTCGAGAAAAACTCCCACGTTTACTCTTTTCCATGTTAGTGACATGTTGATTCTCTTTAAGAACATGATCACCAATGTTAAAGCCACGTTGTTGAGATTTGTTGGGTAGGCACAATATTTTTCTAAGGAGAAGGCACACAAAAAGATGTGCGCACGGGAACAAGATGCATTTAAAGGCGCGGGAAGATATGAAAGGAAACATGTGCCAGAACAATTTGGCTCAGGACTTAGCCGCTTTTATGGATAAGGGCTATTTTTAGAGATAGCGTTCGGATCACACATAGGAATGAAGACTTTCGCTACACGCAATGATATTTTGGGAGTGAGCGGTTGATAAGAACCATGCATGGTTTTTGCTAATAATAGAATTGTTTCTTCCAGTTAACTATAGGACATTATTAGAACACTTGCATGTATGCATGCTATTGTAAAGGTGCATGGCTATTATCAACATGTGACTTATTTTGAGAAGTGCATAGACGGTGAAAGGGAAAGTCCCCACCTCTATAAATATGTATTGAATAGTGTAGTTTAGGGGGACTAAATTATTGTAGAGTTATGCTGCTGGATTTGATACGCGCATGACTTATGGATATACTTTATAGTGTAAGAAGATTATGTGTTTTACAATGTTTAATGTAATGGATAATATTGACTAGATAATGGTGTTAAATGTAACTGAATTTGGTTCATGTATGGGTAATCTTATTATAGTTATTGTTTAATTCATGATTCTCTAAGATCTAGATCTGGATTATGCATTGTGGAATGTTTATGCTTAATTAAGGATCTAAATATGTTTTATCACCATCACACTAACATCTTACACAAGTAATTCTAAAGAGGGGCCTGATACCTTTGCCTGTTTTGGGTGAGTGCTCAGCTCAGGTTGGGTGATGTGCCAATGTGCCTGGTTATTCACAGTAGATTCTAGGCTACATCATTGGTTTCACTTCGGACCTCTTTTTCAGCTTGTTTTCGTGGATGTCTCATGATGAAGACGTCTTCGGTTGAACCTAGCAAATATTTAGGAGTGGATAAAAATCGGAAGAAGAGTATGCTTGAAGGTTCAACACTAGATATGAGTTTGACGCACACGCGTGGGTAGAACATAATTTGTATGAGATTTTCTTTTCTATCTTTTCGATAGAGTTGTACAAGTTGCTGATTGCTTATGCGTCTAAAAGGAATTGGAGGTATCGCACACTTGTTTGGATGTAGGAAGAATTTTAGGCCCTCTATGATGTTGATCTGATTTGGACATGCGCTGTGGACACTTGGTTTCGTGGTGTTTTGAATAGCTATATTTTAGAGTACTCAATTTCTACTTACTCTTTCCCGGAGGTAGCTGAGTTCCAATTTTTGTGTTATCCCAGGGGAACCTATCTGCAAGGCATTCCACTGCGATCAAAATCTTGATGGTAACCCTGAACTTGGAAGAAAATTTGATGGCTAGTTAAACTCCACCACGCGTGGGGCAAGCGCGAGTTTGGTGAAGGATGGTGGACCTAGCGATAGAGATGAAAAGAGAAGAAAGACGGCTAAAGTACAAAGTGAGGCTTGCGAAAGGGAGATATAGAAACAACGTGATATTGTAGAACATATGACGTTGAGGAGAGAGATGGCTCGTGAAGGATTTGAAGCTCATGCAACAAGCGTGGAGCTAGAGCATCTGGAACTCCCCCATTTGGGAAAGCATTACAAGGAACCCTCCTTGGCCTCATATGGGAGTGCGCTAGTAGAGACGACATGGGCCGCATGCGCGCATTTGAATCTACCTAGAAACCTAGCCCTTGTGCTTGGTTTTCCAATATCTAGTACAACAATAATCAATAAGCTAGTTTGGGGAGTACCGTAAAAGGATTAAACCAAGTAGAAAGCGCATCTATGGTCGGGAAGACGTCTTCTTTGTTATTTGGAGGTACCTTTTTAGGCGCATCGTCGACACAAAACTTAAGCGCGTAAAATTTTGGACTCACTTATGGGAGTAGTACCACCTCGCAGACTGTAGGATTTTATTTTAGTACCACTATTGGGACACGGGTAATACATCCACCGGTCCACTCCCGCCTGCTGAATTGGTGGATCGGGGGCATAGGTGGATCCGTGGGTTTGGAGCCGGGGTAACACAGAGGTTACGATCGTGTGGACATGGTTCTCACCAACCCCAAAATATTTACATGGAGATGTCACTTCATCTTCCATAATATAGAGGAATAAAAGATGTTCTTTGAGCATGTGTACATGTGTGAGATAATGTGGTGCACAAAAGGAATCATAGCTTCTGAACGCAAGGCAAGTTAGTTTGTAACTATTTTGCATGGACACGTTCACAGTTGGTATAGGAAGTTTGACCACGATCAAACTTGCGTCAACTATGCAAAGACTATGGGAGGCTTTCCTTAAGGAGTTTCATATCCCTGAGTTCGAGTAGAAAAGTGTAAGCGCACTCAAGTATTCCAAGCATAGCACTACCGGAAGCATTCAGGAATATGATGCCCATTTCAAAATAATTTTGTCTAAGATTTCATATGATATTCATACAAGCTAGCATGCACAGTGGTTTGTTGGGGGCTTGACCACACCTTTTAGGAGGGTGCTATCACATAAGACATATACGGACCCGTGCGAAGCACTTGAAGCAACGTTGCGCACCGAGGCGGTCGGAAGTATAAACATTGGAGTAAGTCCATTCTTGGAAGAACAGATTGCAGCTATGATAAATCATTTGGAGAAATTATCACCAATTCAACACATGAGACGCAGACCGGGATTTGGGATGGTGTACAGATTGTGAA
The DNA here is from genome assembly GCA_018340775.1 of Taxus wallichiana var. yunnanensis. Lineage (NCBI taxonomy): Eukaryota > Viridiplantae > Streptophyta > Pinopsida > Cupressales > Taxaceae > Taxus > Taxus wallichiana. Next base: position 173,381,229 of record CM031234.1, read on the forward strand.
GTGGAAGGGTACACTAAGGATAATTGTCCTCGCAGTCAATACGTGTATTGTTCTTTAGCAGACTGCGAGATATGTCATTTAGACCATGATGCAAGCCGCTGCCCATTATTACAACGCGCGATAAGAAATAATGTATCTTGTTATTGTAATCTTTTCCACCACAACTCACAATACAAAAGCTTGCAGGGTGATTCGCGATCCATGATGTCATCGATATTGGTGTGCGACAAATAGAGTATCAGATAACTCTAAAAGTAAAAATGAGCACCATGATTGTGATCACAACCAAGGGCATTATGATCGAACGAGGAACACTTTGAATGAAGTTGTGGCAGAGGTCGAGGATACCATGGTGGATTTGGGGGCCGAGGCTGTGGTGGTGGGGAGGTGAGTTTCCTCATGGAACGTGTTATACATGTGGATCTCCTGACCACTACAAGTGCGAATGCCCTCATAATATTACTTGTTCCTTTTGTGGGAAGAATCATAACTATGAGGAATTCCCAGACTTATATGAGCATATTAGCAAGCAACATAAATAGGAAAACAAGGGCGCATGGATGGTTAGGATACATCGCACCATAGAAAATCAGTGGATGCTAAAGTTGGCACCGAAACCTGAGGTAGTACCTATGAAGATTACTACACATGCTTTGAAGTTGCACGCGCTAGAGAAGCATTACAACAAAAGCCTACCATTACTAAGGAGGAGGTTTTACATGCAAGATACCCAGATCCTACACATCAGAAGGAGGTTTATCAGAAACCATGGAGGTACTCAGAAATCTTTAGGGTGAAATACAATGTTTAAAGGAACAATCGTGGAAGTTGGAACAAAAGAAGGCAACAAAGATGGTCTAATCAGATGTTGATGATTTGAAAGAGGTATGCAAGATGCTACACTAGGAGAATATTATTCCATTACTAGGAAATTGGTTAAAGGGAAACACTCCGCACATAAGTATTGAGAATGGACGGCAGATCCTGCATGCTAATCTTCCCCCTCATAGCTTGGATTATGACAAGGAAATCACTCTGAATGTTGTTGTGGATGGATGGATTTTGAGCAATATATTGATTGACACAAGTGCGAAGTGAATGTGCTTACTTTAGATGCATGGGTGTAGATGGGTAGACCTCCATTACAACCATCCTCTAATGTATTGTTTATGGCTAATTGACTAAGGCCACTCCAATCGAGTTTTAAAGGATGCATCCATTACTATACAAGGGGCCAAGTTCACTGGGGACTTTGAGGTTTTAGCACTTGCAGAAGTAGACAACTTCCTAGCTCTACTTGGGCGCCCTTGGTGTTATGCAAATAATGTTGATCTACAGTTCAACAAGGGGTATATAAGTTTTGAGAACAAGGAAGAAAGATTTATTATCCCTTTGATAGATGGGAAATATGCACCTTATGTTGAGCCTTTGAGTGAGGAAGACTGAACAAAATTTATGTGCACACCATTCGAGATCCAGAAGTACTTGAGACATCTAAATAATGAATCCTCCAGTGGGAAGATGTAGTGTATTAGTGATACTACAAGTATTGCTTGTGATAATTGGGCACATGACACCTATGAGATGGTTGGGCACGAAGTAAGAAGTGCATTTGCATGGAGGAACAAACCTCGTTGTATTAGGAGGATAGGTAACAACTCTATACCTTGGTACACTGGCGAAGGATATCCTATAGTATTCCTACGTGCCATGGAGGAGTAGTGGACAAATCAAGTGGAAAGAAGAAATATGTTAGTGTATACCCTACACGGGACGACAACACACTGGTGGATGGTTCACAGGATAATCTCATAGAATGGAATGAAGTAATAATTTCTCTAACAACCCGGTTTCTCAGGAGCAATGTGCCTACTCAAATATGCATATATCATGGTAATAAACCTATTCAACACCATGTTCAATAGTGTGAGAGACTCTAGAAAGAGGGGCATGAAGCTTTACCACCTTCATTTTGGGTGCAAAAATTTATTCTACATTGCGAAGGCTGCACACGCGCTGACTTGATATGTTTATGCAAAACTGCATAGGAAGATTGGAAATTGGCAAGACTTGATTACAGGAATGGTCCAGAATTTTGACTACTTCTCTACTAAACCTCCAGTGAGAGAGGCATTACGGGTTATGGAACACTTGACTATGGGAGACAATGCAAAGGTTGAACTCATTCAGAAGTTATTTGGTCGAAAGAACAAGGAACACATTTTGATGAAGTAGATGATACAGATGCCGAACTATTTAAGCGCACTTGCTTTGAGAAGGAGAAAGGAAAGATGGTCTACATAGTGGATGATGAAGAAGTAGAAGATTTGGACATAGATCATTCAACAGGTACGCGCGAGGTCTTAGACAGTGTGGATAAAAACGTGCACACCTATCATGAACTTATGAAGACCAAGAAAGTGAACATTGACACAGATGCTAAACCCAAGGAGGCCATAATTGGAGATTATTGGTCTGATTCTGAAGTAAAGAAAGATAACTGAGTTACTACGTGATTTCCAAGAATTATTCCCTAGGGGCTACCATGAGTTAAAGGGGGTGCATGAGTCATTAGGCGAGATGAAGATTAAGCTAAAGGAAGGAGCACGCTCGGTTAGGAAGATACCTTACAGATGAACCCTAACCTGCGCATAAAAGTTAAAGAAGAAATTGACAAAATGATGAAATCTGGCATCATTAAGCCCCTAGAAGAATCAAAGTGGGTTAGCCCCATGGTAATCAATATAAAGAAAGATGGTCAGATTAGGATTTGTGTGGATTACAAGGAGTTGAATGTTGCATGTGTGATTGATCCTTTTCCTATGCCTTTCACCAAGGAAATATTAGAAGGCGTTGTAGGGCGTGAAGTTTACTCTTTCACAGATGGATTCTCGGGGTATCACCAAGTTAGAATTAGCATATGAGGATCAAGAGAAAATGACTTTCACCACTAAATGGGGAAGCTTTGCATATACAATGATGCCCTTTGGTTTGAAGAACGTGCTTGTTGTATTTTCGCACATAGTTATTCAAGCATTCCAGATTTTATTCACAAATTCTTGCAGGTTTACTTGGATGATTGGATGATATATGGGCTTGTTAAGGATCATTGTGACAACTTGTGCTTAATTTTTGAAATATGTATATAGTTAAGCATCTCTTTAAATATCAAGAAGTGCATGTTTGCTACACCTTTTGGAACTCTATTGGGGTACATCATTTGCAAGAAAGGTTTATTACTAGATCCAGCTAAGGTTGCAATTATTATAGGCCTGGAGGATCCTACCAATCAAAGTGAGGTGCACAGATTCTTGGGCCACACAGGGTATTACAGAAAATTCATCAAAGGATATGCGAAGATTTCCGCACCCTTGGAAGATTTACTCAAAGGAAAAGGGACATTCTATTGGAGAGAACCGCAACAACGTGCATTTGAGGCATTGAAGGAGATACTTACTACAATGCCTATTTTGCATTTTCCCTCATGGAACTAACCGTTTCACGTACATGTGGACACCTTTGACATGGCCATTAGCGCAGTGTTAGCTCATCCTAGAGAAGGTATTATAGATCATCCTATCTCTTTTCTAGTAGAAAGTTAACTCATGCAAAATAGAATTATACAACTACAGAGTGCGAGGCCTTGTCAATGATCTACGCACTGCATAAGTTCATACAATACTTTCTAAAGAACACCATTTGTATTTTATACAGATCACATGGCATTAAAATACTTGGTAAATAAGCCCATTTTATAGGGGCACATATGTCGATGGGTTATCTTATTCCAAGAATTTGACTTTACAATCGTGGTAAAACCAGGTAAAATTAATTCTGGTCTAGACCACTTATTAAGGATGAAATCGGGGGATGACACGCGACCAATTGAAGATACAATGACGGATGCATAGTTGTATAGGTTACATCGTGTGCCTTCGAGAATAGGAGGATATTATTGTCTTCTTACGCACAACTATGTCGTCGGAAGGAATGAAAGCATTAAAGAAAAACAACTTGCAATTTGTGCTACACCCTTCATGTTGATAAGTGGTGACTTATACAAACTAGGTTGAGATGAAGTATTGCCGGTGTGTATTAGAACATGAAAGCATGGATATCATGGAAGAGGCTCATGGTGGTATTGCATGTGGGCATTATGTAGGCAACGCCACCACACATAAGATTTTACTCACTGGATTATGGTGGGAGACCCTATAAAAGGATTGTAAAGAGTATTGTAAGGCATGTGATCACTGTTAGTGCCTTGGAAAACTTGGAAAAGAGATGAAATGTTTTGAGGCCTATTCCTAGTGCATAACCATTTGAACAATGGGCAATAGAATTTTTGGGTCCTATTTCCCCAGCCATGCGTAGAAGCAAATCATACTACATCATCACTTGTACATATTATCTTACAAGGTGGGCATAAGCAACACCTACAAAGGATTGTACAATGGCTACAATAGTAAGGTTCTTATGGGAAAATTTTCTTACTATGTATGGATGTCCATTGAGTTTGACAAGTGATAGGGGCACACACTTCTTGAATGAGACAATCGGGATATTGTTGGATGAATTTATGGTATCGCACCACAAGACTACACCTTATCACCCTTAAGAAAATGGCACTCACGAGGCTTTCAACAAGATATTGAGCCGGACCTTAACAAAAATTAGTGATGTTGGAAGGAAAGATCGTGATGATAAAGTTTTTGTTGTGCTCTGGGCATATAAAACAACTTATAAAAGGTTAAATAAGGCCACACCCTTTTAGTTGGTATTTGGTGCAGAAGTAGTTCTTCCCATGGAATTCATGTTACCTTCTTTGCGTATTGTGCGTGTGGGAGGTCTAGCTGATGAGAAAGCATTAGAAGAAAGAATTGACAAGTTAATACAGTTGGATGAGAGGTGTGCCATAGCATGTTGGAGTCAAAAGTAGGAAAAGGCTAGACAGAAGGCATGACATGACAAACACATCAAGGATAAGAAGGTTGAGGTTGAACAGATGGTACTTCTTTATGATTCTAAGTTTCTATGCCATCCAGAAAACTTAAGGTGCATTTGTTGAGACCGTATGTTATCACTCACATCCTTAAATCATACGCTTGTAAGTTAGAGGCGCTTGATGGAACACGGTTACTGGTTATTTCAATAGGAGTAGGTTGAATCCATACTATAAATAAGTATTCTTGCTGCTTGTAATAAGACAATATTACCATTTAGTATAGATTTCCCTTTATTTATTTATTTTAATGTATTTCCTTCTTCGTTGATGTGCTTTGTCAATTTAGTTTGATGTTTTGTGTAATAAGCGCGTTTACACGCTAGAAGCTAATTACAATTTGAAGTATTTTTATGCGCAGAGGACTGCACATACCATTGGTGTGGGGTGGTTGTTATTTATTATTCAACAAAGGGAACACATGAGAACATACTATTACAGGTGTTATTCAAGAATGGAAAGGAGCTGCTAGAAAGAAGATTGATCCTAGAGAAGACCATAGTTGGAAATAAATGAATGAACAATATAATGCAAGGTAAGCTGCGGCTGTGGAAACTACCAAGGGAAGACACAATGGCGAGGTACTTCGACACATAGAAGCGCGTAGAAGGATGTTTGCATCCAGAAGGTAGGAAGGCGTGCTAGAAGGTTATAGCTGGGGTGCGTAGGTGTGCCACACGGAAGTTGGGAAAATGGTCAATTAATAAGAGGATAGGGGGTAGGTAAAGGAGAAATAAATGTAATACTTTTCAAAAATCTATATAAGGACGTGATGCGGGTTCATTTTTACCTTTGCGATCACAAGTATTCGAGTAATCTAGTTGCGGCCAGAGCCAAAGCGAAGTGTGTTGAGGTGTAGAGAGTTGTGAAACTAGACGTGGAGAGAAGATTTGTGCACGTAGTGGCTTACGTCCCCATTGGAGAAGGGTTTCAAAGTGAAACAGATACATTAAGAAGGAGCTAAGGCACGCAGCTTTTGAAACTAGGGCACATGATTTGGAGCTAGGGCATGAAAGCTTACTTAAGAGAAGAAAAAAGGTGAGATTTTTATAATGACACCAGAAAGGCACCTGTAATAGCAGTACGAAGGGAAAAAGAAGGTGCAATTCGAGGTCGAAGTTTCTCCCAAGAGTAATTTTTCGATATGCAATATCTAGGAGTGATAATCGGGCGGGATTGGGATTCCCATATCTCGCAGACAAAAAACAAGTGATTACAACCATCGCACCGTTGACAACAAGGGAGAGTTGAATGCATTGTTGAATAAGAAGACTAACAAGCGTACGGTGGATGACATGCCAGTATATGACGATGTTGGGGAGAAGTTGCTTAAGAAGGTAGGGGTGTATCCAATGTGTGAACTCCCATATTTCAAAAACCATAAATTTTATACCAATGGCTCATGAGAAGATTCCATGAAGACTTCTTCTATTTTGTTGGATAATGGGTAAGGATCACTGTGTCTTTGATTGCCACATTGACAAGACTAAAGGGCACATGTACATAAATTAGTAGTGATCTGACTGATAAGGCAACCGTTATAGCCACAAACAAGGAGTTGGGATACTCCAAGGGTCCATGTGGAATGGACATCTACAAATTAAGGAAGTACCCGGTGGTTACAAGTGATTCCTCTTGTTGAAAAGTGTAGATAGTATGGAAAGGTGGTGCTAAAAAGAAAATTTCTCCTAAAGAAGACCATAGTTGGAAATGAATGAATGAATAGTATAACCCGAGGTAAGATGCGGCTGTAAAAACTACTAGAGGAAGGTGCATTGGTGAGGTACTTTGGCGCATGGAAGTGCACAGAAGGTAGGAAGGCACACTAGAAGGTTATAGGGGTACGTAGGTGTGCCGCATGGAAGTTGGGAAAATGGTCAATTAATGAGAGGATCAGTGGTAGGTAAAGGAGCAATAAATGTAATACTTTTCAAAAATCTATATAAGGACGTGATGCAAGTTCATTTTTACCTTTGCGATCACAAGTATTCGAGCGAGCTAGTTGTGGCTGAGCCAAACGAAGCGTGTTGAGGTGCGGAGAGTCATGCGAGACCAGACGTGGAGAGAAGATTTGTGTGCGAAGTATGGCTTGCGTCCCCATTGGAGAAGGGTTTGAGAAAGCAGAGGAATTGAGAAGGAGCTAGGGCACACGGTTTTGAACTAGGGCATACGATTTGGAGCTAGGGCACAAAAGCTTACTCGACGAAGAAAAAAGGTGATATTTTTATAATGGCACCAAGGAAGGCACCTGCAGCAGGTACGAAGGGGAAGAAGAAGGTGGAAGTTGAAGTTGAAGTTGCTCATGCGAGAAATTTTTCAGAGATGTAGTATCCGTATGATTGATCATTGGGCGGGATTGGGATTCCCATATCCGCAGATGTAAAGTAAGTGATTACAACCACCACACCACTAACAACAAGGGAGAGTTGGACACATTGTTGAATAAGAAGACCAACAAGCGCATGGTGGATGACATGCCAATATATGACGATGCTAGGGAGAAGTTTCTCAAGAAGGTAGGGGTGTATCAACTATATGAACTCCCATATTTTGGAAAACCATAAAGTTTATACCAATGGATTATGAGCAGATTCCATGAGGACTTCTTCTATTTTGTTGGACAACGGGTAAGGATCACCACGCCTTTGATTGCCACATTGACAAAACTGAAGGGCACATGTACATAAATTAGTAGTGATATGATTGATAAGGAAACTATTATAGCCACAAGCAAGGAGTTGGGATACTCCAAGGGTATGCGCGGAATGGACATCTACAAATTAAGGAATTACCTGATGGTTATAAGTGATTACTCTTGTTAAAAAGTGTAGATAGTATGGAAAGGTATTGCTAAAAAGAAAATTTCTCCTAAAGAAGACCATAGCTGGATATGAATGAATGAATAGTATAACCCGAGGTAAGCTATGGCCGTAAAAAATACTAGAGGAAGGCGCAGTGGTGAGGTAATTCGCAGCATTGAGCGCGCAGAAGGAAGTCTACAGCTAGAAGGTAGGAAGGCGCGCTAAACGGTTATAGCTGGGGTATGTAGGTGTGCTGCACGGAAGTTGGGAAAATGGTCAATTAATGAGAGGATCGGGTGTAGGTAAAGGAGCAATAAATGCATTAATTTTTAAAAATCTATATAAGGACGTGATGCGGGTTCATTTTTACCTTTTCGATCACAAGTATTCGAGCGAGCTAGTTACGACCGAGCCAAGTGAAGCGTGTTGAGGTGTAGAGAGTTGCGAAACCAGACGTGGCGAGCAAATTTGTGCACAAAAGTGGCTTGCATCTCCATTGGAGAAGGGTTTGAGCAAAGTAGAGGCATTGAAAAGGAGCTAGGGCATGTGATTTGGAGCTAGGGTATGAAAGCTTACTCGACAGAAGAAAAAAGGTGAGATTTTATAATGGCACTGAGGAAGGCACCTGCAACAGGTATGAAGGGAAAGAAGAAGGTGGAAGTCGAGGTCGAAGTTGCTCCTGAGAGAAATTTTTCAGAGATGCAGTATCCAGAAGGATTGATCATTGGGCGGGATTGGGATTCCCATATTTGTAGATGCAAAGTAAGTGATTATAACCACCACACCACTGAAAAAAAGGGAGATTTGGACGCATTATCTAATGAGAAGACCAACAAGCATACGGTGGATGACATGCCAATATATGATGATGCTAGGAAAAAGCTGCTCAAGAAGGTAGGGGTGTATCAATTGTATGAACTCCCATATTTCGGAAAACCAAAAATTTTATACCAATGGCTTATAAGCAGATTCCATGAGGACTTCTTCTATTTTTCTAGACAGTGGGTAAGGATCACCGCACCTTTGATTACCACATTGACAGGACTGAAGGGCACAAGTACATAAATTAGTAGTGATCTGACTAATAAGGAAACTGTTATAGCCACAAGAAAGGAGTTGGTATACTCCAAGGGTCCGCGTGGAATGGACATCTACAAATTAAGGAAGTACCTAGTGGATACAAGTGATTCCTCTTGTTAAAAAGTGAGGATAATATGAAAAGGTGCTTTGCTAAAAGAAAATTTCTCCTAAAGAAGACCATAGTTGGAAATGAATGAATGAATAGTATAGCCCAAGGTAAGTCAGTGACCGTAAAAACTACTAGAGGAAGGCGTAGTGGCTAGGTACTTTGGAGCATGGAAGCGCGTAGAAGGAGGTTTGCGATCAAAAGGTAGGAAGGCGCATTGCAAGATTATAACTAGGGTGTGTAGGTGTGCCACGCGAAGTTGGGAAATGGTCAATTAATGAGAGGATCGGGGGTAGGTAAAGGACCAATAACTGCAATAATTTTCAAAAATCTTTATAAGGACATGATGTGGGTTCATTTTTACCTTTGCGATCACAAGTATTCGAGCGAGCTAGTTACGACCGAGCCAAGCGAAACATGTTAAGGTGCGGAGAGTTGTGAAACTAGACGTGGAGAGCATATTTGTGCATAGAAGTGGCTTGTGTCCCCATTGGAGAAGGGTTTAAGTGAAGCATTGAGAAGGAGCTAGGGCACGCAGTTTCAAGCTAGGGCACACGATTTGGAGCTAGGGCACAAAAGCTTACTCGACAGAAGACAAAAGGTGAGATTTTTATAATGGCACCGAGGAAGGCACCTGTAATAGGTACGAAGGGGAAGAAGAAGGTGGAAGTCGAGGTCAAAGTTACTCCCAGAGAATTTTTTTAGAGATGCGGTATCTAGAAGGATTGGTCATCGGGTAGGATTGGGATTCCCATATTCGTAGATGCAAAGTAAGTGATTATAACCACCGCACCATAGACAACAAGGAGAGTTAGACACATTGTTGAATAAGAAGACCAACAAGTGCGTGGTGGATGACCCGCTAATATATGACGATGCTAGGAAAAAGATGCTCAAGAAGGTAGGGGTGCATTAACCGTATGAACTCCCATATTTCGGAAAACCATAAAGTTTATACCAATGTATTATGAGCAGATTCCATGAGGAATTCTTCTATTTTGTTGGACAATGGGTAAGGATCACCATGCCTTTGATTGCCATATTGACAAGACTGAAGGCCACATGTACATAAATTAGTGGTGATCTAACCGATAAGGAAATTGTTATAGCCACAAGCAAGGAGTTGGGATACTCCAAGGGTCCATGTAGAATGGACATCTACAAATTAAGGAAGTACCCGGTGGTTACAAGTGATTCCTTTAGTTAAAAGTGCGAGATAATATGGAAAGGTGTCTGAAAAGAAAATTGCTCCTAAAGAAGACCATAGCTGGAAATGAATGAATGAATAGTACAACCTGAGGTAAGTTGTGGCCGTAAAAACTAATAGAGGAAGGCGCAGTGGCTAGGTACTTTGGCGCGTGGAAGCGCGAAGAAGGAGGTTTGCACCGTAGGAAGGTAGGAAGGCACACTACAAGATTATATCTAGGGTGTGTAGGTGTGTCACACGGAAGTTGGGAAAATGGTCAATTAATGAGAGGATTGGGGGCGGGTAAAGGAGTAATAAATGTAATAATTTTCAAAAATCTATATGAGGATGTGATGCGGGTTCATTTTTACCTTTGCGATCACAAGTATTTGAGCGAGCTAGTTGCAACCTAGCCAAGTGAGGCGTGTTGAGGTGCGAGAGTTGCGAAACTAGATGTGGAGAGTAGATTTGTGCGTAGAAGTGGCTTGCGTCCCCATTAGAGAAGGGTTTGAGTGAAGCAGAAGCATTGAGAAGGAGCTAGGGCATGTGGTTTTGAGCTAGGGCACATGATTTGGAGCTAGGGCATGAAAGATTAATCGACAAAAGACAAAAGGAGATTTTTATATGGCACCGAGGAAGGAACTTGCAACAAGTACAAAGGGAAAGAAGAAGGTGGAAGTCGAGGTCAAAGTTTCTCCCGAGATAAATTTTTCAGAGATGTAGTATCCAGAAGGAGTGATCATCAGGCGGGATTGGGATTCCCATATCCATAGATGCAAATTAAGTGATTACAACCATGCACCACTGACAACAAGTGAGAGTTGGACTCATTGTTGAATAAGAAGACCAACAAGCGCACTGTGGATGACATGCCAGTATATGACGATGCTAGGGAAAAGATGCTAAAGAAGGTAGGGGTGTATCAACTGTATGAACTCCCGTATTTCAAAAACTAGAAATTTTATACCAATGGCTTATGAACAAAATCCATGAGGACTTCTTCTATTTTGCTTGGACAATAGGTAAGGAGCACCGTGCCTTTGATTGCCACATTCACAAGACGGAAGGGCACATGTAAATAAATTAATAGTGATCTAACTGATAAGGTAGATGTTATAGCCACAAGCAAGGAGTTGGGATACTCCAAGGGTCCACACGGAATGGACATCTACAAATTAAGGAAGTACCGGTGGTATAGCAGCCGCACATCTTCTCACTAAACTGAATGATCAAGAGAGATGGTCATAGGTAAACACCATGTGGCTACATATTGCGAAGAAGATGTCACAAGGAGAAGTCTACAATTTAGCTAGCTACATAGCAGAAAAAATTATTGAGGAAGCGCACATAGGTGAAAAGATAAGTTTTGGCGCTATCCTATTATCTCTTGTGTTTGTAGAAATTGGAGTGCCCAATGAGCCAAAGAACAAAATTTGGGAATACCCCGTGGAGAAGAAGCCACTCACAGAGAGGTTTGAGAAGTATTTATGTGAAGGGACAATGAGTGGCCCATTAAAAAAAAGGGAAGAACTATGGTATGATCGACTACACGTGAAATTTGAGGAGGAATGACGTATTCCTAAGGAGATGCCATCAATAGTAGGTAAGGAAATACAATTTTCAGTGTACCAACATTTTTGCATTGCACATTTTTCAATGAAGGATGGGACATGGAGTCCCTAGTGCAAACTACCATACGCCTTCACAACGCGCTATTTCCAAGCCTTAGTACACAGGTTTACTAATGCGCGTCGGTTGAGCTTTAATGTAGACAAGGTAGATTGTGACTACCATACTCTCATAAAAACTTATCCAGGTCGGTCTTCCTACATTAAGAGGCTCATTTCAAATGTTATAAGTATGAATTTGGTAAGCTTGGCCATTGGGGACAATAGAGCCGCGCTTGTCTATTTCAACTTAAGCCTAGGTTGGAAAATAACAAGTATGTGGAGAATGAGTTCATGCTACCAGGGTCACCTAAGGAAAACACATAGTTGAAAATGTGGCAACTCCAAATCCTACCTCGACCATAGAGATAGACGAGGAAGAAGAACACGAGGATAGTGGAGGCTTAGACCATAGAGGCCGGAGGAAACCCACAGACAAAGTGGAGAGTGAGTGCACAGATACTCCCCCACAGGAGCAAGGAGGAGAGGAAGACTTGGACATGGATACAGTCCAGGAGGAGTGCCAGTTTAAGAAGGTGTTCAAAAGAACTAGGACCCAAGGTGCAGGAACATCACAACCTTTATGAAGGTCACCTCGACTCTCCCCTCAGAAAGAAGCACCGAGAGAAAAAGAGAAGAAGAAAGTTGCAGCTTAATGAGGAGGTGGAGTTTGAAGAGAGCATGCCTGGTACCTCTGTCTAGCCTGAAGATGTGGAGGAACCCCGGGATGAAGAAATGAGAGATGAAGAGGAAGGGGTGAAAGAGGTAGAAGAAATTGTGTAAGAGCAACCCAACGCACCCATTACAACTCAGTAGGAGAAGGGCCAACTTTAGACCTTGGCACCTAGGTTCCTAAGGGGCCAAGAAAAAAAAGAGAAAGAACAAGTGAAGAGTATGTTGTCCCTAGTATGGGCTATGTTGAGGACACAAGAAAAATCATTCGCGCCCGGTTTCAGAGTACTATGGGCCTTAAGGAGTTATATGGGTGGGAGTTGATGGATCCTAGATATGTCCACTATGCACACAAGGAAGTAGTTATCTTGGTCCATGCAGAATCATATGGACAAACCATATTTTTACGTGTGTGAGGAGTCCTATGTCTCATGAAGAGTGAAGAATTCACCCCAAAGTAGGCACATGACAATAAAGCCTACTCTAATGTCTGATGAGTAGGTCAGCAATGCCTTGGTCAACATATCCACCGAGGTGGCACGAAGAAATGTTGATAAGGCCGCCACCATTTGAGCGTTGATGGAGGATAACAAGGATAAAACTGTAGAGATAACGTGCCTAAAGGAAGAGAAAGAACGAAAATGGGAAAAGAATGAGGCGTTCGTTGCACGACCGAGAGGAGATCTGTGATAACATTCTGAAAGCAAGGCCTCATCTAGAACCTAAGGTACTTGATTTTTTTCTTTTCTATGCATTATGTGCACACTTTGGTCGATTTGGTGTTAGAAGACAAACCAATTTGAATGCCCACACCAAAAGATGATGAACAAGAAGTAGAGAGAGCAAGGGCCTTTATGATCAGAAAAATTCAACTTACGAGGCGTTGCTTTTGACCTTGAAGGATGAGCTAAAGAAAGCAGACCAAGCTCTCAATTTTTGTGTGGTACTAGAAGTAGTAATAAGGACCATAAATCTTGTAGAAGATAATGAAGTTCCGAAAGCAATGAAAGATGAGACATTAGGGCACACAAATAGATCGGCACTAGTGAAACAAAATCATGAAGCCCTCGTAACTACCCAAGATCCACATAAGGAGAGGATAGATGAGATTGGGAAGCTAATAGCACAAAATATGGATCTTCTGGAAGGAATGATGTCAGGTATGGCCAATGTTGTCTGAGTGCTACAAAATGAGAAAGAAAGATCACTCAGGACGAACTAGATGCCATAGCCACAAACATTCCAGAGAAAACAAGGACCGCATTGAGTGATTGGTAGACATTGGAAGCTGAAATCAAAACTGAGTATCCAGAGTTGATCCTCCCAGTTAAAGAAGAGGGTGTTGTAGAGTGAAGGTTCATTCTTTTGTATAGTGATTCTTTAATTCTTTCATCACTTATTCTTTATTATTTGGGAACCTCACAAAGAATTCCCATTCTTTGGGATGGCAATGTACTTTAGTGTGGGGTAATGTTGGGAAAAAAAAATTGTTCTAAGGAAAAGGCACACAAAATATGCGTGTGTGGGAACAAGGCACATTTGAAGGCACGGAAGATAGGAAAGGAAACGCACTCCATAAAAGTTTGGCTCAAGACTTAGCCGTTTTTATGGATAAGGGCTATTTTTAGATATAACACATGGAGCACACATAAGGATGAAGACTTGTGCTACATACAATGATATTTTGGGAATGAGCGGCTGATAAGCACCATGCATGGTTTGAGCTAATAATAGGATTGCTTCTTTCAGTTAACTATAGGACATCTATTATTAGAAAACTTGCATGTATGCATGCTATTGTAAAGGCACATGGCTATTATCAGCATGCGACCTATTTTGAGAAGTGCATAGGTGGTGAAGGGAAAGTCCCCACCTCTATAAATATGTATTGAACTATGTACTGTAGGGGATTGAATTATTGTAGAGTTATGCTTCTGGATTTGATATGCGCATGAATTATGGATATACTTTATAGTGTAAGAAGTTTCTATGTTTTACAGTGTTTAATGCAATGGATAATATTGGCTGGATAATGGTGATAAACATAGCTAAATCTAGTTCATGTATGGTTAATCTTATTATAGTTATTGTTTAATTCATGATTCTCTAAGATATAGATCTATATTATGCACTTTGTGGAATGTTTATGTTTAATTATGGATCTGAATATGTTTTATCACCATCACACTAACATCCTAGAAAAGAAATTCTAAAGAGGGGCCTTGTACCTTTGCACACTTGAGTGAGCACTCAACTCAGGATGGGTGATGTGCCAACACACATGGGTTATTAATATTAGATCTAGGTTGCATCAAGATTTTTGTTATAGGCTCGTTTGATTTGTTCTTGATAGATGTTGATAAGTTCAAGGGCGATTAAACAACGTTTGTCTAACAATTCAAGTTGTGATAGGCGTTCTTGATGATAATCCTCTTAAGAGATGAAGTATTTGAGAGAAACATGTAAGGATTGTTGAGAATTCAAGCAATGAGAGGGGAGGGGGTGAATCAATGCCTCTAAATTTTTACAAATTTTACTTTAATAATCAAGAGAGCAACTAAAAAATTCATGAACTAATAGGGAATGCTATGGAAAGAGAAATTCACTTTAACACATGGAGACACCAGATTTTAGGTGGGAAACCGAGTAAGGAAAAAACCCACAGGAAGAAACAAAATTGTGAACAATTGTTCTTACAACAGTTTCAAGTTCAAGGAGCACCTACTCCATTTGAAGCACCCACTTCAACTATCTAGTACCTACTAGATTCAATTTTGCAAAGAACCTACTTGCAGTGAAAGAACCAACTTTCAGTTTTGAGCTACAACTCAATTTCCCCATCAATTCATATTGATAATCTTCTCCACATTGCTTACATCAACTCACATGATCTCTATTTTATCACTAGTTCATGCCTTTTTTTCTCATTTAGTAAATTCTATATGTTGTTTACTACAACAAAACTATTTTAGTCTTCTATATATTTTTCAACAACTTTCTAATTCAAAATCATCCTTTTTACTATCTATCTTTGGTTATGACCTTTCATCTTTTATCCGTTGTCCCTTCATCTTCTTTTATTTTATGAGATTTCAAAGTAAAAACATTCAATAACTTTTTCATATGTCTTCTAGACTCCTTACATCCCACACATACTTTTCCTTCTCAAAACATTTGTTCTCATTTGTACAGGAGGATATGACATGCTCAACCTTGTATAATCGACAACTCTTCATCTACACTTGACGGTTTGACCAACCGACAAAGAAATATATCTTTTCAAATGAAAGTATTATGACAGTTACAACATTTTCCTTTCGAGTTCCTAAAGCGAGCACAATATCATATACAAACAACTACACTTGATAACAACCTTTGCAAGTCTTCATAATACCCTTTCATCTTCCAAAATTTTCTCATTCTTCTTTTATTTTCAAGACCGTGAATTATAAATTTTGAATATCCAAACACTTATAGACCAAAATATGCTTCCTTTAAACTTCATGGAAATTATGGTTTAAGTGTTTCACACTATCTTAGTTTGGTGAACATGCATATGATATCTCAGAGAAGAGAATCAACCCTATTTAGTATGCTCAGACTGATTCATTTGCTACTGTCCTTAAAAGATTCACTCTGTTAGGTTCGATGAGAGCTTACCGATTTTTCAAACATGTTCAAGATCCTTAAAATACTTCCAATGTTGAGAATGACCCCTGCATGAAGTGTCTGCATTCAAAACAATGAAAAAGCCACTAGAAACCACTTCCTAGCACTATAAAAGGAATGAAAACCTAGTTTTCACAATCATCGACATTTCTACAACTCGATATCTTCTTCAGTAGAGTGTGAAAATGCTCCAAATTGATTTTAGATCCTTCTACATCTCTTGAGCATCATGTGCGTAATATCTTGTCATATACATCTCTCATAGAATTGAGAAACTTCACTTGCAATCTCAAACAGTCAAAACATGTACCTTACACGGGTTTTCACAAAATTGTCATGATTTTATTTCTTCTCAAAACATGAATTCAGAAAATTACTTTTTCAAAAGCTTCGTGCCATACTCACGAGAGGTATCCACAAATTTTTAGGAGTTTTCATTGGTTAATAAATGAGTTTCAAGCTTTTACTTCTATAAACCCTAACCAAAGGGTTTCAACACTTGTATTAGCCCAAGAGGACTCAAAATGAGTTTTCTACCTCAATACTTTATGGTTTTAAGAAATTTATCTTCCCATAGCATCATACAAACTTCACACATCTTTTCAATGCCTTATTCTACCTTGAAACATTAAGAAAGACTCCTAGTAATAAGAGACAAAACTCGCACAATAGTCTTTGAACTCTGCAACATACTAGATCTACTTTTGATGGCCAACTGGTTGTTTGCACAATTTTGGTAGAACACCCAAACCTATTTGAGCATCTAACACCTCATTACAGAGTGTCCCCTTAATTTGGAAGAATATTTGTTCATGCATAGTAACATACAATGGTACAGATGACATTGTGATCAAGTTAAGAAAGAAGACAACTTCTTTGAAGTATGTTCATACACTTTGAATGACTTAAACGAGCAAGGCTAGTTCTCAACTTAGTGTTCAAGAAACCATATCAAACCAAGGGATCACAATATTTGTTTTGGCCATACTTTCTCAACAGGACTCAATCCATATACTGGCCTAACTCGACTTGACAAGTTTCAATCACCAACTCTAACTGCTTCAATACCCTTGAGGGAAAATTAATGAGATGAGCACCTTCTTAACACTATATTGGGAGAACATTTTCTATACAAAACATCTTCACACTTTAGACACTCAAACTTTTTATTGATGTTGGGATTCCCTTTGAGAGTCATGAGATTCCATGACCTTATCCAACTTTGCTAAGTCAATGCTGAGTATGAAGGAATTATCTCAAGCTTAAAGTAGAGATTCACTTCCTTCTAAACACAATATTTTACTTACTTCACAACTTCAATTGTTTTCTCTTTGTTGCAACACCTCTGTGAAACACCTATCTTGCATTCACCGAAATAACTTGTATAGGTCTCGACATGCTTGAGAAGACATGATGAAATTAATGACTTAAAATCACTATTAGTCAACCCTAGAGAGTATTTTGTATGTAAAATCAACCAAACCTATTAACCTAACACATTTTATGAACATACTCTTAGAATTCCTTCTATTGCTCAAAAACATGATTGAGAATCACATGGAACTGCCTCAAAAGAATGAATAGAACTTCTCCATTTCACCACCTTTTGAGTTCAAACATTTTGCACTTGAATTTCATCCCAATTTCCTACAAAAATGTTTTATGAATTATCTGAATAAGCCTTTATAATTTAGCACAACTGCTAAGAAGCTGGGGTGCTCAAATCAGCCTTCTCAAGAACCCGGTCTTGGAAAAATTTTCTCTACAACCTCAAAATTTACTTTCTACCTCTAAAATTTTGCACACATCATCAAGACTCATTCCTCTACCATCTCCCATGATTTTTTTCCATCATGCCCTCTGAATTTTCTTGACCCATCTCATTTGCTTATGTGTACTTGACCTATCTTCATTGCTAGCTCTCCTCCAAGCACCAATAAACATGATTTTTGAATTTTGTGCCTTCAAGTGCCTTGAACACCACTTCTCCAATCTATGTAAGATTGAATCAATCACATTGTACCTATAAAAACATTGTATACTATGGCCAATAAGAGATAGACCTTTGTACTTGACCCAATTTGACTAGTTTATAATTTTATACATAGAACTGTCACTTGGAAAAACATTAAGACATACACCTCACATCTCACACCACCGAGACACTCATATGGGTACTTTGAGCTCATTGTGCATTCATACCAGGCACTAATGCACTATAAACTCACTTTGACACACCGAGGAAATTTCACACACACCTTGACCTACTTGGATTGTGGACATGCATTTATGGATTGTGACTTTTATGGACTAAGATTTACTTTGAGTGACACCATTCACCATGAAAATAAGACATACATGCTTAAGCTCAAACCCATGCTCAAGCTTGTCTTGTTTGACATCAACGACAAATTTTTGCAACAAGGATGTGATTTGGACTTCAAGAGGAAGAAAGGATTTGGTTCCATATACTAGGGAGAAGGGTGTAGCACCCATAGGGGTCCAAAATTTGGTCGATATGCCCATAATGCAAATGTGATTTGAAGATGCCAATTTCTACTAGCTTGGTCAACAGTTTTCATGTGAATTTTGTTGAGGGTTTTTTTGGATGCTTCACTTGGCCATTTTCTTATGGATAATAAGGAGATGAAAATATGAGCTTGATGTTGTAAGTGTCACAAAGTTTTGAACTTTCTTATTTTTGAAGGATTTTCCATTATCTATGATGATTTTATGAGGAATACTAAAGTGACAAATAATGTCATGATGGACAAAGTTGATGATTTTATCTACTTTAGTGAAGATAAGGGGGATTTATTCCACCCAATTTGTAGAATATTTAGTTGTTGTGATGATGAAATTGTGTTGTTGTGACGAGCAAGGGTTGATAAGGCCAAGAAAGTCCACCCCCACTTTGTGAAAGAGGCCAAATATCTTGAGTGGGTTGAAGAACATGGCTAGGAATATGTGTGAGGTTGGAATGTTGATGACATTTGATACATTTCTTGACATAATCATAACAGATCTTGGTTAAGCGTGGGACAATAATAGCCCATGCGTAGCATATGTTTAGCGAAAACTAAACCATTGAAGTGTCCACCACATATGCCATCATGGACTTATTGGATAACTAGATGAGCCTCACGGAGTTTTAAGACATCGAGAGGAGGAGGCCATAAAATCCTCTTTTTTAAAGGATGCCCCTAGTATGACATATCGGATGTGCGTTGTTGAAAAGATATTTTTCCATTTATGGATAGATTTGAAGGTATTTTTCTAGTGGAAAGATAATCATATGTCTGCATATACTAGGTGTTAGATGAGTTATCTTCTATGTGATTAATGGTGGGAAGTTTAATGTTGGTTAGGAGGGTTGATTGAGTTTGTGTACGATGAGGAAGAGTTTAGAATTGTTTGGGGACAAAGGGATGAGAGAGGCAAGTGAAGCCATGGTGTCTACATTTGTTAGATGATCAAGGGTGGTTTGGATTTCATAATGGTCAAATAGTTGTAGTAAGTCTTCGACAATGGTTTTGTATTTTTGTAGGACCTCATTTTTACATTGATAGATCCCTTTGATTTGATTAATGAAAATTTGTGAGTCTCCGTAGATGCCAATAATTTATACACCAAGAAAAGCAATGTCAAGTCCCATGATGAGAGCCTCATATTTTACCATGTTATTAGTACATTCAAAATTTAGTTTGAAGGATAACGAAATAGGAGTGTCCTAAGGGGGTATTATGAATATTCCGATGCCTCCCCCTATTTGCATTTGTTATCTCGTTTTTAGCGATTTTAGCTAAAATTGAGATAACTAGAGATTTTTTTTGACAAAATCTCCTAAAAATGCCCTTTGAAGGAGATTTTCAGGTTTCCATTGCATGGAAACATGTATTTTACATGCTTCATGTCTATTGTCTTCCGAAACCCGATTACATCCCAGTGTATCAGGTTTTGGAACTCAGGAGCATTGGAACACACCTTTCAAAAAGCATGCTTCATGTTGCTTGTTTCGAAACCTGAAACCCGAACCTTTCCTTTGTATCGAGTTTTCGGAACTTAATAACATCCAAACATGTCTTTTGCATGCTTCATGTCAGTTGGTTCCCGAAACTTGATTTGATAAGAAAACCTTTGTATCAGGTTTTTGGACGTGCTAAGCATGATGACATGGCATTAATGTCGAGTTGTCGGTTAGTTGGCACACATGTCGGAGGAGGTGTAATAAATGCTAGGGCTTTATAAATAGGTTGATTTTACACGTCATTTTTACCTAGACATATTTTCGTTGCGTGGATTTTTCATACATGCTCCTTTGACCTCCAAACCCGACTAACCTCTTGATTGATTTCATGATCCGTCTTCACCATTTTTGAATTTATTGAAGGTATTTTTCTCTTCTTATCATTTTGTGGCCTTTGGGGTTGTTTTTGAAGTATTCATTCGGCGTTTTTCCTCTTTTCTTTTTCTTCCCTCCAGGTTTAGGGTTTAGGGTTGTTTTCTTCATTTTTGATGTATTCCCATGAAACCTCTGGTTTAAAATTCATCCTTTGGGTGTTTTCTTATTTTTCCCATGGGGTATACTCTTTAGATTGTTGAGAAGAATCTTAAAAAAAACTAACTTACCAACTTGGTGGAAATTTATTTGTTCTGACATCCCAGAAACCCGACGTCTTTGTTTCGGGTTTTACAGGGTGTCTAACATCCTTTGGTTTCCACAGAGTATCAAGTTTCTCCAAGTGCTTAGCACCTCCCAACTTCCGCTTGTGTCGGGTTCCGTAGAGTGTTCAACACCACATGATTTCCACCTTTGTGTTGGGTTTCATGAAGTGTCCGACATGACCTAGTTTCCAATATACACTTTGCAGTGTTTTGGGTTTCACGAAGTGCTTGACAGGTCTCAAAGTCCGATTAGTATGGTAGGTCTGTGGGGTTGCTCAACAAGCTTCCAAGCCCGATTGTTCAATCAGAAGTTATCTAGGCATTATTTCTTCAAGACTTCTCATGTCGGATCCTGGATCATCTAAGGATAAGTCAGACAGGTCGGAAAGATGAAGTATAAGTACTAGAAGATGGAGTCCCCTTCCTACATAGACTGCAATTACGACATCTAAGACACGAGAGCTTGGTAACATAGACATGGAGGAATTTTGGAACAGAACCAAGGATTCTTCTCAGAGTCCCTGGATGAAGTCAATAACCAGCAGTGGCCTCCCTCTTGTAGTAGGATTCCCAATGTTTACTCAATGCCCCGAGTTCATTCTGGCTTGAGCTTCCAATTATGACTTAGATTCTCACTCAGTGAAAAATCAAACAGGAGAAGTCATAGTGAAGTTGGATGGGAGTTACTTTGGTGACCTCTTAAGATTGCCCAAATTTGAGGAATATGTTAATGTAGATTTTAAGTCGGCATAAAAAACCTGGGATAAAGATCAAGAAGACTGCAACAGGCATGTGAATAAAAAGTTCTTGATCAAGGCCAAGCCAGCTGTCTCTAGGTTTCCCAAGTTTGTCCCCAAGAGTGATTTCATCCTTGAAATCAGTGATATTATCACCCTGCTGAGTCAAGTATTTGGACTCCCGAGTCAAGATACTTCCAAGGGTGGATGTATTAATTCATGGTCATTATAAAGAAGAACGAACAAGGGATCGATTGGAGCAGTCTTATAAGTGATGAGATTGATTCCCAGATGAAGACAGTCTTGACTACTGGCAAGTTCTATATGTCGTCATACGTTACCTATGTAGTAGCTGGAATGAGAAATTACCCAGGATTAGATGCAAAGGGAAGTAGGTCAACAGAACATATATATCGGTATTTCCCTCAGCTGATAATGAAGGGGTCCAAGGATCAATTCAAAAGAGTGAATGACACCTTATTTTATGAAAACATCTGCATGCTAAACCCTGATTTAAGGAAAATAAGAGTCTCTAATGAGGCATGGGCCGAAGTATCGAAATGGGGTTGTATCTTCTTGCAATTCAAGAAGTTCACATACCTTCGGTGGTCATGTACCTAGGTGATCCTTTCTGTTTTCCCAGGTTCCTAGGTGATAAGCTGATCCTGATGGAGTTGGTTAGACAATTGTTGGATTTTCACAAATTCCAATAGAGTAAGCACAAGGCCGTCGTCTCCTTCCCTATTTCCATCGGAAGGTACACATGCTCAATAGTGGTTAAAGCCAAGAATGTGGTGCACGAGCTGCAAGACAAGTTGAAGAAGCACATGAAGCACAGAGATGGGTTTGATTTCCGAGGAGTCCTTAAGTCATACGGGACCTTATATCTACATGTGCCCAACGTAGAAGACATTTGGGTTGATCTTCGAGATGAAGTTGTCATCCGAAGAAAGGACAATAACAGGTTGACAATTGAAGAAATCCAGATGCTAGATTTATCTGACATCCCAGAAGGCACCACAGATAATGAGAGTGTCCTTGATGCCTCATATGATGGATTAAATGAAGACCAATATGTATTCCCAACCATTGATTGGTCCATTGCTGAGAAAGCTTCTATCGTAGGAAGAGCTGCTCAAATTCTTTCCCGTACTAAGGTGTGGCTCATTTCTTGGGGAATGAGTTATAAAGAAGGGATTTTTTCAAAGCTAGCTACTTTGGAAGCGGGACCCTCCAAGGGAAAAAAGGAAAAGGATAAGAACCCTTCCAAGAGGCCAATAAAGGTTAAGTTTATTAGAAAGGGAGAAGAGCAAGGGAACACATCAGTGGCCACTCTCCCACAAACGGTTGAGGTTCTTGATTCACCTCCACCACCAGAACTAGGAAATATTCCTTTAGGAGAAGAGGTTGGTCAACCTTTCATTCCCCTTTTGGTTGATAGTTCATCAGAGGTAAGTCTTCCTCTTATCTCTCAAGCTCTAATTTCAGAATCATTACCTCCCCCCATTCAACCTCCTTTGCTTCAGGTTTCTTCACCAAGTTCCTCAGCCATGGCCAACATCTTCTCTGGCCTCTCACCTCTCCCCACTGGACCCAAGATAACCATGGATATGCCTCCTCCTTCTGCGCCTTCATTCCCTGAGTCCATTTCCATGGACACTACTCTTGCAGTGACCACCACTCCACAAGCAAACCTTCCTCCACCTGAAGATGTGACCGTAACACCTACAATGGGAGCAACTTCTTCCAATACACCTCAATGGTTAATAGATCAGACCCCAAGGAAGAGGAAGGTGGTAGTTCCCCTACCAGCCTTTGATTTCAGTTCCCTTAAGGTCACTCCTACCAAGTCTGCCAAGAAACCCAAAACAATTTCAAGAATTTCAGTGGACGCATCAGGGCATAAGTTTGCGGTAAATTTCCACTCCCGCGACTGACAAAACCAAGGATGATATAATGGTCACCGATTATCAGATCATGAGGGTAGATCTAGGAAAAGTAACAATGGAGGGAGCACAACAAGATGCACAAGATGCCATGAATGTGTTGTGCCAGAAGCTGAAGGAAACAAAGGCAAATAGAGATGAGCTAAAAGAGAAAGTAGAGCAGCTTGTGAGTACTACTCAAGCTCTCAAAGCCTCTTGAGTCAACACCATCATCCTCTACTCCTATCAGGTTCGATTTCTCATTGGTACCCATGATTGAGAAGATTAATGAGAAGGGGAGAACGGTCGATGAATGGATCTAGAGGCTGCTCCTGTAAGGAAAAGAGGTCATTAATGACTCCGTGGAAGTCTACAAATCCTTGGAGGATATAAATAAGGATGGCAAGAAAATGGATGATGAATTTTCAGCAAAACCTAGAGTTAACTTTTGAAGCTCTCAATACGTTGAAACAGGTTCCGTCCCACGTCTTGGTCGAAGAAGGCATCATTCCACATGGGGACAAGAATTTTCAACTGACCAAAGCCATTAGATTTAGAATAAAGATTCTCAATGAAGCTTGCAGAAAATTGAGGGAATCAAGAGATCAATTGGTTGATGGCACAAATGACATAGAAGAAGAGCTAATCAAGATCTGTGCTAAAGTGTTGAATGAAAGCTCGAGTATTTTTCCCGTTGATGATATTTACAAGTAGATCCAAGAATCAATTCAGCATGAACCAACTGATGGATTTAGCCTGGAAATCATTGATAGGTTCGTGAAGATTGAACATTCTTTGGAAACACTGAGGAAACTCAACAAGAGACTGAAGAAACTTCCTGGTAACGCGAGCGATACTCAGGAAACGTGTGAAGTCCTGAGTGATCATTCCACCGTGCTTGATGAAGATGAGATGCAAGGCATAATCTGAAAGTTCCAAGAATTTTGGGACAAGCAGGCTTTCTGGAGGAAGAAAAAGATGATGAAACAGAATAGGCATAATGTTTCATGTCATTTCAATCCTGAAATTGACATGTCTTTTTCATTTTCGTTTCGTCATGTAGGAAGAAAATTTTGACTTGGTCTCCTGCGTGAGAGTCAAGCAAAATAGGACTCTCATTAAAAGGACTATTTTCTAGGATTTATCCTATTTTATCTCAACTCCTTTTATTATAAATAAGGGATGCTTATGCATTCCAAAGGGTTGATATTTTTGGAATATTGAGAACTATTGTGAAGAAGAAAGACTTTGTGTTTTCTTTTAATCATTTGAGGAATAAAACGATGCTATTTTGCAAACTTTGTGTTGTGAGATGTATCTTTCTTAAGATATTGTTCTTATGTTCATAATCTTAAGCTATTCTTTGTTTAGCATCTTGATTGTTCTAATCATTTCAAACATTACATTTGTTATCTAAAGCTCATATGATTATTTTGTGCTCTGTGTTTACTCGAAAGAAAATACGTTCCTCTCATTTCCTTTCCATTGTGTTTCTTCCATAATAATAATTTCCTTTCTAATCCTTTCCATTTATAAAAACAACAACATCTTCACCTAGTGTGGATATGGATTTCGGGATTCTATCCCAACCCCAATGGTTAGATTAGTGTGAATACTATACATATTATTTCATTGTGTTTTAGATTAGTAATAAACAGGCAGCCTCACCTGTCTTTGAGGAGGGATTTAATCCCATGTACTGTGGTTGAACCTCATATTTTGGCTTGACAAAATATCCAACTAACACATTTGGACCCATCAAAGAACAAGGTCATTTAAAGAGGGGTATTGTTGTGATTGATAGTGTTGATAGATTCGTCGGGGAAGTGTTCGCGAGGCGGTTGATTGGTAGGAAGGAGTTTCAACGAGCTGACCGACTATGACTAGCCCCTTAATGGATTTCTAAGAGATAAATTCAAGGTCAAATTTTGTCATGAGCATGAGCCATCCGGTGATACAATCATTTTGATACAACTTAAAATGCATAGATTTGAGTGGATTAAAGTTTTTGACAATGAATATTTCATGATTGAGAAGGTAATGACAGAGTTTGGAAGTTACTGAAGTACAAGACACAACATAAATTTTTACTCCTAAATAGCAAGTTTCATAATCATGAAGTGTCTCAAGCTAATGTAATAGACCACACGATCTTTACCTTGTTCATCTTGATGTGTCAAAGCATGGCTCCTAAGGCATGGTCAATCGTGGAGATGTAAAGATAGAAGGGCTCCCCCTCGCATGGATGTATAAGTACTTGGTGGCAATAAAATATACTATTTGAGGGCGTCAAAGGCATGTTGACAATTGTCATCCCATTTAAATTGGATGTCCTTTCTTAGAAGATGATGGAAAGGTTAACAATGGTATGATAATTGAGAGATGAAATGATGGATAGATGAAGCTTTCCTTGAAGGCTATGAAGTTGTTTGAGATTATATGGTGGAGGCATTTCGATAATGGATTTGGATTTGGCGAGGAAAAATTCAATTCCCCTGATAGATATAATGAATCCTAGGAGTTTTCTTGTGAGAACTCGAATAAGACAGAGAAATAACTGTAATAGATGTGCAAAGATCACGTCAAGAACAATTATGTGATCTCTTCGGTGTTTGGATTTACCTAGGAGATTGTCGACATAGTCTTCTATGGTTTTGTGGATAAGGTCATGGAAGATGTAGGTCATGACGCATTGATAAGTGGATCCTACATTTTTCAAGCCAAAGGTAGTTACTTTGTAGCAAAAATTTCCCCATGGGGTGAGATAAAATATGTCTTATGTTGATATTTTAGTGCAATAAGGATTTTATCGTAACCAGAGAAGCCATCCATAAGAGATAGCATCTCATGACATGTTATTAGGTCAATGAGATGGTTGATGTTGGGTAGGGAAAATCATCTTTAGGGAAAGTGAGGTTAAGGTATCAAAAGTACATACAGATGCACACTTTTCCAATGGCCTTAGTGATGGGTACAATGTTGGACACCCATTGTGATAATCGGTTGGTAGTATGAAGTTGGAAGAAAGAAGATCTTGAAGTTATTTTTGACTAATAATGCGAAGCGAGAATGCATCTACGAAGTTTTTTGTTGATGGGCATAACATCTAGGATAGTGATGATATTATGAATAATGTTATTTGGATCTATACCAGACATGTCACTATAGGACCATGCGAAGGCTTGAATATGTTTGGATAAGAAAGCGGTGAATTCTTGGATTTCACATGGATCTAAGGCTTGGCCAATATTTACGGTATGGATGGCGCTAGCTCACCATATCCTCCAAAGAGGGGTACTGGTCGAGGGGTGATGTGATGAATCAAACGAATAGCACCTATCTAATCTATATTGGCCACATGCATCTTTTTCTCTTACCGCTCTTCTGATTGATTGGTTGGTGTGCCAACATTTCATCTTCTCATCAACCATCTCATCATGTTACATAGTTGACAATGTGTGGTTTCGTGATGTTCCAATATTAACATCGGTGGTTGATTTGTTGAGAAGTGTGGATGTGTTGAGAGGTAAGGATTTATGAAGGTAGTGATTGTCATCCCCATGTAAGTTGGGATAATGTTGTCATTGTGGAAAATGAAAAATGTCAACAATGGGAGAGTCCTCTTTTACCATGTGTGGTAGTATGAGAGGAATAGTTTCAGTTTTACCATTAGCTTGATAGGTCAAAGGTTTAAGTGTGATGACATTGATTTAAAAAAGTCGATGGGATAGATCTTTGTATCATCAATGTCGGAGGATGAGTCTAATAATGGTGCTTGAGGTTCGATGTTGATGGATTAGAAAGAGAAAATTTGAAGCCGAGGTCATGTTTCTCGTGAGGTTTCCTTAAGTCTTCAAAGGGTAAGTTGTGTGGACCTTGTTCGTATCGACCCGCACCAAATCCCTTCCACTCACCGTGGTGGATGTAGGTTGGGGAAAATTGTGGTTTATATAAGAACAAAAAGTATGATAAGAATGGTTTAGTGTGAGGTTGGATCGAAGATGAGATGATTAAGCTAAATGTGAAATATATGTTTAATCTAATTGTTATTGTAGTAGTAAATAAATGCATTAATGAAGTACAAAAATTAACCCAAGAAAACTAAGCCAAAATATATGAAACCCTAAGTGCAAAGAGAGGGTAAGAAGCCTTAGGTGACTAACAAAAATCCCATTGGTAAAAAAAAGTGGAGAAGTGGAAAATACGAAGCACCTGACCGTCCGCATCGAAGCTTAGAAAAATGTAGATCTGGAAGAATAAGCTGGATCAGGCGCTGTTAGGAAAATATATTATTTAGTGCTCTATGATAGGATGTTATAATGAGTTGTATAGGATATTCTTGTTATGTATTGTTACGTGAGTAATAATTACCTTAGAATAGTGTTGGATAGTTAAACCTGCTTCCTATTTTATAGGAGCTTCATAAGTGTATATATTTTATCTCGTTTATTGGTTGGTGCAAATTTGTGCTTGTGCCTTCATCTGGCATCAGAGCGTGGCAGATCTATAAGGAAGCAGTGGGTTATTATGCGAGAAAATGAATGTGGAAATTCTTGGTCACTCAGACTATTAGAGGACGTAGTTTTTATTGCATGGACGTGAATTTTTTGACAGTCTCCGAGTTGTTGATAAACATGGCTCCTTATTTCCTTGGCAGACTTAAGATCTGTGAAATTCATGCATTGAGAGAGAGGGATGTATCAATTCAACATTCGATTATGCTTTTAATAGATCCATGTAATCAATTATAGTTGTGATTCAATATTGGAGTTGCTCATTTTGGATCCAAACTGCTTGAGATTGGATGATTCAACAGTGGAAGAGTATTACTATGTTGATTATAGTACAACCCGCTCATGGATTCAAGTCGTTCTACTAGCTATCTGATCGTGAATAACTATAGACCTGTCATATCTGCATTCGTGGATCGACTTGTAGACCTACATACTCCTTTATTGGAAGTGGCTCAACCTCCATGTACAATCAAAGGCGTGTTTTAATTTGTGGTCTCTCAGCCTCTAAATATCTCAGCTGCATCTCAAAGTCCACAAAGTAAGAGAATACCTTTACATTTGGGGCTTCTGTTAGATCTGTCAGATTATACGCATAGATTTTGAAGGGACCGTGATTTTCCATTCTATACGATGTGATTTTCTAATATTCAATGTGCCTGGGCCATGATTCTTGTTGAAACATACTCCTCTGCCTGTTATAGCCATGAATCTGCACATTTAGTTGAATTTATTTTCAAGTTACTTTGATTGCGAACTCATGGATATATGCATAAAAGAGACTGTTGATGGAGTGGACATTTGGGTATTTAGCCATTAGACCATGCTAGTGCGAGTTTTGATTCTACAATTTTCACGAGGATCTGTCTGTTTTAAGCACTTCTTATTCTCGTGTAACGTCTCCAGCAAAGTCAAAATATCATCCAAAGAAGCTCCAAATAGAAGATCCATGCGTCGATTTCACTTACTTTTCATTGCGGCTCATCTATGTCTTCCACATCAACAACTAGCCCATTAGCCAACCATATGTACTTCATTCATATTGTTACGGTAATGAGTAAGACAATTTATTGTGTTTGTCGTTTAGTTTTTCAATCGTCTTAATTGTGTTTTAAGAGTCTCTTCATTTTTAAGGGTGTTTTGTTTAAAATTTAAGTATTGTTATTTAGTCTTAATATTACCGTAGTCAAATGTCTAATGTATTGTTGTTAATAAGTTCTTTTTATAAAACAATAGTGTCCCCTGTTGTGTATGAAGTAAGTTCACTATAAAGTTTGTCAAGATACATGTCAAAGTGTAAGTATAAAAAGTAATTAAACATTATTTTTTAATTATTGTTTTGTAAGTCATCACATCATAGTCATTATAAAAAGAGTAAAAGTTGTCATTTGTGTCGTCAATAGTGTCATTGTAAATGTTGTAAAAAATAATTTTTTTTTGCCTTACAGACGTATTCTTGGTGTAATCGGCGTCCGAGTTATAATTGAGCTTCATGATCAAATTTGGCTCGATTAACAACACATCTATTGGTGGATGGAGGCCAATCAACAACCTCTCGTCGATTGCCAACCGATAGGGCCGCATGAAGGTTTGGTGACATGTTTGTTTTAGGTTTGCAGCGTGTGCTTTTCATTTTATTTTTTAGAATTCCGATTCTAGTGTGCTTGATTTGTAGTGTTCTGGTTGAATAAGTGGAAATTTCACATTGAGGGGAAAAAAGATCCAATGTTCCATTTCTAGTTTTTCAGGTTTTTATGTATGTATGAGCAACGGAATTCAACAGATTTTCCTATGTTATTTCCTGCAGTGAAATGTGATGAGGGCTAATAATAGTACTTGACACATCATGCTGTGGTTGTAGGTAAACCACTTGAAAACCTTCATTTGTGGTTTGTGGTAAACCACTTGCAAAAACCACCATTCTCGGTTTGTGGTAAACCGTTTGTAAAACCATCCCCGAGGTTTGTGATCATCCCGTGAAAATCACCGGATCATGAGCGGTGCAAGTAGAAAGGAAGGTTTTCCCCATGTTCACACTAAGGGGGGGAATGTTAGGAAAATATATTATTTAGTGCTCCATGATGGGATATTATAATGTATTGTATATGATATTCTTGTTATGTATCGTTACGTGAGTAACAATTACCTTAGAATAGTGTTGGATAATTAAACTTGCTTCTTATTTTATAGGGGCTTAATAAGTGTATATATTGTATCTTGTATGATTTCATGTCATGATGAATATAAGATCCTTTATTTGTTGTTGCAAATATGTGCACGAGAGGGATAGGGGTGCATGCAGTCGCTTAGGCATGTTTCTGGGCACACGGAGTGCATGGAAAAGATCTGAAAACCTCCTTTGAGTGATTCTTGCGCAGTGGGTCAAAGCATATAACTATGTCCCACATTTTTGTAGTTTTTGTACTTTCAGAAAACTATGTCTGACAACCAAAACATGACCAAACACATATAAAATGACCAAACATGCATTTTTAAGAGGCTATAAATACCAGGTGCATGGCATCAAAATTTACTGATTTTTTAAATTTTTATAGTATTTTTAATTATTTATTTACTAGTCGATTTTAAAATATTTATGGCCACAAAGTGGGACACACTTATATGCTTTGACCAGTTGTTCGTTTTTATTTTCCTTGGTCGTTATGAGGTTGCATAGTGATCGCCAAATTCGTTGAAACATGCAATGAAGTATTGACTGTAAAACCCTCAAATAAACATCAAATCCTAAAAATAAAGATGCGAGAATGAGGTGTCGAAATGTCCTTAGTCATCCTGATGTAGAATGAGGTCTGAAATACATCTCGGACCCAATATAGTTCTCTCTCTCTTTGTGTGTGTGTGTGTGTGCACGCGCGGGGTTGTTCCCTAGGTGGCTCTTGTGCATGTCACACTTGATAGCGAGCAAAGTAGCTAGATGTAAAGAAATGTAATAAATGTGTGCATGGAATATAATGCACTTCCCTTCTATGAAGTGTATGCAAAAATGACCATCCCTTGCGTCCCTTGGATGGTACTAGATGGATGCAACCTTAGGTTGTGATAGCTAATGTTTAGTGCTTGGTCCTTTATTATGATCACATAACTTTATATTTATATGATTCTCTTGCTTGAATTTCATAATTAACCCTAAAAAGGATGACTACTAAAAATATAAGATGCTCAAATAGATAGAAAGGACCCAAAAGATGTAATATTACTGAGGGAGTTCTTGGTTTGGTCAAACCTATCCCTTTGGTCTGTATTGGCACTGCTGAAGTGATGGGAGCATCTTGTATAGCCTTTAGGTACATTCCCTCTGCCTTATATGTCAGGGCAGTCATTGAAGTCCCAGTCCTACTGGTAGCTGTTGTCCATTCATCAATAATCTCAGTGGTTGGTTTTTACTAGGTAATTGGGGAGCTTTCCCATTTAAGGGATCCATTTTATCAACTCCCTCTTTGAGGAGGGAGATCTTCCCCAAGATATTCAAATCTCTAAACTCATTTAACACCCTTTTATTTTGGAGGGAGAGATCCATACCTTTCACTTTCAACCAATTCAAGGTCCTTCTCATTACATCAACTATTATTTTATGAGGGTTATCTGACTCTTCTTCTCCCCAAACTATGGGAGTGATTGATTTTGATTCCAACTTTTGGTCAATATAATATTGACTCACCACATCCTTATCATCTGTTATCCCTTGAGGAACTACAACAATTTTAAAATCAATGACCTGCCTTAGGGTCATCCTAGAAAAGTCTCTGAGTTTGACTTCTTCTTCATCTATATAATTCATCCAATAATATTCAAATTGGGGTTCATGCTCATCTGAACTGACAACCCATCTAAGGTCATACTTGGGTCTAGGCATAATTTTTTCCATACTAAACCTCTCCATTTCTTCTTCCATTAATCTAGCCTTTGCAATAGTTGAGTAGGAGTATCTTCCAATCTTGATAGGGAACTTAATGTTAGTCTTATGTTTCCCTACAATGATTTTATGTACTGGTGCCAACTTCCTTGAGAGTTCAATTAAAGCCCATTTATCATCCACATACCTAGGAAATTTTTATGGATGCCCCTTGAATCCACTCACTCTGATATATGTGAAGAATATGTATTGAATGAAAATGCAACCATATTATAAGATAACAATCCTAGCCTCAATGAGATAATCTATATTGTTCCCACTCTGGTTTAAAAAGGTAGACTACAGGAGCAATGAATGCATCATTCACTAGCCTAACATTTCCTTTCCATTTATCCAATCTTAGTTGAGGATACACATCATATACTCTATGGTCTTTAAAACTTGCATTTCGTGGTAGACTAGGGCAAGACTTGCAACATGCAATGTTGTAGATCAGATAAGACATCATGTAGAATTGGATGTTGTATGTAACACCTATTCTGATCTTTGTGGCTATTTCCATAAGTTGGGCATGGATTGATGCTTTGATATGAAAGTTTCCCAACAAATTGTCCTTTTTCCTCCAAGATAACCCTTATGAAAGGGCACATCCACTCATGAAACATGTAAGCCATGTCTATCCCTACCATTCGACTCAACATCACAATTAGGTCCTCAACTTCCTCAACAAATAGGGCCTTATTTAATCTCTTGGGAATTATTTTGACAGATGGTTTCTTAGATTTCAACCACTGGGTATTCAATAATGCAACATAGTCATCATGTTTAGCTTCATAATTAGTTTGTGTTGACTCAATGGTGGCAATGATTGGTCTATCCACCTTTGGTAATCCTAGTATCACCTGAAAATCTTCTGGTGTTAAAGTTAATACCCTTTCCCCACTTCCATCCAACACTTATTTATTCACTAGATCATAGTTTTCGGCACACAACCATACAAGTTCTGGAGAATGTATGGAAAGTGGGAAGGCCGTAGCTAGGGAAATTATACTAGCATCAATAGCTGCCATCCATTTTCTTCTATTTTGGGCATGGAGTCTTTGTAGGAAGTCCTCTAAATCAGCATTTATCAATTTTGTATCCATGACTATGTCTAGATTGCTAGTGATACTAGACGTCATGTGGAAACTAGACTCCATAGGATTCATCTTATAGATTTCAATTTCCCCTCTTAATTATTTGCAAATCACAGATCAAATAACAAGAATATGAATGCAATGTAAGAACTCACCCATTTCTCATAAGCTTTCTGAAATTCCTCCCTGCACCTATGGCTCCAAATCCTCTAGCTCGAACATACTTCTCCACAGTCAATTTTTCTCTCTATGTTGTAAATTTAACAGAGCTAGGGCTTCTAATTTCTTGCATGTAAGGTAGTAATTTGAAATGATATATTTTTTTGTCCACTTTTTGTAATTTGAAAGGAGTGATGGGAATGCGGAGTTTATTTGCATTTTTGTCCACTTTTTTGAACGAGTGCAACACTGCAAGTTTGACCCGAACACCCGCTTATTGAATTTTCTTGAAACGTTGACACGTGTCCTTTGTCGGGTTTTGGGCATATATTTTCACTTTGCACTTCATCAGGTGCATGATGCAAGAGTGCATAAAAAGTTTGTCTCCCCACTCCAATAATATTTGTACACGTGTTTACCTTTTTAAGCGGGAGTGTATTTTCACTTTACACCATATGACTTCAAATATTCCTTGGAATATTTGATCGGGTCTTGGGTTTTATTTGCACTTTGCATGTTATGTAAAGTTTTTAAATATGCAAGAAAATCCCAAATAGTGAAATCAATCGAAACATGGCACGTGCCTTCGAGCGTCGAGAAATAAAATATAGTTTGAATAAGGATTAACAAAGGACGATACATGGAGATTTTGCAAGGGTTGATCCGACTATTTTAATAGGTTTTACACAAAAATCTTCTTATAATAACATGGTTATGACTACCTCATATGGATAAGAAGATTCACACCAGATTTATTGCACTAACACATGATTTTTCTAGGTTTAGCATGGGTTTATCCTTTGAACACACATATTTCAGAGTTCTAGAAAACATGACATGAAATTTTTGGAGGCACATTAAAGACTAAGGGGCAAGCTCAAAACGAGAACCAACACAACCAAGGTGTTGTTCTTATCCAAGGAACTATGCTCCTCATACATGGTAGAAGTTCCAAATGCTCCATGAAGGAATGATGTATCTGATGTAGAAGTGAAGAAAGAATGTGGAGGGTCCTGTAACTGAGTAGAAGACTGCCTGATGTCTGATGAGTCCTGAATCAAGATGCCTACTCCTTGAAAATTTTGAGGTGGACTAGAAGTAGGTGGATCAAGAAATAACTCCTCTAAAAATGGAAGGTGACAAGGAGATGGTGGAGGTGGGTCCCCATCACTATTGTAGTCATTTGTGCTAGAAGAGAAGTTATCATCAGAAATGTGCTCAAGCTCAAAAGTGTCATCAAGTACAGTGAATCTAGTGAAGAATATGAAGGAGGAACAAAGTGAGAGAAGGAATATAGCCAAGTCTGATGATCGACTACACCCACTGCAATGATAGTGTCACTATGTAGCTCTTTAACATAGACTGAATCTGGAGTGAACTCAACCCACATGCCCTAACTAAGGTGAGTAATCGAAGACTGATAAGAGATTAGTTGATAGTGAAGGAATACTAAGAAAATTATTGAATGTTCCTCCATCCACTTCAACAAACCCTCTCCCAAAAACTTGTGAAGAACTGTTGTCACCCAATCATATAGTAGACATGTCACATGGATCTAATGAAGTGAACTCCATGTGTGAAGAAGCCATATGATGTGAAGCACTAGAATCAATAACCCATGTAGGAGGTGGTGGTACAATTGTAACTAGGGATCTCCCTTTTTCTCCTTTCCCGATTCTTTCTCTTTCCCTTTTCCATTGGTATTTATATTGGAGGATTCATTGGTTGATGAAGACTGTTTGGAAGACTTAGGTTCACCTATCTTGTTCTTCTCAAGAAGACTTGTGAGGTGGTAAATATGATTCTTCAAACATTTGCTTTCATCATGTCTTCCTTTACAATACCCACATTTAATTGTTTATTTCTTATACTTATCACTAGAAGAGGAAGTTTCGAGTTGGTGTAGAGGTGGAAGAATGTTGATATTTATTTATTGATCCTTGTTACTATGTTTATAATCTTTTCTAATGAGGCTTTACGTTTTCCATTCTTGGAAATGAGAACTTGAGGTTTGGATGAATCCAAGGTACCTATTTTAATTAACTTTTCTTTCTCCTTAGTTAAATTAGTAATGAATCCATTCAAGGATGGAATAGACCATGTGGCTCTAATCTTGGTAGCATAAAATGTAGAAACAAATACAGTAGTAATTTTGAACCTAGTTTGGAAAGCATGGAAATAACAAGTTGTTCATCCTTATTTTCTGCTCCACATCCTTTTAACTGCAATTGTAAGGACTTGAGCTTGGTAAATAAATATTTCAAGGTGTCAAAGTTACTAGGACTTAAGTTGATAAGTTCTATTTCTATCTCATGACTCCTCATATTTTCTATTTTTCCAAATAATCTTTCTAAGGTTTTCCACACCTCGTTGGGAGATTTGGCTAACTCTATGTGAAAAAGGAGTTCAGTTTACACTTTGAAAGACACAAAATACCAAATGATTCATCACACTTATTAAACCACTTAACTTTTTCTGCATCTGCACTAGGCTTAAGTTCTAACCCCATTATGATCTGGTACAACCCTTTAGTTTTGATTGCAATGGTCATTTTGATTTCCATTCATTGTAGTTAAAATGTGTAAGAGGGTTAATTGTACTTAGATCCATGACTACAGAAAGATAATTTGTGGTAGTTTTTGCAGAAAATAAAGAAATGTGTGGAAAGAAAGAAGTTTCAAACAAGAGAGGAAACACACTATACACCCCCTAGAAACTATATCAAGAAGCCCCCACAATTTGGCACTTTATAACTTAGTGCATTTTACAAAATACATAGGTCCAATGCTTTGGGAAATAAAAAAATATTTAACTTTTGCAAAAATGGCACTCGATATCAAGCTACCAATCAAAATTTTTACAATAACTATTTCCCGTAAATAAGCCCTATTTTAAATGAATTTGCACTAAACTTGAAATGTACTTTTTAAAACTAAAAATACAATTTTAACAAAAGAAGGAGAAGGATTTTGATGAACCCAAGTATAATCCCTTCACCGCGGTCCCTAAATTTCCGCATGAGATATGAGTGTAGAAAACATCAACGATGCGAGACTAAAAAAATAACCCAAGCCGGATCTTCATGCATGTATGGGCTATTAATTTTTTTGTAGGCTGAAAATGCCTCTGGATCGGAAAAACTCCCTTTGCAAGTCTAAACAAGCATGCAAAGAACTACCACATGTGAACACACCTTTCATATGTTTGTAATCACCTAGATCTGGATAAATCTTCCAGTGATCCCGATAATGATTTAGGTCCTACAAAAAATTAATCTCTAGAATTGTATATGTACTATACAAATCCTGTAAACCTCGAAATCCTACAAAAAGGTTATATACCTAGAAACCAGGAAAAAATAGCACCAAATAACACCCAAATACTTGGAAATAATGACCTCAAATGAATTTTTTTTTAGAATAATAACCAGACAATCTCAATACCAACTTGGCTCTGATACCATATCGGAGAAGCGCTAGATCTACTGGTTTGAAGAATGCACATGTGAATGATGCAAGATGTAAATTGTTCTAAGACAAAAAAATGCAAGCTTACAAGATTGAAAATTACGAAAAACAAGAGAGATAATTTCAATAACACAGAAATAGCTCCAACTTAATATGATCAAATAGAATAGTGTAAGAGATGTACATATAGGAGGTGAATGTGTAACCTCCTCCTAGAATCATGACAATCTCCACCTAGAATAGTGGTAACCAACAACTAGAATGGTGTAGTCAAGTGGTGACTAACACCTAGAATAGTGTAGTCAAGTGTACACCTAAGAAAGCATATCCCATAAGTGTAGGGAAACTCCAAATGAGGTGGAATATCTCGAGTAGGATAATACTAATAAAGCGAGGAAAATGAATCGTACACTAATAGGTCGGGGCACCTAGAGGGGATGAGGGCACTTGTCGTTGGTGTCTTAGCTGGGCGTTGGTGGCTAGGATGATAAATGCCAAAGTATAAAAAGGAAGACTGAGCTAGTAAGGGTGTAAGACCAAGAAAAGTGATAAAAAAGAAAAGAAAGGTGGCCAACAACATGGGTTAATTAGTAATTTTCTCACTTAGGAATCATATGAATAGTAGTATGTAATCAAGACTAAATAATTACCCAAAGTGTGTGATTTTGTGTCCACATTTGTCCCCACTTTATGTTGGTGAGCGGAAAAATCGGTAACATAAAATAGATAAGAGATGCAACCCTGAGAACCATGTAGATCAATGCAAAGGAGCGTGTCGAGGGACATGAAAAAGTGTGGAATGATAAAAATGTGAAGTGTGGATGCTAAGGAGGAGAAAGTGTAAAAATGATGATGAAAATGAACCTAGGGTAGAAACATATGTGTAGATGTCGTCTTGTGCACATTGTTGATGTCGCTTGTTTGTTATATGTGATGTTGTGAAGATGTTGACTACCACTTCCCATACAAATGTAATTGTAAAAGAAAAGAACAAACAAGTAGGTAAATACACATATATATGATCAAAATGTGTAAAAAGTATGTAATGAAAGCATGTAAAATACAAAAATGTGAAAAAGGAACATGTGCACCTGATTCGTGATGAGGAAAGAGTGTAAAAAGGATCCTGAAGATGTTGTAAACGAATGAGTTTTTCAGGAGATCTCATGCTAGTTACGTCGGCCGTGATTTTTAGGGGTGATCTCATGCCAATGATATGGATGAAGTGTAGGGAGAAGAGTACGTTATTATCCTATAACCTATAATCGCTTCTCGTAATATAGGACACCACTGTAGATGGTGTGAAAAATTTGATCTAATGCAAAAGTGCTAAGGACTATATGCCCTGTAAAATCCGTTGTGTGTGGAGTTCTATAGACTGCAAAACTACCCAAATGCTATGTAATTTCTCCCTAGTTAAAGGTATCCAAAAAGGGTCATGTTGTGCTAAGGACCCAATTTTGATTCTGATCCCTAAAACCAAAAAATGTGTTGTACTTGGTAAGGGTCGTTTGGGGTGCATGCAACGTCATTGAAGGAGTATGTGGCCCAAAAGAGGACCGACCGCTATGCTAAAACTATACCCTGTAGGGGGAAGGGGATGTGCTTGGTAGAAACCAAGGCACACATAAACAAAGTGTCTGGGAGACAAGTGTTAGTACAAGAAAAACAAACATGCATGTTTAAGACAAAATGTATGTTACACAAACAATATGTAAGGTAAGATGTAAGAAGACAATGTAAACATACAAGAATATAATGTAGACCACACAAAGTGCGTTGCAAACATGGGACACCAATCATGATGTCACAAGAAAATCAAGGCCGCGAAGCTTGAAGTAGATGTGTACACACAAGACAAAGATAAAAGCCCGCAAACAATGGCATAAAAATAAAACATAATGAAAAGCAATGTAACAGATAACCATGGAAGTATATATTCTTACAAAATAAATTCTTCACACGAGGCACCCGTTAACATGTTAGAAAGATAAAAAAGTATGTCAAAATGTGTATAATATGATAATGTAATGTGCTATGAAACAAAATGAAACAATAACACATGTAATGTATGAAAGTGGATGCCCCAGAGCCTTTGTGGGACTGGTAATATGTACTGCGCCAAGCATCCATCCTGCATGTAATAGATCTATATAATTTGTGATCACAACTAGAAAGGAAAGTGAACACGCATGTGTGTATGATAAAGATAATGACATACAAGATATCTATCTAGCATGTGTAATAGAGTGAACATGTAATAAGTAAATGTTAACAAAAGTAAATGCAACCAAGATATGCACGATATCTATGGATGATATGGAATGGAATGGAATGCGAAAGTGTGAATGATGGGAGCTGCATGCCCCTCGAGTGGATGTGTATGTACGAGATGAGGTTCATTTATATATTGCCTCTCAAAAGTTTATAATGAACTGTAAACAAGTGTGCATCATTGGGAAATGATTTGAATGTGCGTACTAGGAAGATATGATCATCAAAGTGCAAAATGTAGAGTGTAAACTTGTGAATGAATGAGCGAGTTGATTATACACTTGAGTGTGATGAGGTCCATTTGAGATCTATACCCTCAACAGTTGAGTATGGACTGTGGAACTAGAGTGCGTCATAGGGTAATGACCTCAACTTGTAGAAGTAGATGTAAGGGAGAGGTAGTGCAAATGTGTATAGTGACTGAAACACAAAGTATATAGAAGATTCTGCGAGAGAAGATGTAATAAGTATATGATGCACGATGTGTGAATTATGTAGTGTGTAAATTCAAATGTATAAGGTGTAATGTGTGAGGTTCATGTATATAGTATTCCCTCAACAGTCAAGTGCGAACCAAAGCACAAGACTGCATCATTGGGAAATGATGATACAAGTGTGTATGTTGTGTGTAAAAGTAGAGATATGAAATGATGAGTAGATAATACGCTTGTTGATGCTATGTGGGGAAGAGATAAGTGCTATGCCCCTAAGTATGTGGTGATGAGCATGATAAAGTGCCATTGTCTAGAAGATCATAATTTTCCAAATTGAAGTTGATTGGAGCAACGTTGGAGACTTGATAGGAAAAAATATGAGGGGGATCATATAAGGAGCTGTTGTGATGTAAGGTGTAAATGGTCATTGCATATTCTTCATCGGTGAAAGGTCTTGTGGAGACATCCATGTGCATACCAATGAGTAATATTTTTAGAATATCCAGGAGATGAATCATTGACAATAGAAATACTACCGAATGGAATGGTAAAAGTGATAGAAGTGTGACCGGAGTCTAAAATATCCCCAATATAGTCAAGCCAAGATTTCCTGAGTATCAATGGAGAAGTACGAGGGGTACGTGCAACGAAGAATACTAGATGAAAAACACGAAGACCATAAGTGATCGTAATGTGACAATATCCATGCTAGAAATGTGGTAAGCGATCCAAGCCTAGTTAAGCCATCATATGTGTAAATAGTATTGAACAAGTACGATCCACCGGAATATGATGCCAATAAGAATTGTTGATTAAGAGTGTGCATGTGAAAGGAGGTGGTATAGTTGCAGATTGCTAAGTAGAGGGTGAAACAATGTCCAAGGTATGAACAGACCCCTGATAAAGTACCATAACATTAGTAGGAGGGGTATTGAATTTGTATTCACTAGGACCATCGACCATGAAAGTTTCATTGAAATAGGAGTCATATATATCGATAGGAGTGAAATTAAGTTTTCCTAATGTGTCATCAGTATGTTCAACAATATCAAATTCCTCATCGAATCTTTAAAATCATCTCGTGCTTAGGATTGTCATGTTGTATAGTTATGTCGAAAATATTGCTAAGAGGTGTACTAGATGTAGAGGTGAGAGGCACCTCAACATGAGAAACAATAGTGTAGAGTGAAGAAGATACTATGGGTGAGATGATTGTAGTAGTATGAGTAGAAATAGCCGGAATGCTTGGAGCAACGGAAGAGACTGTGAAGTGCTAGATTGACCAATGTCATATGTATCAATACTACTATATGGAATAGGTTGTGAAGGAGGAATATGCATAACAATAACAAGGTCTATGCGATAGAATTTGAATGGTTCAGGATCTATAGTAATAGTATGTTCATATCCATCATGTAAGAATTTGACACATTGGTGTACAATGGATGGAATTGTTTGCATTACATGAATCCAAGGTCTACCTAGTAATATATTGAATTGAAATGAAGCATCTATAACGAATAAGTCTGTGAGGACAGTCTTAGGCCCGACTTGAATATGTAATGAAATAGTTCCTAGGCATGTGCGAGTAGTTGAATCATATCCCCGAATAAGAGTATAATTCTTAGAAATTAGATTATCATTAATGCCCAATTTTTTGAGAAGGGAATGAGCACATAGGTTGATGACCGATCCATTATCAATAAGTACACATTTAATGCAAGTGGTGTCGATAATAGTGGTGATAAGCAAAGGTGCACATGGATTGTTATTAGCAAATGATGATATGTCCTCATTAGTGAATGATATAGAATGTGGAATTTTTTGAGATTGAATGAGGTGTGTGAAGGATACCAAAGAATTATCACTTTCTATATGAATAGAATGGATGAAATCCTCTAATGTTTGAATATAATTAGGTGCACCTTTGCAATAGTCATAGAGGGATATTTTGGCCAAAGTAATATTAATTTCTTCAATGATATCATAGCCCTTAGAAGTAGTAGGAGGAGCCAAAGAAGTGATAAGTACTTGAATAAAAACAGGTGGATTTGTAGGAGGAAGAGTGCGGCGAGTAATTACTACATTTATAGAAGGATCAATTGGAGGCATAATTAAGCGAGGAGGATGCTGAGTACAAACTTGAATGAAATCAACAATCGTAGTAACCATGTTTGAAACCTTAGTGGGTGTGAAAGAAATATAGGACGATTGATTCATGACTTGATAAGGTGAAGAAATATTTAGAAGAAGAGGGTTTGATCATTTGGGTTCACCAAAATGATTAAGATAAATGTGAAATATATGGCTAATCTAATTGTTATTGTAGTAGTAAATAAATGTAACAATAAAGTACAAAAATTAACCCAAGAAAATTAAGCCAAAATATATGAAACCCTACGTGCAAAGAGAGGGTAAGAAGACTTAGCTTATTTACAGAAATCATGGAGGTGCATAGAGATGGAGAAATGGAAAAAAAACCTTGCATTTCATAGCAAAGCTAAAAAAATGCAGATCTGGAAGAATAAGTTAGACTAGGGCACCTGGAGAGGGACAAGGGTGACTGCAAGCACCCTAGGCCTATTTCTGGGTGCCTGGGTTTGCAAAAAAGCTCAAGAAACATCCTCTGAGTGGTTGATAGTTATTTCTTATTCTCCTTGGGTCGTTACGAGGTCACACAATGGTCACTAGTATCCTGTTATGAAGTATTGACCTATAAAACCCTCAAATAGACAACATACCGTAAAAAAGAAACATGCAAAATGAGGGGTCAGACTATCTTCAGCTGTCACAATGGTGAACTTATGACTGAGCATTGCACTACATCTTATACCTAATGTAGTTCTATGTGTGTGTGTGTGTGTGGAATTGTTCCCTAGGTGGCTCTTTTGCGTGTTGCACTTGATAGTGAGAAAAGTACCTAGATGTAAAGAAATGTAATAGATGTGTACATGGAATAAAATGAACTTACCTCTTATGAAGTGTATGCAAAAATAACCATCCCTTATGTCCCTTGGATGGCGCTAGATGGATGTAACGAATATCTTAGATGCTTTATGGATGCAACCTTAGGTTGTGATTATGATAGCTAATGCTTAGTTCTTGGTCCTTTATTATGATCACATAACTTTATATTTATATGATTCCCTTGCTTGAATTTCACAATTAACTCTGAAAATAATGACTACCAAAAATATAAGATGCTCAAATGGCTAGAAAGAACCCAATATATATAAACAAAGAATACTAAGGTCGGGGATCCCAAAGGGGATGAGGGTGCCTAATGATGGCATCCTAGTAAGCGTTAGTGTTCATGATGATAAATGATGAAGTATAAAAGGAATACTTGAGCTAGTAAGTGTGTAAGAAGAAGAGAAGTGTCGATATCAAAGAAAGGTGGATAAAGATATGGGTTCATTAGTAATTTTATCACTTAGGAATCATATGAATAGTAGTATGTAATCGGGACTAAATAATAACCCAAAGTGTGTGATTTTGTGTCTACAATTGATACATCCATAAACAAGTTGTGTCCAGAGGAAAGGGAGAAAGGAAATTTTATTTCCTACATAGGCTCATAGAGTGTTTGTTAGTCTAGTCTCCCATATGTTTTAGGCATAGAGAATGCTTCAAGAGTTAGAAGGAAAAACTCCCCCAATGAGAGATGTTGCATGATGTCTTCGAAGAATTGACCATCTAGTAG
Organism: Taxus wallichiana var. yunnanensis; assembly: GCA_018340775.1. Taxonomy (NCBI): domain Eukaryota; kingdom Viridiplantae; phylum Streptophyta; class Pinopsida; order Cupressales; family Taxaceae; genus Taxus; species Taxus wallichiana. The sequence goes on from CM031234.1 coordinate 173,424,297, forward strand.
TTTGGATGAGGGGATGGGAGAAATTGTAGAAGATTGATATGAAGACATATTATTTTGTAATGGAATTAGCATGTCGTTGGGTCATAGGTCATATGTTAGGATTTGAAGGAATTAGGGTTGGTGGGGACCGTGAAGGTTTTACCCTCATGTTTATATTTTAGACATCTATGCAGTGTGGATGGGATACAACACATAACACATATCCAAGGATGACCTAGTAGTATGTTATATTGGAACTCTCCTTCTACAAGATAGAAGAGCTCGTGAAGGATTTTAACACCTATTTTGATAGGTAAAATGACCATGCCTAATGTGGGGGTGACAATGTCATTGAAAGAACACATAACACGGTAGGTGATTGAGAAACTCTTTTTCAGTAATTAAATTTTTTTAAAGGCATGAGATGATATTATGTTAATGATAGTGATGTTTTAGATCACAACTCTTTTAACAAGAGTGTCGTTTATCCGGACGGTGACAAATAGAGGAAGATCATGGTCTTTAGGCTGTAAGGAGGGAATTTTAGAGTCCTCAAATGTGATAGTGGTAGACATTTCGGGGGGCACCAATAAGGTTGGAAAATGGTTGAGGGTCATCAGATGGTACTGAAATTGATTGAATATCTTCAATCATGGCTTGTACATGTTGCAGAGAGTTTTGGACTAGCTCATAAAGATAAATTTTGATAGAGATTGATGTAACTGTTTGAGGACATTATTTTTTATGGATGTCATGGATTGAGTTTGAGGTCCCACAAGGATGAAATATTTGGCTTTAGAATTTGATGGGTTAGGTGATTCCAAGGGAGCGATGGAGATAGAGACTTTGGGCCCATTTATGTGTATTGATTTTAAGTCTTGTGTGCACGCTCTTTTGGTTATACAGACAACATATATCTTGTGGAGTGGATATTTACTAGAGGAAGCCTTGATTTTACTAGATACAATGTCAAGTGATGGTTTAGAATTGACATGTTTAGGGATTTGAGAGGTGGATTTTCTTTGATGTTTATGTTTGATTATATCAAGGTCTCGAGAGGTGGATGATCTTTATCTACGGGGAAGTAATTTTTAGTAAGACTTTGAATGATGGCATGGAGCGATTTGTTGTCCTTGGTGAAGTTTCTTGGTATTTGGTGGTAAGTACATAATGCCTCATAGTTTGACGAGGAGGGCTTCCACCCTCGAGGATCAAAGGGCTTACCCTAAGGTGGTAGCATTATGATTGATGTTCGGATAAGCTTTTCAAGGATTTTAGTATAATATCCTGATGTGGCTTCCTAAGATGATGAAAAAGGTGAAGGAATTTTAATATTGCTGGATGGTATAGAGGTATGAGGTACTAGAGTTGTGTTTTGTGTGGGACATTTAGGTTATGGTTAGGGAAAAATTTAGATTCTGTGATAGTGATTACAAATTTGGATGAAGGATGCAACCCCAAAATAGAGGGCATGGGTTGTATGTTTCGTGATATGATTATCTGGTGAAGATTTGGTAGGGATTTTATTTTTTAAGTGGATGATTTGTGGGTTTTTGAATTGGATTGCTAAGGTTCTTGATTTGATGTTGGATGATGTGGTCCGAGAAAGAAGTATTCAAAATTTCATTAAAAATTTCTTTTCTTGAGATCTTGGAGGGATGATACAAGAAATTTGTGTGGGAGTAGACGTAGAAGATTTCAGATGTTGTTATGTGAATGGGATCAAAATATCAATAGTGAGGAAATTTGAAAAGTGATGTTTTTTGGTTGGTGTTTCAAATGTGGAAATACTTAGTATTGTAGGTGTGGGTGTGAGGTTATTAAAAATGTTGATAATATGATGAGATCCTATGACATTGGATTGGGATTGATCTTGGATCTTTGAATGATTCGGAAAAGGCTATTTAAACACATCCAAAATTTTATTAGGAGGCACATTCAGGTTATCAAGTTATAATTCACCTCGGTCCATAAGGTCTTGGAGGATGTTTTTTAATGAACGATACATTTCAATGTTGTGTCCTCAAACTTGATGATATTTATAATAGTCCTTATTCCTAAACCATGAAGGCTTGGATGATTCATTGATATGTTGGATGGGAGGGAGTTTAATCATACATGAGGCTAATTTTTTGTCAAAGATAATGCTATATGAATATCTTAAAGGCATGCAAATACATTAAGGTTGAGACCCTTTAAGTCGAGTGACCTTTAGATGTAATTTTATAAACAACCGTGTTCACTAAACCTTTATGTTTTTCGTTGTTAGAAGAAGTTTTAAAGGAGGACTCGGGATTTGATTTCGTGGATCACAATTTAACTTTACCATCCTCGAGGGTGAAAATTTCTAGTTTCGGGCCATAGTAAAGGCCTCGTTGAATGTTTGGGGTAGAAACAATATACGTACTTAGGTAGATTTCTAGGTCCTTAAATCATACTAGCATTTACATGATTCCTAAGCAATAAAAATAGTAATTGAAAACTCCCTTTAGCCTTTGTGTTTGTCTTCTCTCGTATTTTTATTGTCTTTATACACCTTAAAATATTATTGAAATTTAATTGATTTATCTTTCTATGGCCTCGAGACAATAGGGCCCGGTCAAGACACTAGCGCCAAATGCTCATGTCTTCCTGGGAGCTCTTGTCCCTCTTTATCTTTTTCTTATCCTTTTGGAACCCTTTCACTTATTAATTAATTTTTATCACCTTGGGTCGACCTTTCGCCCAATAAGGAAATTCAAACAAGGGAATCATATTAATACATAGTTATGTTTTCAAAATAAGGGACCAAACACTAAGTATTACATACTGCCACCTAAGCTTACATTCAAATTAACAAGAGAATAAAAGGCATCCATCTAGCATCCATTCAAGGGAAAGGGATGTATCCTTTTGCATACACAACATAAGAAGGGGAACTTTATTTTATTCCATACACATATTCTATACATCTTCTACATTCTGGATCTAACACACTATTATTTGTGTAACTTGCAAGGAATCTAGGGCATCATTTCTACACACACACAAGAACTACATGGAGTATGAGATGTAGTGCAATGCTTGGTCATAAGTTCACTCTTCAAGTGACCACCGGGTTAGTCCAAATCCCGTTATGTATTTTTATTTTTAGGTTTTATGTGGTTTGTGGGTATGTGTAGGTGAACTTCTTTATTGCAGGTTACATGAAACTTTGGCGATCAAGGAGAAAATATCAAGTGACAGATATGGAACAACAATGAAGCTTATTAGGAACATAGAATATCATATCCGAAGTATCTAGATAGACACCAACACCTAGATCCAAACACCAATGCCTAGATTCTCATACCCTCTTGTGGGTGCTCCTTTCCGACACAATTTTAGAGTTTAGAAACTATAACGAGCCTATATGACACTTTTCTCACCCTCTTCTAGTACTTCACCAACCTATATCACTTCATGTTTTCTCTAATAATCAGCTAAGTCATCCTATCTATCCTTTTTACTTAGGGTTTCACATCATTTCTTGCTTATTGCTTGTGTGTCATTGGATATTAGCATTTGTACATCATTAGGAATAGTAGTTACTCTAAAATAAGATTTAATTAATTCAATTTACATTAAAAAATTTGAAGTATGCCTACATGAATCTAATACCAGGTGACCTTGTTTTAAAATAAAATCATAAAAATACTAATGCCGACACTGCAGATTAAAGGAAATTTCAAACCCAATTAAATCGGACCTTATGTAATAACCGAGAAATTAGGACACTTTGTATATACTGCCTTGCCACTCTCCTTGGAAAACCACTCAAGAATCCACTCAATGTCATGTCTCTTAAATGCTATTACAATTATCCCTTTATTTGTCTCATTACCTTATGATGCACTCTCGTGCTATGTTTATATTGGTTTGAAAATCATTTCGGTTAGGTAGATCGTGGGAAATAGGCCAAACGTGTGCGGGGCATAGCCCTCTTTGAGACAACAAAGTAAAATTGATTTATTACTATTCTATCAAGCAGGAATTTGTGTAAATCTACACTATTCTAACTTCAGGGGTTTGGGATCTCATCCTAGTAGAGGTAGTTCTAACTGCGAACAGAAATAAAATAGGGAAGGAATGGAGGAAGGTAGATTTGAAGGGAGAAAAGAAATGAATTCCAAGACAGAAAGGTCGGAGGGTTTATGCTTTGGGCTGGTAGTAAATAGAGCCTAACTTACTTGCATAAACAAATAAAGCAATACTGATGAACATATGATAATACTAGGAATGAATCCAACAGAATAGAAACACAGATCTAACGTAAGAAAGATCAAATGCAAATAACACATATATGAAGCACAAAGTCATAATATATGTATTAATATCTCTTATGTTACAAGAAATCACAAAGTCTTTCTCTCCTCACTTCTTTTTCATAAAAAAATGGTCCACCCCTGGAATACAACAAGTATTCCGGTATTTATAGAAGAAGAGTAGAGAAGAAGACGAAAGCAAAGCAATAACTACAAAATATCTTACAAGATATTTACAAAATACTAAAAAGTCAATCTTTGACTTTGGGGAAAGTTTTAGGATGACAACATCTCATGGTGCAACATGGATGATGTCATCACGTGTGCCAACATGTTTTTAAACATTTTAGAAAAATGGAACATTTATCCTAGAGGAAGAAGCTACTCCTCATCGTCTCTTGGCTTAAACTTAGTATCCGGCTGTGGTTCAGGGGAGTCGATATGACACTGCGCTCAATACTCTGCAAACTTGCTGATTATTTTTTGAAGTTGATACTGATCAGGACCTTTGAAATGGTCATGAATTACTTCGCAAGTTTCTTTCTCATTTTTGAGCTTTTTGGGCAACTCAGCGAACTCTTTGTTTCTGTCGATCAAAGAGCTGATAAAGTCACCACCGGCTAAGAGGTTTTTCATGGACTCTCGATCAAAAGTGACCTCTTGTGCCAGACCTTGAGAGATAATAGCCTTGAAGTGCTAGAATGTATCATCTGCTTCTCTTAATTCATAGGATGCACTGAGTAGTCTAGGAGTCATCTTCGAAACTATTTTCTCCATGTTGTGTAGTGCTTCCAAGGCTTCTTCCTTGATTTTTTTATTCTTTCTAGGATGAATTCCATTTGATCGACCCGGTAATCTAAAGTAGTGAGAGATTTATAATGTGCCCAGCGGGTGATCGATAACGCCGACCTTTAACAGGTTGTCATCCAAACAGCGATTGACGATTAACGAATGTTCCTTGCTGCAACTAAGCGTTATCCAATTCCTCAGAAAGGGAGCCTGCTACTGCTTGTAGCTCTTTATTTTCTCAAGTTATGTCTTGATGCAGCAACGTGAACCTACCAATTATCACCTGACCATCTTGGAGGATCTTCTCAATCTAGGATGACACACCATACCCTATTCAACAATCTTTATGTACTCATTTATTTTCTCTTGGCTGGGAGCCCAGGCAGTTCTACACAAGTAGTTCTTTGAAGGAGCTTTGCCCATTTTCTGCAAAGCTTGGAGGAGATGTTTGTTTTGTTCTTTGAGCACTCTTTTCTCCTCTTTGGCCTCTTGTAGCTTCTTGTAGAGGGCATATATAGTTGACAAGGCATCTCCTTACAGACTTTCTGATGAGGTTCCCCTTGTGACTTGAGTCACTTTGTGAAGTCAGAGGATACGAGATCTTCTTTCTTCTTTATGGGATCTGGTAGGCTATCTCCATGACCCTTTCTCCTGAGGCACTTTTTGAGAAGTGAGTTATTGCTTTTTACTTCTTGGGTCCCTTTTTCGGAATGACGGAGAAGTCCATAGTTGTAATGGGGACCTTCCTCTTGTGTTGATTAAGGTGGTCAAAGATCCAACCAGGACTTATTGGATTGGGATCGAAGAAGAAGAAGAAAAAATGGGGGTGAAAGGGGGAACAACTGTAGTGGACTCAAGGAAGAATGTGGAAACACTTGGTGGTGGCATGGATAGAGAGTCCAATGCACTAGTGATTATAGGGCTCAGAGTCACTATAGGGGAAGAGAAGGACATGGAGATGGAAGGGATCTATGACAGGATGGAGGAAACACTGGAGGACAGATCCGTGAGAGAGGAGAAGATGGAAGAGGTGGGAGATGGAAGGGAGGAAGGAGGAGAAGACACAACCATAGGAGTGGTTGCTTGAGTGATATGAGGAGGAGGAGGAGTAGAAGAGGGAATGGTGGGCACCTCCACAGTTGTAGCTATGACAACATCCTGAGTGGATGTGTCCGTTGGAACACTTGTTGCTTCTTCTTTTCCTGGGGACACTAAGTCCACTATTTGCTCTGAAGCAGAAGGAGGGCTATTAGGAGATTTCTCCTATTTGCTTGGCTCTCCAACTTTATCCTTTCCTTTGCCCTTTGGCAAGTGATCTGGCCTTGGAGGCGCACTTCCTAAGGGGGAAGTAGTGAAATCCACTCCAAGGTAGATGAGACCATTTCGTTTGCACCAATGCTTGGTGCATTGCAACATGGGCTGGACCCTTTCTTCTATGGTCTTGGGTGCCTTGGTCCTATTGATACTTGCAAATGGCCAATCATCCCCATCCATGTCAAGGTAAACCTGATCAATTTCTGATCAGTTTCTTGGAAATCTTTTGGGATGATGGCAACTCCATAGTGGACGATCTCTGCCAGAGCCAACCGAGAGTGATCCTTTCGCCTGATTTCAATTTCATGATTCACGTCTATCCATATGTCCTCGATCTCTAGGACATGGATGGGATCGATCTTTTCCTTGGGAGGAAACTCTCGGCAGTCGAAGGTTGGCCTTGCTGGGAAATCATGCTTCAAGTTGAGCAATTCCAGCTCTACATACATTTCCGGGCTTTACCCAATGAGGTGCAGGTGTATCTACCAACCATGAGGGGGAATGGAGTTCCTCCCTTCTTCCTTTTCATACACTTCTTGTGATATGTAATCAGCTGCCTTGACAGCTCCAAGAGGATCAACTTAGGCCCTGCGTACCTTGGTAACCTTGTTGGTTCTCCCAGAAAGTTGGCAGCCCTGAGATACATGAAGGTGGGGAATTATGTAAACAAAGCCCCCCATTTCTTGGTGGTAGCGATCACGCTCGTGCTGGTTTGACCGTGTCTCATGTTCGGCCTCAATAGGTAGATCACCTCATAGAAGAAGGTGTCATTGATCTTGTTGAACTGGGTGATACTGGCCTCGAGCCTTAGCTCCAGGTAGTACTCATATATTTTGACCTAGGGCCATGTTCCACTCTGAATTAGTCCTGGAACTCTCTCTTTGATGTGGCTGCATATACCACATAGGAGTTCATGTAGAACCTCCCAGTTGTCGAAACCTATTGGAGCTACTGAGATAGTATCACTTATGATCTCCCCACCCGAAGCATTGATTGGGAGCATTCTTGCTCATATTTTCTAGATATCTGAGCATCCATTTGTGAAAGTAGTGGGCATCAAGAAGCCCAAATACTCTGCTTGAGGAAGGTGATGGTATCACTCAGCTCCTCATTGAAGTCACTGTGATGGATGGTCTAGGGCCATCTGCTCACCACCTTCTTGTTTTTCAGGTAGACTTCATTCATCATCTGCATACACTTGTCTTCATTGTCGGTCCATGTCTTTAAGCATTCTTCAATGCTTACTTGCCACATACTGGCTATGGTGAGGAATGCCCAACATGATTTCGAAGTGGCGGGCGGTGAGGTTGATGATCACCTTGCCCTCCTTATCTTTGACACATCTTGTGTCTTTGTTGTAACAACGGGCCACCAACATGATGAACTCATTGTTTATTGCACTTACTGGGAGTCCTGCTGCAAAGTGTAGCCCACTTGCCTACCAGTTTGTCCATCCATGGGCCACCGGTAACCTTTTTGGTTCTCTCCTAGAAGTCATCCATATCTATGTGTCCCAGCTCGAGAGTCTCTGATGTCGAGACTACACTCTGCAAGTGAGTCAGGCATCCTGACTCTCTGATATTTGTATTTCATTTCCTTCTCTCAACTTAGACTTGGCTTTACTTTTAGTTGGCTTCTTGCTCGATGAAGACGTGGGTGAGCTCAGGGATGGTTGTTGCTCTGCAAGAAGAATCAAAGAGGTCCAACATAGGAGAGCCATGTCAACCATCATATTATCCATAGTAAAAGCTTGCATAATGAAAAATGAGCAACTTGTAAACCTTGGGGTGCAAGGCGCAGGTTCACTGCAGGCTGTAGGGGTTTCAAAATGCAAGGCACACTTGGGAAGGTGTCAACATGCAGATATTGGCACCAAATGGGGTGTGGGCGTGGATTAGTAACACACAACATGCAATGTTGGTGTTGAGGAAGTTGTGCCAGCGCTTAGGAAAAATGTTTTGGTGGGGCGCAATTTTTTTGTGTTACATGCCTTCGAGGTGCGCCTAGGTGCAGGTGTGGAAGATGCTGTAAGGTGGTTTGGTGCACCAAAGGGTTTGCTTTGCACAACACAGTTTTGGATTACACAATAGTTAATGTTGGTGTTGTGGTATTTACGCCAGCCCTTTGTGCCTTTTAGGAATTTGCTAAGTGTATTTTTGCTTTGCTGCGGGAAGGGCTTATGCTACATGGGTTTATAGTGTGCTATGATGTGGTTGTGTTAGATGCAAAGCATATGTCCAGTTTACACCGAAGGGAAAACAGTGGGTTTTTTTGGCCGATTTCTTGATTTTGATTTCTCTCCTTTTTAGGCATTGGATTTGATGGTAAGAAGGAGAATTTAGGCAAGGTAGCAAGCAAAGGATAAATGGGCTTTGGTTCTTTCGGGTGAGCCTTCCAGATTCGCAGATCTGGAAAGAGAAGTAAAAAGGGGGGTTCTAGCTGGGTTGGTGGTTTGTTGGATTCCTCTTTTTAGATTCATTATTTATAACATTGTAAAACCTAATCACCTAACACAAATAGAAACCACAATAACAAGAAGGATTTGTAGAAACCACTTACCGGGATATATATAATGACGAAGGAACGACGTGGGATCCACAAACATGAAAAATGACACACGGGGCTGACGGGAAAGGCTGACAGGCACAGAGGAATAACTTTTCACAATTTCAATTCGTGAAAATGATAGGTGTCGGGCACCTATAGATAGAAAAACCTGCATTTATGATGCCACCAACCTCCTTTGGCACGGTTGGTGAAGTGTCGACATGATAGAAATCACACCTTAGCGTGGATAGGAGGGTGTCGACACCATGTTTTTAGCGCCTATGACGCACTTAAGGAAGTTTCAACATAATGGTGGGTGCACCGAGGTGCACTTTAAAGGGGCACAACATTTAGAGTGTTGACACTCTAGAGACTGCGCCAAAGGCAAAAGGGGCATAGTTTTGGCAGTGTTAACACAATATTTTCTACGCCAAAGGATAACGGCTCCTCAGCTAAGTTTTGAAATAACTTGATTTTCTGGAAGGGGCTTTGAGGCTGTTTCAGACGTTGTCAAACATCCCTAGGGGTTGAAACAAAATTTTTGGTATGGTTACCTGCAAAATTGCCCTTGTCAATTTTGGGATAATAGGTTCACACTTGACTATTGAGGGCACACTACATACTTGAACGTTACCTTACACACTTCACATTATGTGCTTTATGACATATATTTTCTAACATCTACTCACACCAAACCTATTTCCCGATGACGCACTCTTATTCTATGGTTCATTCTTGACTATTGAGGGGAATTTATAAATGAACCTCATTTCATGCACATCCGCTGGGAAACCCAATTCCTCCCACCATTACATCTTGCATACCATTCCATCACACCATAATAACATTTGTATAACTTGGTTGCATTTAATCTTGCTTGCTTATGCTACTTACATGTTGCACTTTTCTTATTATGCTAGTCAAATACTCAGTATGTCATTATATTTTTCTATTTACACATGCACGTTCACTTGATCTCTAGAAGTGAATTCAGATCTCTTACAACTCCTTACACAATGCATGATGCTCGACACTACATCCCTTTCCAGTCCCACTGAGACTTCTAGGGACATCTACCTGTGCTACTCTAATAGTCTACACATCACAAGTTCTATTATTACTTTATTATCACTTAATTTTCACTGTTATATACATGCTTTGACATGCTATTTATTTTTCTAACATGCTAAATGATGCTTCATGTATAACATTTTCCTTGTAGGACTATATACAACCATGATTATCTAATACATTTTGCTTGATCTTGTTTGCTATTACATGCCATTGTTTGTTGGGTATGCCCTATGTCTTACGTGATCATTATATGATTTTGGCCACTTCGGCCCTGATTATATTGTGACATTGTGAGTGATGTCCCATGTATGAAACCCAATTTTCAAGGTCCATCTTGTTTGCACACTTGATTGTTACATTGTTTTCTATTACATGTTAGCTACTTTTCTACTAACACTTATACTAGTCTCTATTGTTTTAATGTGCCTTGATTTCTACCATGCACACCTCCTACCCCTTGCAAGTATCCATTTCAGGTTAGATTTTGGTCCTCTTGTTTAGACCACATTCTCTTATAGTTTTTGTATGCACCCCAAATGAGGGGGCATACACTGGGTGAAAAAATAACCCTTACAAAATCTCAAAGATACAACTAAGATCAACACAGTATAGAAATAACACATGCATATAGTCACAGAAAATTCCAGAATTAGACTTGGACTTTACACATAGTATATATACTAGTGCCCAAACCTAGAAACTAGTTCCTAGGACCTCCTTTCCTCCTAGGCTAATGTATTGGGGAAGAGATAAACAATTTCTTAGTACAACACAATTTAGAACAATTTTTAGAGAAATTCTACAAGCAGGCACTAGCCTCCGCTTATAAAATGCATACTATCTCCTACAGTCAGCTACAATACAAAACAATATAGAACACAAGACGTACCATCTGCAGTGGTGCTCATTTGGGAAGCAGTCATGGAAGGAGAGTAAAACTGGACCTCTCTCCCCAACACTCTTCTTCCGTGACGTGGGATCGCCCAAAAAATTAGATTTGGCGCGAGATCACCGAAAAAACTTTCTCTTGAGTGAGATCACCCAAGAAACTCACCCTTCACAACATTTCAAGACATCTTTATATCCTTTTACAATCTTATACATCGAGTGCACACTCTCCTTTTACACACTTTCACACTTTTACATATTTATACATGTTTTAATCATATTTTTCATATATAGGAGTTTGACTACTCTTTTCTCTTCTTTTGTAGCCACATCCTTAATACAAAACTAGAAGAAGCCTACATCAAAAAATACAAGCACAACAATAGGTACTAGATACACATATGCTTCACCCGTAGGGTCCACTCCCCCTTTTCCAAGTCTCCACGCTTCACTTGTCCACTTGGAACACTACTTATTTTAATCTCTACAAGATCATAAGCTACACATCTTTTGATTAATTTATGCTATCAGTATTCACCCAATAACATAAAGTGGAAGAAAAATTTAGACACAAAACTATGCACTTGGGTACATTTATAGGTGCTAAAAGTATGCTAGCATTTACATGATTCCTAAGCAAGAAAACTAGTAATTGACAACTCCCTTAAGAATTTTTATTTGTCTTCTATACTTTTATTAGCTTTATACACCTTACACTTTTTCCAAAATCTAACTGACTTATTTTTCTATGGCCTCGAACACTAGCGCCGAGCACTTTTGTTCTCTTGGGAGCTCATGTCCCTATTTATCTTTTTCTTATCCTTTTGGTTTGGATCCCTTTCACTTATTAATTTATTTTTATCACCTTGGGTCATCCTTTCAGTTGTCAATTACAAAATTCAAACAAGGGAATCATATAAAAACATAGTTATGTTTTCAAAATAAGGATCAAACACTAAGCACTAAGCACCATTTCGAGTTCGAAACTCTAACGAGCCTCTCGCGAAACTCTTCTCAGCTTGTTCCAGTACTTCACCAACACAAAACACTTCATCTTCACTTGGAAATCAGCTAAGTCCTCTTATCTCTCTTTTTTCTTAAGGTTTCACATCATTGCTTGCTTATTTCTTGTGTCTCATTATATATTAGCATTCGTACATAATTAGGAATAGTAATTACTTTGCAATAATACTTAACTAATTTAATATACATTAAATCATTTGGAATGAATAAATTTGAAGGGTTGATGATATGTGTTTAGCGCATGATTGAATAAACAAATCGATCAATTTAGTTTATAGAAGTGAGAAGGATAGTTTATTGATGATCCCTCACCATCCGCGAAAAAATCAACAATAGACTCATCCTCAAACTGCTTGATGGCATACAAGTCGGTGATATATATTTTACGGGTGATATTGATAGAAAATTTCTCTAGGAATAATTGTGCTAGTTGTGCAAATGAATAGAGGGAGTGTTGCGAATAATGTGATACCAATCTGTGAGAGAATGCGAGAACAAGGATTAAGCGGGATGGCACACACATCAACCAAAGTTATATTTGAATGACAACATGATGAAGTTCCATGTAGTAAGAAAAAATTCAACCATGAAATGTGCATGTAAAATAAAAGGGTCTACTCATTATCATAGATAAAAAATAAAAGGTACAAATAGGAGTGATTTTTAACTCCCAATGAAAGATCAATCATACCTTCACAAGGGAGAAGAGGAGTTATGTTCTAGAAATGGAAAGTAAATCATGTATGACGCAGTTGATGCACACCGACGCATATGATAAAATCTATGATGGAATCAATCATACCCCCTAAAACACCTATGACCCATGATCTCACCCAAGTGATATTTTTTTGATAGATAATAATTTGGAAAAAGGCTCCAAAGGACCAATTACAAAAATATATTACAATAAGTTTCAAATGATACTTAATATCTATAAAAAACCCAACAAAAAAGAAAACAGGGCAGGATCAATGGGAAAAAATTGATCCACAAAAAGCCCAGCCAAAACCAACGAAAAACAGCTATACAAAAACCACCAGTCAGCACAAAGGCCACAAAAGGACCTATTTATTCTTGGACCTGGTATGAGAGCTTGGCCCAGCTCCATCCACACCACCCACATAGCTATCTTCCTCCTCAGAGGATGAAATGAACAACTGTCTCTTTTTAACTGTAATGCTCGCCACCAAACCTTGAAGGGTATCCACCCTATTCTCCAAAGCTCTGATCTCCCGTTTGACCTCTGCACTCCCCTAAGCAAATTTTTGTTTTAAGATTTTACTTGGGTTACATATTCTTCCAAGGCTTCTAATTTACTAGCCAAAAAAAAAAAACCAAATCTTTCTCCCCTTCTTCCGCCTTCTCACCAGCTAAATCTTGCAAAGCCGACACTGCATTTAGCTCCTTCACAACCCTCTCCTTGATTTTCAAAAGTTTTGCTCGATCAACCAATGGAATGTAATCTTCCCAATCACTACCCAGATGCCCACTAACCCCCTTAGTATTTAGAATAGGTTTTCCAGCTCTAACCAACAACATAATTAAACCTTGATGCAAAATCAACTCAGTTTTCTTCTCTTTAAATTTTTTAACTGAGGCACTCAGAGAGTTGAAAATATAAAATGGAATACTAATCTTTTTATTTCACCTAAAATGGTTTAGCAACATAAGATGATGAGAAAATGCCCCAAGATGACAAGGAAGGTACACCACACCAACAACCCCTATCGATTGTTCCGTGAGGATCAATGTTGGAACCTCATGTACATTGAAGACCGTTTGCACTTTCAACAGAGATGAGAATGCTTCGTAATTAGCAAGAATGTGAGTTACAAGGAAAATCAAGTATATAAAAGAAAGTGGAGTGTCTGGCGTGCTCATAAATTAACATGAAGGGGTACATATAGGAGTGTTGTGTAACTCCTGTGTATGACACATGTACACAACCATATGACCTATTTAACTATGACATATTCTCACTAAGTGAGATGAATAACCAACTAGGTAGACAAGACGTCAAATGATGACAAGTCTAGTCATATACACCAACACCCCGTTCATCAAAGCTAAAGTATAAGTCATGGAAAGTCAGAACTGAAAGAGAACTCTCCTAGAAAACTAATAAAGATGTGTCAATGGGTCCTGAATACTAAGCCTAATAAGGTACCCATGTACAAACAACATCTTCCTGGAAGAAGAAGAAGAGAAGAATGGGTCCCAGAAAATATGCCTAATGAGGTACCCATGTACAAGAAATTATTGAAAAGTGGAGTGAATGAAGAAAACCCAGAGGGAAAAAAATCCCCCCAAAAGAGAGACAATATCACTTAAGAAGACTGGAGAAGAAGGAGAAGAAACAAGTCCCGAGAACACGGCGTGATAAGGTACCCAAATACAATCATACTCCATAGTAGAGAGAGGATAAGAAAGTCATCTAAGAAGTGTATTGATGATGTAGTCCTCTACACCAAGATTGAAGAGAATTCTCCTACATCAAACAATGTTCCTTCCCTTGGGAAGGATAGAAAAGGAGCAATGGAAGTCAGTCCACTCCACGAATGAAGAAGAAGCCTGCATTAATATGAAATATGACTCTGATCTAGAACTAGAAGGTGACATAGGTCTTGCAAAACAATGCACAAGCGACAAAGGTAATGCCATGGAAGTTTGCGTGTTAAAGAGAGAAGAAGGTAGGGCCCCAATAACCCTTAGAAAGGGATCCACAAAAAGAGGTGGATCATGAAGAATCTCTAAAATGGTGGAAGTGAAAAGTTTCCCTAGGGAAACACTCCCAATGTGAGAGATAGATAGGTCCTCCAAGATGTGTGATGGATCAAATGGAGCATGCAATGCAACACATGAAGTAGGAGGAGAAGACTTCTGCGAGACTGCTGGAAGGCCAAGGTGAAGCAACATGACACTCAATAGAAAAAACAAGTGTAGGGAGAGTTTTGTCAACTGAGAAATCAAGATGCAAGGGAACACAAGCGGAAATGGTGACATCTATCTCATAGAAAGTGTCTCCAATGGAACACAAGTGCCAAGAGTGAATGGAAAAATGAACATGGTAAAAAATTATCTTTGTAGTGGCACAAATAGTGTGAGTGGTCTCAAAATAAAGAACCTGATGTGGAGATTAATAAGTGAATCCCAAGAAGAAACAAGAATAGAGGAACACTAAACAATGGAAGGGATGTAATATTGGGGAGAATCCATGGCAAAAAATACTGGTGTAGGGAAGCGTATCTCTCATATATGAAGCAATATTTCCATGCAACTGTCAGATAATGGACTAAGTAGTGAAAGGGAACTCAGTGTGCTCGAAAAAACACAATGTATCCATAGAAATAGTAAGACCGAGAAGGCCATAGACCTCATCATTGTGGTTAAACCACTTATCCTTCTACAAAGGCCCATGAACGAGACCATGGAGGTAGGGAATAAAACCATACTTAGTGTAGTGTCGATGATGTTTTCCTTCCATGTCAAACAGCTTCTCAACATCGAGCATAGAAAAATAATGGTGAAACTCCATAATGCAGATAAAATCCCAAAAATATCCCAGATGGCACTTTATAACTTAGTGTAAAAAGTATAAGCCTAAATAAACAATGCAATGATCCAACAAAATATTACAACCCCTACTTTTGGAACTTTATAGTTTAGTGCATTGGATACAATATGGTGTGAGTGTGCATTGTGAAACAGTTGGCCACTCACCTTACAATCAGTATAATAACATGCAAGAGAGGACACCATAATCAACTTCGTAGAACACAATAAATTGACACCGTAAACAAGAGCAACAAGCTAAAAACAAGATAAGGGGTGAAATCAAGTCTGATTGTGAGAAAAACGTCTCATGCCGCAGCGAAACCCCTTTTCAAAACAATGTGGCGAGATGCGCTCATTAGTCTGCAATCAATAATAAGGGTTATTATAATACACAAAATGGGCTCAAGACGAGTCCTAAGGACCTCTAAGATGCCGAAAAATCTCCCATATGGAAAAAAAGACTAGAAATGGCATTTCACACTCTAGCAAATGATTAGTAGAAAAAAATAGACAACAACGCTTAAAAATTTACCTTTTTACAATGTCCAGGTCAGCTAAATTTAGAGCTTGAAGGACCTAGAAAAAGTTAATTATGTTTTAAAAAACGATTTTAAACTACTAACCAAAATATATGTAGGAATGTAACTTTAATTTAGATGCCTAAAAAATATGCTCCAAGAGATTGAAAGGATTAACTAAATTAATCAAATAAAATAAACCCTAAACTAGCCACTTAAGATCTAATCTTGATTTTATTTATTAGTTATTGTTATCCAATTTTGCACACCTGGCAAGATTGGACAAGGGGGTCCTATCACGTTCAAAATGAAATAGTAGTCCCAAGAACCCATCTCCGGTTATTATCAAGATAAAAAAATTAAAAATTAATTCTTAAATTGCATATGAGAGATCACCTAGCATCGAAAGGCACCCAGTTTATCTCAACTCAATGAAGAGTTCGGGTCGAGTTGATAAAGAACCCGGTGTCAAATTGATAATCATCTCGAAATCATCTCAGTAGAGACTCTCAGTTGTAAGAGCTCGACGAGGTCTTGTTAATGCAAAATATAGCTCGTTGAAAATTGACGAATGAAGGGAACTCTATAAGGATCTCGGTAGAGATCGATGCAGGTGGTAGCAAGAATGCCGGGCCAGGGTATTAGTGAATACAGTATATATATTTTCACTGGCATTGTTCAGACCTTCCTCGGCCGAGCATTCGGTGCACAGCAGCAGGGATGTTGCAGTATAGTAAGAGTTCTTTTGAGCACTTCCAACAAGCAGGTTGTCCAACTATGTTGTTATCTGATCAGCATCGAATGCATCCTCAAATTCAGGATTTTCCTTCAAGTTATTTTTATGAAAATCGATTAAGTGACAGTGAGAGTGTTACCGGAGACCTGATGAAATTTATTACAAAGATTCTCTATCGAGACCTTACTGGTTTTACGGTGTAACTCATGGAAGCGAATCTCATAGAGGTGGAACTGTTTCATATCAGAATATTCATGAGGCACAATTTGCTTTGCAATTATATGAGCATCTTCAATGAGTCACTAAGTTGTCAGGCATAAATGTTTCTGTTAGAATTATCACACCTTACAAGCTACAGCTGAAATGTTTGCACTGAGAGTTTAATGTTATCCTCAAATCTGTTGAAGGAAAACTCGGCAGGAGGAAAATCATGGGAATCCGAGAAGCCTAATGCCAAGTGGGTTTTCGTGGATGGCAAGCCAAAGAAGAAGTTCCATGCGGGGAGTTTTGGGGCGGTATGACCAAGTCAAGAAGCGAGAAATTGGGAACCGACCTGCCAAGGCAATGTATGGCAAATTGGATTCATAAGTCCGAGATCCCCACACATATCCTGCGGACTTCCTTGATACAAATGCCATGCCAATTTGACTTGGCAAAAGGAGGATTGGGCATGGAACGGGGAGATTCAGAAAACACTGCCAAGCGTGGAAATATTGGTTTGGCAAACCATGACCAAACTTCCGTGAATGGGAGAAATCGGGTCAAATTGCCAAGTGAAGGCACGATCATGGCAAGAGAATGATATTTCCACGCATGGGAAATATTTCACTTGATTTCCAAGTGGATTTTTATGAATGGCAGGCCAAGCTGAAAATCCCGCGCGCTGGTGGGAATTGGGGAGAAATCGGATCAAACTGCCAAGTGAAGACAATATGATGGCTATCCGTCATGAAAACCCCACGCAGCTTGGAGTGGTCCGAGTCTTTTTGTGAGTTACCAGGAGAATTAAAGTGGCAGTTGCAAATTGGGCGTTGAGTAATCTTCCGATCGATAAGGGAGGATGATGGCGAGATGGTTGAAGATGGGTCGACGTTGGAAACAGTATCCAGTTTCAGGCTCACAAAAAAGAAATCACCTTCTCATGGAATACCATAATTACAACTTACAGAAGACACAGGTTTCCTTACAGCAACAGACAGATGCCCGACCTGATCAGTTCGCCTTTGCCAGCATACTTCTCCCAACTCCGATTCGGGCTCTGATCATTCAGGATGCGAGGCAAAATCCCACGCACAGGCACAGGCATGTTGCAGTATAGTAGAAGCCGTTTTTAGCGCTTCAAGCAGACAGCTGCAGGAAACAAATATTCACTGCCGTGTACGATGGATTGGAGTCACACTATTCGAGGCTTCATAAAATTTCCCTGAACTAGGAGATGAAGGTTTATTACGGTGCAGAATGAAACGATTCATATTGCTCAACATTTCTTCTCCTAAAATGAATTGAATGTGAAGGTCAACTCTGAAATACCTGGTCGGCCGTTTTGCATGCTACATCCTTGTCACTTGTAAATGGTCTCTTTGAGAAACTCTGAGGGCAGAAGCAATATTTATACCCTTCCATTATGTACGTCCAATCAGACAATAAAAGTGTTCTTTTACCAGGTTCAGAGAAGCTTGTTTTAACAATGGACGATTATACTGTAATTTCAAGCTGATTTTATCTAGCTTATTTCTATCAGCTTTGATCCACGACTAAGGAAGAATTCATATGGTTGTTACCTGTACATTTTTCCAAGGTCCTTTTGGTT
Source organism: Taxus wallichiana var. yunnanensis (assembly GCA_018340775.1). Taxonomy (NCBI): domain Eukaryota; kingdom Viridiplantae; phylum Streptophyta; class Pinopsida; order Cupressales; family Taxaceae; genus Taxus; species Taxus wallichiana. Next base: position 173,442,813 of record CM031234.1, read on the forward strand.
GCCCCAGTTGTTCAACGTATTTTTGAAGGGCTTATTTTATGTGTTGCAAATTGTAACATAAAGGATCTTTTAGTTTCTGGAAAAATGAGTATATGGTGTAGCTCACAGCTACCTATGCCATACTAAGATCCCAATAGTGGCATAATTGTTGATTGGAGCCGAGATTTCCGAGTGCACTACCAAAATACCGAAGGGCTCTTTGGCCAAAAAATCAGTCTTAAGGGTGTCTATCGACATGTTATGGGCATGAGCCTGGGTCATCATCATGGCAGCATTAGGTCTTTATTGGTAATGGCATTTTCTCATCATTTGGAAGGTACAATTGTGCTTATTATGGCCAAGCTAAAACATTCTTACTGCAAGTGTTATATGATAAGGAAGAACCGTGAGCATTGTGGTAAAACCATTCTTTTCAGAAATGTTGGGTTAAGCTCGACATTCAAGTGAGTTTGAGCCCAGGAAAGGTAAGATCGTTTGCTGGATGAAGAGCTCGGTGACTTCGCAGGGAGCTCGTGGTGATGTTTCATGAAGTTTGAATGTGGAATGCATAAATGGCTTCGAGTTAACAGAGGAAAATGATAAGAATCGAGTTTGATAGCTCACCATTCGAAGGACTCAATGCAAAAGAGCCCGATTGCCAAGACGAGGAAAGAGTTGGTGTGGGGTTCAAAATCAATTGCAACACCGAGTTAGAGGATTCGAAGCTCACCGAGTTGAGATTTGTGCAGACTCTATCCACATGGACCCCCCTCCTCTTCAAGTCAAACGGGTCAACGGGGGGGTCCCAACATTATGTTAATTAAATTAATATTTTTATTTAAATATTTTAATAATAATATTTATTATTATTATTTAAATATTTTATTTAAATATTCTTTTAATTAATTGAGAAGACTAGGTCATCAGGCAATTAATGACCCATGATGGAACCTTCTCAGGTGGTTCAACTAACTGCAATAAATACATCATGGGCCTTCAATTTAGGAATGTAATTATGACCTTTCCTCTTCTTTCTCACATATTCTTCTATAAATGTAAGTTGGAAGCTCATTTCAAAGGGTTCCAACAGTTCAGACAAGTTAGACAGTTAGATATCTCAGGCGAGAGTGTATACTTTTCAAGAATCCTCTCTCTTCTGCAAGTTGTTGTTGTGTGTTGAGAGAACTTTCAAGCCTCCTCTTCAAGACTGTAATGGCAAATATTGCCTCTTCTAAATGTATGATGCATTGCACATGTTATTGAAGCAATAAAAGTGTGTGTTTTGTGACTAATCTCGGTCCTTTCATCCTTTTGTGCTTCTTTGTGCCTTTCTCATACTTGCAGGTACACCGTGCAAGTTTAAGTTCTATTGCAGGTTCTTGGAGTTCTGTGCTTATCGAGTGGTGAAGTATTGCATGCAGTTGAGTTGTGGTGTCTGTTCACCCTTCTTGAGTTCATCCTTCTTCACTGGGAAATTGGTATATTTCTTGGTCTGATAAAGTTTAACAAAGGAACGTGCGTCTCTTAGTTTGTGGTATCCTGTACCCTCTCTAAGTTGCAGTAGGTGAAGTTGACCTGTGGTGCACACACCCTCTTCAAATTAACCCTTCCTGAATCTGAAGACACCCTTTATTTGGTGCATCACCATCCCTAGTATAGTTTCATTTTTGTAAATCTCTTTCCCTAAAACCCCATGAAAATGTTAGCGTAGGACGAGATAATCATTTTGTTACACTAGGAGTAGTACAACACTTAGTTTAGGAAGAGGAAGCCGGCCTTCTCCGGAGGTTCACCTCGAGCCCAAGTCCCACAGCTTGAGAGGTGATCCCATGTGTCCCAATCACACCGAACGTCCTATTCACATCCTGGCCATTTGGAGGGTGCAGTGATTTGGTGACAACAGCTACCTTAAACTAATTAGATCTCAAAATTTTAAATAAACCTAATTAATATAAGAAAACCCCATTTTATTAAAAAACAAGATACATATAATTTTTTTAATGAAATAAAACTTTAAAACTTAAAAAAAGAACAACAAACTCTATCCTTATTACCACCCCTCTTAATATTAAAGCCCCCTCCCACAAATATTAATGTCCCCATTAACTTAACAAACACTCCACTTAATCCCACCCAACTTCTCCCCCTTTAAAAGTTAAGACCTTTTGTTTTTTAAAAAATGGGCAATTAACGAAGCATGTTATGAGGACTCGTCGAAACTAGTTTCTAAAGGAGAAAACATTGCGAGTTAGAGGAGGACCAAATTATTAAGAACATAAAAAGACCCCGTAAAAGGAAAGGAGGATAAGGTGCTCACTACGTGAATCAATCTAGGTAGAAATCTCAAGAATCAAGGTAGAGGTGAAGCATGAGAAGCTCACCATGGAGAGAAGGTCAGGGACACAAATCACGTGCTCCAATGAAAGGAAAGCAAAGTCAAGGCTGACGAGTGCATGTACATCACAAGAAGGAGAGAAGAGCTCAACGTGCACGTAAAGGACATGAGAAATTTGAAGGGGTTTAAAAGAAAACGTAGGTAAAAAAATCCCATAGTTAATATATTAGAAACTTGACACACAATCACCCAAAAGCCAAAGGACAAACCAGCCAAATGCCAAGGAAGTAAGGCTTCAAAACAAGGCACATATAGGTTAACCAAACTATGAACATGCATGTGCATGGAAACATAGATTAAAACAGAGAGGAAGGAGCCACAAGAAAAGAGATAACACAAAGGGCTCAGTGAGTTTGGCACACTAATGAACACACTCAATGCATAACGAAAAGAAAAATTGTAGACAAGTGGAAGATCGGGATTTCACCTAGTAAAATGTAGAAGAAACCCACAATGTAAATAAATTTTATGAAAAAACGACCTACCTAGGCTAAACCAATTCCCAAGCAAACAAGGCAATATGAATTGGTTGGGAAAAGAGATAACTTGGACCAGAAAGAGTTCAAACAAAAAAGGTCAACATAACTTGAATAGAAGGAACCAGCTCACCAGGAGAGTCAGGTGAACTCAACCAGGTTGAACTAGGAGAAGATAAACACAGACAAGAATGCAAGACCAATAGGGAAAGATTATTATTTTTTATTAAAAAAATCACTTTTATTTTGAAAACAATAGGATAAAAAACCAAAAATTTTGAAAAGAAATTTCACTTCCTTTTCAATAAACTGATTAAAAATGAGAAGACCCTACCTCTAAATTTAGCAATGCCTCCAAATTTGGCTATAACTAGCTATTCGGATTTAAAACCCTAAAACTTGCACAAGAAACACTGAAAAACCGTAAAAACTTCCAAAAAACTAGATTTGTCAAACTTGTTACAAGATTCCAAATAGTAATCGAATAAGTTACACGAAAATACATAAATCCAAAACTAAGTATTTAGTTACCATTTCAAGAGAGTGCATGTATATCAAACATACAATTGGATACCATTTTGGATTGTTATGTGAGGAGCAATCTGAAACCTCATGCATATCGCATATCGGTCACACTTCTAATGGAGATGAGAACGCTTCATAATTGAAAAGAGCATGAATCACAAGGAAAATCAAATACAGAAAAGACAATGAAGTGTATGACATGCTCTTAAATCATAATGAAGGGGTACATATAGGAGTGTTATGTAACTCCTGTGCATGAAATGTGTACACAACCCTATGACCTATTCTTACTAAGAGATGACTAGCCAAATAGGTGGAAAATATGTTGAATGATGACAATTCTAGTTACCAACACCCCCTTCATCATAACTTAGGATGAGGTAGAAAGTCAAAAATGTGAAATGGGTCTTGACAGGTATACCTGATGAGGTACCTGTACACCTAAGAATCAACACATGATTCTAGGGTGCATGCAACCTCTCAAGGTCATGCCAAGACTTCTGCAATGAAATGGATAGATGGTTATGAAATGGATAAATAGGGTGAATAAACAGAATATGTAAAAATAGGTGAAAATGGCTAAAAGGTAGATCTAGGAAAACAAATGTCTTCTAAAGGAACTAAGGTAATTTTCTCATTTAAAGCAATGAATGACTCGTACGATGGAAAAGTGACAAGTGAGCATGGTAATCTACAAGTAACTCTTCCTCACACTTGACCTCCTGAGGTCGTGCCGAGACAGTCGGTGGGGATGGAATACACATGGGGTATGGAAAAACTAATTAGGCAATCTTATATCTTCGATGTGCACTAATGGAACCTGCAAATCTAAAGCAAAGAAGGCCCTCCTAACTGAATGGCATGATAGATTGGTTGGTGAGGATGAATGTTTCAAGGCTCTAATCAATATCGAGCTTTAGCGTGATTCGATCTATGGGTTGTGGGATACGTGGAAAATGACTTGGGATTGTTTCGTGTATGTCTCTAGATAGGGTCATACGATGGATGATGGATATACAAAGTGGATTCTATGGCGATTCTCTAGTCTAGTCCGTTGTTGTTCGAAGAAGACTTGGATTTTGAGATTCTGGTCTATGTCGGTTATTACTTATAACAAGATTGGGTTGAGGCACGATTGGCTTGAAAACGTATTCTCTAGGCTCTCTAGGTCCCGTGATTGTCATACGAAAGAAACAATATAGATCTAACTAAAGCAAAGTAAAGTAATTATGTAAAGTACATCTACAATATATATCTAAATTCTCTATTTTTATATTTTTGTGAGTTTTTGACAGAGTTATGATAACAACTAGTTAATAGAATTGAAAGAGCAATTATTTAATATCTAGAAAATGACAACTAAGCTAATAATATAATCTAAAACAAGCAAAGTAGCTGACTATAGCTACACCTGTGCGTTTTGAATCTGTTCTAAATAACCAAATAACTGATCTAATCTATTTGAAAGACCCCCAATCTTACCGTAGAAGTGAGGAATGAATCATAGTTTCTCAAAACTATCAATCCCTACAACTTCCCGCAATATCGAAACCGAGATTAAATGAAATGAAATGATTCACTACTCTATTTGATATGTTTTATATAGAAATTTGATAGCTTGAACCTGAATTTTGTAGAACGGTGGCGAATCCGATTGTGTGTGGCTTTGTCCCTTAGTGTGATCTCCTCGTTCCTTCGTGCTCACGTGAATCCAGAAAAGCGTGTAATGCTAGCATCAACAGAAGTAGGTATCGGAACAATGGCAGCTTTGGATGTAGATTGAATACAATGTGAGTAGGAGAGGGATAGCGCAATATAACAGAGCTTGGCTTATGCAATTCCTAGCGGGATTTATTGCGAGTCATGCAACACAAAACATTCAGAACCTGAAACTATCCTCCTTGACGAACAAAACCTGCAACTCTAATGGCTTCATACTAAAAATAAAAATATCTTACCTCAATTGATTGTATGAAATAGTAATATCACTAGCACAAGAAGATTATGTGGCTTTTAAACAACAAAACAACACTAACTATGCGTGCAACAAATGAAAACTATGAATTCCTAAGAACTGAAAGACTAAACTATTGAAATGAGAGGATGAGAGGTAATTTTGAGGGGCCATTTGCTTGAGCACAAACCAACTATTTATAGAATTCCCATTCACCCAAAGGTAACTCCAACTAGGACTCTTTTACCATTAAACAATGAAGAAACACTATTCCAGGGAACCAACATCATAAATACAAGCAAAGGCGGTGAAAAAGTTGGTAAACGTTGAAATTTTATGCGAGTCACGATAAAAGGAACGTTATGTAAAAATGTGTGAAGGACCGCCGCCCAGGCAGGGTGGCGGTTTCGTAATTGAAGACAAAAACGTAAAGGAAAAGAGGGGAAACTAGCAAAATAAAGCATGCGGAGGCTAAGTGGGACATGTGAGATGTTAACGCATACTTGGAGAGATTTTTCAGATCCTGAACACCTTGCGAGGAGACCTGTATCATCATTGGGGCATGTGTAACATTGTCTGGCAGTGCAATACCCTATAATTTTGGGTATGTACATATTGCCCCCTTAGAGAAGCATTTTAGCCATGAAGAGGCGTAAAACGGTGGGTCCGAGTATGGTGGTCCTGAAATGGGAAGTTAGAAATTATACCTGACATGTCCGTGTGTCAAAATGACACCATCCAAAATTCCCGCTACCTGCAAAATGAAAAGAGGACTCAAGTGTAGATAGATAAAATAAATCAAAAAATAAATACTAAAATAATAAGAAATGAGAACTTACCACTTGCACGGGGATAAGAACTTACCTTCGTCAGTGTTCCAAACCTATAAAAAGGGCATTCAAAATGAGTCAGGATGCTATATATGTAAAAATGGGCCCAGTTTCCTATTCATTTATGCTTGTTGATTTGATTTATTTTGAGATCTGGGACCCACGGTGACGGTTTTTGACGAGAGTATAGTCAAAACGTTCGTGACGAGATAGTGATCATACCTCTGCGAGCAGAACATCGACTAAAACGTAAAGGAAAAGAGGGGAAAAGAGAAAAATAAAGCACACGGAGGCTAAGCGGGACATGCAGGATGTTAACACATACTTGGAGAGATTTTCCGGATCCCGAACACCTTGCGAGGAGACTGTATCATCATTGGGCGGCGATTTTTAATCGAGACCAAAATGTAAAGGAAAAGAGGGGAAAAGAGAAAAATAAAGCACGCAGAGGCTAAGCGGGACATGCGGGATGTTAACACATACTTGGAGAGCTTTTCTGGATCCCGAACACCTTGCGAGGAGACCTGTATCATCATTGGGGCACGTGTAACATTGTTCTGACGGTGCAGTACCCTACAATTTTGGGTACATACATATTGCCCCCTTAGAGAAGTGTTTTATCCATGAAGAGGCGTAAAACGGTGGGTCCAAGTATGGCGGTCCTGAAATGGGAAGTTAGAAATTATACCTGACACATCCATGTGTCGAAATGACGCCATCCAAAATTCCCACTACCTACAAAATAAAAAGAGGACTCAAGTACAGATAGATAAAATAAATCAAAAAATAAATACTAAAATAATAAGAAATGAGGACTTACCACTTGCGCAGGGATAAGAACTTACCTTCGTCAGCGTTCCAAACCTGCGAAAAGGACATTCAAAATGAGTTAGGATGCTATATATGTAAAAATGGGCCCAGTTTCCTATTCATTTGCGCATGTTGATTTGATTGATTTTGAGCTCTAGGGACCCATGGTGATGTTTTTGGCGAGAGTATAGTCAAAATGTTTGTGACGAGATAGTGATCATGCCTCTGCGAGTGGAACATCGACCTGTGAGATCATAGGTTAGTTCTTCTTGATTTAACATTTTTACCCCTAAAATGTTAAAATGATGAAATCTTTGTCATGGGGGGATTATTTTTGAAAATGTCGGTGTTAATAGGGTCACTTAGGGGGTGCCTAATGGGTAGGCTTTGTTTTAGTCAAAATAGTCTTTTTTCATGTTTTTAGGTGTTTTTAGGGCACGTGACCCATTTGGAAATTTGGGACACGACCACCACCTTGAGTAGGGTGGCGGTTACACTAACGCTGCCCGATCAAGGTGGCGATTAGAAGCTGCTTGCCTTTAAGGTGGCGGTTACGGAACCGCCACCCTACTCAGTGGCGGTCCTTTACAGAATGCTAAAATAACACTTGTTTGAATTCGTTTTTGCATTTCTAGCATTCTTACCTACTTTAATGATTTTTCCAATGTAATTTGAATACTAACTTACTCCGTTTTTGTGTGTTTTTGGGTGTATGTAGAAGAAGGAGGAATATATCAGATGGAGTCGAGAGAGAGAGGGGCTGGCTTCTAGCAGTGTTGGATGCACTTTCTCAGATGAGCAAGATACTCTTCAGAGGGCCGGCATATTGCGTATGTCACGGGTCTTGCATGTTGCACCTTCTAGTCGCATACTTTGTGACCTGTTTTCGTATTGGGATGTTGATCGGAACACTTTTCGATTTCTAGGAGTCAGGGGTGAGTGGACTATAACCATGGAGGATGTCTACTACATCCTGGGAGTCTCGATCATTGGGAGATGGCTCACACTTGAGATAGTAGGGTCACGAGCTCAGATAGCACAGTGGGCTACATATATGGGAGACGTAGTTATCTCCACTGGTTTGAAGAAGCGGGTGAGGGTCCGTTCCATTCCTAGCCTGCCTATCCCTTTGATTCATCAGGCTATTATGGGGATCCTTTCCTTGAAATTGATCGGGGAAAAGGGAGGGGACACCTTACTCTACTGTTGGTCCCTTATTATTGCACAGATTGAGGCACATAGCCAGATTTATGCCTGGGGAGCCAACATTCTTGGGACCACCTATCATGATTTGTACTAGGGGGTTTGCTTACAGGGACAGTCTTTGAGCCATCTGACCCTAGTTATGAGCTGGGTCTATGAGCGTATCATCCCTTACGGGAGAGGTGTAGAGGTGGTGGATCCTAGAGCCATGAGGGCAGCCAAATGGACGGAGATGTCGGTGCTTAGAGCACCTCACTAGCCGATTACCTCCTGACCACCAATGATATGGAGGCCACACCTTATCGAGCCATGGCAAGGTTATAGGGTGAGGAGACCCTTACCTTGATTTCTTGATCTATTATAGGGTAGCTTGTGGATAGGACAGGGAAGGTAGAGACACACCCCTTTGACCGAGTGCATCAGCAGTTTGGCCTTGCTTTACGCCCAAACTTGTTATGTTATCTTCCCAGTGGGTTCCACTATTCGATCGGTTCGAGAGGCTATGCGAGGTCGTAGAGGCCGGGTTGGACTATTGTTACTCTGGTGTCCCCATTACATCTAGGCGGGTGGTATGTGCTCGAGGGAGAGCCGGTGCTCTTCAGGCACCTAAACTTCAGATCGCCGTCGACCCTGCCCACAACAATGACGACCCCGCCCACAACAATGACGACCCCATTGATATAGAATCTGAGTCTAAGGAGTTCACGGGGAGAGACAGAGGGAGGAGACCAAGGATATGGAGGTTAGTGAGTCGGTGGAGAGGAGGAAAGCAATCACCGAGTGGCATGACACTCGGGGAGATCTTACTGAGCCGAGAGGGCGAGCAAAGTGCGGAGAGGGTGACTCTAGTCTCAGAGGAGCCACCCTCTCAAGACCTAGGTGGGGAGGATGAGTCCGTAGCAGGACCCTATGTTGCTCTAGACACACGAGGAGCACATTAGTGGGTGGCAACATCTGTGGTAGGCGGTGATCCTAGGGATCCCTCGTGGAGGCCCGGAGATCTGAGTGAGTTGTTACTCTTCTTTTAATGTTTGTTTTTAGCTAGGATTGCCTTAGTTGCTATCTCTCCTCTTGGTCATTTTTGTTTTTATCTTTTGATTATTTCTAATTTTTTTCTCCTTTGCTTACAGAGAATGATGATGAGTGGCGAGACCTGATTCGCTGGGTATGTACTGATACTCTGATGCTCCCCATGGAGAAGACTCACGCTGAGCTATCTGTGGATGCAGGGGAGCCTTCGGCAGCCGGTAGGCATACCGATTTTTTTTCCCCTATCTGACATGTGGCCAAGATGGTGACTACCTTCGAACCGAGTTGGCCTGATATAGGACAGTAGAGCACCTGATGAGGAGTCGCTCTCATAGCGAGGCTACAACTGCTCCTCGGGATTATGAGCCCTCAGTGCATTCAGTGTGCTGGCGTAGCTGGAGTCCTAGACATGATTGTGTACCTTCAGAGGGATCTCATAGGGGTCGAGAGGCCACTTGGCTCTTTTTGTAGTGACTTTTAGATTGTTTATACGATTATTTTGTACCTTTTGGGCTCATTGAGCATTTTGACCATGCCTAGTGCATGATGGCATTGTACATGAAACTTGATTATATATATATACACTTCTTTTTGGATCAGACTCTTGGTGTCTAGGATTTTGTGATTCATTTCCACATGTAAATTATAATGTTGTTTTTATATGCCTTTCAAAATGTATGAAATGGAGAATAAATGACACAAATGCTTTCTTCCTTTTTGTATTTCGTGATGCTGATATATGATAATGCAAACACAATGTGATCTTTGCACTTTAGTTTCTGTAAGAAATTTTCTGGTACTTCATATTTGTTTTGACAAAATGAGATGATAAACTGGTATGATGAGCAGATGTACCTACCCCACTCCTAACTCCATGCAACTAGTAAGATGCGAGGGCTCACCACCAGAGCTAAAAGGGCACAAGCTATGAATTTTTTTGAATGGTGGTGATAAGAGATAGAAAAAGATATGATGAAGCCAAATTAGGATGCTACAAACCTATTCTACTCAAGTGACTCCATAGTTTAGAATGTAACTTGCTTTGCAGTTTATCTAGACTTAGATCCGTAGATGGCTACATGGTTGACAAAATCTGGTTTTCAAGGTTTTAAACTCTCTTGGAATTTTGGACATCTGATTCACTTGTTTTTGACTCACGATTTCAAAGGTTTATTTGAGCTATTAGCTTATGACCTTTAACGTTACTGTCAAGAGGACCCCCCACACCTTGCCCCATGCTACTAGTAAGAAGCATGGGCTTATCACCATGGATAAGGCACAGGTGAGTAATGGCATTCCCATCCTTTCCCAACCCTATGTCACTAGTAAGAGATGCAAGATCATCACCGAAGGTTGGTAGGGCAAGGAAATGTGTAAGAATAATTTTTTTGTTTGATCTACATTTGACTTATTTATTTGAGCAAAATGTCGGTATGTTCTTATTTCTAAAGAGATCTATATACGGGATAGATGTGAAACTATGAAACTTCTAGAATGCAGACCATGGGAAAGATGCCTACCCTAGGAAGAAACAAAAGTGAGAACAAGCATGCAGGCCTTGGTATGGCTACCGTTAAGACTTTGTCATATCTAGCTTTATTTGATGAAATGATTCTGAAATGGTTGATGATGTTATGAAAATGAAGAAGTATGATTTGAATGCTTATGCCAAAACCATCAGAAGTTTGTAATGAATTGCTTAAGAATAAGTCTCTTGATCACCAATTTGTACGAAACGAGTGAACAAAATGAACCTATCTAAATGAAGATGCAATGTAGATATAATTATACAAATAGTGCCGACGCTTCATGCGTAAAACCGTTTAAGGTGTAGGGAATTGACAGTTTCACCAAATTCCTCACCTTCTAGTGTGCACAAGAGATACACACCATTTCCATAGTCTTTCATGACTTGGTATGGGCCCAACCATTTGGGCCGAATTTCCTTCCTTCACCGGTCTTCTTATCGATCCGATTGTCTAGTCTTAAAACTAGATCTCCTTCATATATTTCTCATTCATAGACCTTTTTATTATACTACTGGCACATCCGGTCAGCATAGACTCTATGTGACTGTTCAACATCTAATTTGGCCTCATCTAGGCTTTCTAGTTGGGAGAGACGTGCTTCTCTATAACATTCTTCATCCAGAATCCCTTGTAGTGAGATGCGGAGACTGGGTATTTCAACCTCAAGTGGGAGAACTGCTTCTGCTCCGAATACCAACGAGAAAGGGGTTACTCCTGTTAGTGTTCTTATTAAGGTTTGGTGGGCCCACAAGGCTGGATATAACTTTAAATTCCAATCTCGTTTGTTTTCTTTTATTGTTTTGAGGAGAATAGCTTTCAACATTTTGTTTGTTGCTTCAGCCTGCCCATTAGCTTAAGGGTAATACAGGGAGGTTGTATGATGGTTTATTTTAAATTTACTGCATAGCTCATGGACCTCGTCATTCTTAAAGGAAGTTCCATTATCTGAGATAATGATTTGTGGGACACCATACCTACAAATGATCTGGTTCAAAATGAACTTGGTGATCACAACACCTGTACAGTGGTAAGAGGCATAGCCTCTACCCATTTGGTAAAATACTCGGTGGTTGTGATTATGAAGTTATGGCCATCTATAGATGAGGGAGAGAATTTCCCTATCAAATCTAGGCCCCATGTAGAAAAGGGCCATGGAGTTGCGATTGGTTGTAGAGCTTGTGCCGGCATGTGAATCTCATGGGAAAATTCTTGGCATTTATGGCATCTTGCACGAACTCTACTGTGTCGTGTTCGAGAGTGGGCCAAAAATAGCCCATTCAATGTATTTTGCGAGTGGTGGCATGACCACCAAAGTGGCCTCCACATATTCCACTGTGAGATTCGTAGATAATCTTCTTGGATTCTTCTATGTCAACACACCTTAGGAGCATTCCATTGAAAGCCTTCCGATAGAGCACTTGTTCTATAATAATGTATTTAGCTATGATAATGTGTAACCACCTTCTTTGTTGTGGTGTGGCACCTTCTGGATATGTATGGTCCATGATATAATTAATAATATCAGTATACCAAGGACATTTAGAGATAGGAGGTTTGGTTTCGATGTAATATATGCATTCATTGGGAAAATCCAGATCTACTAGATCGCCCCCATCTAACGGGTTGTCGGCTAACCAATCTGCAATGATTTTTCCCTTAATGGACTTCTGGTTTACGAAAGTTAATTTGAATTCACCCATTAAGGTTATAAAGTGTCCAACCTTTTTAGACAAGGACCCTTACATGAGGAAAGTTCGTAAATGGTCTGTTTTTACAATGACCCTTGTTTCTTGGTTTAGCATGTAATGTATTAAGCATTTGATGGAAAAGACTATGGCAAGGAATTCTCGTTCTACCTATGTATAATGCATTTCATAATCGAGCAACGTTCGGCTAATAAAATAGATCACATGTTCTTGTTTATCGTTGTCTTCTTGAGCCAACATGCAGGCTAGTGAGACATATGTAGCTCGTGAATATAAGATCAAAGGATGATCTGGTCTAGGTGGCATTAACGTGGGACACGATAGTAAGAAGCGTTTAACTGCTTTAAAGGCCTCATGGCATTCCTTTTTCCAAATAATGCAACAATCCTTTTTCAACAAATTATTGATCAGATGTACAACAAAACTTAAGTGCGGAATGAATCTCCGGATTGCACCAAGCTTTCCAAGAAACGATCTAATACCAAAGTCGTCTGATGGTGGGATGATTTCAAGAATAGTCTAAATTTTGGCTGGATCTACATCGATCCCTCACGATGATATAATGTAACCTTTGAGTTTCCCTCCTGTCACACCAAATACACATTTTTATGGATTTAGTGTGTCTTCGTATTCGATCAAACGTGAAAGAATGATGCGGAGCAAGTCCGGGTGATCACGGTGCTTCCGACCTTGGCCAACAAGTCATCTACATAGGATTTCATGATTTTAAGAATAAGATCATGAAATATGTATGTCATTACTTGCTGGTATGTAGCGCCAGCGTTTCTGAGGCCGAATGACATAACAAAGCAGTAGCAATAAGTTCCCAAGGATTTATAAACGTGGTTTTGGCTTGGTCTTGTTTGGATATTCTGATTTGATTGTATCCTGAGAATCCATCCATGAGAGACAAAAGATAAAATCCATTTGTTGCATCAACGATGACGTCAATGGATGGTAATGGGAAGTTATCCTTGGGGCGTGCTTTGTTAATGTCTCAGAAGTCTATGCAGATGCGTATCTTCTCATTCTCTTTGAGAACGGGAACGATATTAGATACCCACTAAGAGTAATTGACTGGTTTGATGAACCCTACTTGGAGAAGTTTCATTACTTCTTCCTTCACCATGAGAGCTACCTTGGGTTTCATTGGTCTCGATTTTTGTTTAATTGGCTTTGCATCTGATTTGGTGACGAGGTTATGTACTACGATGTGTGGTGCAATTCCCATCATTTCTTTATAATTAAATGCAAAATCCTTTTGATGTTCTCTAAGGATTCAAGTGTGTATTTCTATCTCTTCTGGAGTTAGCAAAGATCCTAGTTTTAAGATCTTCGGTTCTTCCTCCATTCCGATGTTAATATCAATTGTTTCTTCAATTAAAGAAGCGTTACCTTCTTCAAACTCAGGCGGGGCTGGAGGTAGTTCTAAATCTTCTCCATTCTCTACCGCATATATGTCGAGATCCTTTTGTGGGGGGAGCTCTACCATGGGGTTTCCAAAGTAAGAAGATGAATGTGGGATTAAGGACAAATCTACCACGTGATGGGTGAGATGTAACTCTGCATAGGCATTTAGGTAATCAAGAGTGGCTCTATCACTATCAATGTGATCTAAGATAGTAGATGTATTCTCAGCTATGTTTGTTAAAAGAGGGTTTGACATTTTCTTTACTAACAGTTCGATACATTTAAGGGATACCATGAAACAGGTGTCTTCCAACTCACTGTTTGGAGTGAAGCGTGAAGCTGAGGTTGCTATCGAATCTGCGAGAAGGTTTTGTTCTCGCAGGATTGCTTCAATTGATATGAAGTTAAATCCTTTGCTCAAATCTAATACCACTATTTTGTAGAGTTGTAAATGTTTAGCTCTAGTCTCATACACCTCAGAAACTTGGCTTCAACTACTAATTGAGAGTCTCCTAACACCCTGATGTCATTAACACCGAGCCTCTTAGCTATGATGAGGCCAAGGAGGAGGGCTTCGTACTCAACGCCATTGTTTGTACATTTGAAATTTAGTTTAAAGGTGAACGGTAAGATCTTTCCCTCGGGAGAAGTAAAGATCACACCTACCCCAACCCCATAATGACATCTAGCTCCATCGAAATGGAGAGTCCAATATTTACTTGGGAAGATGGATGTTGGGACATTTGCTATGTCCACTTCTTCTGCTTCGGTTACTTCTACCATGCAGAGTTCTTCTGCTAGAAGAGAACCAACTCCTAGGGTATATCCCATACCTATAGAATCAAATGGCAGGAAAATTGGTAGATCCTGTTCTAGCAATTCGACAATTTTTGCAGTAGTTCCTAATGATACTATTTCTACAACGTTAGCTTCATCCTTGAGAGTTGGGATGCTCTTCGTAATCTCTAGTTCTGTTGTAGGTATTAATTTTTCTTTCGGTTTTGCATTGGTTGGTTTGTTGGGAGTTCAAACTCAGAGTGAACGCCTAGCCTTTTCTTCAGGTCTGCTAGGTGTATATCGAATGGTTTTGGATTGCCTTTTGCCACGAATATCTTTCCTAAATGTAAGAATCTTATTTCTTGAAATAACATAGAAGGGATTGCCTTCATACGGTGTATCCATGGTCGGCCGAGGATCATATTATAGTTGGTTTCTGATCTATAATATAAAATTTAGTGAGGATTGTTTTGGGTCCTAAGGTGACTGGTAGTATTATAGTTCCAATCGAAGTGGATTTAAGGCTATCATAGCCTCTTAGTGTATTCCGAGTCATGGAACAATTTGTTTCTCCATACCCTAGCTTTTGAAGGAAAGAGAAGGGAACTATGTTAACTGCTGCCCCATCGTTAACCATTGTGCATTTAATGTAATTGTTATAAACCCACACTTGTAAATGTAAGGCTAGATCACCTCTATGTGCAATCTCAGTGTCTGTTGGCATTTTGCTTATATCAAATATAAACTTGGTATCCCTATCCGGCTGCCCCGGAGGGTGGATATCAAAGTCTATATGGTTTACCTGTGTCTCGGGAGGTGGAGTGATGTTAATTAAATGACCTAAACCTAATGCTTCTAAAAGAGCGGCCCTATGGGCAGGATAATTCTTCAATAAGTCCAAAAAGGAGATGTGGGAGAAGGTCTTTGTTAGGTCATTAATTAAATCATAGGCACCTACGGGTTTTACTAATGGTTGTTGAATGTTATCTGTCTCTAGTGGGTAACTTGGATTTGGCTGAGAGGAATACTCTCGTGTCCTTGTTACGGATTCCACGTGTAGCTTAGTGTCTAACTCCACTAAACTGACTATCTTGGGTCATAGCTGATTTCCTAATTGTGGTGCGACAGGTGGATTTAGCGAAGTCGAGGCTTCATGATCATTGTTTCCTGTTATTGCACCCTTTTTCATCCCTTTTGGATTTAATTTATCATGATTTTGGAGTGGATCATTGAAGATCTTGAGGGGAGCATTTTGAGGGAGATTGCTCCCGTGAAACTATTTAGTGCGGGTGATACAATATATGATAAGAACATATCTATGAAAAGTTGTCTTTGTTCTTCTAGAAAACGTTGCATGAATTTATTGTAATCACGAAAGTTCTAGTGTCATGACCTCGAACTTTGTGGAAACCAAAATACGAGTTGGGATTGTAATTCCTAGGTTGTTGGGTTGGCACGTATTGTGGTCCAAAACTCTGATTAAACCGTTGACTATTAAAGTTTTGCATTTGTTGTCTTTGGTTTTGGTTTTGATATCCAGTTGAATTTTGACTTGGACCCTGTGTCTAGATCTACCTTTGTTGTTGTTGTGGATGATTAAAATCCACCAAGTTGATTGTCGGGGTAAAGTTGTTGTTTCGTTGATTGTTAATCGGCGGTGGAGTATTTACAACATTTGCTTTTTTTGCTTGGTCAGTTACTCCATCTATTGTTACGCCATGATTTTTGTTAAGGATTTTAGGTCCTTGATTGACATTTGTGGTAGTAGGATAAGTTGTAGTATTTTGGTTGGGGATGATTAACCTCCCATTTATTCCATATGTCTTGCGACCACTATCTATTGCAGCTTGATCTATTCGGAGGGCACTCTCGAGCACCTCATCATAAGTTCTTAGTGGGAACTTCTGGACTTCTTCCTTTACCTCTCTACTAAGAGAATGAAGGAATAAATCACATAGTTCCATCTGGTCCATGTTTGGAGCACTTGCTAAAGAATAGAGGACTGTACGCCATCTCTGGATGAAATGAGCAACAGATTCATTGTGTTCTTGTTTGATATGCAAGAATTCCCTAATTCCTGTTCTCAACAATTTGTTCATGTCGAATGCCTTGATGAACTCTGAAATGAGTTGTTTAAATGAATGTATTGAGGCTTCAAGGATTCTATAATACCAATCGAGGGCGATACCCTCTAAGGTTTTGGGAAATATTTTAGCAACAACTCCATCCCAAGGAGCAGCTTCTCGAATGGTCATGGAATAAGCCTTGATATGTGCATTCGGTCTCCCTCCCCTTTGTACTTGGGTAGATCGGGAGCGGTCTTGGAAGCATGATGCTTTGTATAGTGAAGTCCAAAGGTTCTTTCAAATATTCTGAATAAGTTCCTATCGCATAGGTTTCGACCATCGATGGTGCTTGCTGAGGGGGTGGAGGTGGAATGGGTTGTTGATATGGCATAGTGTATGCATTTGCAGGGACATAAGGAAATCCCTGTGGTTGAGCGAATATGCCAGGAGAAGAGAACATATCTTCGTGTGGTGATTTGGAATACATGTTTAAGTATGGAGGAGCATTGTTCAGAAATGGAGTATTTTGTACTAGATCGGGAGGTATCATATTTTCCACCGGAGTGGCATTTGAGAACGCGGTTCTAGTTGGCATTTGTTGTGAATACTGAGGAGGCATGCCCAACATGCCTATTCCTGTGAGGAGGTCTACTTGGCTAGGATGATGTGGAGGATTGGAATTTCTTGCCTACATGAATTGAGAATTTTGACTTGCTTGAGCAAGTTCTAACCCTCTAACTTTTTCTACTAAAGTTGAGATGACTTCATTTGGTGAAGTCACAGTATTTTTCCTTAGTGGCGTTTTTGTATATCCTGAGGTTGTATAGGCATATGGTACCTGCTATGAACTGATCGTTTCCTACCAAGTTTCACCGAGGGCATTTCCTATAGGTAGTGGTATGGAGGTGTTTTCTTGAAAGAGACTTCGAGTTGTGTTTGTAAACTTCCTATAGGCGGGTACATACTCTGAGAGTGTTGTTCACTCCTAGCATAACGTACTAAATGTTCATCATATAAAAATAGATATGGATTTGATTGTCTACTAATTTGAAGTCTAAGCAACACCTACGAGATGAACCATATTCTCCAAAGAATCGTCATGTTGTTCGAGCACAAGGCTCGTTGTTGTGTTTGAGTGAGCTAATCTAACTCATTTCTTTGGAAAGAATAACTATATCTAGTCCTTTGAGGAGGAGTTTGTGTGGAAAACTGGTTAGTTGAATAGTTGTCACCACACGCCGAGAGTGAGGGTGATTGTTGTCTATTCAGTTGATCGTAGTATGCCTCAAGACCTAGGAGAGGTCTGCCATATGCATTGAATCCTGACATATTCGGGGGGTATATGAATACCCACAAAATAATGGGAAAGAGCGAAGGTGGATGGAAGAAATGAAAACTAAAAGAGGAAGAACTGTTTCTTTCACGTCGGGTTCACCAATTTTGTATGATGGAAAAGTGACAAGCGAGCATGGGAATCTACAAGTAACTCTTCCTCGCACCCAACCTCCCAAGGTCGTGCCGAGATAGCCGGTGGGGATGGAATACACGTGGGGTATGGAAAAACTAATTAGGAAATCTTATATCTTTGACGCGCACTAATGGAACATGCGAATCTAAAGCAATGAAGGCCCTCCTAACTTGAACTGGCGTGATAGATCAGTTGGTGAGGATGACTACTCAAAGGCTCCAATCAATATCGAGCTCTGGCATGATTCGATCTATTGGTTATTGGATATGTGGAAAATGACCTGGGATTGTTTCGTGTATGTCTCCAGATAGGGTCATAAGTTGGATGATGGATATATAGTGGATTCTATGGGTGATTCTCTGGTCTAGTCCGTTACTGTTTAGAAGACTTGGATTTTGAGATTCTGGTCTATGTCAGTTATTGCTGTAACAAGATTGGGTTGAGGCACGATTGGCTTGAAAACGTATTCTCTAGGCTCTCTAGGTCCCGTGATTGTCATACGAAAGCAACAATATAGATCTAAGTAAAGCAAAGTAAACTAATAATGTAAAGTACATCTATAGTATATATCTAAATTCTCTATTTTTATATTTTTGTGAGTTTTTAATAGAATTATGATAACTATTTAATAGAATTGAAAGAGCAATTATTTAATATCTAGAAAATGACAACTAAGCTAATAACGAGAATCTAAAACAAGCAAAGTAGCAGAGTATAGGTACTTGCTTGTGCAGTTGTGAATCTATTCTAAATAACCAAATAACTGATCTAATATATTTGAAAGACCCTTGATCTTACCTCAGAAGTGAGGAGTGAATCATAGTTTCTCAGAAACTATCAATCCCCACAGCTTCCCCGGCAATATCGAAAGTGAGATTAACTAAAATGAAATGATTCACTACTCTATTTGATATGTTTTAACTAGAACTTTGATAGCTTGAACCTGGATTTTATAGAATAGTGGCGAATCTGATTGTGTGTGGCTTTGTTGCCTCAGTGTGATCTCCTCATTCCTTCATGCTCACGTGAATCTAGAAAAGCATGTAATGCTAACATCAACAGTAGGTATCGAAACAATGACAGCTTTGGATGTAGACTGAATACAATACGAGTAGGAGAGGGATAGTGCAAGAGAACAGAGCTTGGCTTATGCAATTCCTAGTGGGATTTATTGCGAGTCATGCAACACAAAACATTCAGAACACGAAACTATCCTCCTTGACAAAAAAACCTGCAACTCTAATGGCTTTAGACTGAAAATAAAACTATCCTACCTCAATTGATTGTATGAAACAATAATAACACTAGCACAAGAAGATTATGTGGCTTCTAAACAACAAAACAACACTAACTATGCATGCAACAAATGAAAACTATGAATTCCTAAGAACTGAAAGACTAAACTATTGAAATGAGAGGATGAGAGGTAATTTTGAGGGGCCATTTGCTTGAGCAAAAACTAGCTATTTATAGAATTCCCATTCACCCAAAGGTAACTCTAACTAGGACTCTTTTACCATTAAACAATGAAGAAACAATATTCCAGGAGACCAAAATCATAAATACAAGAAAAGGTGGTGAAAAAGGCTGGTAAACATTGAAATTTTATGTGAGTCACGATAAAAGGAATGTTTTGGAAAAATACGTGAAGGACCGCCACCCTAAGCGGGTGACGGTTATAGGACCACCGCCTCACCTGGCGGCGGCGGTCACAAGACCGCCGCTTAGGCAGGGCAGCATTTCATAATCGAGACCAAAACGTAAAGGAAAAGAGGGGAAAAGAGAAAAATAAAGCACATGGAGGCTAAGTAGGACATGCGGGATGTTAACACATAATTGGAGAGCTTTTCCAGATCCCGAACACCTTACGCGGAGCCCTGTATCATCATTGGGGCACATGTAACATTGTTCGATAGTGCGGTACCCTAGAACTTATGGTACGTCTGATAGACCTGTCTAACTTGTTTAGGTGAAATGGAAAGGTCAAGGCTAATGGATGAACAAAGGTTTCAATCAATGTCAGAATCACCAAATATACCTCGAATGTGTTGTGGAATGTGTGGGAATTATCCTGCGTATCTTGCATAAAAATCTCTAGACAAGGTCATGGAGGTGTGAGAAGAGACATGTGGGAAGGATGAATCTCTAGATTACGGATCTAGTCTCAACCAGGAAGATTGTGACAATACTTGTTAGCATTTTTCACTTTTTCATTTAAATAAATCAAGTGTTGTATGATATTAGGTCGAACGAGAGTGGTCGAAAGATGAGTGTCTAAGGCCCTAGTCAATTTCGGTCAATTATGTAATGGTATTTAGTTGTGGTATTATTGGTTCACACACTCTTTTTATAGGTTTTGGGACCTTGGATGGTCATGTGGGCATGCAAACAACAAATATAAGGAAATAAACAAATCACACAAAGAAACCAAAAGAAATTAAGGTCAAGTTCAGGTAACCTAAGCCTCTAAGGTAACATGGGGAGTGTTGTCGATAAAAATTAGACGACAACCAATCAACCCTTTTTCCTAACGCAAAAGGTCAAGATGGAATCAAACCAGTTTAATCGTAGTTTTACTTAAGATTGGCTTAAGCGCGGGTAGTTTAATATAGGATAAATAATTGTTTAACCTAAGATCTGGGAAAATTCTATTTCTAACAGCAATTAGAATATACATACATCAACACACAAATGAAAGAAAACACACCAAAAGACCCAAAAAGAGATCACCAACCATAAAGATTAATACCAATAATAAGAATTTCTTCATGTATTCATATCTTTCGATACAATTGATCACTCTTATATCAAACTAATTCCTTTATGTCCAAATAAATATTATCAACCTTTATCTCGATAGAGTGAAACCTATAGACAAGGTAACCTCTTGAAAAGGTGAAAATGAGTGATATTATAACCTTCACTTCTATATTATTTCAATTATTTCAATAACATCACAAACACATAACACCAAAATAAAACAAAAGGACAAAACAACATATAGACATATTTGATGAAAAAGATAATTTAATATAAACATGATGACAAAAACATATTTACATTAATGAAATGATGTACAATGAATGCTAAAACAATGCCTTAACAAGATCATGATCAAATATTAGAGCCAACATGGCTACAAATTACATTCATTTGAGATAGAAGTGAAGACATCAAGCTTTCAATTTGTATATAGACAAAATATGCAATCAGTTAGATCAAGAATAAAAATATTTAATCGATAATCAAAATAATAATATCAAAACTAGATATACTTGTTGTATTCAAAACTCACACTTAAACCTCAAAACAATGTTGTCATGATTCCTGTAAGATCACTTGCCTCATAAATACATTGCACATAATTAATTTCAGAATGAAATAACTTTCAAATAGCTACAAAATACCTGATTTTTCATCCTTTGTAATTGAATCTTCCATGTCCTTTTATAACATCCTCAAGGATGGAATCAATTACAACTGATTTTTCTTATTTTAAAATGAAGGATATTTTAAAGTTTATAATAATAAAATGTCACTTTATAAATTAAAGTGATACTATATATAATTTAAAAGAAAGGACACAAACTTTAATTTTGACTTTATAAATAAATGAATGAGGTGTGTATTATCAAAACAGGGGCCACATAGGTATTTCATACATTAATCAAAAGTAACACAATCTTTGTTAACATTCATCATTAAAACAACTAATGCATCATTATTTATATCCAATCACATGCACATAACGACACATTCAATGTTTAGGTGGAATGAGTACGGGTGGTTGGAGAAGGTATTGTTTTAGGGCCTCAAAAGCTTTGTGGTAGTCGTCATCCCATTTAAAGGAGATATCCTTCCTAAGCAGATGATGAAATGGTTGATACTAATCAGATAATTGTGAAATGAAACAACAAATGGACTGTAATTTACCTTGCAGGCTATGGAGCTGTTTAAGGTTAGTGGGCGGAGGCATTTCCAGAATGGCCTTGACTTTAGCAAGGTCAACTTCTATACCATGGAGGGAAACAATAAATCCCAAGATCTTTTCGGAGAGAACCGCGAAGATGCATTTTTTAGGCTGAAGGTGGATGCAATATTTAATGAGGTGGTTAAATATGGTTTCGAGGACGGTGAGGTGCTCAGAGCGACGTTTAGATTTGGCAAAGAGATCATCCAGGTAATCTTCTAATATGCTATGCATGATATCATGGAAGATGTAAGTCATAAGCACCGATATTGATATGTAGCAAAAGCATTTTTAAGGCCAAAAGGCATGACTCGATAGCAAAAAGGTTCTCCAAGGGGTAATGAATGTGGTCTTGTGTTGATCTTCTCCTGGGAAAGTAAAATTTGGTTATAACTTTGAGAAGCCATCCATTATCACACCCCATCATGTAGCCTCTCTCACCAAATTACCACTTCATCCTCACCTCACCTTGTTCACCAAGTGGCCTCCCTTAGCTTCTCAAAGGAGGAGATCCTGCCACCCCAAAATGATGACCCCGGACTCCAGCTCTCTTCATCTCCGTCCACATTGATGACATATGGGTATGCCATGTGATGATTGATGGAGGTGCTAGCATTAACATCATTTCATCCCATGCATTCGCTGAAATGTGCATACCTGATAATTGCATGCATAAACATCTAGTCATGTCGTGTTCATTTAATGACGCTATCACCTCCACACTAGGAATTTTCATCCTTCACATTTGTGTGGCCCTCTGCACCTTTGTTCTAGAATTGTTTTACATTTTGGAGGGGGAATTCCAATATAAATTTTTGCTTGGAAGACCCTAGATCTCTGTCATGGGTTTCGTTCCTTCCACTTTGCATCGTTGTGTAAAGTTTGAACACAAAGGACACACTTATACCATTCCAGCTGACCCATCACCTTTCAAAACATGCAACATGCTTTACTGACCTAATGATGTGCTCATACTTGTCAAGCCATCTACCTCCACAACTAGTACCATTTCACCTACACCTCCACCTCACGAGTACACCACTTTGCACCGCACATATCTCCTCCGTTCCTACCACTTTATTATAACCTCCATAGCTGATCCATTAGCTTCCCAATCCATTAACACCACCTCCGCATGCGACATTTGACACATCATCCCTTCCAACTACCTACTTACCAATCACTCGATCCCTTGGAAGGTGTTTCTCAATGCCTCACTGGGGGTACCGCCTATATAGTGTCAACACATTCCTTACTCCACAAGAGTATGAAAGCCTTCACCAACACCCTCACTATGATCACCATATAGGATAACTCCTCCTTTATGGTCCTCCTCATCTTCACACTAGTCTCACCTATGGGGGACTTGATACTACGACTTACACACCTGAACCACCATCACAAACCTACCTATTTTCTGCTGAATTCCAATCACTTACCAATGACCGTTTCGTCCCACACCTTCCTGCACCGATGTGCGTGGAAGGGTTTTGGTTTTGGATTTTATGAGCAAGGCCACCATACTATTATTCCATGTACCACCCATAAACATAACGATCGTAGTGGTATCAGCTTCCCTAAACCTCCTACCAAACAGGCCCGCATTGAACTCATTGAGGACCCTATCCTTTCTCCACCTTCATCTTCATCACCACCTTCACTTGCTCCACCTTTATCACCACCCTCACCAACAGAGTTGATGGATCATGAATCTATCCCCCTAACTTTTTTTTTTCATAAACACCATTTCCTTGGGGCCTTTGACTTATCAACGTGAAGGCGAGGCCCCTTCCACTCTTCCATTCCTGTATCTTGAGATGATTAATGACAACACACCTACAATTAATGTCATTCAATGTTAGGATGATGAATCCATACTAACCTACCTTGGTGCAGATGACTCATATATTCATCGGTCGTTACCCTATGAGACGCAACCCATATTAAATGAATCGACTATTGAGATTAACATTCATACTTAGGATGACCCGCACATCCTAAAGATCGGACAATCTTTAGATGTTCTTTGAAAAGGAAGCTATCACTTCTTTTCTCCGAGATCATAACCACGCTTTTACTTGGTCTTACACAGACATGCCGGTATTGACCCCACCATAGTGGTCCACAATATCATAACTGTTCCCAATGCCAAACCTATCAAACAAAAGATGAGGAAAATACACCCTCGCATTGCTCTTCTTGTCAAAGAAGAACTTCAGCGCCTTCTTTCTGTTTCCTTCATCTTACCCATTGATTATCCTCGTTGGATTTCTAACATTGTCCCTGTTACTAAAGCAACAGGGGGACTCCGCATTTGCATGGACTTCCATGACCTCAACCTAGCCTACCCAAAAGATGACTTTCCCTTACCCGGTATTGATCAACTGGTTGACCTCACTTGCTGGTCATGAGATGCTCTCACTCATGGATGGATTCTCGGGTTATAACCAAATTTTGCTTACCCCAAAAGATCAACACAAGACCGCATTCATCACCCCTTGGGGAAACTTTTCTATCGAGTCATGCCTTTTGGCCTTAAAAACACTGGTGCCACATATCAGTGTGCTATGACTTACATCTTCCATGATATCATGCATCGCATATTGGAAGATTAAATGGATGATTTCTTAGCCAAATCTAAATGCTGCTTCGAGCACCTTGCCATCCTCAAAACCATCTTTGACCACCTCATTAAATATTACATCCACCTTCAGCCTAAGAAGAGCATTTTTGTGGTTCTCTATGGAAAGCTCCTGGGTTTAATCGTTTCCCTCCATGGTATAGAAGTTGACCCTGCTAAATTCAAGGCCATTCTCGAAATGCCTCACCTACTAACCTTCACCAACTTTGTAGCTTGCAAGGTAAATTGCAGTCCATTCACCGTTTCATTTCACAATTATCTGATCGGTGTCAACCATTTCATCATCTACTTAGGAAGGATGTCTCCTTTAAATGGGATGATGACTGTCACAAAGCTTTTGAGGCCCTAAAACAATACCTTCTCCAACCACCTGTACTCATTCCACCTAAAGACAATCAACCTTTTTACCTATACATATCAGCTACCGATCATTCCTTAGGAGCCATGCTCACTCATCGTGATGAACAACACAGGGAGCATGTGGTTTATTACATAAGCCATACTCTTTTGGACTATGAAACTTGATACAACCATCCAGAAAAACTTTTCTTAGCCTTAGTTTTCGTTGCCACTAAACTCTGCCATTACCTACTCAACCACAAAACCTATGTCGTGACCATCACTGATCCCTTACACTTAATATACACCAAGCCTTATAAAAATCATCGTGCCGCATGATGGCTTATGCTTTTAGCTGATCTTGACGTCAAATTCATTCATCAAAAGTCCATCAAGGGCCAAGCTATCACCGACCAACTATCGACAACTATTTCCGGGATCAACCCTCTAATTTTGACTTTCCCGATGAGTCAATTACTACTCTTTCCCTAGACGAACCCCCTTACCAAATGACATTGTTCTTCGACAGTTCCAAGTGTCAGCATGGGGGTGGGGCTGGTATTATCCTCATTCCTTTAGATGGAGAACCCATGCCTTTGTATTTTAAACTATACTTTGAATGCACCAACAATATTTCCGAGTACGAATCGCTCGTAGTAGGTCTTCAAGCCGCATATGCCCTAGATGTCAAATCAATCCACATCTTTGGTGATTCACAATTGATCGTCAACCAAGTAAATGGTATGTACCAATGTCGTAATGAGATACTTCAAAAGTATAAACATCATGTAGACATACTTTTGACCACCTTTGATCATTACACCCTTCAAACCATCCCACGTTCAACCAACAAATTTGCAGATACCATGGCTTGCTTAGCTTCCCAAATACCCGCTTCCCCTGCCGATTCCAAAATATTTGTCACCATATAATGCCTCCATTCACCTTCTTATTTACCTCACGATGTTTACTCAATCGGAACCGACACCCTTGACCCGAGTGACCTTTGGTATAAACAATACTCCACTACCTTTCTCTCTCCATCTTACCTCCTGATCTCACCCATAATGGACAATGCGCCTTCCTTAAAAAGGTATCTCATTTTTTCATCTTGGGGGACTCCTCTATAAGTGTAACTTTGATAGTATTATCTTATAATGCCTCACAAGTTTAGAAATTTCTTATACCATTAAGGAGGTTTATGATGGCATATGTGGAGGTCACTTTAGTGGCCTTACTGTTGCTAAGTGTATTCTTTGCCTAGGCTATTACTGGCTGACCCTTAACCATGATTGTTGTGACTATGTCAAACGTTGTGTAAAATGTCAACAACATTCCAACCTTCATCATACACCCAGTCATGCCTTACAGGTCACTCATGACCTTTGGCCCTTCTCTCAATGGGGTTTGGATCTTGTCAGAGAAATCAATCCCCATTCTTCCCAACACCATCAATGGATCATAACTGCTACCGAATACTACACAAAATGGGTGGAAGCCATACCACTCATCTCCACGAAAGTGAGAAAATATGTGAGTTCATTAACCATCACATCATTTTCCGCTTTGGTGTCCCTCATCACCTCATCACTAACAATGGAAAACAATTCAAAAACACAAGATTGCAAAAACTTTGTGACGCCTTCAACATTCAGCTTAGTTTCTCATCACCTTATTACCCAAAAACCAATGGCCAAGACGAATCGACTAACAAAACCCTTAACAAAATTCTCATGAAAGTGGTTGATGATATTGGGAAGGATTGGCATACGCACATTCCTTTTGCCTTGTGGGCATACTACACTAGTATTCGCACTTCCACTGCGACCACACCATTTTCTTTGGTCTATGGTACAGAGTTTGTTCTACCTTTCAAATTCTAGATCCCCTCACTCCAAATTTCTCTCCATGACATGCTTACTGATGATGACTTTTGTTAAGACCACTTAGCATAACTAGAGTTATTAGACAAATGTCATCTTAATGCTCTAGATCACCTTCAAGTTTACCAATGACGTATCAAATGTGCTTATGATAAACGTGTTCATAAATGAACCTTCCAAGTTGGCGACCTTGTCTTGAAAGAAAATCAACACGTAACTAAAGTAGAAAAAAGTAAACGGGCAAGTTTTCTCCTAATTGGCTTGGACCATACATTGTAACTCATACCGATGAATCAGGTACTTGTCGTTTATCCTCACTTGATGGTAAACCCGAACCTAAGCCCCTTAATGCATTGCATCTTCGACCATTCTATTGTTGACTCGTCATCGTACCTCACCCTTTGTCTCTTTACAGGCTCGTCCCTTGAGTGCTATCCACTCCATACACCTCCCCAACGATTAAGTAAGAATCATGTGAGTACCCGTCACTTGTTATCTCTTCTTGAATATGTGTACCATGGCGCTTTGCACATAACATGATTCTCATGGATACTTTTCATCTACCTTTAGATGAGATCCCATGGTCATTCCACCTTGCCTTTTGAACAAGAGTCCTATCCTCCACCTTGGTCTTGTCCATGATTTCAAAGACCTCACATGGGACCAAACTCCTTGAGTCAAACTTCTAATAAAAGATGACTCCCTTAAAAGGACATATTCCTCTCAACAAAATTGCTGTTATAAATAGACTGCTCCCTCGAAGGATAGCTATGTGACGCTTTTAAAAAAAAAAAATGAGAGAAACCAAAGCTTCCCGCATCGATCAGCTTCATGAAGACCTCAAGGAGTACCATATTATTTATCCCATATAGACTTCCCATCGATCAGTCTATCAAAACAAAAAAAAAACTTTTTAGTCATGGACTTGCCCATTGTGACCTAGGACCCCTTGCCTAAAAGCCCTGTCACTCAAAACATATAAAATTAGCTACCTTTCACCCTCCTTACCATTTCCACTCTCATTTCCTCAATTGCCTCAAGGGACATCTTGGAATTTAGACATTTGGTGATCCTGTGACTACCTTCATCGTAGAAACAGTTAATTGTCAATACCTTTTGGGTCTTATGTTCATCACCCCCTCCAAGGTATGATCTACTCGGTATGATCCTACCCAATCAGGTGGCTTTATTGCCCCCTCTTATCTTTTAACCATATTTGTTTACGTTTTGATTACCTTATACAGGACTTGGTCCTCGACGCTTACCTTTTAGGTAATCCTCCCATTTTACCATAATCACCTTCACCTATATCATTTTACCTATAATCTACCTACACCTATCAAACCTAAACCCACAACATGCCCAAAAACCTACCAACCCATTTTCATATTCTTCCCTAGCTCACGGGAGAACTACATCAGTCTGAGGTCCCTTTTCACCAAGATTATGTAGGCAACACTCTGCGGTCATGGGGCCCTTGGAGGTTAGCTCGGCCATTTTCTACCCTAAAAAATTCATCAACCATGCCTAGCTCACCATTTACATTGCATTTCACTTAGTTCCCCTTTTATAAAAAAATTAGAAATTAAGCCACATACATAACAAGTTGCTTACCACAACATACATTTATTACACCTACCATCTCTCTATCATCACTATGCATAGGTTATAGAACATTGCACATATGACCCATAGTATCATTCGTTGCCAAAATAATGAATCATAACTAAACCTACTTTCGACTCGATCCATGTCTATAACCTAACTCTACCATGCCTATAACCTGACTCGATCCATGCCTAACCAAACCTGACTCGATCCATGCCTAAAACCTGACTCGATCCATGCCTATAACCTGACTCGATCCATGCCTAACCAAACCTGACTCAATCCATGCCTAACCAAACCTAACTCGACCATGCCTAACCAAACCTGACTCGATCCATGCCTAAACCAACCTAACTCCATCATGCCTAACTCACCTAATTTCCATCCATATCAAAACAACAAACCCATATCTCATCTAACACAAGCCATAAATCCAATATCTCATAAACACATTAACACATCACAAAATACCATGTATCTCATCATATAAATCAATAAATGTGTATCTCAATATACATGCCTATCTCATCATGACCATCATCTCAAAATGTCGGCATGCATGCCGATTTGTAGTACAAAATGTCATTGGTGCAGGCCGGTCTCATATATACAAAATAATGAATGAATCAATACAAAATATCTTGACACGTAGGTTGGTAATTGATCCAAAATACAACTACCTTCGGCACATAGGTTGACATATATATGAAAAAATCACTAGTATAAATAAAAAATTAGGTGACCGCATCTCAGGCATCTCACTGGATGTCCTCCATCTCTGTGTCACCTGTACCCTCAGCCTCATATGTCCCTACTGGCACACCACCTAGCTGTAGTCACCATGCACTGGTGGCCTCTCCCTGATCATGCCTCGAATCTCGTTGACCTCCTGTTCTCTCCACACTATGTGTGCGGGATCTCATCCTTTCACTGGACGCCTGCTGTGACCTGTACTCTCTATAAGATAGGAAGTCTATCCCAACCACCATGAGCTGATCTTGATAATATCTTGCCTCACCTAGGGCATCTCGTAACCTAGATACATGCACGGTCTGTGGTGGTCCCATAGGTCTTGGCCCTTGTACCGTCTGCGCACCGACGACCGCCTGCGCCAACATGTGAAGCGGGACCATATCCCTATGCCTGTGGTGGTGCCCCCTACCCCTGTGCCTATATCTGGGCCTATAAGGCCCCAATCTATGCCTAGGCTATGGCCAACTAGCCCTATAAACCTACCACCTGAGCCAGTAAGGCTACCACCTGACCATCTCTATCTCCATCTCCTCCATCCCCTCCCTTCGCCATCTGGGCCTGCAGACTGGCCACCTATACTTGTAGCTCTACTACCTCTACCTCTAACCCCTGAAGCTATGTATGCAGTATGCCTATCTGGGTAATTAACCTCACTACTGCCCTTGTAAGTAATCTCTCTCAATGTGATGGAAGCTAAGTTTGGCTACCCCGGTCTAGGGTGGTATTGCTCATAATCGAGCTACCCCACCGCTACTTACCTCGTCTGTACATCCGGCGTCATCTATTTGCTGATCCACTGGCTCCTCCTCCTCCCCTGTAGGAACTATAGGCTGTGGTAGAGGTAGAGGCCTCTCCATGTCATCTCTTTGATATTGTGGGAAGGATGGAGGAATATCTTGTACAAGCCCGAACTGTCGTCGGACCTTATCTACTAGGATCATCTCATCCTCCCAGATGCGGTGACCCTGTATCCACCTCTCTAGCTAGAGCTTAGCTAGCTCCTCATGCATGTTCATATGTGAGGGAATCCCACATATGGCCTCCAGATAATGTCCACTCCGGATAACCCCTCCAATAACTGCCGAAAATGGGCCACATCATATGTCGGCCTATCCGATCTCCGCTCTCCTACAACCGACACCCATCTCCTGTATCCCACCCACACACATCTCCCAGAAATGAATCTACTTGGGGAATCCCTATAGGTCAAACACAGACTATGTGCTTGTATGCCCAACAATGCAATATAAATGTACAACATAGGCTAAACTTGCATAGCCGCCCATACGCCCACAACTCTCGGTATAGCTGCACCAAGAATGCTGGTGCCCAGGAAAGCATGTCTCATGCACCATCATATCGTGGAGCACCCCCATCAGTGATCAGGGAAAGTGTTTACCCTCTGCATTTGGCAGTGCATAGCAGCACACTGCCTCCATCAATAGAACCACTAGCCTTGTCTCATGCAGATGGACTAGGTACATCTCGCCATAGCTCAAACTGGTGCTATGGAATCTCATATCCATTTCCCCCTCACCAAAAATTATGCCGATAAGCTCCTCTGAAGCCTCGGAGGAGATAGAGTAAACCTAGGCACCTAATATGGGTAACTACAAAATCTGGAACACATCCTCTAGGGTGATAGTCATCTCACCCATCGGAAGGTGGAACATGTTGGTCATGGAGTCCCATCTATCGATGAGCGTGACCATTAAGTTGGGCTGCCGAACAACATGTCGGTAGTGCCAAATCCCACTCAAGCCCACTGCCTCCATGTGCTACAACTCCAAAGGGGTCGCTAAGCCACGTAATGTCACTAGTAGAGGCGGAACCCTGTCCCGCATGTGTAACTGCGCTCTCCCCTGCATCCAATCCAAGCATGACATTAATCCCTATTTTACCATGACCATATTCACCAATTATCATTACCCTCCACCCTATTTTTAATTTAGCCATCTCAACAACCTAGCCCACATCACCTTTAGACCCTTGTACCTAAAATCCCGACTGGTTCCAGTTCATCCTAACCGACTCCAGTCACCCTTAAACCGGCATCGGTCACCTGTTTAGTGACTGATATCGGTTCATCTTTACCGACCATGGTTACCACTTACTAGCATCGTCACTTTTTTGGTGATCGATCTTGGTTCTAACCAACCGATCTTGCCGCCCAAGCTTGACCGACGTCGGTCACTGTCGCGGAAAAATCCATGACTTCCCAAACCCCCTTTTAAAACCCTCCCACTTGTCCCTTTTACCCCACCTATAATGACCTAAACTCCCCTTAGACCCCTACCCACCCCACCTATACAATTTATTACCCCCCTCTCTTTTTGCTTGTTATTCCCCCTACCCGCATTTTATTTTTAACCACCCCAAAACCAAAACCCACAAAACCATACAAATAACAAATATCACAATCCTCTAATATCTACTTAACAATATAGAGTTAGGCACTTACCTTGTCATGCTTTGCCACCATCTCGGTGGCACGTCCGCCGCCGTTATCTTGGTGGTTCGCTTTGATCCCTCTCTCGCCTCTGCCATCACCGACTACATACTCGCAACCTCCGACCAATCAACTCTCTCACCCTGATCTCGTGGAACCACCACTCACCAACCCAACCCTTGTCAAATGAGTCTGCATCGACTCATTGTCCCGTTTCCTCCGATATACTTTTCTTGCTTTTCTCTTTTTTTTTTTCATTTCTTCACTTCACCAATAACACATGAGTAATAAAAATGTATATTTTTTGTTTTTATAACCCACTCGACCTAATCGACATCAGTTACCATTGACCGACATTGGTCTCGTGCCCTACCTCACCGTCAATCCCGCTTTTCCTATATTGACATCGGTTTTCCCCGACCGCCATCAATCATCCTCACCGCACATTGCCCTTACTTGGC
Source organism: Taxus wallichiana var. yunnanensis (assembly GCA_018340775.1). NCBI lineage: Eukaryota > Viridiplantae > Streptophyta > Pinopsida > Cupressales > Taxaceae > Taxus > Taxus wallichiana. Next base: position 173,475,074 of record CM031234.1, read on the forward strand.
CATTCTACCCCACCCTTTACCTTGCTCATTTAACCATCCAACCTTTACCCAACCCATTACCTTACCTTTCATGACCTCGTCACTTTCTACCTGCATTTGTCCTCCTTTGGGGACTTCTTATTCTTTACCCCTACCTTGGCCTTACCCATGCCACGACCTAGATATTTAGACCTAGACCATCGCTAGTGACCTTTGACCTCATGTGTTCTCTATAACTTATGACATTGTTACTGTGTTGATTGACCTAATGACCTTACTTAGCATATTCCGAGACCATTTATCCTAACCCTATCTTTGGTGTACTTTAACATACATAAATGTTCTAGCACCTAACCTACGTTGTGTTTCTGACCATATCCTATACCTTGGATACAAGATTCACTTCAACCTTAGACGATGTAGATTTTGCCTGCTCTTCAACCCAAAAGAGCATGCTTTGTAGTTTATATGTGTGTGTGCGTTTGACTATTGCTACCTTTGACCCTAACCCATTACCTAGATTACCCGAGTAGACCTTTCACCCTTTTCCCCATGCCCACCTGCCTTTTCTTCACATTTTCCTTTTATCAAACCACTCACCGCTTTAACTGTTGCCTCGTCAGTTCCTGGTTTGAGGGGGATCACCTTCACCCACACATGGGGCAACCACATCTTATTTTTGTTAGCATCGCTTACCAATACAAGCTACGCAACAAAAAGGGGCAAAATGTAGACACTAAAATTAGGTCACACTCCCCTTTCGTACCTCGACCAATAAGCACCCTTTATTACATTTACCTAGCCATGACCCCCTTCACCCCATTAATATTAATTTAATTACTCTAATTAAATTAATTCATTATCCTCACTATATTTATTATTTAAATATCTTATTTATATAATATCCACACATACAGTTCACTTATACACCTCACCAAGCCAACTTAACCTAAGAACTATTCTTAGTAAGTTGCCATAACTAACTAAGACTTACCCAAACCCTAACAATCAATGCCTACATTCCCTCTAACCACATTCCCACATGCTTACAAGAATCTCCTAGTCTAATCCATGGGATAATGACATAAGATCCAAGGAAATCAGGAGGATCTCCCTAGTTTAGTAAACCTAGGAAATCCCGCCTTGACCGACGTTGGTTACCCCTAACTATCGCCAGTTAATCCAAACCACCATCGAGTTACCCTTTTAACCCCAAAACAACCTTATTCTCAAGGTTGGAAGTTGGAAGTTGGAAAACATTGGGAGAAAGTTGACGAGAAAGAACACATCTTAGAGAGATAACGCATCTTCAGAGAGCAAATTCTAGCAAAAACTCACATCCAAGGAAGGAGATTGAGCATCTTCTTTTGCATAGCCATCCCAACCATGATCTGATCCATCCAAGCAAAGAGGAGTGTACATGCAGAAGCTTTTCTTCGATTGGTGATCACCTACGACCTTCAAACTCATCATCAGCACCTCCATCCCTCACACACAGGCATGGGAACGGAATCCAAGTAAGTATAACATCATACTTTCTTGGTTTATTTCATTTCATCATCATTTTATCATCCATTGTTTATCTTGCCCCCTATTGACCTTCTCTGACATTTTCACCTCTATATACCCATTAAAACCTCACAAAATCCTACTCTAGTAACCCAATACCTCATCCCGACCAACCAAAGTCCTTTGTGCAATCATAAAGGAGACCTAAAGCTTGTTCTGTGACATTTCCAAATCTCACAGTAATCGGCACCAGTTACACCTAACCACCGTCGGTCACCCCTGACCGACACCGGTCTCTATATTTTCCCACACATCCTAGAACAGAGACCTACCTAATTTCATCTCACCCTCATTCACCTGTGATCTACCCGAGACCTTTATCAAACCTGCAGAGACCCAAAACCAATCATTTGACCTTTGGATTCTATTCTAGCTTAACATGTTAGATTAGATCTATTTCTTATTGTGTTTTTAAGTGAGATACCTAAATCATTTTAAAATAACAATAGGATTTAATTTGTTTACAACATTAAATTGTTTAAAATAGTGGATTGACAACCATCTAGGAAGTATCATACTTCTCGGATCTAGCATATGATAGGTAGTTCACTACCCATATTGTTTAATTCCTTCTGGTGGTCTTGCTTTGCATTACAGGTAGTTCCTCCTAGCCAAAAGGAAGCTCTCACGATCAACTATGGATTTGGAAGTCATACGTGCACAACAACCCATCAACCAACATTTGAACAGGTATTCCTCCTATGCTCGTTACCCTATCTGTTTTGTCAAAACTTCAAAGAAATGATCTAAGAAAAAGGTGAAACAATATCATCACCATTAAGTTCTCAAATCTGTCTCAAATGATAAGTATTATATCCCAAAAATGTGAAAATGTATCAAAATATCAAATGTATCTAGCCAAGTATATCAAATCAAAGTATGATTAATTAATCATCTATTATCAAATCTAATAGTGGCTTCCCTGTCTCAGTGACCATCTCTATGTACTCATATGGCTAAGCATGAAGAATAATGTAAGTGAACACTCCAAATTATTCTTCAACATCTAGTTTTACCCTTTTTACTGCCCTGTCACCTTAGGTACAATGGAAGAGGACCTAACACACTTAGAAGTGTGTGGGGACTCATGAGAAGGTACAGTTTGTTTTTTTAGGTAAAAGAGGTGTAAAATGGGCCCATGGAGTATGTTGCGGGACTCCATGAGAAGGGGTAGAATGGACTGATCTATTAGAAGAAACTAGATTATTTTTAGCATGCACATGTTCGAGATTTGGTAGAGGTGGATTATTGAAACTATGAGAAGGAGGATTACAGGGGATATGACTCAATCACTTGTAATAATTCATGCAAATAGGGCTCATTGGCATCAAAATGAATAGACACTCTAGTAGAACATGCCTGACAAAAGGCCTACCACCCCGAAGCATACTAGTTCCCCTTCGGCCACCTCTAGGTGAACCTCTATGCCATGATTGGCCATAAAAATATTATGTCCCTAAGAATGGTGTGATTCAGACCTCCTAGACCCCCATCCATCCCATCCTGACATGGTATAAAGCTATAAAAACAATGAATGATTGCCAAAACTTAGCATGTGTAACTTTCCAAAAAATGAACTTGCTAATTCAAACCATAATTAATCACAATGATAAATGGCATATCATAAAGATAAACAAAGTTTTATCTTTACAAAATCATCTTAACTATTTCACACCATTTGAGATATATAACTTCACAAATGCCATTAATAGAATACCCATAAGCTTAAAATAATTTTGGAAAATGAAATGAAAGAAATCTTTAAAAACATGCATACATTGTTGTCTTGATTAACAATTATTCATACTTGATGCCTCTGTTCCATCTATTATACTTCATTCACAGACCCTTGAAATAGTCAAGATCAATTTATAAGCATGCCTACTTCCTCAAATTTCTCAGACCATCATTATATGCAATTGAGAGCCCATATATATGCAAGTATCAGAATAAGCAAACAATCATTCCATACTCTGCCACCGTTTTAATTATGATATTTCAAATTGAATGCCAATAGTCCATCATTGTCAACTACAATGATTTAAAAACAAAATGCATGTTATTGAAATCTTATCGCAGTCATACAAGAGGCCATATAGAATCTACCATGACATATAACAATGAGCTCACAAGAAATTTCTTGGTCATCTTGATTGATATTTTTTGAAAAATAACCATTGAATTTCTAAATGCCCAAATGAAGAAACTTCATTTTAACTGCTCTGAGATAATATTTTCACTTAGAATCCAAAAAAATAGGAAACTAATAACCATTTTCGAGCCTTTTTGAAATACCCAGATGTCAAAAGTCCTCATTTTAACTAAACTGAAATTATCCTTTCACCTAGAATCTAAAAGGAAATAATATGCATCTATTTTAAAGATTTTTATAAAATACCCACATGAAAATATATTTAATAAAGCACGGTAATTCAAATTATGATAAATTTTCCATTTTATGCGAACTGTAGACAAAAAACCACCAAGCATGCTGTTGAATTCCATAATACTGAAAAAAATATTTCATTCCTTAAGAAACACCAATATTCTCATGATTACTATTTTCACCAAATCACTACACCCTACGAATGGCCGAATGTGAACATGATGTTTGGTGTGATTGGGAAACATGGGATCACCTCTCAAGTTGTGGGACTTGGCTCAAGGTGAACCTCCAGAGAAGGCCAAATTCCTCTTCCTAAATTAATTGCTGCACTACTCCTAGTGTAATAAAAATGATTATCTAAACCTATGCTAACATTTTCAGGTTTTAGGAAAGATATTTACAAGAAATGAAACTATGCTAGGGATGATGATGCACCAAATAAAGGGTGTTTCTAGACTCGGGAAGGGTTAATTTGAAGAGGGTGTGTGCACCACAAGTCAACTTCACCTATTGCAACTTAGAGAGGATAAAAATATCACAAACTAGGAAGCATATGTTCCTTTTGTTAAACTTGGATTATGCGTAATAAATAGATCAAATTCGATTAAAAACATAATCAATCACCATGATAATATAAAATAGGCACATGTCAAACATCTATTTCACTTATAACAACCAATGATAATATGGCTTGTATAACAGAAGGAAGATAACCTTTTCCACAACCAATATTCAAACAATTATATCACTTTCCAATAGAATGAAATAAGATATTCTGAGATAAAGACAAGCCAACCACTTATACTAAGGAACTATGTATTCACAAAGCATAAACACATTAACCATTAACACAATAACTCATCTTCCATGGAAAATATCACTCTAAATGTAATTGAAAGGTTCCTAAATAGTCAAATCACTCTTCCAAGCTTGAAGAGAAACTTCTCAAAAATTGATCCCCCAAAGACTTAATGTACTTTTCTATTTATAAGTTCCTTAGGCTGAGCCATTACAATTGGGCCTTAACCAACAAATTACTAAAAATAGAAATGTTATTAAGTTCTAGGGAACATGCTCCCATAAAAATAGAAAAGTTTGTTGCAAGAGTTTGACCCAGTCAACCCTACAACTTTGACTAATCTAGAGCTTGGATCAGTCCTCCCATGGCCACTTAGCTTTGGTTGGGTTTGCAACATCTTCTCTAGCTCCACTTTTCTCTTGTTCCTTCTCCCAGGAAGCCATCCGATGTTTGTATTCGATGAAACACTTAATAATTCCTTGAATTTCTTCATCCTCTAGGTCCACATGCGTAGTGATTAACTACATCTTCCATCTCAATCTCTCTTGCTACTTTGGCTAGAACTCTTCTGAGTTTACTTACTACCTTTCTTAGTCAACCAATGAAGTTTTGGCATGAAACCAACTTGTCAATGGAGTCATTGTAGAAGGTTCTAGTTACTTCGTCATCCCTTTTGACCAAGTCCTTGAAATTCAGCTTGATCTATCTCTTCAAGAAGAGCATCGATGTTTTCATTGAAGAACTTACAATTGATATTATCAAACTCCTCTAAAATTTCATTTAGAGCATCCATTATCTCTATACGCTTGTCATCCAATTTCTTAATTAGATCCTACAAAACCTGGGACCAAAACTCCATAGCTTTTTGATACTCAAACAATTTAGAGGCATCATCTATTACATCTTCTCTAGAGAAGTAAATCTATCTTCTTCTCTGATTTCACTCCATGTAGTCAAATTCAAGTTCAAATTATTATTATCTTTGGAGAAGGTTTCATCCATTTTTCGAATAGAGGTCCTTTCAACTTGTAAATCATTGTATATGTCAATTGCTTCCTTTATCAAAGGATTGGCTTCTTGCAAGTATATGCTCCATCCATCCATTTACCGATCTTCCCTTCTGACCTATCTTCTCAATCTCGTGATAAGAAATATCATGGTGGAAGAAACTGTCAGAGTCATGGTAGTTGAAATCTCGATAGATGGAGAAGGTTGTGTCACTTTTCTCAACAATGCAGTGAGTTGTTCAACCTTTTCTTTGAGCTCATCCTTGGAAGCCTTGTCTTTGTCATATTTTTCTAAAACATTTCCCAAGAGCAGTCTACACATCCTATTTTTCCCTTCATGTGTTGTTTTTCCCAATGAAAATATAGAAATTTGATAATCTGTTTTGTAATAGTTTCCTTGGTTTTCCCTTCAACGGGAGTAGCAACTTCTATGACCCTTTCTCAAGATTGATTTATTGATAGGATGGAAAAATATTTGCCTCTTTTCCTACCTTTTTGGTGTGTGTTCCAACACACTCAGATCTATAACATCACCAGAGGCACCTTCTTCTTCTTTTTTTTTGAGTCTAAAAACAACCATTCTGGAATGGTTGATGCTGATGGGAGTGGAACAATCGATTCGTTACCTGAAACACTAGTCAAAACAAGAGCACCAGTAACATTAGTTGGCATTTGAACGGAGGTGGAAATAATGGATGGGGTGGATGTGAGGATGGCCATAGGAGTGGATACAATGGGATTAGAAGATGAGATGGAAGGAAATGGAAGTGTTAGAGGAAGTGAAGTAGAGATGGGTGACCCAATCATTTCCCCTACTTGAGAGAACTAGAAGAGATGAGAACACTTGGGCCATAGAAGGAGATGGGAAAGAGAAATGATTATAGAAGTGGAAGGAAATGATGTAGGAAGTGACAATGGAAGAGAAAGGGGAGATGACAGGCCTTGTGAGACACTTGGAGAATCAGTGACTTCAACTATTTCTAACATTGGTATTACTGAGACATGGCTTTGGAAGTAGGATCCTTGGAGAGAGATGAGCTGCCAACAATGAATGAAATATTTTTAGGGGTTGTATGGGCCCTTTGATGGACCTTTTCCCTTTGTAGGTGTTGGTAGACTCATGGTTGATGGGGTTTCTATATTTGTAGGTTGATCTAACCCTTGGGTGAGATTCCCAAGGTAACCAACCAACTATAGGTTCTCTTAGAATGGGCCCCACCCTTTCCTTGGTATTGCAACATTATTCTACATACCAATCAATCCATGGCAATGGTTGATTGGAAACATTATTATTTTTATATGTTACATCCAAAACTTCATCATCATCTTGCATTTCCTTTGGAATCTCAATTATACCAAACTGCTGAATTTCATCCAGAGTTAGCCTCTCATAATATCTTTTTTGGATGATGAATTCATCCCAAAATGAATCCAAATATGTCTTCCAACTGGGGTACATGGGAACTAGATAAACCTATTTCACTAAATTTACCCCAGTAGTCAAAATTGGTTCGAGGATGGAAGGTTCACAAAGTTACTTCTAACATTTCTACATCTACATTCTTTTCCTTATAAATATTTGGAAAAGTGTATCTACCAATTGAAATAGGGAATGAACTCCCACCTTGTGCCATTTATTCTGAATCTTATGATAGTCCAGCATTTCCAAACCAATTCTAGCAAGACCCACTTGTCAGTGGGACATCTTGGCAGCTTACTTGGGAGCACCTACAAAACCCGGAATCTGAATGTATGTAAATGTGGGAAATGTAGGTAAATAGCTCCCCATTCATGTGCACTTCTTTGAAGGCTTCATCATAAATTCTTTGATTGTATAAATCTTTATCAAAATGATAAAGAATGACAGTAAAGAAGGCATCATTAATTTTGTAGAAGTGTTTACTTCCCTCGTCTAGTGTAAGTTGAGGATAAAAATCATAAATTTGTGAAGCACTTTGAATACCTTTGGTGTTTAATCTAGTGAAATCTCCCATAGCGGCTAAACATAGACCAAGAAATAAGTCATGTAGAAAATATTGGAGGACAATACCTTGCTTAACTGAAAGCAAATGGAGCTACTTGATATGCTCCCCCATCTGATAAATTCCTTGTTCTTCTTGATGGTGGCAATATATAGGAACATCCATTCCTAAATTTTTTTGAGGGAAGGCCTCGAAACTCTACTTAGTAACAAAATAATGTCATTGACTTCTTGGATGAAGTCTGATCGATACATGGTTTTAGGAAATTTGGTAACACTCTTGGCCAGATAGATTTTTAACATGACTTTTGTGCATAACTCAACTTCCTTGTCCCAATGCTCCACTGCTGATTCTGGTGAAATTGTCACATAGTCTTCAACATCCGGAGTTTGAATAAATCCTCAAAGAAATATGGGTCCAAGTAATTACAATCTTGCCATCAACATCCTTAAGTCTATTGATTCTTCATCAAAGTGAGCTGCTACAACTAAGATGAACTCAAGGAAATGCATGGATGCGGGAAACCAGCAACTAGAGAAAAGTCCATTGTCATATATGGCTTACATCTAGGATTTCTATTTGGGGCTTTAACCCTTGCCTAGAAGTCTAGAAAATCAATTTTCCCGAGATCAGTGTCTCCTATATTCCCAAATCTGAGGACAAACAAGAATGAGGAGAAACTCCGAGGAATGTATACTTCATTTTTTCCTTTCCTTTGACTATAGAAGTTGACATCAAATTTTATTTCTAAATCAAAGACCTTAAAAATCTAAAATTATGAAAAAAAAATTAACTCCCGCAATCGAAAATCCAAAATAGAAAAGTTCTAAATCTCTGAAAATATTCAAACCCCAAAATTCCAAAATGAAAGTTTCCAAAATGGAAACTTTCAAATTTTGAAATGAAAAGGTTCTGAAATGAAAATTTCTGAAATCTAAATAGAAAGTTCCAAAATGAAAAGTTCTAAACTCTGAAATGGAAAGGAACAAATTCCAAAAATTAGAACTTCCAAATAGTTGAATCTCCAAACTCTGAGACCATAACTTCCAAAATGCCAAAGCAAAATCCTTGAAATGAAAACTTTTAAAAATTAAAACTTCAAATGTAGACTCCTTTGAAAGCAAAGAAGTGAAATACTTGGAGAATATTGAAAATTTTGATGGAATATGAGCTGGATGCCTGTAAAAGAAATGGATTTTGCAAACTCATTAAGGCATGAAACACCCTTAAAGAAAACATGGTGGGTAATGGGTTTTCATTTCCAAGACAGATAAAAGGAAGAACAAAAAAAAATGAACAAGGAGAAAACAAACCACAAAGATCTTAAACCCAAAAGAATAACCTAAATAAAATACCTTGAAAATGACACCAAAAAGTACAAGATGCAATAAAAAATAGATTGTTAAAGAAAATTCAAGTGAAAATGACAGGTAAAATTGTGAGTTTAAATAGAAAAACCTGACATTAATGCTAGATTTTGATGCATATGGAAGTAGATAAGAATTAAATGAGAAAAGAACTCAAAATCTAAAAAACCTAAAAGTATCCAAAAGTCCAAAATTTCAGACTTTTAGACTTTTGGACTTCAATTTAGGAGGTGAAAATCGTGAAATGGTGATGGGAAAACAAACCCAAAAGTTCTGAAAGTCTAAAATTTTAGACTTTCAAACTTTTAGACTTCGGAAGTCTAAAAGCGCAATACCAAAAATGGCTGGAAGGGTTCCAAACCCAAAAGTTTGAAAGTCTAAAATTTCAAATTTTAGAGTTTCAAAACTTTAGAACTTCAAAGGAGATTTTACCAAAATGTAACTTGAAAATCTCCAAAACTAAAAGTCTGAAAGTCCAAAATTTTAAACTTTCAGAGTTTTACTTTGAACTTTGAATTAAAAATTTCTAATCACTAAAGGAAATCTTGAATTTTGAAAGTCTGAAATTTTTGACTTTCAGGTTTTTCGAAGTTTAGAGATTTGAAATCAAAATTTAGTTCTTTCCACTAAATTTCAAAAGGAAAATCCCTTAAATCCGAAGTCCGAAACTTCAAATTTTTAGAGTTCGGAGAATTTCCAAGTTGTTAAATACTTCTGCATGAAGGATTTCAAAATTTTGGTTTTGATCAATTTTAACATTTGTTTCTCAAGGTAGATTTTAATAGTTAACATTTTTGGTGACCTCTCAGGGAATGCTTTCTTCTAAGATTTTTTGATTAGTAGCCTTATACAAACCATTGGGAAAAGGAGTCTTGGAAGAAAACTACATTCAGGTGCACAAAAAAAAGAAAAAAGAAAAAAAAAAAATAAAACAATGTGCAAAGCACTTGGAGGAAAAGACAAAAGAAAAACTATACAGGGGTGAAACAATCTCAAAATCAAGCTTTGAGATGTATCCCATTCACATGAATAGGAAATTCTTCTCCATTGAGTCTGGATAGATGAAATGAATTCACCTCTTTACAACTTGTGATGATATATGGTCCACTCCAAAGAGCATCAAACTTGGCATGCCTTCCTGGTTTGGCTCTATCTTCATCCCATTTGAGAACCAAATCTCCCTCTTAAAATGCCTATCAGAAGCTTTCTTGTCAAAGGATTTCTTAACTTGAGCCTGATGTTTGTCCTAAAGTTTTCATAGTCATGTTTTCAAATTTCTTCCAGCTCCATGAGTTCAGCAAACCTCACCGTTAAGGAGTCATTTTCCATAACTTCAAGTTGATGAGCCAATTCTCCAAAGAAGGTAATTCCAAGGAGAGTGGGAGCTTTTCCTCCCTTCCATATACAAGCATGAAAGGTGAACTTACAATGGATCTTTTAGGTGTAATTTGATCTTCCCATAAGGTAGTCTTAAGTTGTGTATGTCAGTCCTTTTGTTAGTCTCCATCATGCATTTTGATGATCCTTATGAGATTCTTGTTACTAGACTCATGGCCAACCCATTCCCTATGGATAGTAATTGGATGAAGTCTTGAGGTAGACCCCATTCTTAACCACCCATTCACTCAACTTCAAACTGAAGAAAATCCATTGCATTGTCATAAATAATAGTAAATGGAACACTAAACCTTGTCATTATATTTTCAAGAAATCAAGAACTACCTTTTCGTTACTTTCTTTCAAATCCACTTCCTCTTCCATCATCGAGTGAAGTAATCTATTGCAGTAAGAACCCATTTATGTCCATCACTAGATGGAGGGTTGATCATCCTGATAAAATCTAACCCCATTGAATGAAAGGTTGATCTACTTGAATGGGGTGTAGGGGAAGAGCTGTTAGCTTTTGTTTTCCTATGTGAAAAGGGCACATTCTTTACATTTCCTCACCCAGAGATGAGCATCTTTGAACAAATCTAGCCAATAATAACCAGCTCACATAATTTTAGTAGTATTTGTTCACACAGAGTAATGTCCCCTGATAGGCCACTATGGAACTCTTCTAATATTTTATTCACCTATTCTCGATTTGATGTAGTGAAGAAGAACACCATTCAAGTCTTTTTAAAAGAATATTATCCACCAAGACATATGGAATAGACTGGAGATGGAAAAGTACGTCTTTGGACCTTATCCATATTTGAAGGATATGCCCCTAAAGGAGGAAATTTTGCATCTTTTTCAACCAATCAATCTGATCATTACCTTCATCAGTATTCAAAAGCATAACATCTTCATCATCTTTGACCTCCATGTCTACAGCGAGCTACTGACACAAACCCTTTCCTCTAAAAAGTTTAGTGACTTTGATGTGTACATCATACTCCATTACCTTGGTAATCCATCCAACACATTTCTCGTTCATCTCTTTATTCAACAAAAATCTTTGATGCTAGGATGGGAGACCATTAGGTGGATTTTGTTATTGGACAACATGTGCTTAAATTTCTTCAAATCTCGAATAACTGCAAATACTTGTTTCTCAACAAATGAATATTTGAGCTCATATTCCTTAAGGGATTGACTAAAGAAGGCAATTGGTTTCTCCATCAGATCATCATTTTGTTGGGTGAGAATCCTGAAATACTTTCCTGACTTGTAAAAAGCATAAAGAATAAAATATTTATCAAACTGGGGTTTACCAACATGGGAGCTTGAGAAATGGTTGTTTTGATAGCTTCAAAACTCCCTCCCTTATTTTTTCCATGAGAATGGAATATTCTTCTTTAGCATGGTGTTAGTGGTTTAGCCAACATTTGCAAATTGGGGAATGAATCTCTGTATGAAATTTATGGTTCCTGGAAACTCAAGGCCTTTCTTGTGACTTGGAAGAGATAAGGACATAATTGAATGAATTCTAGTTGGATCGATAGACAATCCTTCCCTAAACAACATGTCCCAACAACTTTCCTTCCTGCACTACAAAAATGCACTTCTTAGGATTGAGTGAAACCCCAAATTCTCTACATCTTCAAAAACCTTCTTTAGATGTGTGATATGATCTTCACATGCTTGGAATATACAATTATATCATCAAGGTAAACCAAGATGATATCATTGATTAATCCTTTAAATTCCATGTCCATGGATCTTTGGAAAGTAGCCCCTACATTGGACAATCCAAATGGCATTTTATTATAAGCATACGTCCCCCACTTAGTAGTGAAATCTATTTTGAATTGGTCAGATTCTTGGACTAGAATCTGATTGTACCCAATATCCATCGAGAAAGGAAAACCTTTGAGCCCCTACCACCATTTGAAGGATTTTCTCCATTGATGGAAGAGGATAATGGTCTTTCAATGAGGCATGGTTTAAATCTCTGAAAGTCTATGCACAACCGGATTTCTCCATTCTTCTTCCTTACAGTACTAGATTATTAGCTACCCATGAGGAATGCTTGATAGGAAAAATTATATAGGCCTTGATGAGTTTGGTTAGCTCCTTCCTCATTAGCGGCTCAATCTTGGGATTAATTGGCCTCTGTTTCTTGATGAACTAGCTTTGAATTTGGATCTAGTTTGATGGTGTGTTGTGCTAGACTTGGATCAAAACCACGCAGTATTTGTAGCTCCATGCAAAAATGTCATGATATTCTTGACACAATTTGATGAAAGATTTCTTCTCTCTGGTAATACATACCTTCCCAATCTTTAAAAAAATTTTTCTTGCCACCTCGACCTCTTCAAAATCCTCTTCTTTGACCACCATGTTTTTGCTTTTTCGTTTGGCTCTGATCATCTAATTGAAGATGGATTCAAGAGTAACTAAACCTTTTGTAGCTTGTTTCCTTCAACTTGTATAATTTGATCACCATATGAGTTTTGTAGTTTATCTTGGTGTTTGGCAGCAAATTCCACCTCTTCTTGTAGGAAAAGAGAAATTTGTTTTGTCACTATCAAATACCTTCCAACTACTCAAATTATCTAAACTATGGGATGGACCACCATCTTGACTATTTTCTGCTCTTCTTTCATGATTTCCATAGGTATGTCATACTATGAGCCAATTGTAGCAAGCCTATCAATGTCCTGATTTTGTTTTCTAGGAATTGCATGAATTCCAAAAGCTTCAAAATCTTCTATCAAGTCCCAAACTTGATTTTTGTATGATCTTAAGAGATCATTTTTTGATGCATTGTGGGACGTCACTTGATGCACAACCAATTCACTATCTCCAAAGATAGTCAGAGCCTTGATTCCTTTCTTCTAAGCTAGTTGAATCCCTTGTATGAGAGCCTCATATTTGGCAACCACATTATTAGTGCAACTAAATTGCAACGAAAAGATGAGAAGTATTTGTTCCCTTCTGGAGAAATCAACATAACTCCTACACTGGACCCATTTTTACTTCTTGAACCATCAAAGAACAATTTCCACAGTCCCTCAAAATTATTTGATGTTTTAACCAATTGAGGTACAATTGTTCCTTCTTCATGGATGTAATATGTACCCAATCCAGTTTCCTCCAACAATAGTAGTCCAAATTCTTCATCCGCCAATAAATCAACGTAGGGATCATATTGAAGATATGTACTTACCTCATCAAGTAATGTATCAGGAACCTCTTCTATGAGAGTGGTTGGTTCATGATCAACATCTTCATCTTTTGGATCACAAATAGCATAATTCCCATTTATGGGATTAGTAGTGTATGGCTCCACATGATTATGGAAAATTGGTTATGCTCTTATAGTCACCTTTGTTCCATAGTGAGTTCTAAGAATCATATGTGACCAATCTGATGACAAGTAACCACCCATCTTGGTAGTGAAATCTCGTGATAGGAAAATGGTGAAGAGAGGAGGAAGATCAATAATGGATATATGTCTTATGTGAATGACAAGATGGGACATGCATGGATGGTAAGCTGGAGTCCCTTAATAACTCCAATAGTCTTAACAGCTGTGTCATCTAGCTAAACAACTCCTTTTAATTGGACATATTGTATGCCTAGTACATCTGTAATCTGTTTAGGCATAACGAACTACTATGGCTCCAAATCGATCATGTAATTATGCACCAAATGATCACCAATGATCAGAGAAATATAAAATGGTGGTGGCTTGTTAGCCTTAGGAGTTCCTTTCTCCTTCTGGTTGACACAAACTTGTTGTTATTTTTTTTTGACCTGATGATCCATCAGTTGTACAAAAATTGTTCAAATCCTCCTACAACAAATTTGTTGAGAAGGAATTGAGAGTGTGTCCCACATTGTGATGCTCATGTTGGTTTTCTTCATTTGTTCCACTATGCTAAAGGGAATTTCCCAATTTACTGACACTTATTTTGGCATTGGGATCCTCCTTTGGAAAATGGTTGTTGGGTATCGTGATGCCTGAAGAACCTACTCACCTCATAACTTGGCTAATAGATGTTCTTGGTGGTTTCTTTCCCGCATCTTTATCAACTTCCACTTCTTTTTTAGGCTATGAAGTGGATGTTTGATCATCCTTGGAAGATTGAGATTCCATTTCTCTCTTTTTAGAATGAGTATTGTCCACCACTAATGAGGAATCCATATTCAACCAACAAAAATCTTCATCTTTCTAGTTAAGCAAGGTGGCTTCTTCAGGTGCCTGCGGTTGATCTATGTTTCTTATGTAGATGAATTGTTTGTTAACTCTAAGGGGAGATATTCCTTGAACCATAAGGGCCTAGCTAAGAACTCCATGGGGAAAAATATTTTGATTGTGGGGTTGAGAACAAGGATAACACCATTCGTAGTCTTGAACTAGATTATTTTGGATAGGTACTATGGCTCTAGATGAGCTAGCAAAAAGAGGGTTCTGAAAGTTCAAAGGCCTAACATTTGTAGCTTGACCTTGTGGTTTGATTTTGAGGTTGGTTGTTCCCTTGAAAAGGAGGATGGTTAACCTAATATATTGGTTTTGTGGCTGGTATGGAATGATTATATTGAAATTGTTTCCTCTTGAGTGCAATGAGCTCATTTCCAAAAGTTTGCAGTAGTGACTTGACTTCAAATAGATCATTCAAAGAGGCAGGGGTAGACTGAGATGGTTGATTAGAGGTTGTGAGAATAGGAGCAATGATAGGCTGATTGTTTATAAGATCTAGAGACAACGACATTGGCGGACATGGAGCTATCTTTCCAGCCTAAATCAAGGAATTTCTACTCTTATGGAAACTTCGTAGGCATCAGGTAATGTAGTCCCTCCCATGGATTAGATCATAATTGCTACATCACTATTCAAGGCTCATAAATAGTACAAGAATGCATTATTTGGAGAAGGATTTATGAGTGCTGAAATCCTATTTCAGGTCCTATGGAATCAGAAGTTGAAATCACTCATGTATTCTTGGGGCTCTCTTCATGGTAGTGAGTTGTTCCAAAAGTGATAGGTGATCACTCTTGTCTTCAAACTATTTACAAATATTTTCTCCTAACTCATGTCCCAAGTGGTTATAGTGCCAACACTTAACCCTCAAAACCATTGAAGTGATTTTCCTTTAAAGAGGTAGCAAGAAGTCTAACCGCAACGTTGTCCTCCGTGATGTTATGTATGACACAAATGTTGGCTACATCAAGAATATGTTCCACTAGAGTAACGTGAGTTTCCCTATATAAAAGGGTAAAATTTTGAGTGCCGTTGCAATAGGTATAGGGTCACGTTGAGCCAATAGAAGAGGAATGCTTGCATTGAAAGGGGGAAAACTTGGTTTCATGCCATAACAACAAGAGGTTGATTGTTCCTTGGTGGAGGAAACCTTCCATATGGAGGAGTTGAATGACCCCTATGAGGTAAAGCTGCAACTAGTGATATTGAAATGCCTCTTCTTCTTCTCTTTGGAGGAGACAAGGAAAGTTTGATATGTTGGTAATTTCCTTGCTTTGAAGAATCTCTTATCTGAATTCTTCGCATAAGTTAACACACTTGAGATTTGGAATCCAAAGATATAGAGTCACTAGGTACTTTGATTTATGTAAGTGAGAAGAGAAGTACCAAATCTCTCTCCCACCGGGCATGCCAAAAACTTTATCACCAAATCACTACACCCTCTCAAATGGCCAGAATGTGAATAAGACATTCGGTGTGATTGGGACACATGGATCACCTCTCAAGCTGTGGGACTTGGGCTCAAGGTGAACCTCCAGAGAAGGCCACTTCCTCTTCCTAAACTAATTGTTGCACTACCCCTAGTGTAATAAAAATGGTTATCTAAACCTATGCTAACATTTTCATGGGTTTTAGGGAAAGATATTTGACAAGAAATGAAACTATGCTAGGGATGGTGATGCACCAAATAAAGGGTGTTTCTAGACTTAGAAGGGTTAATTTGAAGAGGGTGTGTGCACCACAAGTCAACTTCACCTACTGTAACTTAGAGAGGATACAAAATATCACAAACTAGGAAGCATATGTTCCTTTTGTTAAACTCAGATTATGCATAACAGATAGATCAAATTTGATTAAAAACACAATCAATCACCATGATAATATAAAATAGGCACATGTCAAACATCTATTTCACTTATAACAGTCAATGATAATATGGCTTGTATAATAGAAGGAAGATAACCTTTTCCACAACTGATATTCAAACAATTATATCACTTTCCAACAGAATGAAATAAGATATTCTAAGATAAAGGCAAGCCAACCACTTATACTAAGGAACTATGCATTCACAAAGCATAAACACATTAACCATTAACACAATAACTCATCTTTCCATGGAAAAATATCACTCTGAATGTAATTGAAAGGTCTGAATAGTCAAAGCACTCTTCCAAGCTTGAAGAGAAACTTCTCAAAAATTGATCTCCCCAAAGACTTAATGTACTTTTCTATTTATAAGTTCCTTAGGCTGAGCCATTACAGCTAGGCCTTAACCAACAAATTACTAAAAATAGAAATGTTATTAAGTTCTAGGGAACATGCTCCCATAAAAATAGCAAAAGTTTTTTGCAAGAGTTTGACCCAATCAACCCTGTAACTTTGACTGATCTAGAGCTTGGATCAGTCCTCCCATGGCCGCTTAGCTTTGGGAAGGTTTTGCAACATCTTCTCTAGCTCCACTTTTCTCTTGTTCCTTCTCTAGGCAGCCATCCGATGTTTGTATTCGATGAAATGCTTAATAATTCCCTAAATTTCTCCATCCTCTGGTCCACATGCGTAGTGATTAACTACATCTGATCCATCTCAATCTCTCTTGCTACTTTGGCTGGAACTCTTCTGAGTTTACTTACTACCTTTCTTAGTCGGCCAGTGAAGTTTGGCACAAAACCAACCTGTCAATGGAGTCACTGTATAGAAGGTTCTAGTTACTTCATCATCCCTTTTGACCAAGTCCTTGAAATTCAGCTTGATCTGATCTTCAGGAAGAGCATCGATGTTTTCATTGAAGAACTTACAATTGATATTATCAAACTCCTCTGAAATGTCATTTAGAGCATCCATTATCTCTATACGCTTGTCATCCAATTTCTTAATTAGATCCTACAAAACTTGGGACCAAAATTCCATAGCTTTTTGATACTCGAACAATTTAGAGGCATCATCTATTACATCTTCCTGGAGAAGAAAATCCGGATCTTCTTCTCTGATTTCACTCCATGTAGTCAAATTCAAGTTCAAATTATTATTATCTTTGAGAAGGTTTCATCCATTTTTCAATAGAGGTCCTTTCAATCTTGTAAATCATTGTATATGTCAACTGCTTCCTTTATCAAAGGATTGGCTTCTTGCAGTATACACTCCATCCATCCATTTACAATCTTCCCTTCTGACCTATCTTCTCAATCTCATGATAAGAAATATCATCGAGGGTGGAAGAAACTGTCATAAGCCATGGTAGTTGAAATCTCAGTAGATGGAGAAGGTTGTGTCACTTTTCTCAACAATGCAGTGAGTTGTTCAACCTTTTCTTTGAGATCATCCTTGGAAGCCTTGTCTTTTTCATATTTTTCTAACAGATTCCCAAGAGCAATAGTCTACACATCCTATTTTTCCCCTTCATGTGTTGTTTTTCCCAGTGAAAATCTAGAAATTTGATAATCTGTTGTTATAATAGTTTCCTTGGTTTTCCCTTCAATGGGAGTAGAAAATTCTATGACCCTTTCTCTAGATTGATTTACTGACAAGCTGAAATAATCTTCAGCCTCTTTTCCTACCTTTTTGGTGTGTGTTCCAACATGCTCAAGTCTATAACATCCACCATAGGCACCTTCTTCTTCTATTTTGAGTCTGACGAAACAACCATTCTGAATGGTTGATGCTAATGGGAGTGGAACAATCATTCGGTACCTAAAACACTAGTCAAAACAAGAGCACTAGTAACATTAGTTGGAATTTGAATGGAGGTGGAAATAATGGATGGGGTGGATGTGAGGACAGCCATAGGAGTGGATACAATGGGATTAGAAGATGAGATGGAAGGAAATGGAAGTGTTAGAGGAAGTGAAGTAGAAATGGGTGACCCAATCATTTCCCCTAGAGAAACTAGAAGAGATGAGAACACTTGGGCCATAGAAGGAGATGGGAAAGAAGAAATGATTGTAGAAGTGGAAGGAAATGATGTAGGAAGTGACAATGGAAGAGAAAGGGGAGATGACAGGTCTTGCGAGACACTTGGAGAATCAATAACTTCAACTATTTCTTGACATTGGTATTGTTGGAGACATGGCTTTGGAAGTAGGAGCCTTGAGAGAGATGAGCTGCAACAAAAATGAAATCTTTTTAGGGGTTGTATGGGCCCTTTGGATGGACCTTTTTCCCTTTGTAGGTGTTGGTAGACTCATGGTTGATGGGGTTTCTATATTTGTAGGTTGATCTAACCCTTTGGGTGAGATTCCCAAGGTAACCAACCAACTATAGGTTCTCTAGCAAATGGGCCCCACCCTTTCCTTGGTATTGCAACATTCTTCTACATACCAATCAATCCATGGAAATGGTTGATTGGAAACATTATTATTTTTATATGTTGCATCCAAAACTTCATCATCATCTTGCATTTCCTTTGGAATCTCTGCTATACCAAACTGCCGAATTTCATCCAGAGTTAGCCTCTCATAATCTCTTTGTTGATGATGAATTCATCTCAAAATGAATCCAAATGTCTTCCAACTGGGGTACATGGGAATTAGATAGACTTGTTTCACTAAATTTACCCAAATAGTCAAAACTATTCCGAGGATGGAAGGTCCACAAAGTTACTTCTGACATTTCTGCATCTACATTATTTGCCTTATAAATATTTGGAAAAATGTATCTACCAATTGAAATATTAGGAAATGAACTCCCACCTTGTGCCATTTATTCTAAATCTTATGATAGTCCAAAAATTTCCGAACCAATTCTAGCAAGACCCACTTATAAATGGGACATCTTGGCAACTTACTTGGGAGCACCTACAAAACCCAGAATCTGAATGTATGTAAATGTGGGGAAACTCTAAGGTAAATAGCTCCCCATTCATGCACTTCTTTGAAGGATTCATCAGAAATTATTCGATTGTATAAATATTTATCAAAATGATAAAGAATGACCACAAAGAAGGCATCATTAATTCTGCAGAAGTGTCTACTTCCTTCGTCCTAGTGTAAGTTGAGGATAAAAATCATAAATTTGTGAAGCACTGTGAATACCTTTGGTGTTTAATCCAGTGAAATCTCCATAATGGCAAGCAGATAGACCAAAAAGAAGTCATGTAGAAACTATTGGAGGACAATACCTTGCTTAACTAAAAGAAAATGGAGCTACTGATATGCTCCCCCATCTGATAAATTCCTTTTTCTTCTTGATGGTGGAAATATACAGAACATCCATTCTGAAATTCCTTTACAGAGGGAAGGCCTGAAACTCTACTTAGTAAAACAATAATGTCATTGACTTCCTAGGATGAAGTTTGATCGATACATGGTTTTAGGTAATTTGGTAACACTCTTGGCCAGATAGCTCTTTAACATGAATTTTGTGCATAACTCATCTTCTTTGTCCCAATGCTCCACTACCGATTCTGGTGAAATTGTCATGTAGTCTTCAACGTCTAGGAGTTTGAATAAATCCTCAAAGAAATATGGGTCCAAGTGGATTACAATCTTTCCATCAACATCCTTAACTGTCCTGGATTCTTCATCAAGTGAGCTGCTACAACTAAGATGAACTCAGGGAAATGCATGGATGTAGGAAATCCAATAATTAGAGAAAGTCCATTGTCATTTATGGCTTACATCCAGATTTCTGTTTTTGAGCTTTCACCCTTGCCCAAAAGTCTAAAATCAATTTTCCCAAATCAGTTTCTCTCATATATTTCCCAATCTGAGGAAAGAAAATAATGAGGAGAAAATCGAGGAATGTATACTTCATTTTTCCTTTCCTTTGACTGCAGAAGTTGACATCAAATTTTTATTTTTAAATCTGAAGACCTTCAAAAATTTGAAATTCTAAAAAAACTTAACTCCCAAAGTCTAAAAATCCAAAATAGAAAAGTTCTGAATCTCCAAAATCTTCAAACCCCAAAATTCCGAAACGGAAGTTTTAAAATGGAGACTTCCAAAATTTTGAAAAAAAAATTTTGAAACTCTAAAATAGAAAGTTTTGAAAAGAAAAGTTCAAAATCTGAAATGGAAAGGCACAAATTCCAAAAAATGAGAACTTCTTAATAGTTGAATCTCCAACTTCAAGACCACAACTTTGAAATGCCAAGTGAAAATCTCGAAATAAAAACTTCTAAAAACTCGAAAATGTGGACCTCACCTAAAAAACATGAAATACTTGGGAGAATCTCAAATTTTTGATGGAATCTGAGTTGGATGCCTATAAAAGAAATGGATTTTGCAACCGTTAAGGTAGGAAACACCCTCAAAGAAAAACATGGTGGTAATGGGGTTTTCATTTCCAAGACAGACAAAGGAAGAAAAAAGAAAATGAACAAGGAGAAAACAAACAAAAGATCTTAAACCCAAAAGAAATAACCTAAATAAAATACCTTGAAAATGATGCTGAAAATTACAAGATGCAATAAAAACCGGATCATCAAAGCAAATTATCAGGTGAAAATGACAGGTAAAATCATGAGTTTAAATAGAAAAACCCAACATTAATGCCTAGATTTTGATGCGTACAGAAGTAGGTAAGAATTAAATGAGCAAAAAAATCAAAAAGACCAAAACTCGAAAGTTTGAAAGTCTAAAATTTTAGAGTTTCGAGTTTCAGACTTCATAATTCAAGAGGTGAAAATCGTGAAATGGTGATGGGAAAAATCAGAAACCTGAAGTCTAAAATTTCAAACTTTCAGAATTTCCACTTTAAAGTCCAAAGTGCAATACCAAAAATGACAGAAGGGTTCTCAAACCTAAAATCCAAAGTCTCTAAATTGCAAACTTTTGGTGTTTCAAACTTCTGAACTTTGAAGGAGATTTTACCAAAAATGCAACCTCAAACTCCGAAACCCAAAATTTTGAAATTTCATAGTTTCAGACTTCAGAAATTTGAATTAGAAAGATATTAATCACTAAAGGAAATATTCGAATTCCAAAAGTATGAAATTTTAGACTTTCTTTTAGTGTTTTCGAGTTTGAAGATTCGAAATAAAAAATTCAGTTCTTTTCCACTAAATTTCTGAAAGGGAAAATCCCCAAAATCCCAAGTCCAAAACTTCGATTTTATGGAGTTCGGAGAATTTCCAAGTTGTTAAATACTTCCACATGAATGATTTCAAAATTTTTGTTTTGATTGATTTTAACATCTATTTCTCTAGGTATATTTTAATAGTTAATAATTACATGCATACATTTTAAATAAAATACAACTCAAAATGAACTTGTATCGAAGACGAGCTCAAAACTATAAAGGAAGCACACAGTCTCAATACAACCGACCAATAATCTCTAAATTTGATCACTCTTTTCATTTTTTAAAAATAATCAGCTTTGCATGTAAGTATAAAGAAAAATGGGTATGCTAGAGGATCCTTTAAATCGATGAGCTCAAAAATATTTTCAGAATAAACAATCAAAAATCGTTTCTTCCAAAAAGACAAAATAAAAACCATAGCTAAAAGATGTTCGTGGCATAGTCATGTTTAAAATCCAATCTAACACCTATAGTTTTTTGACATGTTGAAACACAAAGAAAAAATGTGAGAACATGCACAAAACATAACTAATTCAAGCTCCAAAGCTGAAAAATGAAAACAAATGACTACAAAAACTTCTACGCTTCATTCCATGACCTTAATTCTGCATTCAATACCATAACTCAATCGAAATTACTCACCCATCACTCACCTGCCACCTCATGCTTAGGGAGTAAGGGTTCGAAAATGGTGGTTTACCAATTTAATTTCAATTAAAACCCAAATATCATACCTTATCTTATGTCATTTGTTTGAATCAATAAACCATAGGGTTCATAAAAATGTATACAAGATAATCATTGAGCCATAGTTTAGAGATTAACATTTACCAACCACTATGCAAACAATCACCCCTCATATGCCCGAAGATGATAATTTGATTAGTAGATATGATCTATTTCGATTACTGCCACATTCCAATACTTATTTCCGTAAGGGAAATATCGCACAAATTAATATACAATCCTTAAATCCAAACAACGAGATTACAAAATGGAATTTAATCTCCATGATGACTATCAAATATGATAACCAAGGTGATGATATATATATATATATATATATATATATATATATATATATATATATATATATATATATATATATATATATATATATATATATAAGGTGATAGCCGACATTTTAAAGGATGTTCGAAAGCACAAAGTGAAAACAATTAAAAAATGTAATTAATACTTAGTGGCCCCCGCCAGATTTATATGGATGTAAAGGTAAGCAAGCTATAATATGAATGTCATGTTTAAATTTTTGAAAAGAAGAGGGGTGTTAAATTTTATTAATAAAAGGGAGCTTGTGTTAATTCTCATCTAATTAAGTCTATGTTCCTAAATTAACAAAAGAATGCAAACAAATTTTAAAAAAAAAAGTCAATTACTCTCCTTTGATTTAATTAAATCTACGTGCAACTAATTAATTAAAAGAAATGAAACTAATTAACTGAAACAATGAATTAAATCTAGTCTACTTGTTTTTGTATTTTCAAGGATTTTAAACAAAAGGAAATAAGACAAATAAACAAATTTAATTAATCTAATCTATGTTTTTGAAGATTTTATTGGTTTTCTTGAATTAAATAAAGAAAGCTACACACACAATACAATTGCTTCTAATTAAATAGGAACTACTTCTATTTAACAACAAGATAAGATAAACATCGAAATAGATGGATATGGCTATTTCCTTGTTGTAGGATGAATTAAATATAATCTAATAACAATAGATGATTTTTTCTAATTTGTAATTGTGGATATGATTTCCTCTGGTTCTACCTTAGAATCATGAGAAGATTGAAAGCTTCTCAAAAGCAATTTCTTCCATGAGACTTCCTAGGTAAAATGATAAATCTAAAGATTATTTTTAAATATGAAGAAATTGAAACTAATGCACAGAAAAAAAAGCTTCTTCAAACTTACTTCCCTTGCAAATCCACAGGGATAGGAAGGAGGAAGATTTCAAGAGAATATTTTCTCATGTGCTAATGAAATCTAAATAATGAATGCAATGAAATATACTGGTAATTTGATAATGAATAATGGAAGGAATCTGTGCACAAGAACTTCCTTCGAATCCTTCCCTGAAAAATCCACAGGGATGAGTGAGAGAAGAAATCTTCAATGGAAGCTACTTATAGGAAATAAAACTAGTTGTAAATTCTACCTTTCTTAAAACAGATGTTTGAATTTATTATAGATTAAAATATAAACTAAAACAAAGAAATCTTCAAAGAATTAAATTACACCCCCAACCTGGAAGTGTAGAACTAGAGACGATTTACATTGCCAACTATGGTTTTGTTGATCCCCTCAACTTATTTTCCAATGGTGAATCCAATATTGTCCAACAAACTATGTTGGTTGGTATGTAATAAGAAGATGTAGAAGTGCTCGAGATAGTTGGTTTGTAAGAAGTTTGGTAGTAATGCATGAAATATATTAACAAGGAAAAAGATTTGTGTTTTCTTGTGTGATTTTTGATAAGATTCCAAAAACATAACAATGAAATTCCAAATCAAAAGAATCCAACCCATGCTTCGAAACAATCTTGATTTTTAATAGAGAGTTGGTAGAGAAGTGGTCTAGCCCAATTGGAAGCCAATAAGTGCCTAATCACTCATGGATGGGAAGTCAACCTACTAAAAATAGTAAGTACAGGAGGAGAAATTCATATGCATATATAGAGCTCAAAAAAATTATTCACTCAAGAAACGTGCAAGAAATGTGAGTTGGAAGAAGGAAACAAACGCATAGAACAAACCTTTTAAGTCCTAGATAAAAGTGTACGAACAATTAGAGTGGCGGTTACACAACTACCCCTATAAAT
Organism: Taxus wallichiana var. yunnanensis; assembly: GCA_018340775.1. Lineage (NCBI taxonomy): Eukaryota > Viridiplantae > Streptophyta > Pinopsida > Cupressales > Taxaceae > Taxus > Taxus wallichiana. The sequence continues at coordinate 173,499,660 of CM031234.1, forward strand.
GATCGACGCTTATGTAGCCATCATGGTGGTTACACAACTGCCATGATAGTTACGTAACTTAAGGCCAAAAGGTTAAGGAAAGGGCTGCAAAATAACTTAGGAAAGTGGGAAAAGATGGAAAATAGATAAGCAAGGTACAATAAGCTACAAGAACATGCTATAAGTGAGAAATTGGACTTGGATATCATTAGAATTGATATTTATCATCATTAGGGATTTGAATTGTTCGATAATGTAGAACCATGAAACTTTGGGTGTGTAAATATTGCTCCTTGGAGAAGTGTTTTAGCCATGAAGAGGCGTAAAACGTGATGTCCAAGTATGTCACTCCTAAAAGGGAAAGTTAGAAATTATACATGACACATCTATGTGTCAATACTACGTAAATCCAAGATTCTTTCTACCTGCAAGAAGAAAATGAGAATCAAGTGTAGATATAACCTATAATTGACAAAATATTGAAACTAAAATGACAAGAATACTCATCATATCCATAGGCATAGATATATACTTACCAAAGACTCTCGACCTGTAAGACACACACTCGAAACAATGTTAAAACATGATATATATATTGAAATTTATATTTATAGAAAATCATTTGCACCTACCCACTTAGCGAAATTTGAGCTCTGGATTACCTATGATAGTTTCTTGTGAGAGTAAAGTTGAAATGAAGAGGATCTCGAGATGATGGTAGTGCAACCAACAGGAGGAGTAATGGGTCAAGATTAGGTTAATTATCTGCATTGATTTATTTTCACCCTAAAATGTAGGAAATATGAAAATATTAACGTATGTTTTTTTGATAATTTTATACTTAAAATGACCACAAGGGGGTGCCACATAGGATTTGTAATTTTTAAATTAAAAATAGTCCATTTTTGTGTATTTTTGACTTTTAGGACCTTAGGGTATGGCCTGAGATTCACGGTGGAGTCACCGCGGTGATTTGCGCAAGCAATGCTTTACACAGAGCAGAGGTTGCATAAGTGATGTGGAGGTTACGCAATTATTACTGAGTATGTCGAAACACATAATTTCTATGTTGGTTACGCAACCGCAGCTCTCCGCACAAAGTGATAGTTGCGTCATCACAAGGCAATTTATCAATTTAACTATGTATGGAAATTTTTGGTTTAAAATTATTTTATAATGTTTTTGGTGAGCTTATTGTGCATCTAAATGGTTATAAATTTCTCTTTTCACTGTTTTGAATCTAGGGAGAGTATATCGTAGAGTAGGGCCTCTCAAAGGTGACTGGTTAGCTTTGATTTTGGACGGACCGACTCGGGATGATAGGGATTTGGTATAGAGGGATGGGATATGCAGGATTTCTTAGACACGGTTGGTTCTTCCCGCCAACCACTTATTGTGTGACTTATTATCCTACTAGGATGTAGACCAAAATACTTTCTAGCTTCCTGGATTTAGGGGGGGGAAAATTGGTTTAGAGGACATCTACCAAATCTTGGGGTTTCTTGTCACTAGAAAGAAGTTGGTTTTGGCTAGTATGGGTTTAATAGCATAGACACATAGTTGGGAAACATACATGGGGGATGCACAAACACCTGAAACTAGTGCCAAACATGGTATGAGACTATTATCGGTTTCTTTTACTCCTATCCTTACCTTGCGCAAGGCCATTATTGGTATCTAGGATTTGCACTTGGTGGAAGATAAGGGTGGAGACAAGATAATTTTCTATTGGGCACCTATTATATAGAGTATCGAGAAACATGGCCTAATTTTTACTTGTGGCATTGAAATTATAGGTTCTACATACCATGATTTGTACAGAGTTGTTTGAATGAAGGGGAAATCCCTCAGTCATCCTACCTTGGTCATGAGATGGGTCTATGAGCGCATGATTCCCTATCAGAGGGGCATTGGGATAGCAAATCTTGGGGTGATTAGATTAGTGAGATGGGTTAATATGGCTCCACTCAGAGGGACACATCAATTATTTTTTATACTTATTATAGATGACATGATAGCGCAACCGTATCAAGACATGGATGGCATTTGGGGTGAGGAGACCATCATCTTGACTACATGTAGCTCTACGATGTAGTTAGTGGACAAGACTAGGAGAGTAGAGACCCATCCCATCCTTAGGGTGCCTCAGTAGTTTGGGATCCCTTACATAGATGCCCTCCCGTAAGTGCCCGTGGTATACAGGGGCATCTCGAAAGGCAAGAGATGGCTCGAGGGGCAAGCTAGAGTGGGATGTTGCCACCCTAGAGATCCAATTGGTACACTAGTAGTCTCTCCCGATCTAGTGGCTAGGGTAGTGGTTAGGCCATAATAGATTATTTAGATCGATGAAAACCCAACACACATAATAGAGGAGGAAGAGGATGAGATAGAGGAGGAGAGTGACACAGAGTGGGAGGCCACCAGAGAGGCCTCCACAATCGTTAGAGGTGAGGTAGAGGTAGAGGAAAAGAAACTGCACTCAGAGGATCCATTGACCACCGGAGGAGGGGATGAGGAGTTAGTATAAAAACAACAGATGGGTACATGGGAGACCGTAGTGGAGGAGGTTAGAGTGGAGGAGGTTAGAGTAGAGGATGTACTTGAAAAACTCTTACACCGACACCATTGTCAATCCATCTTGGATGCCTGGAGATCTAAGTAAGCAACATAATCTTTCCCTTACTTACCTTTTACAATAGACTAGTAAAATACACATTATCTCTATTTTTTTATTTTTAGAATTTTTCTAATTCACCTATGTTTACTTGTACCTTATAACTACCGCAGATGGTCGACGAGACCTTACTTTTTGGATTCTCCACAATATTTTTTCACTCCCTACAAAGATGCCACAAGAGAAGATTATTATGAACGATGGATACCAAAAATGGTGGGACACTACACCGATGTGCTCAAACCAACATGGCATGCAACGAGAGGCCATGCCTTAGATGAGCCTAACAAGCTTAGTCCTCATGATATGGCCGAGAGGAGAAAACAACAAGAGCCTTCTTGCGAGAGCTACTACCACAAGTTGATCACCCTGGACCATCTCATGGGAATTCTCATGGAAACTCCCAATGATCGGTGCAAATAGGTTCTCACTCTTTCCATAGGATCCACAATAAGAGTTCTCATTGTGCAACTTCACAGGATCTCGTAGAGAGGGATAAGTTACATGCCTTTATTGCTTTGAGACTATTTTTGGTTGTATATCGATTTTTTTATGTTTTCATCTCATAGATGAGTGTTTTGACCATACCGATAGAGTATGCTTGCATTGTACATAAAACTTGACAATATTAATATACACATATACACATATATACATTTCATTTTGGTTCAACTATTCTCGTAAGAGTTGACTTATTCATGATTTGTCCCATCTATGTACTCTTAGATAGCTATAATTTCTGATGCTTTTAAATGATTTTATGGATGCATGATATAGATGATGATGATGCAAATGTGTAAAAAAATGATTTCCTTTTTTATATATGATGCACATGAGAAAAAATTATAATTAGAAATTTTGGTTTTCAAGCAATATTTAGCACTTCGCTTTTATTAGAAAAATGTGATGAATGTGACATAATAAAAGATGGAATTGGTCCATTCCTAACTCCACATAACCAGTAAGATGCAAGGAATCGACACCGAGAGCTAGGAAGTACACGTTGTATGATTTTGATGAATGGAGATGGTGATAATAAGAAAATATTATGACAGACATCCGACTAGAACCTACAACTACACCTTGAACAAAGTCAACTAACCATTTCGAATGCAATTTTCTCGTAATTTTAACTAGACTTATATCCCTAGATGTCCTCTTGATTGAAAAAATATGGTTTTAAGGATTGAATCTCTTATAACATACACATCTAACTTATTTTATTGGTATTTTTAAGGTTTCAAAGAAATTTTTATTCATTTAATTATTTACAACTTATTGATTTATTTGACTTTGATGGGACCCCTACATCTTGGCCCTTGATACTAGTAAGGAGCATGGGATCATCACCAAGGAAAATACATAGGTGAGTAAGTGCACTTCAGTAGTGTCCACTTCCCTTTGACACCTTTTTGATACTAATCATGATACTGCTGATTATATTATGAACATGATTATGGACTTTATTATAGTATGATGTTAAATGTTAGATCATGGATTATTGTTGACTTGATTCAGTTATGATGCATGATGATTATTAGAGACATTTTATATGTTGATGATGTTATACTGTTGGACATGGTTATATGATGGATGTTGTTTGGACTTGTGATATTTGGATATTGTGATTAGACCTAGAAAATGAAAATTGGATTAAAATTGATGATGATATAGTTGTTAATGAAATTGTGAGTGATATTGTTGATTTTCGTGATAATTGTTTTGATTCACATATATATTGATGATCTTGAAATTATATTTATATTCATTTGGATGTTTTGATATGGCCATGAGGTCGAAGGAGGTATTTTTGTTTTACAGGTTAAAATATCACAACAAACATCGGGGGGATTGGAGACCAACAACTTTAGAATTCTAGATGAATTCAACAAGGTCACCATGGCAACTGCATTTGTTTTTGTTAGGAATTTCCCATGGGGTAATCACCTTTAAATGTGACCAAGGGATTTTGTGTTTTTCTTTTATCTGGTCCCTTTTGTTTAAATTTTGCATGTGTTTTATGTGGTGCACTTACCCTTTTGTTATTTATTTAATGTGGTTTTAATATTGTGAGTAATCATATTGTTTAGTTAATTAATTAAAATATGTCATAAGAATGTAATTAATAGAGTTTTTGGCCATGTTTTAAAGTATTGTAAGAATGTGTAAGTGACCTTGTAAGTAAGTGATGTGTAAATTAACTTTTGAGTGTGAAACACTCCACCTTCTTGGAAATTCGAATTTGTCCTTGGAGGTTGATTTTGGAGGCTTGCGGGACAAGTTAAACTTGTCCCATACCTCTTAAATTTGCATACCAACCTTGTCTATGGTTGGAGGGTTAAATTTAGACCTTTTATGAATTTCTACAAGTCAAGTTGAATGTTGTAATTGCACTTTTCTTACTTAATTTAATTTCAGTTCTTATGGGGTATGGACTTGTTTGAGTGTGTAAGTAAAATCTGTCATATTATTCACCCACTTATTTATTATGCTTTGGAGAATGAAGTTGACTTTGGGGGTTGGGTTGAGGATGTGTGATGTGGCATCCTACATGGATCCACCTCATCCTCTTCTCTAAAATTCAAATTGCTTTCCTTGTTTTGGGTTGCTTCACTTTAGAGACTTCATTTTGGGGTGAATTTTCTTGCTATTTTGAGAGCTCTTGCTTGGAGAAGTTTTGGAAGATTGTTGCATGCTTGTGCTTGGCTATTTTTGATTGCTTGCATTGGGATAAAGCTTGCTATTTGAACTTGGAACAACTCCATCATGGAGAGGTAGGAGCTTGGCTCTTGAAATGCTCTTCTTTTATATATGTAAATGTTATTGTGTGAATGTTTTGGTGTATTTGTGGGTTGTTGGGTAGATGGCCTAGGAATGGTGTAGGAGAAGACTATGGGGTTATTTTGTGGGAGGCACAAGTGTGTTTTAGGGAGGTATAAGAGTGGAGGGAGTTGGGATTTGGGTTCCACCTTACAAATAAATAGCTTGCATTTCTTTACTCGTTATGGGGTGCCATAAGAGGTTGGGGAGACATAAGAAAATGTGAGGAATAAGGGGTACTTGGGGGAGGCATAAGGGCATGACAGGGTTTTGAATAATATTCATATATATATATATATATATATATATATATATATATATATGTATGTATATATATGTATGTATGTATATATATATATATATATATATATTGGTGGGTTGTTCTCAGGTGGTGATACCCATTTTCCCCTTTGGGAGGCATAAGTAGCATCCCCCATAGCTTCTTGCTCCTTTGGCTTGCTTGATGAAGCCTTTGTATTGTTTGTCATGTTTTAATGTAGTTGTAAACTACATTCTGTTTGGGACTGTGTTTCTTTGTGAAAATGCTACTTGTATGTTTTGTGGAAGCCTGTTGTTGCCATGAGTTAGATCACATATTTTATTGCTTTGTGGTTGGGGCTCGGGGCCAATGAAGAAGGATGGCTTCTTCTCTTCATTGGATGTCTTTGTTGGGTGGAGAGTGTTGCCTTTCCCCTATTCCTGTTGTGATCAAATTGGAAGAATGTGAAGAATGCATGTTGTTGTTCTAGAGCTAAGAAAAGACAATTTGAGAGTCCCTTGTGAAATGAAATCTCATTGTAACCTTTCCCACTTGAAGTGGATGACCCTGTAAATGTTTGTAATGGGAATATGTTGTATTGATTGCAAGTGGAAATTCGAAATGTAAAAGAGTTATACTTTGTATTCTGTTTTGGAAAGAACGTGAAAGAATGATAAGTGTTTTTGTATGTTGCATTTTGAAACCAAATGGAAAGAAAGTTATAAGAGTTCATTTAAATTAATAGAAGTGGTTTTGTCTTGTCCATATGTTGTTATTCCATTGGAAATCTGCGTTTAGCATTCACTATGAAATCCTTGTTTGAAAAGTGGTAAAGTGAAACACGTGAGAAGAAAATATATTATTTTGTTCTGTATATAATATATGTTTTGGAGGGAATAAAAGAAGAAATGTTGTAATGTTGCATTTCATAATCAATATAGGATTGCAATACCTTTCTTAAATTGCATTTTTGTATTGAATCTGATCATTTCAATGTATTGAAATCTCTGTTTGAATGAAGTAAATGCGTATAAAGGAAAATCCAAAACTCTGTCTCTAAAATGTGTAAAGTTGGAAATCAAAATTGTATTTTGGCTTTCGAACGGTTGGAATTAAATCAAAAAATGTGTTAGATTGGAATTGGAACGTATTCTAAATACTTGGAAGAAGAAAGTGGCAAATAGAACCATTAAAAATTGATCCTTGTTTGTTGTAATTCCAAACTGGTAATTATCAAAAAAATGCACAGTTCAAACCTGCAACAATAAAATAACAAATTAAATGATTAAATTGAAGTAGTAAACCCTAGACGAATTCAATTAGACAATAATACTTAAAGGAAATATTTCAAAACTTAGCAAAATCGAGCTCAACAAGCTTTTTCACAATTTTTTGTTGTCAAGAAATGAAAATGTTCAAATTACAAATCTATTAGACAAATTGAATCTTGAATCCTTCCTTTAATCCATTAAATAACATGTTCCCATGTCTATTTGACATGATAGACATAGGAATATGATCAAATTGAATAAATATCACAAGTTAAAATTTACTACGAGTTCGTATTGTAAAATCTTGCAGGACGTTTTCTTTAAATTGACCTCTTGAAATTTATCTAAATCAAAAATTAATGATCTATGTACAAATAGGACGTTGAAGTATTTCCAGAAATTCTTTGTTTTCCCAAAACCGAGCTCTCTATCAAAATTTATGGCCATATGAAGTTTTTCCTTCACTTGGTGTCAAAAAAAAAAATTGAGAAAATTTTCCTTGGCCCACAGCCCGAATTTTTCCCTTATAGATTAGGATTTTTTTGATTTTTTTCCAAATTTTCCCACCGCCCCATCGGCCTACAACTAATATGAGGCTTCCATGTCACACCATGAGGTGTCATCGGTGGGATGGATCTCCTTTTAACTTAGCGCATCCGGAAAATTTTTGGGAAAAATTTCCAGTTTTCCTTCGCCTCCGACCCGTGACCAATAAGGTGATGCCACGTGGCATCACAAGGCATTGATGGAGGCACGAGTCCCTTTTTTCTTTTTGAGCTTCGAAAAAATTTGGGAAAATTTTCCATGTTTTTCCCACCGTCCCACTGGCCCGCAGCTAATCCGGAGTTGTAACGTGGCATCGCGAGGTGTTGGCGGAGTCATGGGTCCTTGTTATCCTCTTAGCCCTTTGGGGCATTAAATGAACTTTTCCCCACCACCCCAATTTCCCGCATTGGCCTAGGTGATGCTGCTTGTCCCCTACGGACTGCGGGTGTAAATTTGGCTCCTCGCCCCGCGTGGGAGAATTTTCAAAATATCTCCCGCCGCCTGTTTTCCTCTGCGCCGACTTACGGAGTGCCATGTGTCCTCGGTGGACTTGCAGACCCATGGGAGCGTGGGTGCAAATGTGTTTTTTTCTCCCATAGAGGAAATTTTCTAAGAGTCTCTCTCGCCCCGACAACCCACCCTTTGCCCAACCTACCCTTTGGGCAAATTTTCACCCCAAGGCCCACCGGCCCATAACTTAAAAAATATGAGGAGTTATGAGGACTTATTTATATCAATGGAAAGGTGAGGAAATTTCATATCCAATGGGAGTAATTTAGGGAATTTTTGAATGCATTAAGTGTGAGAAAAAGTAAGTTGAAACTTTAAGCTTGTTAGAGAGTGGGTATGGTGAGGAATTACCCTCTGAACCTAATTGAACCTTCTAACCCTAAATTTTGGACCTTATGACCTCTAATAATTGTTAACAAAAGAAAATTATTTTTCTAATGGATTATAATTGTTCTGGAGCCTATTAGTGATAACTGTTGTCTTGTAACCCGGTCGTAGACTCTTTTAATTTAAAAAAAATATTCCATAATTTTCCTAACTAGTCCTAGGTTGTTCTTAGGTCTCAAGTGGCTTGTTTTAGCGGGCATTACACTTGGTATCAGAGCAGTGGTTCAAAATCTTGGGCCATTGGGAACACTAGAAAACTTGAGACATGAAACTTAAACCTATCACACTTTTATATCTAGAAAACAACTTAGTTAGAAATTACATATTTTAGTAAACATGGAAATTGAATAAAACTTAGAAAAATGAACTAACTCTCACCTTGGTTTGTGCAGGAGGTGTAGATGGGATGAGGGGCTTTTCACATAGACCCAAAATTACCACCACTAGATCATACTGTAGCAACCATCCTACCCCATATTTTGCAGACTCTTTAGGATGTTAATGCCGCTCTACGTGGAGGATCAATAGGAGGACATGCAGCCAAACATGATAGAGTCCCTTCCATTGAGGGTCATTTATCTCCTCAACCCAACGAGGAGCATGGAGGAGAGAACTCCCATACAGAGTCAGCCAGAGCAGAGTCACCATAGAGGGGACAGGGTGACCGAGTTTCAGGACATAGAGAGAGGTCTCGAGCCTTAGGCTTAGGGATGAGCATGCAGAGAGACCTAGAGGCCATCGACCACATCTCAGAGATCACATCGGGGAGATCTTAAAGCTTCACCATCACTTTATTCTGTGACATAGGTGGATTTTAGGAAGAATCTGTTGGTGAGCTTGAGCTGATGCTTCAAGATATGTCCTTGTTTTAGCAACACGAAAGCTTGTGTTGCGATTCATCTACTGAGGGATGGAGCTGGTGTCTGGTGGAGGACAGAGGAGTAGAAGCTCCATGTTGATTCTCGAGACAGCTTACTTGGAATCTCTTTAAGGAGGATTTTCAAAAGAGATACTTTTCATAGAGGTTCATAAAACAACAGATAGATGATGAGTCTATGACTTTTGACATGCATCTCTTACAAGTGGTTTAGTAGTACGAAAGTAGATTTCTAGATCTACTCTAGTATGTTGGTTACATGCAGGATGAGTAGGTGCGGATCCACAGGTTCATCTAGGGCCTCGATCTAGACATTGAGGTGCGGTGTGGATCCATTGTCCACGACATTAGCCGAGGCCATCGGGAAGGCCTATTTAGCAGAGGAGACTCAGGGAAAGACCTAGCAGACTAGAGACTGAGTCTGGAGCCATATATAGAATATGTAGCAAAATAGATTAAGGGGGTTAGTACCTCTTCCTCATGGTGGATAGGGTTCAACATAGTCATCTTTTAGACCCCAACAAGAAGCAACAGTAGTCCCGCCCACCTTATAGACCTCCACAGAGATTTGATGCACAGAGAGGTTGGAGTATGGGGCCTCCTCCTAGGGGTCCCATCAGAAACAGGGTGCCCAGAGAGCTCACTCAGTAAGAGCTTTCTAGTAGAGACCTCATAGACCGTAGCTAGATCATTAGAATCCACACCACATATTTCTAGATTACCGACTAGACCTACTACACAGGGAGAGGATTAGGAGGTTGTTTTGGTTGTGGTGTTACTAGACATTTTTGGAGAGACTTCCCACAGAACCCTAACAACAAGGGTAAGACACAGATCTCAGAGCCTACTATTGGTGATATGGGGCATAGCAATAGGATGTATGCAGCATTTGAGAACCACCAGAAAAACATCGAGTACAATTATTGATACCATAGGTAGCATTAGTGGTATTCCTACCTCTATCTTGTTTGATTCTGGTTCTTCGATTCTTTCATTGCACCATCTTTAGTAGAGCAATGCAGGTTGGTGGTAGTTACGTAGGGTCACAGTTGGGATGTTGAGATGGCTTAGGGAGCCAAGATCTCTGTAGACTCCTTAGTTAAGGAGTGTGTGGTAAATTTGGGACCTTTCACCACTACCTCGGATCTCTCGTATCCTTCCTTTTGGCTATATGGAGTCATCTTGGGTATGGATTGGTTGTCGCACATGAGGCTAGAGTGGATTGTTACCAAAAGATTATATATTATGTAGATGATTTGGGAGTTGAGTCGGTGATTTCGGGGTTAGGATACTCATTTCTATTCATACCATCTCTCGCTATGTAGCTTAAACAAGTGTGTACAATGAGGTTGCCGGATGTATGTCATTATAGTTAGTGACATATCAAAGGATGGGTCTAGTGGACCATCGCTAGATGATCAACCCATTTTGAGAGAGTTTGTAGATGTATTTCTGGGGGAGATACTGGGGTTACCACCCCCACGTGAGATTTATTTTCATATAAACCTGGTTCTGGGAGTAGAGCCTATCTCATGAGCACCTTATCGATGAACACACCGAGATTTGTGAGCTTAATTTTTAGCTTGAGGGCCTTTTGAGAAAGGCCTTATCCATCCTAGTTTATCCCCTTGGGGTGCACTGGTGATTTTTGTGAAGAAAAAGGATGGATCCTTGTAGTTGTGTATTGATTACCGCCAACTGAACAAGTTAACAATCAAGAATCGTTATCCCCTTCCACACATTGATGATTTATTTGATCAGATGAAAGGATCCATGGTTTTCTAAGATTGATCTTAATTTAGGTTACCATCAGCTAAGGATTTTGGAGGCAAACATTCATAAGACCACCTTCATACGAGATATGGCCACTATGAGTTCACAGTGGTACCTTTTGGTTTGACTAATGCCCTACGTTGTTTATGAGTTTGATGAATGGGGTATTTAGAACCTTCTTAGATCACTTTGTGCTCATCTTCCTTGATGACATTTTGATTTACTCACATACGCGTGAGGAGCACGAGGGGCACCTTCACCAGGTTCTTCATTGTCTTCAGGAACAACTACTTTTCAGAACTTGGAGAAGTGTGCATTCTTTCGATGAAGGTGCAATATTTGGGTCATATCATTTCGGGGAAGGTATCGCCATCAATCCTTCCAATATTAGAGCTATTATGAATTGGTGACACCCACTACATGATCGAGGTGCACACTTCATGGGATTAGCAGTGTTACTACCAGAGATTTGTTCAGGACTTCTCTCGATTGTACACCCCATCAGTTCCTTACATAGGAAAGGGATGAAGTTTGTTTGGTTGGATAGGTGTGAGCAGGCCTTTAGTACAATAAAGGAATGCCTCACTACAACACCTATTCTTGCAGTGCCGGATCCATAGGGTGAGTTTCTCGTTTGCACGGATGCTTCTTTAGCAGGGCTTGGAGGTGTGTTGATGCAGGAGGGTAGAGTAGTGGCTTTTGAGTCTCACAAACTCAAAGATTATGAGATTAATTACCCAAATCATGATCTTGAGCTTGCGGCAATTGTGCATGATTTAGTTCGATGGAGGCATTTTCTACTTGGTCGAAGCTACACACTCGTGACGATCACCCGATTCTTCGTCACTTCTTCATGCACCCAATCTCAATGTTCACAACAACGTTGGATGGAGTTACTTTATGAGTATGATATGGAGATAGATCATGTGAATAAGAAGGATAATGTTGTGGTAGATGCTCGTAGTAGATGGAGACATGTGGCTATGGCCACCTCGGAGAACATATTTGTGGAGCAAGATTCTTCAAGCTTCCTCTTAATAGCTTCTACATTATAGTTCGAAGAAGAGATTTTGTCTCGAGACCCTCGAGGGAAGTTTGATGGTTTTTCTTTAGAGGCAGATGGTCTTCTCAAGCACAGAGGCCGGATTTATGTTCCTTGAGATGGAGGCTTGAGGCATGACATCTTGGCAGAGGCACATCACGCACCCTATTCAGCCCATCCTGGGGTGAAGAAGATGCATGCCACCTTGAGATAGTTATATCATTGGAGAGGACTTTGGAGAGACGTGGCCTAGTTCGTGTCATGATGTTTAGAGTGCCAGAAAGTGAAGGCCAAGAATCAACATCTAGTTGGCCTTCTCTTTCCTCATGCTATACTAGAGTGGAAATGGGACACCATTTCCATGGACTTCATTGTTGGGCTACCGATGTCGAGATATCACCATGATGCCATCATGGTCACGGTTGATAAATTGACAAAAGTGGCTCACTTTTCTCTGGTGAAGACCACTTATACAACTAGAGTAGTGGCACGTATATTTGGATGATATTTTCAGGTTGCACAAGATTCTGCAGAAGATCATAAGTGACCGTGATCCTTTGTACACTTCCTATTTTTGGACTACCATGCAGCATGCCCTCGGGACGAAGATTAATTTCAGCACAACATATCACCCCAAGACAAATGGATAGAATGAGTGGGTGAATAAGAATTTAGAGGACATTCTCAAGATGTATGTGATGGATTAGTAGTCTATATGGGAAGAGGACCTCGTACTTAGTGGAGTTTTCATACAATAATAGTTTTTAGAGTTCTATAGGCATGGCTCCTTTTCAGGATTTGTATGGTAGGGAGTGCAGACACCTCTTAGCCGGGATAGAATAGAGGATAGGGTTTCTCTTGACAACCTTTGTTGCAAGACATGGAGCATCCAGTGATTTTGATCAGACAGAGACTACAGGAGGCACATGACAGGTAGAAGAAGTACGTAGATCAACATAGGGACCAATCGTAGTTTTGATGTGGGCATAAAGGTGTTCCTTTGTGTCAGGCCACATAAGAGCCCTATCTGTTATGGAAAAGGCTCTAAGTTATCTCCTAGATTCATGGGTCTTTTTGAGATCTTGGAGTGTATCGACCCTTTGGCCTAACGCCTAGCATCAGCATTGCCACCTAGCTTGTCTCGTGTACATGATGAGTTTCATGTTTTGGTTCTTAGGAGATATGTTGCAGATCCTTCTCATGTGTTAGATTAGACATCATTATAGGTGCAGGATCAAGGGCAGGTGATGGTGGAGCCCGTTCACATCCTAGATCGCAGGACCCTGGGCCTTCGAGGTAGAGAGGTTGATCAGGTTTAGGTGCAGTAGGACATATATGATGAGACTGCAGCTACATGGGAGGATGCTACTTTACTACAAGTTCAGTTTCCACATTTGTTCCAGTGACTTCCAGGAGGAAGTCGAGTCTAAGGGGAGGGGGATGTAGTGCCCACTTCCCTTTGACATTTTTTGATACTAATCATGATACTACTGATTATATTATGAAAATGATTATGTACTTTATTATAGTATGATGTTAAATGTTAGATCATGGATTATTGTTGGCTTGATTCAGTTATGATGCATGATGATTATTAACGACATTTTATATGTTGATGAGGTTATACTTGCTTCGACATGGTTATATGATGGATGTTGTTTGGACTTGTGATAATTGGATATTTTGATTAGACCTAGAAAATGAAAATTAGATTAAAATTGATGATGATATAGTTGTTAATGAAATTGTGAGTGATATTGTTGATTGTCGTGATAATTGTTGTGATTCACATATATATTGATGATCTTGAAATTATATTTATATTCATTTGGATGTTCTGATATGGCCACGAGGCCGAAGGAGGTATTTTGTTTTTTGCAGGTTAAAATATCACAACAAAAATCAAGGGGATTGGAGACCAACCACTTTGGAATTCTAGATGAATTCAACAAGCTCACCATGACAACTATATTTGTTTGTGTTAGGAATTTCCCATGGGGGGATCACCTTTAAATGTGACCAAGGGATTTTGTGTTTTTCTTTTATCTGGTCCCTTTTGTTTAAATTTTGCATGTGTTTTATGTGGTACACTTACCCTTTCATTATTTATTTAATGTGGTTTTAATATTGTGAGTAATCATATTGTTTAGTTAATTAATTAAAAGATGTCATAAGAATGCAAATTAATAGAGTTGTTGGCCATGTTTTAAAGTATTGTAAGAATGTGTAAGTAATTTTTAAGTGACCTTGTAAGTGATGTGTAAGTTAACTTTTGAGTATGAAACACTCCACCTTCTTGGAAATTCGAATTTTTCCTTGGAGGCTGATTTTGGAGGCTTGTGGGACAAGTTAAACTTGTCCCATACCTCTTAAATTTGCATACCAACCTTGTCTATGGTTGGAGGGTTAAATTTAGACATTTTTATGAATTTCTAAAAGTGAAGTTGAATGTTGTAATTGCACTTTTCTTACTTAATTTAATTTCAGTCCTTATGGGGATTGGACTTGTTTGAGTGTGTAAGTAAAATCTGTCATATTATTCACCCACTTATTTATTATGCTTTTGAGAATGAAGTTGACTTTGGGGGTTGGGTTGAGGATGTGTGATGTGGCATCCTACATGGATCCAAATTCATCCTCCTCTATAAAATTTGAATTACTTTCTTTATTTGGGTTGCTTCACTTTGGAGACTTCATTTTGGGGTGAATTTTCTTGCTGTTTTGAGAGCTCTTACTTGGAGAAGTTTTTGGGAGATTGTTGCATGCTTGTGCTTGGCTGTTTTGGATTGCTTGCATTGGGATAAACCTTGCTATTTTGGAACTTGGAACAACTCCATCATAGAGAGGTAGGAGCTTGGATCTTTAAATGCTCTTCTCATTATATATGTAAATGTTCTTGTGTGAATGTTTTGGTGTATTTGTGGGGTGTTGGGTAGATGGCCTAGGAATGGTGTAGGAGAAGACTATGGGGTTATTTTGTGGGAAGCACAAGTCTATTTTAGGGAGTTATAAGGGTTAAGGGAGTGGGGATTTGGGTTCCACCTTACAAAGAAATAGCTTGCATTTCTTTACTCATTATGGGGTGCCATAAGAGGTTGGGGAGACATAAGAAAATGTGAGGAATAAGGGGTACTTGGGGGAGGCATAAGGGCATGATAGGGTTTTGAAATGATATATATATATATATTGTTCTCAGGTGGTGATACCCATTTTCCCCTTTGGGAGGTATAAACAACATCCCCCATAGCTTCTTTCTCCTTTAGGTTGCTTGATGAAGCCTTTGTATTGTTTGTTATTTTTAATGTAGTTGTAATCTACATTCTATTTGAGATTGTGTTTCTTTGTGAAAATGTTGCTTGTATGTTGTGTGAAATCCTGTTGTTGCCATGAGTTGGATCACATATTTTATTAATTTGTGGTTTGGGGCTGAGGGCCAATGAAGAAGGATGGCTTCTCTTCTTCATTGGATGTCTTGGTTGGGTGGAGAGAGTTGCCTTTCCCTACTCCTATTGTGATCAAATTGGGACAATAAAATAACAAATTAAATGATTAAATTGAAGTAGTAGGCCCTAACGAATTCAAATAGACAAAAATACTTAAAGGAAATATTTCAAAACTTAGCAAAATTGGGCTCAATTGTTTTACAGTCATTTTTGCTGTCAAGAAATGAAAATGTTCAAATTGCAAATCTATTAGACAAATTGAATCTTGAATCCTTCCTTTAGACCATCTAAGAACATGTCCCCATGTCTATTTTACATGATTGAGATAGGAAGAGGATCAAATTGAATAAATCTCACAAGTTAAAAATTTACCCGCTCACACCGTAAAAGCCTACAGACCGCTTTTATTAAAATTTACCTCTTAAAATTTATTGAAATAAAAAATTAATGATCTCTATACAAAGACGACATGGAGAGATTTCCATAAATTCCTCGTTTTCCTAAAATTGAGATCTCTATCAAAAGTTATGGCCCTTTGAAGTTTTTCCTTCACTTGGCGTAAAAAAAAATATTGGGAAAAATTTCCTTCACGCGCCCGAATTTTTCCCTTAGAGCTTAGGAAATTTTTTGGGAAATTTTTCCAAATTTTCCCTATCACCCCGCTGGCTCACAAAAAAACAGAGGTTGCCATGTCACACCATGAGGTGTTAGCGGTGGGACGGATCTCCTTTTAACTTAGCACATCCAACAAATTTTTGGGAAAAATTTCCATGTTTTCCCGCTGATCCGCGACAATCAAGTGATGCCACGTGGCATCACGAGGCATCAACAGAGGCACAAGTCCCTTTTTCATTTTTGTGCTTCAGAAAATTTTGGGAAAATTTTCCATGTTTTCCTCGGAATTCCACCGCTGCAGCCAATTCGGAGCTGCCACATGGCATCGCGAGGTGTTAGTGAAGGCATGGGTCCTTGTTATCCTCTTAGCCCTTCGGGGCGTTAAGTGAATTTTCTCCCCACTACCCCAATTTCCCCACATTGGATTAGGTGATGCCGCATGTCCCCTACAGACTTGCGGGAGCATGGGCACAAATTTGGCTCCTCGCCCCACGCGGGAGAATTTTCAAAATGTCTCCCGCCGCCCTGTTTTTCCCCGCACTGACTTAGGGAGTGCCACGTGTCCCTAGTGGATTTGCAGACCCGTGGGAGCATGGGCACAAATGTGTTTATTTTTCCCTCCACATGAGAAATTTTCCAAGAGTCTCCCCGCGGCCCACCAACCCGCCCTATGGACAAATTTTGCCCCCAGGCTTGTAGTCCCGCTCTTGGGGAAAATTTTCACCCCAAGGCCTTCGCCCATAATTTGAAAAATATGAGGAGTTAGGAGGAATTCTTTATATCAATGGAATGGCAAGGAAATTTCCTAACAAATGGTAGTGATTTAGGGAATTTTTGAATGTGTTAAGTGTGAGAAAAATTAAGTTGAAACTTTAAGCTTGTTAGGGAGTGGGTATTGTGAGGAATTACCCTGTGAACCTTATTGAACCTTCTAACCCTAAATTTTGGACCTTATAACCTCTAATAATTGTTAAATAAAAATTATTTTTCTAATGGGTTAGAATTATTCTTGAGCCTATTAGTGACAATTATTGTCTTGTAACCCAGTTGTAGACTCTTTTAATTAAAAAAATTATTCCATAATTTTCCTAACTAATCCTAGGTTGTTCTTAGGTCTCAAGTGGGTTGTTTTAGTGGGCATTACAACTTCCCTCATTTCCCAAACTCACACCACCAAGAGGGAAACATGATATCATCACCAAATATTGGTATGGAAAAGAAGTGCAATTTTATTTTAAAATGAAAACATTTTTGTGTTTATTGTTGATTTGTCTTTTTTTTTTTACTTTAGACTTGTGCTTTTGGTAAGGAACGCTTTCCTCTAGCCTCAAACCCATGCAACCAGTATGATATAATGGCTCACCACTAAAGGTCGAGATATTAAGAATTTTTTTCTAGGTGAAATGTTTAGATTACTTATGTTTAAGAAATATTTTTAAGAAAAGATGTGACATCAAGAAGCTTCTAGAACATATTGTGGACAAAGACACCGAACTAGAATAAACCATGAATAGAACTAAGTGTGCAAGTATTGGTAGGATAAATGCCAAAATTCCGTCTTAATCACTCAAATGATGAAGAGATTCAAACAATTTGGAACCGATAGGATGAATAATTGAAGAAATACATTGAATTCTTTTGCCACTATTTTAAAGTTTTAAAAGTTTCTTGAAAAGTAAGTTTCTCGTTTTACAATTTCACAATATGATAATGTAGATGATATACAATATGGATGTAATAATGTACAAGTGGAGATGCAAATGAACTATGCATAAAAGCATTTGAGGTGAAGTGAATTAACTGATTCGCTGAATTCTTCACCTTCTAGAGTACACAAGTGGTACACACCATTCTTAAAGTATTCTATTACTTGGTAGGATCCTAACCATTTGGGTCTAAAATTCTTCCTTTACTGGTATTTTTGTCAATCCAAATATAAATTCTCAATACTAGGTCTCCTACGTGTGTTTCACATTCATATACTTTCTTTTCATACTAACGACACATCATTTTAGCATAAACGTGGTGATGTTTTTGATCTCGAAGTCAAGCTTCATCAAGAGTTTACTGATTCACTAGTTGTGTTTCTCGATATCCATCTTTGTCCAAAATACCTTGTAGAGATATATGAAGATTGGGTAACATAACTTCTCATGGTAAGACTTAATCAGATCCGAAGACTAAAGATTAAGGGTTTTTCCCCATGGGTGTTCTTACTGATTTCCTATAGGCACACAAGGCCGTAAATAACTTTAGATGCCAATCTCTTTTGTTTTCCTTAACTGTCTTAAGGAGAATGGACTTTACGGTTTTTTTCGTAGCATCATCCTATCCATTATCCTGAGGATAGTACAAAGAGGATGTGTGATGGGATATTTTGAATTACGCACACAATTCTCACACCTCTTCATTTTTGAAATGAGTTCCATTATCTAAAATAATGACTTCTGGGACCTTGTACGTATAGATGATCTGGTTTAAAATAAACTTGACAATTACGGATCAAGGTACACTAGTACGAGGCATGGCCTCAACCCACTTTGTAAAATAGTTAGTGGTCATGATAATGAAGTTGTGGCCATTCAATGATGAGGGAGAGAATTTACCTATCAAATTAAGACCACAAGTAGAGAAGGGCCAAGGTGTCATAATGAATCAGAGCCCGAGCCGGAATCTCAGTATCTTGTGTGAAAACTCTTGGCATTTTTGACACCTGTGTACATACTCTATAGTGTTGTTTTCTAAAGTGGGCTAGAAATAGCCCATGCAATGAATCTTACAAGAGGTTGCATTCCCTCCAAAGTGGCCACCATAAAATCCACTGTGGGATTTAAATAGTATTTTTCCGACTCTTCTTCGTCAACGCATATTAACAACATATTGTCGAAGGCTCTGTGATTAATAAATTCTTCCACAATTACATACTTGGTGATTATGACACGTAGCCACCATATTTTCTATGAGGTTACTCCTTGGGATACGTTCATTACACAACATCACTTTGAAAATATAAACGTATTTCATGGAACCGAAGTGACAGGGATTTTCTTCTATGAGGAACACACATCCATCAGGAAAATATAGATCTAATAGTCCCCCATAGTCTATATGATTGTCTGATAACCAATTGTTGGTGAGAAAATTTGTCTTGTGGAAAAATTTGGTGGGTTTCAAGCCAACGCTATGGGAATCTAAGTCCCTCTACTTGAATGGTGCAACTTCCATATGTACATGCGTGAAAAAGTAGATTTCAATGGTGGCATTTTGACCAAAGATCTAACAGGGGCACTCCACTGACCCTCTGGAAAAGCTAGCAATGTCTCACTAGAGAAGAAAATTTGTCTTGGAAAGGGGAAGGGGAGTGGAAATGGAGGTAGGAGAAAAATAATGTTGTGAGTAGAATATTAGATTCCCACACACATTAATTAGAAATTTTATTTACATGCATTTATAGTTAGAAGAAAAAAAAATTCATAGGAGAATCTACAAGACCGAATAAAACTCATTGGTCACAAAGTACCAATTAATTCCTCAATCAAAGAGGCAAAAATTCCTTCTTTTATTATTGAAGCTTGAGCAGAGTTTGTACATAGCTTGAGAATGGAAGAAATTCGAGGAAGAAGAGAAAATAGAAGAAGTGTGGCATTTTCTATCTTTTCTAGGTACAAAGCACTCTAGTCTTTTTTGAAATCAATCGCCCCCTTGGAATGACGTCAAGAATCCATTATATTATTTGTAAGAAACTGTTACAACTTCACAAATCCTCAATGCCTTTTCAAATTCCTCTTGTGAAGAAAACACTCATGGCGGGTTAAAACCAGATCTTGCAAAGCAACCGTTACATTCGATTTTCCAGTTGAAATATAGACCATTTGATTTGCTCCTCTAACTCTGAAATTGGTCCGTCAATGTGGAAAGAAGGGATTGGAGTGGTTACAAGGGAAGCCTTTCACATTTTGTGATTTTTGTGAGATTTGGAAATTTGGAACAAATTGGCCCATAGCCCCGCTTTGAATTTTCAACTTAGACACATGGCATGCTCTTATTGGAAATGGGATCACGGTCCTTTTCTCAACATTTTAACCTTTTTTGGAAAAAGGCTAAAAAATCAATTTCTCCACCACCATGCTCCGATTTGACTAGGACACGTGGCACATTCTCGATGGAGATGGGGTCATGGCTCTTCTCTAAACATTTTAACCTTTTTTTCGAAAAGGCTCAAAATCAATTTCCTCCACGGCCCACCGCTTTGATTTGACTAGGACACGTGGTAAAGTATGATTGGAGACAGGTCATGGCTCTTTTCTAAACATTTTAACCCTTTTTGGAAAGGCTCAAAACCTAAAGTACTCTGCTATTCCGCTACTCTACTTTGACTTTACAATGGAGGGCTCGAAACCTTTGGTAGAGCCATGGAGCATTCTAGAACTTTTACTTCACTTTTTGGAATTTGGTTAAATTTCTAAAATGGCCCCGATGGCTCGCTCATCTGCTTTGACTTGTCAATGACATACTTCACCTTTGAATTTTTCCTCAGTGGGCTCAAAATTTAAGTTTTACCTTTATAGCCTTTGATCGGGCCATCGGTCTCTTTTTAACTTTTCGCCTTTTCCGTAATGAACCAAAATCGGTAGCTTCAAACTTTCTCGGGGTCGCGGGGAAAATTTACCATTTTTGCCAAAAGTGACCAAAAGTGTTAAGTTCACCAAAAATCCCGTTCCTCCCCATCTAATAGGATTTGACCACGTACCTACATTCATTGGGGTCAAAATTTGATGGGGAAAAGATGCCCATCATCCCAACTATGGAAAATATGCAGAGGAAGAAAACTTCATCGTTTTGAGTCCAATTTTTGAATTTTCTTCATAAACTAGAGGCATGGAGGAAAAACAATGATTTGAAGACCCATGCCATAGAACAAGTGAACAATTTTGGTCAAAATGGAGGTTGCAAAGAGGATATTGCGTGCACAGATAGGAAATGGAGGATTTCTAAAAATGAGCAAAAAAGAAGTTTAAACATCTCTAGAGCATGAATTTTGCTAATTTCTTGAATCTCTAACTTGGCTTAAACACCAACAAAGGGCAGGAGCTCAAAAATTTGAATTTGAATATGAAAATGTAGAGTAGTTTTTGGGAGACAACATCCGGATCTAGCTTGGGACATGGCATGAACTCGGGAATGGCTAGGGCACGACATGAGGATATAGAATCTTAATTTTTAGACCATATAACGTTGACACTTACCTTATCCATTAGGCCTTACAGATTCAAGTACAATTCCAAGAAATAATGGAAGAAGGAGGAAACACACAAGCCAAACCACACATAACAAAAACCAAACAAAACTAAACCAAAACCACACAACAAAAAAGGTAAAAACACACCTATTAAATCACTTATGGTACAAGGTGGGGACAACTTGTTTTCAATGATGATACTGATTTCAAATATTTCCTACTTTGAGGAAATTAAAATGGTGTTCCATCCAAGTATAAGAGGAGAAAAAAATTCTCACCACAAGCTCCATGAATTTTGAATGGGCCAAGCCATAATGAATCAAACTTTCCATGGTTGCCCTTTGGTTCTCTTCTCTTGTCCCATAGCAAGACAAAGTCTCCAACCTTGAATTCTCTTTCCTTTGCCCTCTTATCAAATATATTCTTCACTTTCAATTGGTGTTCTTTAATTCTATCCACCACTTGGCATCTACTTTCCTCCAGCTTCTCTAGGAAGAGGATACTCTTGTTAATGGAGTCTTTGTATTGACCATCTTCTATTTCTTACAACAACTTGAGAGCTGACATCTCAATTGTAAGAGGAATCTCTGCCTCAAATCCATACAACATTTGGAAAGGTGACATACCTATTGCCTTCTTATGAGTGATACTATTGGCCCATAATGCATCATATAACTTCTTGTGCTAGTTACTTTGATTCTCATCTACCAAATTACAACCATGATCACAACATTCTTGTTGCTTGACTCAAACTTGCCCATTTCCTTGTGGGTAGTAATCAAAAGAGTGAGATAGGGATTCCAAATCCATAAAAAAATTTGTGAACTCCTTGGAAGAAATAGGTTGCATTGTCTACAACAATTTTGTGGTATTCCAAAACGAACAACGATATTCTCCTTGGTTAAGTTGTAGACTATCTCAAAGCTAACTTGCTTGGTTGGAATGGCTTCCACCCATTTAGTAAAGTAATTAGTTCCAGTGATTACATAATTATTCCCTATACTTGAATGAGGATTCAAAACACCAATGAAATCCAACCCCCATTGCTGAAATGGTTTCTCAATCACTACAGGCCCGAGTGGTAATGCAACTAGTTATGGTTTTCTAACAAATTTTTGGCATGGTTTACATTTAGAAATCTAATCTTGAGTGTTTGTAAAGATATAGGGACAATAAGATAACCCCCTAAGAATATTTTATGCAGTGACCATTACTGAGAAATGTCCACCACGAGCTTGATCATGATATGCCCTGAGCAAATTTTGTTATTGCTCCTTATCCACACACCTGAGGAAACAACCATCCAAACCTCTCTTGTAAAGTGCATGATTCTAGATCACAAACTTGGTTGCTTTCAGCTTGAGGGTTCTTCTTTTTGTAATCAAGATGAGGAGGGCATTCTCCATAAGTGAGGTAGTAAGCAATATCAGCATACCACTCATCAGTAGTGGTGACAAAGAGCACTTGTGGACTCGCTTTCCGAATAGGTTGAGAAAACACTATCCTTTTCTCCTTGCTAAGCTCGAGAGCTTCATCTTCAGCAATCAGTGGCACAAACCATTTCCTCTTACTAGATTAGAGGGTCTAATCTCAAAGTCATACTCTTAGGTCTTTGCAATCAAACTTTATCTCTTATCCCTAGGATCTTGTTGAGTCAAAATGGACTTGATTGCACTTGTAGGGACCATTACCACTATATGGGAATTGAGAATGTAGAATCTGAAACTTTTAACAGCTTTGACCACTTTGCGTAGGCATGTTTCTCTAATTGGCTATACTTTAGCTCATGATTTTTCAAAGGACATCTCATGAAAGCAATGGGTGCTTCCAAACCTTCATCATTTTTTTGAACAAGGAAAACAGAGAGGGTATGTTTTGATGCATAACAATACATGATGAAATCCTTGTTGAAATCTAGAGATACAAGAGTTGGAGCTTTGGCAATGGCTTTCTTGATCTCCTCAAATTTTGTGTTTCCTTCCTTATTCCACTTGAAACTTGCTTGAGGATTCATCATGGAAGTTATATGCTTAGTCGGTTCAGAAAACGTAGGCACAAACCGATGAAGGAAGTTTACCTTTCCAAAGAATGAATGAACTCCTTCTTCTTTGGTTTGTAAGATTAGTGGTTAGATAGCTCGATCCTCTCAGGATTAATGTGTGCTCCATGTTTGTTCACAATGTGTCCCAACAACTTACCTTCTGTGACTCCAAAATTGCACTTCTTTGGATTTAGAGAAATGCCATGTTTCCTATACCTTGCAAGGAGTTGCTCCAAATGACAGATATGATATCCCTCCTCTATGAAAAACCCATGAGGCCATCAAGGTAAATGATAATGCAATATTTCAAATTTTTGAAGGAAAATTCAATTTCTCTCTGGAAAGTGGCCCCATCATTGATCAAGCTAAAAGGCATTCTTTTGGGAAAAAGTGCCCCAAGGTGTTGTGAAGGTTGTTTGTTTGCAATCCTCTTCGCCACCTTGATTTGGTTGTACCACGAGAATCCATTAAGAAAGAGAGCATTTCAAATCTAGTGACTCGCTTGCAAAATATGATCCATGATTGGAAGAGGGTAGTTGTTCTTGAGAGATGCCTGATTCAAATTTCAAAAGTCTACACACATCCTTATTTCCCCATTCTTCTTCCTTTCTAGCACAATGTTAGCCAACCATGTTGAATGGTGGATGGGGAAGATGATTCTAGCATTGAGCATCTTTGTCACCTCTTCTTTGATAACATCGGAAATCTTTGGATTGTAAGGCCTTTGGTTTTTCCCGAAAGGCTTAGCTCCTTGCTTCAAAGGAATGGAGTGATGCATTTCCATTGGCTCAAAATATTTGAGTTCATCATAGGAATAGGCCAGGACATCTGAGTATATTTTTAGCAAAGCATCAAAATTTCTCTTCTCTTCTGGTGAGCAAAATTTACCAATGTTAACCATCCTTAGATTCTCTAAAGTGCCAATGTTTTCTTGATCAAAATCGATGGACACCGAGAAAACTGTTTTTATTTCTCTTCGATAAAACTTTCATGCTTGTCAAAGAGGTCTTCCAAAGAAACTCGGCCTTTGGGTTTTTGTTTTCTTTCGTTTGATTACTCCCTCTTCATCAATTCCTCAATTCATTACTTCTCTTCTTTGGGGACTGATTCACGGTGTGGGTTTTCACTTCCTTCAAAGAAAAGATTATTGAAGTTATCCCTTTGTTCTAAGAAGGCTAGGATATGATTATAATCATTGAAAATATGCTAGTGATTTGTATTTTCTGGGTACGCTGGTGTGAACACCATCTTAATGGTCACTTTATCCTTGCCAAAAGAAGGATGAGGTGTCACGAAGGAAGATGACACAACTAGAGAATCAACATTTTCATTCTCGCTCCCTAGGAATAGGTTCAATGGAGAATGCATCAAAGGATTCAATGTAGTCCCACACTCTATTTCTATAGTTCTTGAGTCTGGGGTTTTTCACTTGATATTGCCAGTGGACCTACTTTACCACAACCTCTGCATCACCTTTGCATCTCAACTTCTTGATTCCCATGTCCTCTGTTGTATTCATGCCTAAGAGTAATGCTTCATACTCTACTATATTATTTGTATTATCAAATTTCAGATCGTAGGAAAAAGGATATACCTCATTAGAGGGAGAGTAAATTACTACACTAGCTCCTAAACCTGCTCTGGAATGGCTGCCATCATACTCCATTGTCTAGATTTTGTCTTCATCTTCCTCCATGAGAAGTGGAAATTCCTCTTCCTTTTATGATGTAAGGAGGTAATTTCCAAGCCCACAATCTTGAAAAAGGATATTAGCTCTTGGATCATCATACTTCCTTACTGTGAACTTCATTTTTATGACTAAAAAAAACTTCTTCATTTCTCCTTTCACTAGGATAGTTGCAAATGATCAATCCATTTTTATTTCTCCACCTAGATCTCTATAAAACTTCTACTCAAAAACATACCAAAAGATGTTGGGATGTCTGCCACCAAAATGGTTAGGAGTATCTTCTTGTTAGGGTAATTAGCTAGTGCAACCTGAGCATCCTTAATCCTTCCTACCAATGGAACTTGTTTGGATTCCATTGAGTTGCATGTGTCATTTACCCAGGTCAAAGTGAGGCCAAGAGCATTTGTAACTTTTGTTGGAATCACATTATCAGAGGCTCCAGAATCTATAATGCAATTGTTCAGTTGGAAACCTTTGATGAGAAGTGACAGGTAAAAAGGCTCAACTTTGTTGGTGGTGGAGGCACTGAGGGCTAGCATGTTCTGAGAAGATGGTGTGGATGGTGTTGGAAGTAAGCCTTTAGAATTAGAGATTGAGGATTTAGAGTTACCACCTGGAATGCCTTGATGAATCACAAAATTGGGTAGGATGTGTTTGAAGGTATTCAATTTCAGAGAGCTAGACTTTGGTTTTGCTAGCATGCTCTACAAAGTCAAATGAAGTTATGGTAGATGAGGAATAGGTTTCAACAATGGATGAGGACTCAAATAATAGATGTGTCATTACTTTTGGTGTTGGGTTCTCCTTTTCAAATGTAGCAATTGGCTTAGAAGGAGATGGGGGTGTAGCCTTTGATTGAATTTAGATGTTCTTACAGAACCAATATTTAGAAGAGAATTACTCTTAACAAATTTTGAGTTAGGAGAAGAATTAGATAACTTACTTGGCACAACAGTGTGATCCTTGACAACTGGTGAATCTGATTTATCTCTACCTGATTCCATGGAAGGTGGTAATGGTGCTCCCTACCGATAATCTTGTTTAGTGGAAGTTTTGGAGAGCTATCTTCTTTATTCTTCCTACTCTCGATTCTGCAATCGCTGAGGCTAAAACACCATTCTTGGATTGTGCACGAGTGAAAAAATCACATGAAAACTTGAAGCTTCTTCATCACTTTCCTCCTCATCATCAACGTATTCAATCAAAGCCATTGTGCATGTCACCTCTTCAATTTCAAGATACTTTTCATAGTCATCCATGATTTCTTATGTAGTTTCCTCAATGTTGCTCCTTCTTCTCGATTTTCCAATGTCGCAAATGGAATTGACTAGTGGTGCTTCAAGAGCAATCCTACGAGGAGGTGGAGAAATTCTTGGTCTATTAGGAAAATTTGGTCTCCTTGGAGCATTCCTCATTGTGATTTGTGACAGCTATTTCTTTAAAGCAACTAGGTCATTTTCCATTTTTTGAAACATTGGATCGCTTATGACTGAATTTAAACTCTGACCTTTTTGCTTCCCATTTGGTCCTTTCACTTCTCCAGAAAGAATTAGATCATGATCACCTCAATTCTAAATTCTTTAGATTCCCTCAATGTTCTTGGTTGGGCTCTTCTGAGGAAGAAACCAACTTCTGATGGAAAAGCACTGATGAAGAACCTTTTCAAGTTGTTTTCAGATGGTACCACATCTTTTGGGATCCTTCTTGTCAACCTATCATACCTTGCTAAAAAATCTCTCATTGATTCGGAGGTATCCTTCTTCATCTGAACCAATTGGACCAACAGATCCTGAAAATCTTCTGTGCTCTTAAACCTATGTTCAAATGCACTTCTTATATCTTCCCAGCATGTGACAGATCTTGGGGGCAACATGTAGAACCATTCAACATCTTTTTCTTGGAGTGACTCCACAAAGAGCCTAACTGAAACATATTCATTTTCAACTCCCAACACTCCACAAGTAATGATGAATGCTGCTACATGTTCTTCAGGAGTTGAGAACCATTCCCTCTAAATTTTGGGAAGCTCTTTCTTGAGCCTCTTGGGAGCTCATGAAGTGGTTGTGGAAGATCAAGTGGACTAGTATTTCTTCCCCATAGTACATTAGGCCTGCATAGTTCATGTTCATAATCACCCATTCTATTCCTGTTTCTAGCCTCTAGTCTTGCTAAGGATACTTCTTCTACTCTTTCTTTCTTCTAAATCAATTTGGAGTCTTTCTATTTCTTCAAGTTGAGCCCTTATCTCCTTTTCAGCTCTTTCATCTCTTTCAAGCTCTTATAATGTGGGATCAACTTTTCCTCCTTGCCTCGATTGCTAGGTGTATCTTCTATTAGTCAACTTGAAAATTTATGCTCTTCTCTTGGGTGCTGGAATTTATCTCTATCTTTCTAATTCAACAAAGACACTTCCTCTTCCAGCTCCGAATCCTTATGGAAATGAAGTATTGATTGACACTTCGTCTATTATGCCAAATAGCTTCTCTCGATCGAAGCAATGTATTCTTGGATGTTGAAGAGTAAATCAGGTCTCTCAATAGGAGGATATCCCAGAATAGCCATGATTTACATCCATGCAGTTTGTGTGATTATCTAATTTCCAGAAAATTTTCCTCTAGAATATTTTTTTGTATTTTATGACCCTGAGGTCATTTTTAGGTGTAGATGCTGCAAAATCTACCCCATGGTGGGCACTAAAAACTATTGGAGAGAATTTTTTTCTTGTGGAAAAATTTGGTGGGTTTCAAGCCAACATTATGGGAATCTAAGTCCCTCTACTTGAATGGTGTAACTTCTGTATATGTATGTGTGAAAAAGTAGATTTCAATGGTGGCCTTTTGACCAGAGATCCAACAGGGGCACTCCATTGACCCTATGGCAAAGCTAGTAATGTCTCACTAGAGAATAAAATTTGTCTTGGAAAGGGGAAGGGGAGTGGAAATGGAGGTAGGAGAAAACTAATGTTGTGAGTAGAATATCATATGCCCACACACATTAATTAGAAATTTCATTTACATGCATTTATAGTTAGAAGAAAAAAAAATCCGTAGGAGAAGCTACAAGACCGAATAAAACTCATTAGTCACAAAGTAACAATTAATTCCTCAATCAAAGAGGAAAAAATTCCTTAATTTATTATTGAAGCTCAAGAAGAGTTTGTACATAGCTTGAGAATGGAAGAAATTCGAGGAAAAAGAGAAAATAGAAGAAGTGTGGTGTTTTCTGTCTTTTCCAGGTACATAGCACTCTGGTCTTTTTTGAAATCAATCGCCCCCCTTGGAATGACTATGAGAAGACATTATATTCTTTGCAAGAAACTGTTACAACTTCACAAATCCTCAACACCTTTTCAAATTCCTCTATTGTGAAGAAAATTCTCATGGCGGGTTAAAAACTAGATCTTGCAAAGCAACCGTTACATTCAATTTACCAGTTTAAATATAGACCATTTGATTTTCTCCTCTAACTCTCAAATTGGGTTGTCCATGTGGCAGGAAGGGATTGGGGCGGTTACAGGGGAAGCCTTTTGCATTTTGTGATTTTTTATGAGATTTGGAAATTTGGAACAAATTGGCCCACAACCCTACTTTGACTTGTCAACTTAGACACGTGGCATGCTCTTATTGAAAGGAGATCATTGTGCTTTTCTCAACATTTTAACCTTTTTTTGAAAAAGGCTCAAAAAATCAATTTCCTCTGCCAACCCCCTGCTCTGATTTGACTAGGACATGTGGAACATTCTGGTTGGAGATGGGGTTGTGGCTCTTTTCTAAAAAAATTAACCTTTTTTGGGAAAGGCTCAAAACTCAATTTCCTCTCGCCGCCCGCTACTCCAATTTGTCTAGGACACGTGGCACATTCTCGATTGAAAATAGGGTCGCGAATATTTTTAAAAATTTTAACCTTTTTTGGAAAAGGATAAAAAACTCAAAGTTCTTCGTCGTTTCGCTCCTCTTCTTTGACTTTTCAATGGTGGGCCTGAGACCTTTGGTGGAGCCACAGAGCATTCTAGAAATTTTACTTTTTTTTGGGAATTTGGTTAAATTTCCAAAAGTGCCCTAATGGCCCTCTCTCCACTTTGAATTTCCAATGACATGCTTCACCTTTGAATTTTTCCCTGCGGGCTCAAAATTTGACTTTTACCTTTATAGCCTAATCGGGGCCACATGTCACTTTTTAACTTTTTGCCTTTTTCCGCAAA
Source organism: Taxus wallichiana var. yunnanensis (assembly GCA_018340775.1). Taxonomy (NCBI): domain Eukaryota; kingdom Viridiplantae; phylum Streptophyta; class Pinopsida; order Cupressales; family Taxaceae; genus Taxus; species Taxus wallichiana. The sequence goes on from CM031234.1 coordinate 173,529,027, forward strand.
GGAACCAAAATTAAAAACTTGAAACTTTCTCGGGGGCCACCTTTTAACCTTTTTTAGGGCAAATTTACCATTTTTTCCAAAAGTGACCAAAAGTGTTAAGTTCAAAAAAATCCTGTTCCTCCCCATCTAATAGGATTTGACCACATACATGCATTCATTGGGGTCAAAATTTGATAGGGAAAAGATGCCCATCATCCCGACTGTGGAAAATACGCAAAGGAAGAAAAACTCGTCATTTTGAGTCCAATTTTCAAATTTCCTTAACAAACACAAGGCATGGAGGAAAAACAATGATTTGACGACCCAAGCCATAGAACAAGTGAACAATTTCGATCAAAAATGGAGGTTGCAAAGAGGATATTATGTGCACAGACTGGGAAATGGAGGATTTCTAAAAACGAGAAAAACAGAGGTTTAAAGCTCTAGAGCATGAATTTTTCTAGTTTCTTGAATCTCTAACTTGGCTTAAACACCAATGAAGGGCATGAGCTCAAAAAAATTGAATTTGGCTATGAAAATATAGAGTAGTTTTGGGAGACAATAGTTGGCTCTAGCTTGGGGACATGGCATGTATTGGGCATGGCTATGGTATGACACGAGGATCCGTAAACTCAATTTTTAGACCATATAACATTGACCAGTTCCTTATCCATTTGTCCTTTAAGATTCATGTACAATTCTAAGAAAGAATGGAAGAAGGAGGAAACACACAAGCCAAACCACACATAACAAAAAAACCAAACAAAACTAAACCAAAACTACACAACAGAAAAGGGAAAAACACACCTACGAAATCACCTATGGTATAAGGTGTGGGAAAGCCCACTTTCACTGATGATACAATTTCAAATATTGTCCACTTTGAGGAAATTCCAATGGTGTTCCATCCAAGTATGAGAGGAGAAAAACATTCTCACCACAAGCTCCATGAATTTAGAATGGGCCGAGCCATAATGAATCAAACTTTCCATGGCTGCCCTTTGGTTCTCTTCTCTTGTCCCATAGTAGGACAAAGTCTCCAACCTTGAATTCTCTTTATTTTCCCTCTTATCAAAAATCTTATTCACTTTCAAATGGTGTTCTTTAATTCTATCCACCACTTGGCATCTGCTTTCCTCCAGCTTCTCCAAGAAGAGGATCCTCTTGTTAATGGAGTCTTTGTATTGACCATCTTCTATTTCTTACAACAACTTGAGAGCTGGCATCTCAATTGTGAGAGGAATATCTACCTCAACTCCATACAACATTTAGAAAGGTGACATACCTATTACCTTCTTAGGAGTGATACTATCAGCCCACAATGCATCATATAACTTCTTGTGCCGTTCATTTGATTCTCATCTACCACTTGTGAACAATGGTCACAACGTTTGTTGCTTGACTCAACTTGCCCATTTCCTCTGTGGGTAGTAATCAAGAGTGAGATAGGGGAGATTCCAAAGCCATAAAAAAACTCTATGAGCTCCTTGGAAGAGAAATAGGTGACATCTTTTACAATAATTTTTAGTGGTATTCCAAAATGAACAATGATATTCTCCTTGATGAAGTTGTAGACTATTTCGTAGATGTCTTGCTTATGTTGAATGGCTTCCACCCATTTAGTGAAGTAATTAGTTATAGTGAGCACATAAGTATATTCCCCGCACTTGAATGAGGATTCACAACACCAATGAAATCTAGCCCCCATTACTGAAATGGTTCCTCAAAACTACAGGGCACGAGTGGTAATGCAACTAGTTTTTGTTTTCCAACAAAGTGCTGGCATGCTTTACATTTGGAAACCCAATCTTGAGTGTCTCAGAAAGATGGAGGGAGAATAATATATCCCTTTGAGAATCTTATACACAGGGACCATTGCTGAGAAATGTCCACCACATGCTTGATCATGATATGCCCCGAGAAACATTTGTTGTTGTTCCTTATCCACACACCCGAGGAAAAACCATCCAGACCTCTCTTATAAAGTGCATGATTCTAGATCACAAACTTGGATTCTTTCATCTTGGGGTTCTTATTTTCTTGTAATCAAGATGAGGAGGGAATTCCCCATAAGTGAGGTAGTAAGAAATATCAGCATACTAGTCATTCGTAGTGGTGGTAAAGAGAACTTGTGGACTGTCTTCTGAGCAAGGTTGAGAAAACACCATCACTTTCTTCCTGCTGATCCCTAAGAGCTTCATCTTCATGAATCAGCCGGCACAAACCATTTCCTCTTACCAGATTAGAGGGTCTAATCTCCAAGTCATACTCTTGGGTCTTTACAATTTAACTTCCTCTCTTAGCCCCATTATCTTGTTGAGTCAAAATGGGCTTGATTGCACTTCCAAGGACCATTACCACTATATGGTAATTGAGAATGTAGAATCTGAAACTTTTAACATCTTTGACCACTTTGCGTAGGCATGTTTCTCTAATTGGTTGTACTTTAGCTCATGATTTTTCAAAGGAAAGCTTATGAAAGTAATGGGTGCTTTCAAACCTTCATCTTTTTTTGAACAAGGACAATAGAGAGGGTATGTTTTGATGCCTAGCAATACATGATGAACTCAGTGTTGAAATCTGGAGATACAAGAGTTGGAGCTTTGGAAATGGCTTTCTTGATCTCCTCAAATGATGTTTTTCCCTTCTTATTCCACTTGAAACATGCTTGAGGCTTCATCATGGAAGTTATATGCTTAGTCGATTCGTAAACACAGCACAAAATGACGAAGGAAGTTTACCACTCCAAATAATGAATGAACTCCCTTGTTGTTGGTTGGTAAGTTTAGGGCTTGGATAGCTCTAATCCTCTAAGGATCAATGTGTGCTCCATGTTTGTTCACAATGTGTCCCAACAATCTACCTTCTCGTGATTTAGAAAATGCACTTCTTTGGATTTAGAGAAATGCCATATTTCCTACACCTTGCAAGGAATTTCTCCAAATGACATATATGATCTCCCTCCTCTTTGATGAAAACGTGAGGTCATCAAGGTAAATGAAAATGAAATATTTCAAATATTTGAAGGCAAATTCTATTGCTCTCTGGAAAGTGACCCTAGCATTGATCAAGCCAAAAGGCATTTTGTTGTAGGCAAAAGTGCCCAAGGTGTTTTGAAGGTTTTTTCATTGCAATCCTCTTCTACCACCTTGATTTGGTTATACCCTGAGAATCCATCAAGCAAAGAGAGCATTTTAGATCTAGTGACTACTTACAAAATATGATCCATGATTGAAAGAGGGTAGTTGTCCTTGAGAGATGCCTGATTCAGATTTTGGAAGTCTACACAAATCCTTATTTCCCCATTCTTCTTCCTTACTTGACACAATGTTAGCCACCCATGTTGAATGGTGGATGGGGAAGATGATTCTAGCATTGAGCATCTTTTTCACCTCTTCTTTGATAACATCAGAAATATTTGGATTGTAGGGCCTTTGTTTTTTCCTAAAGGGCTTAGCTCCTGCTTCAAAGGATTTGAGTGATGCATTTCCTTTGGCTGAAAAGATTTGAGTTCATCTTAGGAATATGCAAGGACATCTCGAGTAATTTTTAGCGAGCATCAAAATTTCTCTTCTCTTCCGTGAGAAAAATTTACCAATGTTAACCATCCTTAGATTCTCTGAAGTGCCAATGTTTTCTTGATCAAAATCAAATGGACACCGAGAAACTGTTTTTATTTCTCTTGGATGAAACTTTCATGCTTGTCAAAGAGGTATTCCAAAGAAACTCAGGCCTTTAGGGATTTTGATTTATTTCAGTTTGATTACTCCTCTTCATCAATTCCCTCAATTCATTACTTCTCTTCTTTGGGGACTAATTCATGGTGTGGGTTTTCACTTCCTTCAAAGAAAATATTATTAAAGTTATCCCTTTGTTCTAAGAAGGCTAGGATCTGATTGTCATCATTGAAGACCTACCAGTGATTTGCATTGTCTGCATTACGCTGGGTGTGAGCACCATCTCAATGGTCACTTTATCCTTGCCAAAAGAAGGAGGAGGTGTCACTAAGGAAGATGACACTGCTAGAGAATTAGCTTTTTCATTCTGCTCCCTAGGGATAGCTTCAATGGAGAATGCATCAAAGGATTCAATGTAGTCCCACACTCTATTTCTATAGTGCTTGAGTCTAGGGTTCTTCACTTGATATTGTCGGTGGACCTCCTTTACCAAAACCTCTATTGTATTCATGCCTAAGAGTAATGCTTCATACTTTGTTGTATTCTTTGTTTTGTAAAATTGGAGCTTGTAGGAAAAAGGATATACCTCATTGGAGGGAGAGTATAATACTACACCAACTCCTGAACTTGCTCTGAAATGGTTGCCATCAAACTCTCTTGTCCATATTTTGTCTTCTTATTCGTCCATGAGAAGTGGTAAGTCCTCTTCCTTATGTGATGTAAGGAGGCAATTTCCAAGCCCACAATCATAAAAAAGGATATCAGCTCTTGGATCATCATACTTCCTTCCTGTGAACTTCATTTTTATGACTGGAAACAACTTCTTCATTTCTCCTTTCACTGGGATAGTTGTAGATAAACAATCCATTTTTATTTTTGCACCTAGATCTCTGCAAAAAATTCTACTCAATAGCATACCAAAAGATGTTGGGATGTCTACCACAAAAATCGTCAAGTAGTATCTTCTTGTCGTGTTAATCATCTAGTGCAACCTAAGCATCCTTAATCCTTCCCACCAATGGAACTTGTTTCGATTCTATTGAGTAGCATGTGCATTTACCCGAGTCAAAGTGAGGCCAAGAGAATTTGCAAATTTTTCTGGCATCACATTATCTGAGGCTCCAGAATCTATAATGTAATTGTTCAGTTGAAACCTTTGATGAGAAGTGACAGGTAAAAAGGCTCAACTCTATTGGTGGTGGAGGCACTAAGGGATAACATGTTTTGAGAAGATGGTGTGGATGGTGTGGGAAGTAAGCCTTTAGAATTAGAGATTGGGGATGTAGAGTTACCACCCCGGACTACCTTGATGAATCTGTCAAATTGGGTAGGATGTGTTTGAAGGTATTCAATTTCAGAGAGCTGGAATTTGGTTTTTCTAGCATGCTCTACAAAGTCAAATGAAGTTATGGTAGATGAGGAAGAGGTTCTAGTAGTGGATGAGGACTTAAATGGTAGATGCATCGTTACTTTTGGTGTTGGGTTCTCCTTTTCAAATGTAGCAATTGGCTTGGAAGGAGATGGGGTGTAGCCTTTGATTGGAATTTAGATGTTCTTATAGAACCAATATTTAGAAGAGAATTTCTCTTAACAAATTTTGAGTTGGGAGAAGAATCAGATAACTTACTTGGCACAAGTAGTGTGATCCTTGACAACTGGTGAATCTGATTTATCTCTAGCTGATTCTATGGAAGGTGGGAATGGTGATCTTCTGCTGATAATCTTGTTTAGTGGAGGTTTTGGAGAGCTATCTTCTTTGTTCTTCCTACTTTCAGTTCAGAATCTTGAGGTTGAAACACCATTCTTGGATTTTTCACGAGTGAAAACAACACATGAAAAACTTGGAGCTTCTTCATCACTTTCCTCCTCATCAAAAACGTATTAGATCGTGCCATTGTGCATGCCAACCTCTTCAATTTAGAGATAGTTTTCATATTCATCCATGATTTCTTCTTCAGTTTCCTCAATGTTTTCTCCTTCTTTTAATTCCCCATTATCCCGAAGACATTGACTGGTGGTGCTTCAAGAGAAATGCTACGAGGAGGTGGAGAAATTCTTGGTCTATCAGGAAGATTTGGTCTCCTTAGAGCATTCCTCATTGTTATTTTTGACAGTTGTTTCTTCAAAGAAACTAGGTCATTTTCCATTTATTGGGACATTGGATCAGAGGTGACTGAATTTGAACTCTGAAATTTTTTCTTCCCATTTGGTCCTTTCACTTTGCCAAAAATAATTAGATCATCATCAATCTCAATTGTGAAGTTTTTAGCTTCCCTCAATGTTCTTGGTTGGGCTCTTCTGAGGAATAAACCAAATTTTAATGGAAAAGCACTGATGAAGAACCTTTTCAAGTAGATTTCAGAGGTACGATATCCTCTGGGATCCTTCTTGTCAACCTATCATACCTTACTACAAAATCCCTTATTGATTCGTGAGAGGTATCCTTCTTCATTTGAATCAATTGACTAATAGATCCCGACAATCGTTTATGCTCTTGAACCTATGTTCAAATTCACTTCTTATATCTTCCCAACGATGTGACAGATCTTGGTGGCAGCATGTAGAACCATTCAAAAAAATTTCTTTGAGTGACTCCACAAAGAGCCTAACTGAAACATCTTCATTTTCAACTCCTAACATTCCACAAGCAGTGATGAATGCTACTACATGTTCTTTGGGGAGATGAGAACCATCCCCTCTAAATTTTGGGAAGTTCTTTCTTGAGACTCTTGGGAACTCATTAAGTGGTTGTGGAAGAGCAAGTGGACCAGTATTTCTTCCCCATGGTACGTTAGGCCTGCGTACTTCATGTTCATGATCACCCATTCTATTCTTGTTTCTAGCCTCCGGTCTTGCTAAGGATACTTTTGCTACTACTCTTTCTTCTACTTCAATTTGGAGTCTTTCTATTTCTTCAAGTTGATCCCTTGTCTCCTCTTCAGCTCTTGCCTCTCTTTCAAGCTCTTCAATTATGGGATCAACTTGTCCTCCTTGCCTCAGTTTGGGTGTATCTTCTATCAGCCAGCTTGAAATTTTAAGCTCTTCTCTGGGGTGATGGAATTTGTCTCTACCTTTCCAATTCGACAGGACATTCCTCTTCCAGCTCCAGAATCCTTATGGAAATGAAGTATTTATTGACACTTCGTCTATTATGCCAAATATCTTCTCTCAAATCAGAAGCAATGTCTTCTTGGATGTGAAAGAGTAAATAAGGTATCTCAATAGGAGGATTTCCCAGGATAGCCATAATTTACATCTATGTAGTTTGTGTGATTAACGAATTTCCACAAAAAAAATTTCTCTAGATTTTTTTTTTTTTGTATTTTATGATGCTTGAGGTTGTTTTTAGGTGCAGATGCTTTGAAAAATCTACCCCATGATGGGCGCCAAAACTATTGCGAGAAAATTTTCTTGTGGAAAATTTGGTGGGTTTCAAGACAATGTTGTGGGAATCTAAGTCCCTCTACTTGAATGGTGCAACTTCTGTATATGCATGCTTCAAAAAGTGGATTTCAATGATGACCTTTTGACCGTGAGATCCAACAGGGCACTCGACGACCCTATGGAAAATCTATCGATGTCTCACTAGAGAAGAAACTTTATCTTGGAAAGGGGAAGGGGAGTGGAAATGGAGGTAGGAGAAAACTAATGTTGTGAGTAGAATATCAGATGGCCACACACATTTATTAGAAATTTCATTTACATGCATTTATAGTTAGAAGAAAAAAAAATCTGCAGGAGAAGCTACAAGACCGAATAAAACTCATTAGTCACAAAGTACCAATTAATTCCTTAATAAAAGAGGTGAAAATTCCTTCTTTTATTATTGAAGCTCGAGAAGAGTTTGTACATAGCTTTAGAATTGAAGAAATTCGAGGAAGAAGATAAAATAGAAGAAGTGTGGTGTTTTCTGTCTTTTCTAGGTTCAAAGCACTCTAGTCTTTTTTGAAATCAATCGCCCCCTTGGAATGACGTCGAGAAGCCATTATATTCTTCAAAAGAAACCGTTATAACTTCACAAATCTTCAACGCCTTTTCAAATTCCTCTGTTGTGAAGAAAATGCTCATGGCAGGTTAAAAACCAAATCTTGTAAAGCAACCATTACATTTAATTTTCCAGTTTAAATATAGACCATTTGATTTTCTCCTCTAACTTTGAAATTGGGCCATCCATGTGGCAGGAAGGGATTGGAGTGGTTATGGGGAAACCTTTCACATTTTGTGATTTTTCGTGAGATTTGGCAATTTGGAACAAATTGGCCTGCAACCTCGCTTTGAATTTTTAGCTTATACACGTGGCACACTCTTATTAGAAAAGGGATCACGGAAATTTTCTCAACATTTTAACCTTTTTTGGAAAAAGGCTCAAACTCGATTTCCTCCACTCGGCCCGCTGCTCCGATTTGACTAGGACACGTGGCACATTCTAGTTGGATATGGGGTCGTGGCTCTTTTCTAAACATTTTAAACATTATTTGGAAAAGGCTTGAAAAATTAATTTCCTCTGCCGGCCCACTACTCCAATTTGATTAGGACATGTGGCACATTCTGGTTAGAGATGGGGTCGCGGCTCTTTTTTAAACATTTTAACCTTTTTAGGAAAAGGCTCAAAAACTCAAAGTTCTCCGTCGTTCCACTCCTCTACTTTCAACGGTGGGCTCGAGACCTTTGGTGGAGCCATGGAGCATTCTAGAACTTTTACTTCACTTTTGGGAATTTGGTTAAATTTCCAAAAGTGCCCCGATGGCCCGCTCGTCCACTTTGACTTTTCAATGGTGGGCTTCACCTTTGACTTTTTCCCTGCAGACTCAAAATTTGACTTTTACCTTTATAGCCCGATCGGGGCCGCATGTCACTTTTTAACTTTTCACGTTTTTCCGTAATGTACCAAAATCAGAAAATTCAAACTTTCTGGGGCCGCGGGGCAAATTTACCATTTTTGTCAAAAGTGACCAAAAGTGTAAAGTTCAAAAAAAATATCATTCCTCCCCATCCAATAGGATCTGACCACATACCTACATTCATTGGGGTCAAAAGGGGAAAAAATGCCCATCATCTTGATCATGGGAAAATATGCAGAGCTAGAAATCTTCATCATTTTGAGTCCAATTTTTGAATTTCCTTCACGAACCAAAGGCATGGAGGCAAAACAATGATTTTACGACCCAGGCCATAGAACAAGTGAACAATTTCGATCAAAAATGGAGGTTGCAAAGATGATATTACGTGCACAGACTAGGAAATGGAGGATTTATAAAAATGAGAAAAACATAGGTTTAAACAACTCACACAACTTTTAATAATTTCTTGAATCTCTAACTTGGCTTAAACACCAACGAAGGGCATGAGCTTAAAAAATTTGAATTTGGCTATGAAAATGCAGAGTAGTTTTCAGGAGACAACACTAATCAATGATAATTTGTCCCTTTACGAACTTTTGGTTGACAACGATGAGTTCAAACTCACCCATCAACATAATGAAATGACCAACCTTCTTAGATAAGGAAGTTTGAGTTAAGAATGTTTACAATATTTTGGATTTGACAATCACTCATGTCTCTTAGTTAAGCATGTACTTGTCTTAACCTCTTTATTGTGAAAACAATAGCTAAACACTCCTCTACTTATGTGTGTCACATACCGTAATTAAGAAGAGCGTGACTAATGAAATAAATAGCCTAATCATGACCATTGTCATGCTATTGTGCCAAAACACATGCAATCAAGACATAAATGGTTTGATATTATTAAATCAAAGGTCATTCCGCTTTTAGTAGCATGAGCATAGGTGGTGACATGAGGAAGTGCTTTACTGACTCAAACGCTTCATGACATTCGTTGGTCCAATATTTGCTACAATATTTCTTTAATAAGAAATTGATGGGGCGAATGAAATAGGTCAAGTTAGGGATAAACCTGTGAATTTCCCCAAGCTTACCTAGGAAATATATAATGCCCGACTCATCAGTGGGTGGGGACATTTCCAAAACTTCTTGAATTTTTGTTGGATCAACATCAATGCCTTAGGATGAAATGATGTATCCTAAAAAATTGCCTCCTATTACTCCAAACACACACTTCTCAAGATTTAGTGTTACACCATATTCAATTAGGTGTGAGAGAATGACACATAACACCTCAGGGTGATCACCACATTTCTTTACTTTCGCCAACAATTCATCAACATATGACTCAACGATCTTATGAATAAGATCATGAAAATGTATGTCATTTCCCACTAGTAAGTGGCTCCAACATTCTTCAAGATGAAAGGCATGATTGTGTAACAAAAGGTTCCCTAAGGAGTTGTGAAGGTAGTTTTCATTTGGTCTTCCTTGTAAATCCTTATCTGGTTGTAACTATAAAAGTTGTCCATAAGAGACAACAACTCATACCTAGGCGTAGTGTCAACAATTGTAGACACAAAATCATACACTTTGGGTATTATTTAAGCCATGTATCATAATACTATTCATATGGTTTTTGAGTGAAGAAAGTACTAATTAACCTCCGTCTTTTGGCCATTTTACTTTTCTTTCTATCGTCATTTGACCTCCCACACATGCATGACCAATATGTTTTTGTCATTTTGTGTCATTTTATCCCTGACTGGGGCACCTAGGAGAGTAATGGGGTGCCCATAGGTTCCCTGGTCCCAGTTGGGGTGCCATGATCCTTTTTCCACTTTCTTTTTGTCTTTTTGGCACTTTCTAGCCATTTGAGCATTCTATATTTTTGTGGTCGGCCTCTTCGGGGTTAATTACAAAATTAGATCAAGAGAACCATATAAATATAAAGTTATGAGACCATAATGAGGGGAAAATCACTAGGCACTACTATCATCACCTAAGGTTGCATTCCATCCAAAGGAATCTAGAGCACATTTACATTTATCTAGCTACATAACAAGGGATAAGGATGGTTCATCTACATCACACCGCATAGAAGGGGATTTTATTTTATTCCATCTACCATTTTATTACATTTTCTACACATAGTTATTATTCGTTACTTTCACAAAGTGATACTGACACAATAAAACCTAGGGAAAGAATGCACAAACACACAAAACTACATAAGGTTTGAGATGTGGTGCAGTGATCAGTTAGTAAGTCCATAATTGTGGCTACTGAGGATAGTCCAACCCCTTCATACACATATTTCTTTTTTTAGGGGTTTGATGCTTGGTTTGGGGTTTTATAGGTATTCTCTTCATCACTTATTAATAGTGGCATCCAATGCGTTTCAATGACATTAATGTAATAGGGGGAAAAGGTTTCATATCATCTAGTGACCCTGCAAGTTTGGTTTTTGGAACATCCTGCACAAACCAAGGCACCCAAACCTTAGAGTAGGGAATCCACAGGTGCCTTGATCCTCTCCCAGGCACCTTAACCCACTTAAATTTCCCATATCTGCACTTTTTGGAACTTGGTATAGTCGTTTCCTCTTCCTGTTTCTCTAGCTATCTCTGCAAGACAGTCCTAGCAAACACGTAAAATCAGTTGAGTTCTTTCTAACTCTCCTTTCACTCTAGGTTTATACATTTCTAATGTCTTAGTTGCTTGGGTAACTTCTCCTTATTTAATTTATCTCTCATTCAACTGCTTTACGTATTAGATTAACCTATAAAATTCAGATTTTAGTTAATCATTTTGGTGAACCCAAATCGATCTTCACGATTATTATATCTTCATTCATTTAGTGCTCATCATCCTAGGGTTTAGTCGTCATGAGTATCTCGATAAATTATTATTTTCTTACAAATCCTGGTCTAAGGTATAAAGTTAAAAATATTCTTGCTAATACTCCTATTCATGCTAACATGCATCCCGATTTGGTCTATCAAACATTTATTGATGCATTTTATCAACATTTAACATTCAAGTCTAATCCTTCCGCTAATGTTAATTCTTTTAATAATGACCCACCTTTTCATATCATGTTCACATTAAAAATATGCGTATCAAACACACTTTAATTGATAATGGATCTGAACTCAACTTGTGTCCTATGTCATTCCTTAAAGTCTTAGGTATTTCTGCTCGTGATGTTAGTCCATCTTGTCTTTCACTACATGCTTATGATGGTTCTGTTCATCCATGTGTTGGTCACATTACACTACCTATCACTATAGGGCCAAAAACTATCCCCACTATGTTTTTCATCATCAATTTCCCATTCTCATATAACTATTTACTTGATAGGCCTTGGCTTCATGCCATGCAAGATTTCGCTTCTACTATACATCATTTTGTCAAATTTCTCCATGAAGGCATTGAGTATGTTGTTTTTCATGACCACAATCCATTCCAATATTGTGTGCAAGCTCCTAACACCAGCCTTCCTTCTCCACACACGATACTACAGATGATCCTCTACTTATGGATGAACCACCTGATTTACCTCCACTTGAGGGTGTTATTTGTGTGTGAGATGTAGTTTCTTCTACGTGACATACTACTATTACTATTATTCTTCCTTATCGGGGCCTGCCTAGTCTATGGACCCTAATCTATCACCTACACCTTCATATGTACCACTCGCATTAGCAAGCCCACCATTTACCTGGAAACTCTTCATGAATGCTTCATACTAGGAACATATTCCATTTTATCATACATGTGATGTCACTATATGTTCACATGATGGTCTTACTTGACTTGGTTTTTCTTCCGAGGACCTTTATCCTCCTACTCATGATCCTCATCTATACTACGACTTCATCACTATTATTGTTGCTTATGGTTTACGTGTCATTCATCATACGATCTCTCTATCGTGTAATCATCACACTTCTAAAATCACATTTTGAGAGCCTTGGCTTACTTATATAAGGGGAATATTGGATCTTAATCATATTAATATCTCATTTCCTGTGCCCTTCAACAACATATTCATTTTCAATAGTTATTTTCTTGGCTATATAAAGAATCTCAATCATTGGTATGCACACGAGTGTTTACTTCCTCCATTTACTGATGAGGAATATGCCATGGGTATGTACAACTTACGCCTCAATGGATCGTTAAGGGATCAACTAAACACTATTGATTATCACATAACTCATGGTTATCAATTTGACTATGACCCTTAAAGCAATGATCTTCTAGATGAAATTACATTATTACATTCTTCATCTTACACATAATTTGGGGGTGTAACATCTAACAAATTCCACCCATCATATTAACATCCACTCTTTTCTAATCTTTGAATACATCAATCTCCTATCGTAGACATACTCATTACATGTTTGAGTGTCATCATTACCCGATGACACACTCTTGCGCTTCAGTTCACACTCGAATGTTGAGGGCTTACTATACATGAACCCCACAAACTACACAATAGTTACTAAACACTACGTCTATACACACATCTTACATCTTACATCACACATCCTATAATTAGTCTACATTATTTTTATATTTACACATCTACATGTCATACATCATACTAGTATTCATCATAGATGTACCACACTACGATTTGTAGTCACAAAAGCATGCACTTACTATTACATTTATACTATTTGGTATGCTATTTTATATATGGCTCTTGCGTAATACAAGTTTTCACTAGTGACCCATCCTTTGGTCTTTTTGTCAGTTGGTCAATTGTCATTGTCATTTTTCTCGTTCATCGTTGCTTGTCCATATAATTTCAAACATCTTTTAGGGAGTTTGAGGTGTTATAATCTATTCATTTGTAGTCTCCAAATCTATACTTTAGTGCCTAGGGTTGTCTTGGGTGCCATGGGGCACCCAATTTTGTGATTTTAGGCATCCGTGTCTTCGTAATTTGTGGTATTAATTTATTTGTTCAAGGTTAGTCTTAACGGTTACCCCGTGCATTCCCCTAGGTCATAGTTGGCATTTTTGGGTCACTAGTGTCAAAATTTGAACAAGATATCCCTATATAAACATAACATACTACATTAGGGGTGGACATCTTACTATTAAGGGAAACTATCTACTAAGGCAAGGGACTGCATTTGGGCATCTTCTACATCTGCATCACATATCGGGAAAGGGTTGTATTCTTTCTATTCCATCCACCATTTACATTTTTACATTTATTTATTTCTCCCTACTATCTTTGTATCATTGGCGCTAGGGCATCCCGGAAAAAAATTTCACACACATGCACATAGAACTACATGGGGTCCAAAATGTAGTGTAATGCTTAGTCATAAGACCACTAGTTTGGAAGGATAGGTAATTCTAACCTATTCATATCCATTTTTTATTTTTAGGAATTGATGCTTTGAATAGGGTTTTGTAGGTAGATATTCACACAACATTTGTAGCAACACAGAAACACTATCACGACATCTCGTGTGACATGAAAGAAGATATTATAGAGATATTCGGACACTTTGTCAAAATTAGGTTTTGAGATTTTCTCGTAGTCTACAACACCCAAATTATAGACCAAGGCACCCCATTACCCTCTTAGCCACGTCGGTATAGGAAAATATCTAGCTTCTACCCTTCCTAAGCCCATTAAGTCACATCTTTCCCACCACATACCATCCTGCTACTGAGATCAACACACATCAAGGTAAGTTAATTTAAGATTAGTACCATATCCTTCTTATTTCCATTATTTCAATAAATTCAAATACTAAAAAAATATATTTAGATCTATCATTTCAATATAAAATTCACTTTCTATTTAGATTAACTTATAAAATAGGTATTAGTTAATCACTATTGTCCTTCCATCTAGTATTACATACTACTCATCATGCCTACTATATCACACCAATACTCACATTATTAGTCTATCTACACATCTTGCATGACATCTTACACATAACATATTTATACATTTATCTCATGATATGGTTGTTTATTCTTAGCATACACACTACATTTACTTCTACGCACTGCATTCACCACCCTATGACGTATTTTAGTTCCTCGGTCTATACTTGACTTCTGAGGGTTTACAAATGAATTGGAACTTATAATACTTACAAGTTCATCATTCAGCCTTCTATCATGTGACGTTACTAGGTTAGTGACATACGGTACATGCTAAATGGTCACCTATTCCTTTATTTTGTAGTGGTATACGGTTTAGGCTACATCACCACTCCCTCTATTCATCTAGTAGTGATATACGCTTTAGGCTACATCATCACTCTTTTGATCATCTTATCATGATATAAACTTTGTCTATAAGGGTCACGCACACATCATCTCTAACTCGCATATCATCATCACACATACACATTCATCACAACATGTTAGACACAACAAACACTTCAACCATTTCCCGACGACGCACTCTTTTTTAAGGTTTATTATTGGTCAAGCGAGGGGGAAAACAAAATGAACCTCACTGCATATAACTCCATTCACTCAGGAGCATGTGGCTCCTATCATCCATCTTGTATTCCATTCCACCCATCCACAAAATATTGCATATATTGGTTGCTTTTACTCTTGCTTGCATTTTCTTGTATATGGTCATCTTACTACACATTCTAGGTAGATCTCTTGTATGTCATTTATCTTTACACTACACACATGCACATTCATATATTTATCTAGATATGATTGTAGATACATGTATCTTTAATGTAGCATGGATGATCACCTCTTACTCATCCTAAAATGGTTTTTGGGGGCATCCACATTTGTCTCTTCTAGATGCTATTGTTTAATTTTGTACTTATCACTTTACATTACTTAGTTATACACAATTTTTACATACTTGGTTAACTTTCAAACATGGTAATGGGTGCTTCATGTGCAACATTTGATTAGTATAATTACTTTCTTCCATGGCTATTTGTTGTTTGTAATTGCTTGTTTTTGTTTTCTATTATATGAGGGCCTTTCCCTATGTTTGGTGGGCACACTTGTTTTTTGTATGCAATCACTATGGCCTTGAGTGTCTTGCGACATCATGATTGATGTCCCATGTTTGTAGAGCGCTTTAGAGGTCTATTTGTTTGTTTACTTGCGTTTTAGCTTACACATTGTTTGGTAGCTTACACATGTTTTCTATATGCATGCTTGTTTGTACTAACACTTGTTTATAGCCACTTGTTTATGCATTCCTTAGTTTCTACCAAGGGTATTCCCTCCCCCTACGTGGCACATTTTATGTGGTTGGTCCTCTTTGGGGCTGCATTCTCCTATTGGAGACATTACATGTACCCCCAAAGAGGTGGGGCATCATTTGAGGTTTTACAAACTACACATCACTTTTACACCGATTCAATTCAGGTTTAGTTTTCACCTTGGAATTGTGGATTATACAATGAGTGGGTTCAGACTAGTTTATGAATCTCATACACAAAGCAGATTTTATAGGAGATGGTTATCCTTAGCATTCTAGGGAGTAGATTTAGATTAGAGGATACAACAGATTTCCTTTGTACAATAATTTAGTCGGTGACGTCGGATCACCCAAAAAACTAGGCAGTATAGAGATCTCTTCACACACTCTTTAGGGAAACAATTATAGTTTGGAGAATAATGCAAATTTCTCCCTACACTTCTTCATTAGGGTGGCGTGAGATCTCCCAAAACACTCACAAGACAAGATATCATTTCTACACCCTTTCTCTCATAAGAAATAATGTGTACATGTTCCTTTTACATTTTTCATTTCTATTACATGCATCTTTACATGCATTTTTGACATATATACATGCATATTTGACTACTTGATCATCTTCTCCTTGCAGGTCTCATCAGTATGAGAAAAAGCAGTAAAAAACAATAACGGTCTCAACAACAATATATTGTGACAAAGACACACCATACTAACATGTAGGTACATCACACACATCGGAAACTACACACACATTTCTGCCCTAGGTTCATTCTCATCACTTTTTGATCTTTTGGATCTTTAGTTTCCATGCTCCATATTTTTGTCACTCGACACTTTGTTTATTCCTTATGTGTGTTTCCTACATCACTCTACATGGACATCAGGTACACAAATCTATCTACTTCATGTTACCGAGCATTCTTCTCACCAACATAAAGTAGGGGAAAATATTGACACGAACTCATGCACTTTGGGTATTATTTAGTACCGGTATCATACTATTATTCATATGGTTTTTGAGTCAAGAAAGTACTAATTAACCCCTGTCTTTTGGTCATTTTACTTTTCTTTCTATCATCACTTCCGACCTCCCGCACATGCATGCCCAATATGTTTTTGTCATTTTACTTCATTTTAGCCCTAACTAGGGTGCCCTGGCCAAGACTGAGGCACCCACAGGTGCCTTGGTTCTAATCGGGGCACCCTAATACTTTTTCCACTTTAATTCCATCTTTCCAGAACTTTCTAGCCATTTGAGCATTCTATATTTTTTGTGGTCGGCCTCTTTAGGGTTAATTACGATCAAGAGAACCATATGCATATAAATTTATGAGACCATAATGAGGGACCAAGAACTAAGCACTACTATCACCACCTAAGTTTGCATTCCATATAAGGGCATCTAGAGATCATTTACATCCATATAGCTACATCACAAGGGACAAGACTGGTTCATACGCATCAAACTACATAGGAGGAAAGTTTATTCTATTCCATCCACCATTTTATTTAATTTTATACACATAGTTATTTCTTGCTACTTTCAAAAATGTGATTGGAACAATAGATCCTAGGGCATGATAACACACACACACATAGAACTACAACAGACTAAGATGTAGTGCAACACTCGAGATAGTAATTCCACCATTGTGGCTGCTTTGAAGATAGTCTAACCCCTTTATATGTATCTTTCTTTTTTGGGGGTTTGATGTTTGGTTTTGGGTTTACACATCTTCTCTTCATCACCGATTAGTAGTGACATCTAGTGTGGTTTAATGAAATTAGTTGAGATGTGGCGAAGGATTCGAGATCATCTAACGACCATGAAAGTTTGGTTTTGGACTTCCCACACAAATCAAGGCATCAAGAACTCAAACTAGGGCACTAACATGGACCTTGATCCTCTCTTAGGTGCAACAACCCACATAAATTTCCCATATCTAAACTTTTCTAGACCTTATAATAGTTCTCATCTTCATATTTCTCCAACAATCTACTGTGACATAGTCTAGCAAGCTCATCGAATCAAATGCATTCTTTCTAACTCTCCTTGCACTCTAGGGTTTTACATTTCTAATTTTTAGTTTCTTATGTCACTTCTCCTTATTTAATTTAGCTCTCATTCACTATTGTACTTATTAGCTTAACGTTAAAATTCAGATTTTAGTTAATCAATAATGACATCAATTAAAGGCAGTGGAAAACCATCTTTGGGACAAGCCTTATTAATGTCCCTGAAATCAATACAGATGCGTATCTTACCATTCTTTTTTAGAACTGGGATGATGTTCGACACCCACATGGAATAATCTACCGGCTTGATAAACCCTACTTGTAGGAGTTTCATTACCTCCTCCTTAACCATTAAAGCCACTTTT
The DNA here is from genome assembly GCA_018340775.1 of Taxus wallichiana var. yunnanensis. NCBI lineage: Eukaryota > Viridiplantae > Streptophyta > Pinopsida > Cupressales > Taxaceae > Taxus > Taxus wallichiana. The sequence goes on from CM031234.1 coordinate 173,547,142, forward strand.
GGATTCATGGGTCTCGATTTTTGCTTCACGGGTTTAACATCAGGCTTCATAACTAGATTGTGCACTACAACATTAGGAGCGATACCCATCATTTCCTTATAGCTAAAAGCAAAGGATTTTGAATGCTCTTTAAGCACCTTTGTGTGTGTTTCTATTTCTTCTGGAGACAACGAAGAACCAAGTTTCAAGATTTTGGGTTCCTCTTTTGTCCCTATGTATATGTCTATTATTCCTTCAATCAAAGAAGCATTAACCTCTTTAAAATTAGGTGGGGCTAGAGGTAATTCAATTTCTTCTTCCTCAACTTCATAGATATCAAAATATTATGATGAGGAAGATTTCATCATGCGATCCCTATATTAGGAGGAAGGGTGAGGTATACGAGAAAGTACCTTCTTATGGTGCGTGGGATGGAGATTAGTGTAGGCATTGAGGTACCCTAAATTAGCCTCTTCATTTTGTGCAAAATCTAATATGAGGGGCTTGTTTCAGCCTTGACTTATGCCAAAATTACATTGGTTGTCATCCTTTGAACTAAATGTTTAGCTCAGATCAAATAGTGAATTCGGTTTCCTATAAGTCCCCACTCGGATAAAAACATGAAGAGGAAGTTGTCATAAAATAAGCCAATAGTTTTTCTTTGTGGAATATCTTTTATGATGATAAATTAAAAACCCTTACAAATCTCCAGAATGAACGACTTGTAGAGTTGTAGGTGCTCTACTATAGTCTATAGATTTATGATACTTGATTAGAAATGAGTTGGGAGTCACCCAAACTTTGACATTAGTCACACCAATCCTTTTGGCCATAATCATACCAAGAAGTAGAGATTCATATTCAGCTCCGTTGTTTTCTCATTCAAAGTTCAGTTTGAAGGAAAAAGGCATGAAACTCCCTTCGGGGAAGTAAGGATCACCCATTCCCAGGTGCAAAGTGAGACTCTACACCATCGTAGTTGAGAGTCCAATAGTCTTCGTGGAAGATAAAAGTTTGATTATTCTTGGATTATTCTTCCTTAACATCTGAGACCTCAACCATAAAAACCTCTTCAAAGACATCAGACGGAAGAGAGGTGATTAAAAGAACATGACCTATGCCCAATGAATCAAATGGGAGAGTAATAGGAAGATCATTCTAAAAAATATTAACAATTTCAGTGTAATTTTTTTGACATAGTTTCTACTACAACGACTTTGCTTTCATTAACATCCACCCCTTTGATTTCCTTAGGTGTTTCCAACTCAATCATAGGAAGAAGCTTAAATGCATGCATTGATCCCTGTGGCTTGTTTAACTAATTGGTCGGAAGCTCAAATTCAATATGAACCCCCAGTTTCTTCTTTAAATTAGCTAAATGTATATAAAATGGCTTCAAGTCACCCTGAGCCATGAATACCTTCCCTAGATGTAAGAATATGACTTCTTGGAATAATGTAGAAGGAATTGCATCCATTCTATGAATATAGGGTCAATCAAGGATCATATTATAGTTAGTTTCCTAATCTATACTATTAAATTCAGTCAACATGGTCTTAGGTCCAAGAGTGACTAGAAGCATTATGGTTCCAATAAAGGTTGTTTTGAGGCTGTCATACCCTCTTAACAATTTTTTTTGTGGAGGAACAATTTGTTTCTCCATATCCTAACTTTTGCAAAAATGATAAAGGGACTATATTAACAACCCCATCATCTATCAAAGCTCATTTAATTTAATTTTCGTAAATCCAAACATACAAATATAACATGGGATTTCCTCTCCACACTAGATCAAGTGTCAATAGGCAACTTGTTGATATCGAACACAAATCTGAAATCTCTCTCGAGCTTCCCAAGGGATAAACATCAAAGTCTATATGATTGATTTGGGCCTCTAGAGGAGGGGTGATTTTGATTAGATGGGCAAGACCTAGTGCTTGTAATAAATTAGATCTACACGCAGGGGAATTATTTAACAAATCCAAAAGGAAATGTGGGAAAAGGTCTTAGTTAGATATGTGATCAAATCATAGGTTCTCACTAACTCGGAAACTAATAGTGTATCATCTGACATTGAGGGATAAATAGGAAGAAGTTAGGAAGGATAATTGCATTTGTGAGTCACCGTAAGGACTTCTGGTTCGGTTTCTAACTCAACTAGGCCTACAATCTTAGGCTGATTTTGGTTATCCAAAGGAGGAGCTACTCAAGGATCCATAGATGTAGAGGCTTCATGATCATTGTTTCCTACATGATCCCCCTTGTTGGTACCATGAGGATTAAGCTTCCCATTTTCAAGACGTGTTGAGAAGGAGTATTTATAAATATTGAGAGTAGCATTTTGTGGAGCAACATGCCCCATGTGAGTGTTTTGTGTAAGTGCCACGTGATTATCCAAGAACATCTCAATGAAGAGTTATCTCTGGTACTTTAGAAGGTATTGTATTAATGTGTTACAATTGCGTCATGTCCGAGCATCATTTACTATAAAACCATTTAAACCATAGTATAAGTTGGGATCATAATCACGAGGTATTTGGTTCTGATTTTTCTGCGACCCATATTTTATATTCTTATTCTATTGTTGTTTATTACATTTGAAGTTTGGATGCCTCGCCTTGGTTCTAATACTTGATTTGGAAATTGGTTTAGATATTTGATTTGGTATTGAACCGGGCCCCAGGCTTGAACTCGTTGAGAAGGAAGGGGAGGGTGATTAAAATCAACTACTATAATGGAAGGAGTGAAGTTGTTACTACTTTGGTAGTTTGTGTTTGCATCGTTATTTTTGTTATATGTGTTGCTAGTGTTAATAACGTTTAGATTCTTATGTTTATAAGTTACACTTTGTCCATTATAGTACTAGGGTTCTTGTTGAGCACCTTGGATCCTTGATTGTTATTTTTTGAACCATTTGGGTAATGAATTACCTAGAGAGGGGGTTAACAATTTCCCATTTGGAACATAAGTCTTTCACTCATTGTCGATCTCTTCTTGGTAAATGTGGAGAGTTCCCTCTAAGACCTCTTCATAGCTACTAAGAGGAAAATTTAGTACCTCCTCCTTATTTTCTTGATTGAGGGAGTGGAGGAATAGATCATAAAGCTCTATTTGATCCATGTTTGGAGTACTAATAGAAGAGTAGATGACTTACTACCACCTCTAGATGAAATGGGAAATGAATTCATTATGTTCTTGTTTGATGTGTAGGAACTCTATGATTCATGTTCTTAAGAGATTGTTCATGTTGAAAGCCTTTATGAACTCAGATACGAGTTACATGAAGGGATCGTGGATTGATCGGTGAGCTAGATGGGAGTACGAAATGGATGGGTTTTTAGATTCAAGGGAAACACATGGAGATAGGGTTGACTGGAGAGGAGCTTGAGGTAGGCTTAAAGGAAGAAAGGGGATAAAGAGTACATAACACATGAATAATAGGTGTCAAGCAAGGAATGATCTATAAGGTGAAGGATAGATCCCATGGGATGGATGCGATGGATGGTAAGACAACATGAGGATAGGGCTAAGGAAATATGGTCATGAACATGTCGTAATCCAATAGTGCGGGGCCAAACAATGTCATGGTTAGGGAATGTGAGCACCATGAAATAGAAGAAAATAAAAATGGATCCAACAAAGGGTGATGCAACAATGCGAGAAGGTGAGTGAGTTGGAAACCATGAGGCAAGATCAATGCACGGAGAGGTAATATGATAAGGCCAAGAAAAGTACACACAGAAAGACCGATGAATCAAAACATACGAGGAAGGTTGAGAAGGAAAAAAAAAAGCACACACCAAATAAAAATAGGATAAACTCGACAAATGAGCTAGAAAATAACCAATAACAGAATCCAAAACAAGAACCAAATCATCAAGCTAGTAGAAGAGCTTACCAAGCCAACAGGAGCTTAGGCAAGTTGGGAGAATCTTGGAGGGAGTTAAGGAGATGAGAAGGAGAGGTGGAAGGGGAAGGAAGGGAGTAAGATAGAGCATGAGTGAAGAAGCCGAAAAAACACAAAATTTTCAAAGAAACTGAAATTTTTAATGAAAACCCATCAAACCAAAAAAATACCTCAAAAGGACGATTTTCCACCGAATATAGTTACAACCAATCATATCTTGTGGGAAAACATATAAAACTCCAAAATTACCCCTGCATGCATAAAAAAACCAAAAACTAGAAAAACTCCACGAAAATTGAGATAAACCTTATCAATCAAGTAAATTACGAATGGGAAAATGATTACGAAGCTTGCACTTAAACTAGTAAGAACGTGAAATTGAAAGTATTAAGAAAATAAATACATATAGTGATGCAAATACCAACAATATTATTTGATACCATGTGAGAGAATTTGATAATAAGGATCAAGCGGTATTGTGTGCACATCAACCGAGTTACGATTAAACGATAGCATGATAGAGTTGTATGTAGTAATGATTTAACCATGAAATGTGCATGCAAAATAAAATGTTCTACTCATTCTCATATAAAAGAAAGAAAGGGTACAAATAAGAGTGTTTGATAACTCCCAGTGAATAACAATCATACCTCTATAAGGGAGAAGAGGAATTACATTCCAAAAATTGAAAGTAGCTCATTTATGATGCACTTCGATGCACACTAATGCGTATGAAAAAATCTATTACAAAAATTGTCATACACGTAGGAAAAAGAATGCACTTTATGTAATTATCTAGTCCTTGTTGGTTCCTAGAATTACACCCCTTGGAGGGAAGGGAAAATTAGGACTTGCGGTGGAAGGTTGGGCGACGGAGGGGACCCCGTGATGTGTCATCTTGTATCCGGGAAAGGTATCCCTCGGTCACCCGTCCACTCTTCCCAAGGGTGATGGGGAGCACTGGACAAAAGGTGTGGCTGTAATCCCTACTAATTTTGACTATTTCCAAGTCAAGGTGAGAGGACCCGAGAGTGTGGTCAGGAAATACAAAGGTTGGGGTGCAGATTCGGAATCATAGCTTGGGAACTCCAAGAGAGGTAGATCAGTCCGGGCACAACCACTAAATGCAATGCTTTCTCGAAAGAGTGGTCACCAAATGTTGTAGACACCTGAGGACCTAACGCGGACCACGAAGGGGAAGTGTTAATCTGACCTAAGATCATTTTCTGAAAGTTTAATGTACAAATTTGTAATAAAGGACTTCGGATCAATTATGAGAAAAACAAGATATATCGAGTCAATAGTGTGTTCTCTAGGTGGGTCAATCTGATATGAACAAAGAGATCTAAACCTGCGAAATGAGTTACAGTCTTGTTGAAAAATTTATTTGAGTTTCTTAGTAGGGATGAAGGGAAACTATATAGAAAAGGTAAAGGAAAAGGGGGAAAGATCCATGAAGGAAGATGATGGAAATCAAGATAACAAAATCCCAATGGTCGTATGTTCCTATCACTACATGAATGCTAAAGAAGGGAATGAATGTGCCCCTTTGCATGGAAAATTGTCTACAGGGAAAGCTCCAGGAAAATTAATATCCAAATTCCTGACAATCCAGCTCAGTGCACCTAAGGCAAGACCATTTTATGCAAGATCATGATAAATAGCCTGGATCAAGGGACTCCTAAGAAATTACAAGTTATACCCCCAAACCTTACTCAGTCCGCATGGATATTTTTACACCTTGATAAATGAGGTTTTTAGGTACCCCATAAAACATCAAATACTCACACCCTTCCTAGACAAGATCGAGCAAGTGCATGATATGTTTAAAATTGAATTACAACCATGAATCGCAAAAAAATAAAACAAAAGACACATATCATTTGAACATAAACAAACCGTGTTGCTTCTTCCAACTACTCGGGCCGTCATGAAACCACAAATGATTATTCTCAAATGACCGCCAATTTCACCAACTTCCACCATGTCTTGTGTACGTCATTGATGACATAGCCCAATATTTTCCAAGTCATATCACATTTAACATTTAAAATTTTCCACATGTGTACAATGATGTGGCCAAAAGGGTTAATGTGACAAGACATTCTCAAATTGTGCGGGTAATTAATCCTTTTCTGGTGACATGTTCCCCATAAACAATTGATCTTTATTTAAGCTCCACACGTACCTGAAAATTGAAATTTGATATGGCATTAATAATGAAATGATTTTCCTTTCCACATTAGTGCCATTGCCATGCCTATTTAAGTGGTCTACCAACATTTTCCCTTTGTCACCTATCCTATTTAGAATTTTCTGTAGAATTTTGCAAAGCCATTTCTTTTTCACTTCAAAATTCCTAGCAATGGCTTCATATTTTCTGAGTGAAAATACATCAGGGGAGGAACTGGCCCATATGGGCTAGGTTTTCCAACTCTCAAGGACAAATGAGGCCCTAATTCACCAAGTTTTTAGTGTGCCAAATGCTAGGGCTAACCCCTAGGATTTCCTTCATCATCCTACCCTGTACTATCTTTTATGAACCACTTGGCTAAAATGTGTCCTTATTTTCCAATCTTTTAGACTCTGCATTTCCATTTGGTCCACCCATAAATCCACTTGGATACTGAATCCCTAAGGAATCATTAGTCGCATCACTACTGTGTGTTCATGATAACCATTGGCACATGATGAGGGCCTACTATTCCCCTCCCTTCTAGAAATAGAGCTCCACTTTTCCACCAATCCTCCGGAATTAAACAATGAGGGCCCATCCTCGGTGATCATGTGAGTAGAACAGAGGAGTGGTTTGTTTCTCTAGAATCTACCATGGAAGATTCAAGCTATTGTTAAGTGTAGGTAGTTTCGCCTAATAAGATTCATGCTCTCCCGGTGTTCCAACTAGTGGAGTCACACCCATTCCAAAGATCCACTTGACCGAGGCCACTTTCCAAGGCATACGATAGAAGGGGTCTCATTTTTCATGAATAGGAAAACTCTCCTAAGAAGAGGAAGGATTTTATAGATATTCGAAAGGGACGAGGGTAAGTATCCTGTAGTGTGTGATAAAGGGATTTCAATGGGCCTAGTGGGGCCATACAATTTGTCTTTGGTGTTGTGGCCCATGATGAAATCATTCGATACGAGACTAGCTCCTGAAAGGTGTACCCTACATGTCTGAGGAAATGGAGATCTGACCTTACTACCACTATAATTATGTATCTATTAAATGTATTTAGTTTTATCATTTTTCTCATACATACTATACAACGGAGGACAGAGGACCCTTAAATAGAACCCCCATTTTGTTACCATAAATGTTTCCTTGAATTATTCTTGTACATATGTGCAAATGTTATCAATTTTAGTATATCTTCGTGTTTTCTTATTGTTATCCTTTGAAATTAAAAATTCCCTAAAAATAAAAATTCCAGTTCGGCCTTTGTGCCTTAGTGCATCATACTTAACTATGAAGAAACATAGGAGAGAAAAAATGTCCCCATTACTTTTTTCATTATTACTAATTAGGCAAAACTATAATTTTGTTCGTATCCTTCATCGTTTTAAATCGGTTGGTCATTCCTTAACAACACTTGCAAATCATACCAAATCCAAAAAAATGTAATTGGGCCCCGGATCTCGAAAAGTAATTTACTTTAAGAAACTAAATAAAAGTGTCTTTCCGGATGTTGGGGAGAAACTATCCTTAGACATTTCCTAGATGGAACCCCAAAGTGGACAACATCTACCCTCTTTTACGATGAGGGGTATAACCGACTCGAGTTTCGGAGGAACTTTTCAAGTTACTTAGCAATTTAGGTCACATAGTTCCAAAATATCCAACCTCTAGGGTTTGGGAGAAAATTACACCCATCACACTTGCATTCCGGCCATGTACACCTGAAATCCCGACTTTTCATTAACCATTCAATCTGTAATATACTTTAAATATGCGGAACTTTCAAGAAATTTTCATGGAAAAAGTAAGATCAACTGCTCAATCACCCATCCAGCCATAATGCTTATGTCAAGAAAAAGAAATACTCCTCAGAATTAAGACCCAGGTTGGCCTATCTCCTTTGAAAAAATTTTCAAGGGAAAAAAGGGTAAAAACTAGGACATATATATTTGGGTACCAAAAGTCATGATTACATACTACTATTCATATGATTACTAAGAAAGAAAAGTACTAATTTAACCCATATCTTTGGCCACCTTTATTTTCTATCTATTGCCACTTTTTGTCTTACACCATTATTTTCTCAATCAGCCTTTTATACTTCTATATTTATCATCTTGGACACTAACACCCAGCCAAGATGCTAGTGCTAGAAACCCTCCTCCCCTTTGGGTGCCCTTGATCCCTTTGTACTTTGTTCACATATTTTGGGTCCTTTTTAGCCATTTGAGCATCTTATATTTTTGGTAGTCATCCTTTTCGGGGTTGATTATGAAATTCAAGCAAGGGAATCATATAAATATAAATTTATGTGATCATAATAAAGAACCAAGCACTAAGCACTATCTATCACCACCTAAGGTTGCATCCATCAAGCATCTAAGAGCTCCATTGCATCCATATAGCACCATCCAAGGGACACAAGGGCTGGTTATTCTACATACACTTCATAGGAGGGAAGTTCATTCTATTCCATGCAAATTTCTATTACATTTCGTTACATCTAGATTATTTTCTTGCTATCAAGTGTGAAACACACAAGAGCCACCTAGGGCACAATTATGCACACACGCACACAATATAATACACTCTTCAATCATCTCATTGCCAAACATCATTCATCAACTACCACATTCATCATACACATTTCAATTCACCGCATCGTCATTTCGTGATGATGTAATCTTGTGTTTTGATTCACACTTGACTGTTGAGGGCATACTATATACATGAACCTCACACACCACACACTATACATCATACTACCTACCACATTACACATCATCTTATTTTTCACACATATTCATCACCATCAACACAACACACAACACCCTACATATTACATACTACACATCACATTACACACTTCACATCTCGCATATTCATCTCCTTCTCACAACATTAACTCTACACATTCACGATATATCTTTTTGACATCTACTTTCACACGTTACGGCCAATACCATATGACATAATCTAGTTCCACGGTCCATACTTGAATGTTGAGGGTCTACATATCAAATGGATCTCATCACACCGACATGTTTAATCAACTTGGTCATTCACTCACATGTTTACATTCTACACTTTGTGCTTTGATGATCACATATTTTTAGTACACGCATCGAACCATTTCTCAATGATGCACTCTCATTTAAGGTTCATTCTTGATCACGAGGGGGCGTAAATAAATGAACTTAATTACAAACATGCACATCCACACGGGGGGGCATGGTTTTCCTATCATTCACAATGCATTCCATTCTTTCTAATCCACAAAATACTACATATCTTGGTTGTATTTATCCTTGATTAAATTTACTTGTTGCATGCCCATCTTACTACACATGCTCTATATATATATCTCGTATGTCATTATCTTTATCGACGCACCTATGCATTCACTTTCCTTTCTAGTTTTGATCATAGATTCTACAGATATATACATACAACATGGATGCTTGGCGCAAAACCTAGTACCAAATTCCAAAGAAAATTATGGGGCATTCACTTTCATACATTATAGCTGATATTTTTTCATTTTGTTTCATAACACACTACATTATCAGATTATACATGTTTTGACATATGTTTTATCTTTCTAACATGCTAATGGGTGCTTCATGTGCAACATTTGTTATGCAGGACTATTTGTTTCCATGGTTGTCTCTGTTACATTGTTTTTTCGTGTTTGTCTTTGTTGGCCACTATTTGTGGGTTTTTCACTTTGTCTTGTGTGCACACTATCTCGCTTTTGGATTCATTAGAATTGATTTTCTTGTGACATCATGAGTTGTATCCTATGTTTGTAACCTGCTTTTCACAGTCTACATTATCTTCTTGTGTGTTTACATTATCTTCTTGTGTCTTAACTTACATATTATCTTCTTAGCATACATATTGTCTTCTACATGCATGTTTATATTTTATTTTACTAACACTTGTCTCCAAACCAATTTTTTTACGTGTGCCTTGGTTTCTACCAAGAAAATTTCCCCCTAGTAAAGCGCAATTTCATTTCAGTAGTCGGTCCTCTTTTGGGCTACATACTCCTTCAACGATGTTACATACAACCCAAATGAGGGAGGACATCATTTGGGTGAATCATTCACCCCATATAACAATCTATAGTCATTACAAAACACAACATAATACCGATACAACACAATTTTCAGTTTCGGTGATGAAAGTCAAACTTGAGTCCTTAGCACACCACAACCCTTCCCGGATGTCTATATCTAGGGGAATTTACACAACATTTTGGTTGTTCAACATAGTCTATAGAACTCCACATAGCGGTTTTTAGATGGCATACAGTCCTTAACACTTTCACATTGGATTGAATTGTTCAAAATTTTCACACCATTTGTAGTGGTGTCCTACATTATGGGACGCAGTTAAAGTTTGGAGGATAACACAAGAATTTTCTCCCTACACTTCTTCCATATAATTGGCGTGAGATTGACCCAAAAAATTGTGGCCAACACAAGTAGTGTGAGATCGCCCGAAAAACTCATTCGTCTAAAACATCTTCAAGATCCTTTGTACACTATTTTTTTCATCATGGATTAGGTGCACATGTTCCTTTTTTGCATTTTCATACTTTCCTTACATAATTTTTACACATTTCGATCATATACATGTGTATTTGACTACTTGTTCATTCTTCTCTTTTGCAGTCTATCCATTTGGGAAGTAGTAGTCACTTCACAAAATCACATCTAACAAACAAATGACATCAACAATAGGCACATCACGACATCTACACATGCATTTCCACCCTAGGTTCATTTTCATCATCACTTTTTTCACTTTCTCCTCCTTAACATCCACACTTCACACTTTTATCACTCCACACTTTTGTCTTATCCCTCAACATGATTTTTTCATCGTTATACATGGTTATTGGGTACACATCTCTTATCTACTTTATGTTACCAAGATTTTCGCTCACCAACATAAAATGGGGTAAAATGCAAATAAAAATCACGCACTTTAAGTAATTATCTAGTCCCGATTACATACAACTATTCATATGATTCATAAGAAATAAAAGTAAGAATTAACCCATCTCTTTGACCACCTTTATTTTCTTTTTATTGCCACTTTTTGTCTTATACCCTTACTTGCTTACTCTTCCTTTTATAATTCAACATTTATCATCTTGGACACCACCGCTCATCCAATATGCTAGCACCAGAGCCCTTGTCCCCTCTCAAAGACCCCGGCCCTTTGTACTTTGTTCACATCTTTTTAGTCCTCACTAGCCATTTGATTAGATTATATTTTTGGTATTTGGCATTTTCGAGGATTAATTATGAAATTCAAGAAAAGTAATCATATAAATATAAAGTTATGTGATCATAATAAAAGACCAAGCACTAAGTACTAGCTATCACCACTTAAGGTGGCATACATCAAAAATCTAAAATATCCATTTCATCCATCTAGCACCATCCAAGGGACGCAAGGGAAACAAGGGCTGGTTATTCTGCATACACTTCATAGGAGGGAAGTTCATTATATTCCATGCACACATCTATTACATTTCTTTACATCTAGCTTATTTTCTTGCTATCAAGTGTGACATGCACAAGAGCTGCCTAGGGCACAATTCCACACACAAAACTACATTGGTTCTGAGATGTAGTGCAATGCCTAGTCATAAGTTCACCATTATGGAAGTAAAGGACAGTTCGACCCCTTATTCAACATTTCTGTTTTAGGATTTGATGTCTATTTAAGGGTTATGCAGTCAATACTTCATCGTAAGTTTCCAATGGCTTCGAGACCACTATACGACCTCATATAGTGACAAAAGGCAAATAATAATGAATACCTTGTGACCACTTAGTGGAGGTTTTTTGAGCACTTCCATGACAAACGCAGAAATAGGACTAGGGTTCCCACGTAAGCCCTTATCCTTCTCCATGTGCCAGTGCTAAGAAGATTGTTAACTTACACACATTTCTAGGGATATGTGAGACACTTCCCCATTTTTGTTCATCCGGTCAGCACTTTAGCACAATTCATATTTCTTTGCAAACCAGCTAAGTCATCTTACTTATTCTTTAAACTTAGGGTTTCATTTATTTTTCTTAGTTTTCCTTAGTTGATTTATGTATTTAATTGATTATTCATTTATTTCTATAATAACAATAATATTAGGCATATAATATCACATTTATCTTAATAAATTGTGAAATGATAGGTTTTGTGATGGTTTAGGGGTTTGTGAAAATTAGTGTACTAAAAGAACATACTTTGGGGTAGGAAGAGGAGTGAAATATGTATGACTGACTACGAGGATGATGAATTAAGAGCAGAGTTTTGGGAAACCTATGGATTAGTTAAGGATGTAGATGCTACATGTCCCCTGTTGAATAAAGAAGGGTGGTGTAATAAGGTGGGATTTTGAATACCTTGAGGGCTGGCCGAGAATGCGATAGCAGTGTGGGGGGCTTGTGAAGTAGTATTTTTGATGATCCGACATTGAGTTTGAAACTATCAATGGGAGAAGATGAATCAATAGTAGATGTTATCAAGTTACTAGAGGTTTGATAGGGAGAAATATTCTCTATAAATGGTTGATAGTAAGGGTCATAAATTATGAAACAATCACATCTAACGATAGTGATAGGTGGGTGATATTCTAAATTTAGATAATGGAGATGAATGTCTTTTGCAGCAAGGCAACTACTAATGGAAATTGGATTAGAGTCTAAGAGTTATTTAATGCTGTGTCAACACTTTGGAAAAACTATGGAGGGTCAAGAAAAGGAACATCCGATGTTTCAAATTGAGTGCTAAGAGAACGTGGAGGTTCTTGAGTTGATTATAGGGATTGTTGAAGTGAGTTTGACATGTTAGGGATGATTTGAAAATGAGATTGTTTCCTAGTCAAAACCATGAATTAAATAAATAAGTGATAAATAAAATGAAATATTATTATTTAAAGGAAATGAAAATCACACACTCATAATAAATATTTCTTTTGATTATCTTGATTAATTTAGAAAAGTGTGAAATGAAAATATGGTTGAAAAGGAACTAGGAAAGAGGTTTTTAAGGCTAGTTTCAGGTGTATTAAGGTTGTATTCCTCGATATAATTGAAGGTATGAGAGACCAAATTTTGTGTTGATGTCAGTATGAGGCATGATATTGGGGCCTACCCCCTCACTTAATGGTCTAGAAGTGATAACGGTGTTAGGTGCTTAGCCAATATACCGCTCACTAGTTATTTATACTTGGCCATAACAACGATTTGGCTTCCCCCTTGGTGATGAAATATAAGTAGGTAGACCTGGAAGGAATTATTTAAGATGCAAGCTTGATTTTTTTGTGGTTTGGTTGTGTGTGAGGGAAAATTTTGAATGCAATCTTTTAACCCCCAATTAAACTATGTGAGCAAGAAATAATGAAGGTTTATTTAAAGACCAAAATAAATATTGATTTGGATGAAGATAAAAAACCCAAAGAATGATATACTAAAATAAAAATGAAAAAAAAAGTGTACATGTTTTCTCTACTCCTTTTTTGAATTTTTCTTATTTTATATCTTTTTGAAGAAGTGATAGGAAAGAACTCCAAGATGAAAAGTTAGACAATTTGAAAAGAAAAGAAAACATGAAGATATCAAATCGATAAAAGGGACTAAGGGTCCCACTGGGCATGCCAGAATGTTTGTGATGGATTTTGATTTGTTAATTATGTAACAAAACACCACAAAATCAAAGGACAAAAAGGTTTAGTGATACTTTCGTTGATAACACGTTGTTGGGATGTGTGAATTAAAAATAGTGTGAGAGACTCCTGCTCCAACAAATGGGAGAACCTACACATACACATATAGTTGAACAACATAGATATTACATAAAAGATGATGAGTTTCTCAGAAAAGGTCAATCCTAGGAACTAATTGGATTCCTTTGAAAGGTGTCAATCGATTTTTCAATTAAGTGATAATGATAAAGATAATTGGTAATAAGATAATAATCACAATTCCAGAGGGATAAAGAGATCCTTCTCCATGTGATAGGAGGCCCAAGAAAGGGATATGGAAGGCTTTAAATCCAAAAGTAATCAAACCACACCTATTCAATAGTGTCTTGTTCTTCACATATGAATTCAAGTTGATTTTCGATGTCTTCGATGTTTGGTGTTAAGAACATGACACAAAGAATCATCTTGTGCGCAACGTAGAATTGTTCTAGAAAAAGGATGTGTGATAATGGGAAGGTCATAGATACTTGTATTTGAATGTGTCTTGACCTGGTACAATCATCTACAAGAATTTTTTTTTGGAATCATAGTGATTAGATGAAAAACAAATTGATATATTGACTACAAATGTGAGAAATACGATTAAAATGGCTAAAAGATAGGTATTTCTAGCAATTTAAGGTAATCATTGGCAATTACCGTGGAAAAGGTTAATTCCTTGATAATATACAAATTGGATGTGAAATAAGTGATTAAGTATGAATTTATATGGTCTTTAATATGACTCGTTGATAAACCGAATGTGAAAGTAAAATGCGAGAAGCTCGCCTTTGATGAGAAATGCTAGGAAATTATGTTATGGGAGTATTAACATGTTTATGAAGCTTCCAAAGACGTGACATGGATGTAGGAGGTGTCAAGATATCTAAAATTATGTTGCTTGAGTCATTAATGAACCGAGCTTCATTGTAAAAATCACGGGATCCTCATTCGTGAAGTTTGATTATCCTTATATAATTGCCGATGATTAGTTAGAATCATTGGCAACCCAAAAAAAGTGGGGAAACCCTATTGGAAGTGTTTTCAAACACTTCCAAATGGGTTAATTTGGGTATGAGAATGAGAGAGGATGGTTAGGAATGTATCAAGGAGTTGAGAGGTTAGAAGGTTAGGGATAAAATGGGTTAAAATGAGTTTTAGGTGGTTAGGGTGGTTTAGGTGAGTAAATAAATATTTAGTAAGGGGTAAGATGAGATTTACGGGGTGAGGTCAAGGTTTATAGGGTAATAAGATAAGTTTAGTTTTAGGATGAAATGTGGGGGTGTGGATGAGAAATGTAAGGTACCAAAAAAGGTGTCTACACTTGCATTATACATATTAAAATTTAATATAGAACAACTTAACATTAAATAAAGTATGAAAAAGTAAAAATAGATGAATATCAAATAGGCCTAAGCTATAGGCGAGCGTGTATGGAGAGCGCATACAAAAATAATTTTTTTGTAATAACTACAGCTTGGGATAGGCTTTGGGCCACCATGTGTGGGGTCTAAGTGAGTGTTGTTGCAAATCAAGCGGACCCCTGGATGCAAATCAGGTTTCTAAGTTGATGTTTCGCATCCAAAGGTGTGATTGCACAACATCAAACCTCTCTCCAAGTGTGGGACTTGTAAAATGAGAGAGGAATCTCCAGATTAGAGGTCTGGTTCCTCAAACTCCTTTGATCGATCTATTATTTACATAATTACAGAGGTTTGAATCCTAATCCTACTCTAAATTCCAAGGAGACAGAGATAGAAAGTACAAAAATTGAAACTAAACTAATAGGTGATACACCAAAGGAGTGGTGAACACTTCTTGTTCATGCAAATTGACACAATTTCATGAAATGCAACATGAAACATCATACACAAGCTGATAAGATGCAATTAGAGGTCTGAAATGAAACAAGACAATATAAACAAGGGATTGAAAATTGATCACAGAGTTTGCACTGTCATTTTTCACTCACAAAATCCTTGCATTTGCAACATCAAAGAGGCAGAAACCTGTCACAATCATGAAGAAGGTCTGATACTTGCAAAAATCACTTGTTGAAGGTGAAAGAAGAAGCTTGTTGTCCCAAAAAAATGTTCAACCCACAAAAAATGAGCCAAATCTAGCTTTTACAACGCATGGGTCGAGCCCAGGAGAGAGAAAACGTGTAAAAATGTGGGAGCCATTCCCCATTGAATGAAGATGCATTAAAATAGTATGGGCATCCTTACAGACCCATGCCCTGACATTTTTGGCCATGCGAAGAAGAATGCGACCCATTTTGCATTAAAACTAGTTGTTGAAACGTCATTTCTGGCCATTACCACGTGCCAGAGACGTTTCTTGATTTTATCTCTCCAAACTAAACCAAAATTCAAAATTGACCCCAGAATCATGTAGAGAATTTCACCATCTTTCCATTGATATAAAGAACGCGAAAATCCGAGCTCTGGATCGAAAGATATGGCAATTTGAAAATTTAGGGCAAAAACAGGGCAAAATCGGATCGTGGGCAAAAAGTTTGAATTTTTACCCGTTTGGTCTTTGGAAAAAAATTTCAAATTTTCCCGCGCTCTGCCACTCCAGGTGCCACGTGGCACATTCTGATTGGCTGCGGGCCCTCTAAGGGAAAATTTCCCACAAAAACTCCGCCGAGCCATAACTTGAAAAATATGAGGAGTTAGGAGGAAAACTTTACCTTTCTGGAAAGCTGAGAGAGATCTCTATCCAATGGTGCCATTTTTAGAAAGATTTGAGTGCCTAAAAATAAAAAATGGAGACTGAGGCACAAGAGAGGTAAGAACACAAAGAGTTAGCCACAAAAATGAGCAGGGGCACATTTTGGATAATAGTGAGGCTAGTATTTTGTTATGTTGAGCAGTGCGTGACACGTAGTTTTGGATGGTGTTTGAGCTTTAAGATATGATAAGTCCAATTATACTTACAAGAGAAAACACAAAGTAATTGGCCTTTACTACTTTTATAGTCTTGCCATTTGTCTTACCTAATTTTTATTTGAAATACGCTTTTCTAAATCTTATTAACATCTTATGTTACTCTATTCATTTATTATGGTTATTAATATGTGTACTTTAAAAAAAAGTAAAGAGGGGGATCTATAGGGTACCCAACCCATGGAATTGCATATAAAAGACACACAAGTGTATAAGATAGTCAACATATTTTAGTTATGATAAAATCTTGCGTGAAAATGATACAACACTTCCTTTGTGTAGGCTATATGGCATTCGTAGCTGATTTCTCTAGAGATGTAACCCTCTTTTCCATCTTCTCCAACTGTGCGTCTCATTTCCCGCCCACGAGATCAAACTATGGAAGGTCTTGTTTGAGTAACTCCGAAGTGAAGCAACCTTGATAACAGGTCGGCATGGAAACCAAAATATCTTCCCGCGGGTGGAGAAGTCGATGAAGAATGAACAGTAAAACAAAAACATCCTGGCTATCTTAGTGATTAATATAAGCCTCACCGCAAATTTATAAGTCAAATTATCGATATGAAGCTCCTGCCTATCCTAGATATCAAGCTCCAATCTGAAAAAATCCTCTTCAGCTCCAAAGAGATTGAAAATGGACTGTAATTCCTCATAAGACAGCTCAACAAGATTTATCTTCACCTCTGCAGACGTCATGATCGTGATATATACTGCTCTGGAGGATCTATTTTTTGTAAAAATATATGTAACTCACAGTATTGGGTCAGTGTTTATTTAAAACAACTGTGCCAAAATTATCATGTGCGAGTTGTTTCATTAACGCATGCCCGAGATACTTCACACCTCCCTTCAAATGCTTGACATGCATGATAGAAAGCCCGCCAATAAGCCACATGTGTGTAGGTGTATTCCCCAAGCTTGCCATTCATTATAATCTGATAGTCTTGAGGTTCTCTTAAATTAGCATAGGGATATGTAATAATGAAACATTTAATAATTTTCCTATCCCATGGTTTCCAATCATCGTCTTATATTCCTTCATTTTAAATGAATTCATTCAGGCTAGGCCAATCATTAATGTCCTTACTCTCAATTTAATAGAATATGGTAAGCTTAGTACCTGCATTACCTAAAAATTTCATTGCTTTGTTACCATCTCTTAGAAAATGTTGCATGTTGTGAGAGTCTGAACTTTAGATGAGGTTGAAGATTGATGCTAATAAATAATTTAATAGTCATTATAAATAATATAAAGAAAATTCATAAATCTTCTTATGAAAAATAAAATTTTATTCCAATTATCATGTAGATATATAAAGGGATGCGGGTCAAATGTTGAGTCGGTATCTATTTTTAGATATAATTTCTCTCTATCTATTTATTAGAAATTACACTTGAGCAAAGTGTAATAGATATGTCAATATGGAGGAACAACATAGAAACATTACATACTTGTAACAAGGTAATGGAGGGAATATAGGGAGGATATTTAAAGGGGAAGGGAAAATGTTCAAGGGATTTATCTTGTTAAGTTTCATATGGATTATTTATGTGAACTAATGGAAGAAAAAAACAAGTTCTCGCAAATCTTTGAGATAATGTACTCTGTAGATGGATTTCAAAGTAGCTTTGACAAGTAAGCCCTTGTCATTCAATAATCTCAATGCTTGAACCAATTTTTTTCATTGATATTGTTCTTATTTCTAGGCTTTGAACATGTGGCTTGGCATTGTTCTTATTATTTTATCATTTCTTAGTGGAACTCATGGATTTTTAACCTTCCTCTTCACTAATAATTTTTATAAGGAACTAAACTTCCACTAATGGATTGTTTTTCATGTGTAATGGAAGAAAAAGAGGATTTAGAAGAAATATTTACACAATTCTTCAATTTCATGTTGCTTTTGTTTCTCACAATTACGTCAATTCATTGAAGAAAGAAGAAACAATTTGTTAGGGCATTTCCAATAAAAGGTAACAAATTCACTAATGAAAGGCTAAGGAATTTGTTATGGACTATATTTTAATGGAAAATTATCACACATGATAGAAGGCATGCACAATACAAGTGGAATCAAAGGAAAAAAATTAACGAGGCCAAGGGAGATGGTCAATCTAGTCGAAATCCCTCAACATCTCAAATACCCCCTTTTCCATCTATGATCCGGGTAAGTCACGTATGAATTACATGTCATTTTTGTGAACCACTTGGAGGAGAAAGGGGTTGTAGGCTACGTGAAGGACACATGGCAAAAACCATTGATGTCATTTTATATACCATCATTCTTCCTTCCAACTATAAATGTCAAAAATGGATTCATTATTACTTGTGGCCATTCATGATACCAATTATCGTGTAAACATGGGCCCTGAAAGTGTTTAGAGCAATCTTTGACAAGGATTTTTGAAATTTTAAGTCGGGTATTTTAGTGTGGTACTTAAAAATTTACGATGCAATTTTTTGGTTAAGTTTTGTCTACCTAAAGCTATGATAATAAGAATGTCTAGTCATCTTTTTAGGGTATGCGAGAACACAATAAGCTCAAGAAGACATCTTTGTGCATTTGATTATATTCCCAACAAAACCTCTTACGCATGGCAAAATGAAAGAAAACACGATTGAATTCAAAGGAGGTTTCTACATGAAAATGCAAGGGAGAACGACAACCCAATTAAAATATCCCATAAGTGTAAATCCATCCTCCATCAAAGATTCCTATATTATAATGGACCAAAAATCTCATTTATTTATTTCCCTTTTAACATTTCCATTCTAGTTGAATTTTGTTCCATTCAACCATTGTTGGCCTCACATGCACACTAATATCTAAATTAAAATAAAATTGTTGCCACAACAATACAAACATGTTGTCATGTTAAATGTATAACATGCAAAATTTAAAACCTGGGTCATGAAAACCAAACCCACACTTGAAATTCCCTTTCTTAGTCAATGTAAACCTTTCCTTTGACCAATGCTTCAACTATGTTACCCTCATTCCAGTCAATAAGAACATGATAACATGATTTAAAAGTGTGCTTCATGTGCAGAGAAGAGTACCTAGCTTGATTCTTGAAGCTACTGAGATATATGAAAGAGCAATGCTCCCAAAGGATTCAAAAGGGTTATTTTTTTGTCTTTTTGTCATTGTGAATACTCTTCAAAGATTACAAGAAAAATTCAAACCATTTGGGAGTTATATGGTAAATAAATGAAGTTTTCTAAGGTATTTTAGGAATATTTTGTGGAGATAATTGAGGTCAGGAACAAGTTAAGAAAAATTGGGTCTTTTTGGGTAAGGCATTGGGAAATGCATGTTTCAAAGGAGCTAGTCACCTTGTTCGAAGGGTTTCAGGAGCCTTATGAAGTTTTGGGATCTCATATCATAGGAATTAGAAATATAATAGATCCTACTTCATGGTTCAATAATCAAAATATAATTTTAGGAGTGTTAAAATGTGGAAACCTATCCATTAGTGCAACATAAGAGTCTTTCTACAAGGTGGAACTTTCTCAAAGGGTTTCAGACACCTCGGGAATATTTAGGATCCTAACCAAAGGTAAAAGTGTATTACATTGGACCCTCTTTATGGTAATTTTGTTATATTTTATCATAATCATTCTAGACTCTGGTGGTAACTCCGCTTACTAGCGCACATGCTTGGGTAAAAGTGGAAATTGGACTCAAAAAGAAATTTTAAGCTAAATTAGGTATTGAAAATTATGGTAATGGTTTTAGTAGGTCATTTAGAATCAAAATCATATAATTTTGGCCCTTCGTACTCCATGTCTTTCTCCCGGGCCCAAAAATCCACTCCTTAGTCTATTTTCATGTTGTGTTTGATGACATCAACATTCCAAGAAGCTTGGGTGGGCTTTAGGAGGCATGATGTCCCTATGTCTGTTTTTCCTTGGTACAAGTGGAAAAGAGGGAAAAATAGTGTGCTCCTCTATTGAGGAGTTGGTATCGTCACTTAAATGACAACATGAGGGGTTAGGAAAAGGCTATAAACTCACGAAAAGTTAAATTTTAACAACTTTTCATGGAAGATGGAACCTTGGTGGCCATTTATAGGTTTAATGTCCCCAATTCCCTTTGTAACTCAGGTAATGGGTCATGGGGATACAAAAATGCACTCCCCATCCTTGGCTCATTCACGAGGGGTTCACTTAATAAATTTATGGTATAACACATTCGTTCAAGGGTATTAAAGAATACCATCAATTCTAGTTTTTACCTCTAATTATTCAATTGATAATACCCCTATTTTTTCCATGTACCTTAGCCACCCATTTTTCCATGACAATTTTATTTACCCTTTTTTATTTCTACCCTAATATATTGAACAATTTATATATCATATTTCTCACTCAATATTTTCTAAATATGCATTTTCTCTCGAAAGATAGTTTGAAGCCATTCAAAACCTATTACCAATTACCTTATAAATGTTAAGCTTTAAGCATTTATCAATAGTTCTTTAAATAATTAAGATGGTGAAATAATATCACTTGTGTTGAATAGCATACCGAATCCTAGTTTTCTACCATCTTATTATTTCTTGGTTAAGAATATCTTAATTGAGATTTATTTATTCAAAAAGAGATTATAATTTAACTTTATGAACACACTCCTTAAATTACAATTTTAAGGTATTTAGTTTTAAAAACTAGGGTTCAAATGTTTTAGTTTTATATTAAAATTAAACCTTCCTTTCCTTTGGCCCACCTCTCTAACCTACCCCAATACCTAATTCAAAATATTAATAAATTAAACCCTTTCACCCCGTCATGTCTACCGTTATATTACTTCACTTTCATTAATTTTAATTACCTCAATATGAACCCACATTCTAGGATATTACCTAGCTAATGAACCCCCCGTGGCTCATTTTTGCCACTTAAAACCACAACCTGGGTGTTAGAAATGTGTTTTCAACTCATATTTGTTCCCCATCCTCATGAAGAAAACACCCATGGTGAATTTTTGAGGGGGTAATGTACCTTTGTACCCTAGTTTCTAGGGTGCAACCATACCTTTAACCTCCACTAGACCCAGGTTAGCTTGCTTGGGTTTAATATGGGTTAAGGTGTGCAAATGGGAGGGAAAAAAAGTTCGAGAGGGTGGAAACCATTACAATGCAACACTTAACCAATTTTAAAGCTAATTTGTTTTATTTCCTCTCTTTTATTATTTTTGGTATGCTACCAAAATTTGTCGACATCCTTCATGCCCAAAAACCTCTTTTTGCTCATATCTCCCAAACCCCACGCCTGTTTGTCATGAAAATTTGACAACCTATTCCTCTCCAAAATTACTTTAAGAATATTGTAAAATTTCTAACATTGATGCTCTAAGATATTTTATTTAGCCATCTGAAATTTATAACCATTTTTTTTCCTTTTTAGATCTACAAAAACTCAACGATTGGAAACTCTTGAATTTTAGAGCAGATCATCTTGGTGAAAAATAAAAACTTTTGAAAATAGTTTCATCCCAATTCGACATTTGGAAGGATAATTTATAAATATATTAAGTCTCTATAAAGACCCCTTATAGAAATAACAAGCTCAATAAACTATTGATTTTTAACAACATTGTCCTCTTTCTCAAATCTAAAATAGGCAAAAAGTGACGATTGTTAAATTTGCTAAAGCTATACATCTAATTGTGACTTACTAAAATTAGTAAGTGATCATATTGTGTTCAAAGTTTTCACACTCCCTCATCTCACTTCCATGTCACCATCTCCAATCACCATGAAGATCAAGTACATAGGATTTGAGCCAATTTCCACATTATCCACTGAATACCCCAATGTAGGAGATAGTGATGTCTCTCACATGGATCTAGAAAATCTCAAAGAAAGGATGTTGAATTAACCTCAAGAACCTATAGAGGATAAAAATTTCTCAAGTGGCATATTTTTGGTAGGTGGCTGTCCATTTTTAGTTAAGAGCACAAAGCTATTTCTATCTCCCTTCCAAAACTACGACCTTGATTCAAGAACAATTCTTACAGATGACAACTCAATTCAGAAGTCCTTACCCTAAAGGAAATTTCACAATGATTACATATTCCCACTTGTAATAACATGTTTATCATCACTTGGGAAGTTGACTTTCATGAATGAGCATGAATAACTTCATACTTATAGGGAGTGACAGTGGGGTATTGGCTTTAACAGGGGAGAAATCCTTGTCGGATGCCTAAATCATTGTATCGAAGTGAATTTCATGATGTATAATCTAATTAAATAGACCTAATAAATAAGGTAATGAGAGAATAAATCACAAAGGAATTCCATTATTGAATGACCCAATTCATTCTATTAGTCACGAAGGAAATCAAATAATTTATCGAGGAAAATAATAAGTAACAACATTCATAGGAAGATGGTGCAATTTCCTACCTCCAATAAGTCCTTAATGAGTTAATATCTGATGTATTCTCTTGTATATACAATACCTTTCCAAGGTTACTTTACGCCCCAAATGTGCCACCAAATTCTATCACATTTGAGAATTATCCTCACTCACATTTTGAGATAGTAGTTCTCATTTCTTGAGGGCGAATGATGCATTCACCATGTTTTTCATAAGGATAATTAATGGAAATCCCAAGAAGAGAATCTCATCACATGCAATTAAGTTTATTGAGAAGTAAAGAATTAATTTTATTTAATTTATTTCCTTCTCCTATCTTAGGGTCGAGGTTTTGACCTTTCCCCTTATCGATTCTTGAAATATCTAGATGATAAGATCATCATAATCGAATTGTGTCAAAAGTTGTCCTATATTCAAACTAAATGCAAGAATTTAAAGAAGACAAATATTTCATTAGGAATATATTCATGCAATAATATTATTGATGAAAAAAACATTGAATCTTCCCTCATAACCTTCAATTTATATTCCTATGTGACTAGGCCCAACTATGACCTCAAGAAGGATCACGAGTCCTTACTCTTACTAGTATTGATTCACATTTCACAAATAGATGACTATTAGGCCAATTGTGTGGATGATTTTGAGGTATAAAGATATGACTATATGAGACTGACCATGTATCGGATGATATATTTAAAAATTGAATAGTTTGTTGAGGGATTGAATGATGATAGATCTAATCTATTTGACCCTGAGTATCAAGAAGTGCAAGTAATCTTCTATTCTTTCCACTCCATAGAACATTCGATAGTCTAGTGACATAAAGGATATGACCATGACAATAATAAAAAGTTGAAAATAATGGCTCAAATGGAGAATGGATTCTATTAGTGAGATTGAATAAACACTAAATTCTTCCAAGAAAGTGTCCCTCACTTATTCTCATAGGGTACTGATGTGGCTATTGGGTCTTCTCATTCGAAAGATTGTCTAAGAGAAAATAGTAGAAGAGGAAGGAATTGATGTTTCTCCCTATGGAACTTCAAAAGAAGGAAAAGGTTAGAGAAATTCCTATGGAGAAACTTGAACCAGGAGAGATTGATCCATCTCAATCTCCTAATCATCATAGGAATCTAACTGTCTCCCTAGAGTACTAACACATCGAGGCAAACCAAGCCCTAGGTTTAGTGAGGCACCAACCCCTAGTTTAGTAGAGCACCAATCCTACAAGGAGGAATCAAAATCCTAGATGACTTAGCACCAAAAATTCCATTTGAAATATTTATCATCTCTTTTTTTTCTAAAACAATTGATGATGACTCAATGAAGCTCACCCTCCTCTATATCTTCCTCAAAACACCTCTCTAGCCTTCCTTCCCAAGAACCTTTTCCTTCAAACTGATTTCAACATCCGACCTAGCTCGCCCATACCTTATATCTCTCTCTATAATAACATCACATCCTAATTTATCTCTCATTAAGGTCACAAATACCCTCTTCACCTCCTTCAAACAACCTCCTAGCTCACATTTTTCCCTCTCTCCACAACTCACCAAATGAGTTTTCTAATTTACTTTTATACTTTTTCTACATTATAACTAATCTAGGCCAGCCATCATCGAGTAAAAAAATTCCTAATATATAATAAAATGATAAAAATATCATTCATAAGACCATATCGGTTGCTACCAACACCTAGATACTTCTAGACCACCGTTAGGACTCAAAAATCCCTAAAACACCAAAACAAGAAAATTGCCACAAAGAGAATGTTCTAGAGAAAAATACCTTAAAAAAACATGGAACACACTTAGATATGTTTTATAATCCTTTATAAACATCCATAAATAATTAAACTCCATGAAAAATCTTCTTAAGCCATGAAACATACTTAATACCATGCTCAACCTAACACCTTCAAAACTAGTCTTCATAAACAACCCATAACTTCCTCAAATATCATAAAAACACAAGTGTGATATACCAATATAAATATCATGACCTCAAGGTCATAAAAAAACTCAAACCATGCCACGTATATTATTTTAGCACCTCCAAAACACCTCTTCATCTAGAATGCTCCAAATTGCCCTAAAACTAGTCTTGCAAAATAGGGAAAACTTGACCTTCGAGACCTCAACCATGATCTAAAACAATCATGAGCATGAATAAAAACTCCCATGATTCCATAAATTTTGAATTAGTCATCATTTACAATGGAAAATTTCAGATAAAACTTAAAATATTCATAAAATTAAAAATTTGAGTGGGGCCCACACACAACCAAAACATCTAAATCACACCTAGAGAAATATGGAGGAGTCCTCTACAACCTCCAATCATAAAATTTTCTCAAAAATAAATTCTTAGCCAAAATGAACAAGTTCTTTCAAGTTCTTTGCTAAACTAAGGTTTTAAGAGGGTTTAAAACTAGTTTACCTTCTTAACAATTGTTCATAAAAACCTAAATATAAATTGAAATCATTACACTTGGAAAATATTCATGAGAGAAATTTTAAAATATCCCCAAGATCTTGGGTCCCTATGCAAAGCACACATTCTCCAAGGAGCATAAAAAGTCACATATCTTGCACATACCTTAAAACCAACACCTGAAATTTGGACCACATCTCTATATAAACCTAATACACCATTTACAAGTCTCACTTTTGCATCACCATGCTGGAAATAGTCCAAATAAATTCACTAGGGAATGATTTCTCAAGGATTATGTCTATTATAGACCTAAAACCATGACTTATCCTCATATCTATACTATGACACACATTTGAATGCATATACACCTTATATTCATGCTCCTCATGCTATCAAAAATCTCAAACATACCATTCACACTTGTATTCCATCATCACATACCATACATGCTTACTAGGTGTGACATTCCCATGTTAAGACTTTAGAAACAAGGTTATTTTTTTATTTTTTATTTTATATATAATGTTCACTGTTCTAAATATAGCATTATTTAGAACAAACATTCCATGCCAATCAAATTAAATGGATAAACATATGCAGTTGTAATGACTTGGTGATTCATTGATCTATTCATTCCATAACTCGATAAGCTACCAATCTATTTATGTTATCTTATGTATCGAATACATATCGTATACTTCATATAATTTTTCATCCTACCCTACACCGGGTATTGAGTGATCTATTTAAAGAACATATCTGTATATCTGCTAGCAATATTCATTTGATATCACGTTGTTTTAAACTTGGTGACATAGGACAATGTAACCAATAGTTTTTGATACTTTGGCCAAAGATTTATAACATACTATGTATGTCACTATTCCTAGATGGCATACTCATCATATTAGAATACATCCTTCACCTCACTCCTCAATTATCATGATTGGTCTTTACTGACTACCATCAGTCCACTTGTTCTAGGTTTAACCCTAGCCCTAGATAGGAACATAACCTATTATAGGAAGATGCTCACAATGGCTTAGGGTAAATGGGCATACTTGGTTGACCTAAGTTGACCGGATGTGCCAACATACCCTGAGCCATTAGAAGCTAATTCATATCCTAAATATGCTCCTATCTAGACCTAGAGAGAAACTAAGTTCAAGTCTCGAGTTCCTATTGGGTGTAGATCTAGATGATCAATGCGGAAGGGTGATGCCACATGTCAACTACAATGCTGTATTCTCAAGAAGACCCAAGCCTTCTCGAAAGTACAGCCCTACAGTTGGCATGTGCCAACATCCTATAGAAACTACCTCATCGAGATGTACATACCCCTAAGGAGTTTTTAATACATTATTAGTCTGAATTATTTCTTGATTACAACAACCCTACCAACCCCTAATCCAATGCTCAATAAGTTCTTTCCTAAATTTGCTTTATTTAGTCCATGAAGAACTTCATTATACTTACTTGTTTTTATTATTTGATCACACAGTTAAATTGCCAATCAACCATAACCAAACAACGTTATCAAGTTTCATTTAAGAAGTACAATACTTTTAGATAGGTTCAATGTTTGAGTATATATCTAATTAAACTAGACTTCATACAAAATGAAGTCTAATAAATTGTAATCACATTAACATACCTTTTTGGTTTATATTCAATTAAGAAAGATAAAGAGTCTTTGTCTACATGCTAAGTGTTAGGGTATATCCTACCCAGTATCTATATTTCTTAATGTATGTTCAACACACATTACATTACCATATAATATAGTTTAGATAAGAACATCATATTCTGTAGCTTAGCAAGTTGCATTTTGATTAGGGAAATTGAACTAAATCCCTTTATCCAACTTATCAAGGATAACCAATTAAGCATATAAATAATATGAAGAATATCAACAAGATAGAAATCCATCTTTTTCATACAAGTACAAGATAATTTACACAACCAATACAAGTAAATTCTCAGCTTTCAATTCATCTTTATAACTTATACATTTACAAGCCTTATGCACTTTAGGCGTACTGCATAACAACCACCTTCATCCTAAAATAATACTACTTTTATTTTTCAATACAATCTCAAGAACGAATCAGAATTCTTCACAAGGAATCGATTTAAATCAGCCAATGCATCTCATAAGTTTAGCCTTCTTTTATCACTTACGAAGTCCATTTGCAATTTTTTTTAGCATGGGTCAGTTCAATGAACTGAGCATGATAAGCACTAAGCCTTAAAACGAAGTGCATTCCAATAATTGTTCCATTAAAACAACTCTTCTTTAATGAGATAATTATTACATCATAAATATCAATATAAGTAATAGCAAATGGAAAAGAAGTACACTTAACCAATTTGAATTCACTTCCAAGAGAAGAACATAATATAATCCACAACATCTACCTTACAGAATTAAAGTTTAATTGATCCTATCAATTATCCTTAAGCAAACAACAGATCATATCATCTCATTGTTCCCAATTCTATCATAATAGAATACAACATTTATCTTTTCTTTAAGCCAAAAGAAGGGTTTACAACATGGTTCTCATTAGGATGATTCATCTAACTCCTAAGCAAAAGAAGAAGAATACCCATTACAAACTATGCCCAAACACAAAACATCCGAAAACAAAAACAGGTTCATAACATGAATATGACTGCCTCATTTAAAGGACAACTACCTTAACTTTAGCATTTAAGATATTCATCAAAACAGAATCCCATTTCAATCCAAGAGTGAATATAGAATCAAACAGTAAACCATTTAGTTTACATTTTCTATTCAACAAACCCAATTCATCTAATCTCCTTCTACATTAGTTCAGGTCAAATGATATGTACAAGAAGACTAATCAACATAATAAATCTCCATTTCCTAAGAGAATAATTAACAGAAGGTTTCAATCAAATGAACTTAACCAAACAACCTAGAAAAGGAACTTTTCATAATATGATTCAATCCTTAAATCATCTCATTACACTTAACAACAAATTCCCTTTCTAATCCAAACAATAAGCTCATACACTAGCTCCCAGAAGAGAGAACAAAGCCAACTCAATGTAAGAAGAAAATGTACTACAATCTCCCTGACATTCTTTACCATAATAAAGCATGAGTTCATTTTTAGTTTAGAACAACATAGCAGTAAAGTTCAAAACAACACACTATCCCTAAGGAATCAAAATTTCCTTAACCTTTTAAAAGACTCTGGGTATTCACTTAATGGACCCAACAAGAGGTGTAAAAACCTGAATAGAGAACTAACTCTGAATTACCCATGAGCTCAACCAAGACAGAAACTATATTACAATAAATTTCAACATCTTATTATAAGAGCAAATAGATTGGGGTTCCAAGAAGAACAATAAACCAACAAGATATTTCAGTCAAGATCTCAAAGAGATTACCCAACAACCCAATTAAACCACTCTTCTAGTTTTTCTTTGAGCAAGTAGTTCGATTCAAAAGAGTTATGAGCTTAAACCATAAAAGCAAGTAAAAACCCAATTCAATACCAAAACCAAATCAAACATGTCTATAATACGACCAGTTCAGAACTCAAAATACAAAATCTGAGCACAATGTTGAACACAAACTTCTCACAAAGGTTCAGGACCACTCAA
The DNA here is from genome assembly GCA_018340775.1 of Taxus wallichiana var. yunnanensis. Classification (NCBI taxonomy): domain Eukaryota; kingdom Viridiplantae; phylum Streptophyta; class Pinopsida; order Cupressales; family Taxaceae; genus Taxus; species Taxus wallichiana. Next base: position 173,576,389 of record CM031234.1, read on the forward strand.
GAGAATATTTACAGGTTCAGGGCAACAACATGTTCCCATTCCAGTTTATATCTTAAACAAATAAAACCCAAAAATACCAGAACAAAACCAATACCTCATTGCAGTTATGAATTCCACACACTAAGTAACAAATTAAATGTACAGTGTCAAATCACAAAATCTCCAACATGAGTTCAGATATACACCAGTATCTTAATATGAGGTAGTATATAATACAAATACCTATTAATAGTTCAGAATAGTAGAGGGATTCCATTATCTGTTTACATCTTATCAAAATCCCTATTTCCAACTCCAACGAAACACAAGTTTCTCACCAAATTTCAAAACCATACAAGTAATAAAATACAAGTGTTGTATATGTTATGAACTCCCATTAATAGTCCCGAATAATACAGGAATAAACATGAGTACAGAGCTACATATGGACTTCAAACAATAGTCCAGATTAACCAAGCTTCCAAACATGGTTCAGAGTAACAAGAACCTCTAACACAAACTCATATCAAATACTAACACCGAATCAAGCTCAATTAAACACGAACTCAAAGACAGGATTAAATGAACACGAGCTCAAACACAAGTTTAAGTACGAGCTAAAATATAAGCTCAAGCTCAACAAACACGAGCTCCTAAAGAAATATTAGATGGGACTCAAGGTTCCCAAAAATTAGAACCAAGTAACTAGCAACGAAGGTCAGTCATAATCTCAACCTTTCCAATACTGGTTCAAGAAATGACATACAGAGTCATAGAAAAAAGTTTTTAATACATGCTTAGCTATTTAACCCTTACAAAGAAAGTTTCTAGGACATACACTAATTTTTGCCAAGGATTCAAACCCAAATTTACTAGAGATTACAAAACCCAACGAAGAAAATAACCAAATAAAACATGCAAGCAAAGAATCTCATAAGAGCAAAGTCATTTTAATGAATCATTTAGAAGAAAGCAAGAGATATTAAAGATTAGAGCCTATCATGCCTGATAGCGCTTTTGCCAAATCGAAGGAGACTTCTAGATGAGCTTCCAACTCCTTTTCTCCTCCACGAAAGATCAACCAACAAACAACTTTCCTCAGAATGCCTCATATACCTTCCCATGATTGAAAATAGACCAGGTGAGTTAAAAATAGCAATGAAGTGCAAGTCAAACTGCTGGTTCGAAGAACTAGTTTGCTCCATGCAGAGAAAAATCCGAAAAGCATGCAAAAACCAACAACCTCCCACAAATCCACCTTCCAAGTTTCCTAGATGGTTTGTGAACAAAAACCAAGACCAATAAATTCCATTAATTCCAATTTTCCCACTTATCTTTCCTTGCCACTGCCTCCCAAGTCAGCGAATGCCAATTCACATTTAACATGAAATTCCATCTTTAGTGAAACTTCCACATAAGCCTCTCACCAAGTCAACTAGCCCCTACCAAAACTGGTAGTACGTATGCCTTTAAGAACCTTATCAACAACTTAAATGCCATTGGAACCATCACCTTTGATGCATGCGACCCATTAGGTTCCCATTAAAATAGCTTAGGATAGATCCCTTAGAACTTAGGTTAGTTTAGAATTAATCACCTTAGGCCTTACACATTACCTTAGGTAGTTTCCACATAGGTTAGATTAATTCACAACATAGTAGTTTTAGGCATTAGGTTAGATCATCACATAATCTTATAGCATTAGGTTTTAGGTTAAATTAAATAGCCTAGTAACCTTTCCATACTCCCTTAGCACAAGGCTTAGGTTAGAAATAAAATCAATTAAGTAACATAGCTAGGTAGTATATATATATTCTTACCCAACTTAGGATTCCGTAGGATAATCCTTTAGTTTTAGGATTCTAAATCCTTCCAATGTCATGAACAGGTTGCATTTCATTTACGTCAGCAATGGACTGCCAAGATCAATCTTCAAGGACCTAAGCACAACATACAACTAAATAGAAACACATTCACAAAGATTAAAGAACTTGTTATAACAAATTTCAGTCCATCATGTCCCTCAATTATGGAATGTCAATTTACCATTCATTCAACTGAGGAGGTTTAAAACATTCCTTGGATCACTGAAATTGATCCAAGGATGAGTCAGATAAAGAGATAAGTTTGCAACTTTTAAACCAGATTGCAACTCACCTACAAGAAGTGAAAAATGGATTCAAGGAAGCCATTCCATTCCAGTCTAATGATCTTAAGAATAGAAAATATTTATCCATATCAAGCATGATCTCCAACAACCAAAAGAACACATCTTTAGAAGAAGATCACATGTCAACACTTGAAATGCAAAAGAGGAATATAACAATTGTCGAGGGTGTTACACTAGGCCTTAAGACAAAGCACGTTGAACATGTTTGTTTCACTACAAATAACTTTCCCATCACTTGGGCACCTTTGACAACCTAAAATACCTTATTCAAACTCCATTCCATCACTTTAGCATCATCCATACCTCTTCAAGTCATTATCACACTCCTACTAGCCACTACACTACTTAAGAACCATTCTACACCATGCAATATAAACAAGAAACTTAACTTGACTTGACACTACCAATCAACCTTCATGTTTCTCTTCCTTTTGACATCAATGAAATTTATGAAACTATAACAAAATCATACTTTGACATCAATGACAACAAAATGCCAACAATCTCCCCCTTTTTCATTGATGGAAAACCTATTGATGACAAAACACAAATACAAAATTCTCCCCTAAAGGAACACATGCCATCAACTCATTCTTCCCCTTTTGACATTAACGAAAAGTTTCATACCTTAAACATATTCTTCTAACATCACACTAGGCTCACCATTTTCTGGAAACATCAACCAAACAAGACAAGTCCATTTCACCATCCTAATATTTGATTTTGACTTATTTGAGCAATATAGCCCCCTTAGAAAATGCATTTCAAAATAGACTACTGGACTCTAATCAAACCTTAAAAATAGAGCTAGATAAATCCACTTTGGGCCTCAAATAATTTATCAAGTGTACATACAAACCTTGAATCAAGAATAATTAATTAAAAAAACTCCCCTTGATGTTGATCCTACTTGTCTTGAGCTCTACCACAATCTTGATCACAATCATAAGACCAACAATCAAAATATGAGACCAAATTCATATTTATAGATAAATTTTTTTCTCAAAATCTCCCATTTGAGTCATGTATATTTTCTAATATCTAGAAACCATACTAACTTTCCCTCAATTGATATGGATCTCTTTAAACCGTAACTATAACTTCTTTCATCTTGACTTCTAAAAATGTGCCAACTCGGACCTATATATAATTAATAGAACAAGAAAACCTTACATAGCTTGTATCAAATTCCCCTTGAGATCAATAAAAATCAACTTATGTATCCTTTACTCAACATATTATTCGACAAGAGCACAACTATGTAGCTTCCTTGATATATAGACATATTAATGATAACAAGACACTAACCAATCAATGTAATATATTAATTTAAATCAACACAATGAAGATAAAATCTCCAAACCTTCGTAGTTTAGAGCACAATAAACATCATACTTACTCACTACCATATAATCCTGATTTTCATTTAAGCTACATTCACAAAATCAATCTCAAATAGATAGTACAGACCTAAATAAGGTCTTGGACACAACTCAAACATGAAAACCTTGCGTTTTAGTTATCAAAATCCACTTCTTGACATATACCCAATTGTCGACATATCCTCAAGGCCTTCTAATCATGACTGAAAACAACACAACATACCTTGAATCCACTTGTTCACTTAGACCACCTATATATATCCATATAAGATATTCATAGAACTTCTTCAAAGCCTTAACTTATACAAAAACTTGATATGACTTGATCACAAACAATCACTCTACTAGCTTCTTGCACGCTTCTCAAATAGCCTTCCTTGACTTGTAAATTCATCATGCCTCATCTACTAGGTCTTTATAGTCCTTAGTCAGTTTTCATATCAACTTTAGAATATCTCTTTAGATGTAACTTAAAACTCAAAAATACCTTGTTTACCTTCTTGACACACTTCTTTACACTGTCAACTAGGGCTATATGTCCTCACTAATTTTCTCTACTTAGGTTTGATCAATAAACACAGAACACTTGATGAATCTAAAAGGAACTATATATAGGAGAAAAAGGATCACATACATTGGTCCATAGTGCACTAGTAATACTTGCTTCCACCTCAAATTTGCAATAACAACCCATTTGGATCCCCCTATTTAACTCAATACATGTTCTCGATACTTGTAACTTCATGATAGTACATTTTTTCATATCAAACTTCTTTTATTGATGTACATGACACCCTACCATTCTTCAATTTTGTCTCTCATAGCTTTGTCAACACTAACCATGACTTGATAGTGCCTTGAAGCATTTTCATGCACTTAATACACATATTACAAACCTTTCTAACTACTCACAAATGCATACCTTGTTGTACATAAATTCCATGAATTAGATCAAGGAAGCTTACAAATACACACATGTAGTTCTTCTCAACCATCTTGTTGAGTCAAATGGAAAAATATCCTTTTACAAAATTTCTTGATGTACATCCTTACTGTATGTCAATGTTTGATGAAGTAGACCAAAGCCACCTAGATCCCCATTGACTTGGACATTCTCCTATTGACCTTACTCAATAGATTTTTTAATCTTAATCTTGCATAACTTAAGGCCTTTCAATGATACTTTTCACTATAATACGATGCAAATGTATAACAACCATCTATTCTCTTGGATTTTATGTCTATCTACCCATTGAGGCTACTTTGAATCACATAACACCTTCACCTCTACATATCAACTACTTTTAGCAAGATCATCGACCTATATTAGGTCACCGGCTCATAGATCTGAGATCAAAAGTGTTCATCCACTCAATCTACCTTCTTACACCTCCATGCTACACCTTCAAACATTCTTCATCTAGTATTTAACAAATATGATCACGATCGTATACTAGATCATACACGCTTTCCCTTGAACCATTTCCATACATATTTTCTATAAACAAAACTATGACTATTTCATGGAATGAGATTAACCAATGTATATCAAACTTATTCATAGAATGAATACTCAAACACATATATTCATACCTTTGACTATTTGTGAAACATTTATTTAACTTTGATATCATAACACAATCAGTCTCAATATTTTTATCTCATATATGTACTTACAACACATGTAATATTATCTAAGTATTTTTCAACTTTGTCCACCCGGATCTATCGTTCATAGTTAGAAAACACTTTCCACTAGTTATTTGGTCATGACTTCACTAGTACAATAATGAATCCAATCAAGGTCTTCAAACTCCTTAATGCACTTACTTTGGTTTTAAACAAACACATACCAAGGTTACTATAAGAAATAAAATCAACACATGACCTTCTTCGCACCCGACCTCCTGTGGTCGGTGCTCGGATAACTTTGTGTAGAATGGAAATGGATGTGTGTGTGGTAGTGATGAACAAGCTAACGAGGCAACCTTATGTCTTCAACATGAAATATCGGGATTTGTGAGTCCAAGGAAAATAAATCCATCCTAAAATGAAGCGGTGTAATGGAATGGTCGTAGAATAGCTACTTAGAGGCTCCAGTCAATATCGAGCTCTACTGAGATTTTGTCTACTAGTTGTGGAACACGCAGAAAGTGACTTGTAGATGCCTCATATAGATTTCCAGACAAGATCATGGAAGTAAGAACGAGAGCCATAATGGAACCACATTAAGTGTCTATGGAGGTTTTCCAGTCTAATCCAAAAATCCTTAGCCTAACCAGTTTCTTGCATGTTCAATAGTAAAAGTTGTGCAACAATGTCAGGTGGAAGTGGTAATGATCTAAATACCAATGTAAGTAAGACAGTGTCAATGTTTAATTGGTTAGCAGGCTTATTGGGTTGTGGGACATGGGGATCACTACTGTGAACTCATGGAGGCTATGGTCTTTGTAAGGTCATATGTGTAATCAAGAATTGTTTCCGTAGTCTAATAAATGTAGGCTTGATAAACTGTAATGTTTAATGTGTTTAATTGTTCTATATTCTTAGAATACCTAGTACGTGTCTGTAAAACTAACAAGCATAAATCCGTATCAATATCGGTCAACAACTCAGGCTCATTGGGTTATGGGACCAATGGATCACAAATGAATGTTTTATCTTGTTGTGAACCTTTGATGGTCATGCGGAATGAATTGAATTGATTTTGATAAAGAAAACTAATTATCAAAGGAAATTTAAACTATGTTTTTGGTATTTTCATAGTATATCCGAAAAAAACAATGGAAACAAACTAATCTAGAAAACTTAAATATTTTTGATCTTTCTGGGATTTTAAACAATGATTCTAATCTAATAAATGAAATTAAATACAAGTAAGCGAGATGGTTGTAATTAATTACTTTTGCAAGTATGTGAATCTAGATCTAAAAAAGCCGAACTAATTTAAACAAAACCCTTTCAACCCTACCTCAGAGGTAGAGAACAAATCATAACTCTAGAAGAGCTCTTGTTCCACAAGAATGTCAAAGAGCAAGATTTCTAATGATTTTATCTATTTGTAATTTCTTGATTAACTGAAATGAACAATTTTTATACTCTATTTGATATGAATTTGAAATGAATAACTCGGGAATTGATAACTTGAATAAATGATGTAAAAAAAAAAAAAAATCTAGCCTAGATAAGCAAGAGCCTTGGAAAATATGGTTTTATTTGTTCTTGTCCCATTGAGTTTATCCTTTCCTTCTCTATGTGTTCATATGAGTCCAATGAATTGGGAATGTAAAGGCAGCAACGGAGAAAGCGCTTGACAAATGGAAACTTGAAGGCAATATGGTTGCAATGAGAGTGGAAGAGAGATAGTACAAGTGGACAAAACTTGGTTATGCAATTTCCAGCAGGATTGTGGTAATAATACTATGGAAGATACAAAAATTTCTCATGCCTTTTGCTTGAATACAAGCATTGAATATATAGGAATTGGTGAGATGTTCCTTCATGCATAAGGTATCCTTGGAGTGTAAAATAATTAGGTGAAGAGTTAGTTCAAACTAATTAAATTTATTTAAAAATAGAAGGGGAAGGAATACCATGCAATTAAGACTATTTTTAGGAAATTTTGTTCACAAACACACCTTGGAAGTCAAGTTAAGTGAAATCACGTGGGTTAAAACCACACATGAAGAGTTCTTGAAAAGCGTGTAGGACCGCTGCCCTACGTAGGGCGGTGGTCCTGACACTAAAGGCCAAAACATGCACATAAATGAATGAGAAGATGGAAGAAATCATGGAAAAGTTAAGTAAGGATGTCTTGGTTACAAATATACACTACGAACGGGTTTAGGAACTTGAACACCTTCTGAAAGGACATGAATCATCATTGGGGAATTTGTAACCATTTTCTGATAATGTAGCACTTACAATTTTTGGTGCATACATATTACCCCCTTGGAGAAGCATCTTAGCCATGAAAAGGTGTAAAATGGAAAGTATGAGTATGAAATTATCGAAATGGGGAGTTAGAAGCTATACTTGACACACATGTATGTTGAAATTTAACCATCCAAACTCTCGCTAACTACAAAATGAAGAGAAGAATCAAGTGCATAGATAAAATATCAAAAAATAAACACTAAATTAAAACAAAAAGAGGACTTACCATTTGTGTGGGGATAAGAACTTACCTCCGCCAGTGCTCCAACCCTACAAACATATGCACTCAAAATGAAGTTATAACAACATATATATATCAAAACAAACTCATTTTCCAATTCATTTACGCGTATTGATTTGGTGATTTTTGAGCTTGGGGCAATGACCATTTTTGTAAAAATAATAGTCAAAATGTTTGTTGCGAGATCGTGATCATGCCTCCAAAACCGGAGGATCTACCTAGATGGTCTAACGTTATTTTTTCTCACTTGTGTGTTTTGAAACGTAAAATGTAAAAATATTTTCCTAGATGGGGGTATTTTAAAAATTTCTTATTTTAAATGAGTCTCTAGGGGGTTCCTATAGGGTAGTCTTTTATTTCATTAAAAATGGTCTATTTTTACATTTTTGAGCATTTTTAGGGTAACAAATCCATACGATGAATCGGTTCAAGACCATCACCCTAAGAAAGCTAGAAGTCACGAAATTTCCACTTTCTTTAGGATGATGGTCTTGAAACCATCGCCCTACACCGGCGGTTATGAACAAAATGACCAAAACTCATACTAACTTTGGATTTTTAATGTTTTTTTATGTTTTTGATGAGCTTGTTTCTTGAAATGTGTCACTAACTTGCTCTTTTTTTGTGTTTTGGTGGATGTAGAAGAAGGAAGAGTGTATCCGTTGGAGTCGCCGGAGAGGCGTGGTGGCTCCCAAATACTTTAGATAATTCTAGTCGGGATGAGACAGATACTCTTCAGAGAGTAGGCATATAGAGGATTACATGGGTGCCCTATCTCACTCCTTGCAGTCACATACTATGTGACTTGTTTTATTATTGGGATGTAGACTGAAATAACTTCGAGGTTGTTAGGTCTTGGGGTGAGTGGACGATCACCCTAGAGGATTGTACCATATTCTTAGGGTTACGTCTTTGGGTAGACAATTGAATTTGAAGACAATAGGATCTAGAGCCGAATGGCTCTATAGGCCACTTATATGGGGGATGTCATGGTTTCCTTTGGTTTGAAGAAGGGGATGAAGGTTTGATCCATTGCTATTTCTCCCATCCCTATTATCCGTAAGGCCATCATGAGTATCTTGGCCTCGCGGTTGATTGGGGACAAGGGAGGTGATACACTAATTTATTGTTGGGCTCCTATCATTTCACAAATTTAGGCTCATGGTCGTATCTACGCTTGGGGAGCATATATTATTGGCAGTACCTATCATGACATGTATAAGATTTTCGTGTTGCGAGAACAGTCTTTGAGCCACCATACATTGGTTATGAGCTGGGTGTATGAGTGGATCATCCCCTATGGGAGGGGAGTGTCAGTACAGGACCCAAGGGCCATTAGGGCCACTAGATGGATGGCGATGATAGTTCTCAGAGTGCCACATCAGCTAGTGGTTTCCTTGACCACAACAAACATGGTGGCCACTCCATACCAGGACATGGCAGGATTGTGGGGACAAGATAGGACAATGGTGGTGGATTTTACCACTCTTGGCGATTAGTTGACAGAAGTGGAAGCTTGAGGCTCACCCATTTAGCTGAGTTCCTCAACAATTCAGCCTTACTTATATTGATATTCTTCCCATCAAGGAGGCTGCAGGGCCATCTCAAAGATCTAGGTTAGACAATGGTGATTCTAGGAGTGCCTATTACAATTAGGTGAGTTGTTTGTGCTCGATGGGAAGCTGGTGCCACTCATGCACCCTTACTATGGATTGAGGCCATACCTACTCACAATGGAGAAGAGGAAGAGCCCATAAATGTGGACTCCGAATCGAGGAGTATATAGGGGAAGACAACTGGAGAGGAGTCCATTCGAGAGGAGACTAGTGGAGATGAGACTGTGGTGGGGAGATTGGTGATGAAGGGTTATGTGGTGAGGTTGGCATGGAAAATCACGTGGAGGAGGAGAGAAATTCTAAGTGGCATGATACTCAGGATGTTCTGAGAGTGAAGTGGGAGGAGGCAGCCGTAGAGGAGGAGACACTTATCTCTCAGGGAATACTTCCTCATGATGGAGAGGGGGATGAAGAGTCTGTGATGGGACATCTTGCTTCTATTTTTAGGGAGGCCTCACAGTCATCAATAGAAGTAAAAGACACTAACCCTACATGGATTTCTAGAGATCCGAGTATGTTGATCCTCTTTTCTTGACCTTGTCAGTCAGAAATGTTAGTTGGTATTCCTTTTGGTTTTGTTTTGTAACTTTCTAACTTGTCATTTCCTCTCTCTCTTTTTTCTTACATCGACAACACATAAGTGGCAAGAGATTATTCAATGGGTGTGCATGGACACCTTTTTGATCCCCTTAGATAAGTCCCGAGATGAGCTGAATGAGGACATAGGAAAACCACTTGCAGCCGACAGACACGGCGATGTGTTTTTACCCATCTAGAGGGCAGCGAGAGATGATGACTTCTCTCCATACTCAGGTGACTTCATATGAGACAAATGAGCGATTGATGAGGCGAGTCACTCTCATAGTGAGACCATATCTAGTGGCTGCCACCATGAGAACTCCCACCATTCAAAGTACATTCTCATTGTCGTATCCACAGTAGGAGTATTAGGCCTTGCAATTGTGCACCATCTCAGGGATCCCATAGAGATTGATAGGCCATTGGGAATTTTATTACTTAGTTTCAATTTTGTCAAGCATTTATACAATTTTTTGTTTTGTATATTTCGGGCTCATTGCGAGCATTTTGACCATGCCTAGCATGTGATGACATTGTATAAAAACTCAATTTATTATGATATATATACATAAACCCTTCTTTTTGGTTTGGTAATTCATTGTATCTGAGTTGAATTCCTCTTGGCTCACTTCACATGTGTACTCTAGATGTCTAGAACTTCTGTTTTTACATGCTTTTTAGAATGTGTGTAGTGGATATGAATTATAACATAATGATTTATCTTTTTGTATTTTAGAATGCTGATATATGATAATGAAATCACATTGTAATGTTGAACTTTAATTTCTTTAAGTAATTTTCGATACTTCATACTATTTTGGAAATACATGATGAAAGAGTGATATGATAAGTGAATGAACTTTCCCCACTCCTAACTCCACGTAACCAAGTAAGATGTGAGGAATCAACATCAAGAGCCGAAGGGGCACAAGCTATAGAAATTTGTTAAATGGTAATGATGAGAGAAAGACAAGGATTTGGAAAAACCAAATTGAGACCCTACAACCTCATTCTACTCAAGTTTACTTCATAGTTTAAAATATGAATTTCTTTCCACTTTATCTAGACTTAGATCCATAGATGGCCGCTTGGTTGACATAATCTGGTTTAAGGTTTTAAACTCTCTTGGAATTCGAACATCTAACTCACTTTTTTCTGATTTATGATTTCACAACATTTGAATGAATTGTTTCTAACTTTCAAATTTTTCAAAGATACCCCCTACACCTTTCCCCATGCTACCAGTAGGAAGTATGGGCTCATCACCATGGACAAGGAATATGCGAGTAGGGGCATTTCTCTCCTTTCCCAACCCTACAACACTAGTAAAAGACGTAGGCTCAACACCAAAGGTTGGTAGGGAAAATAGATGTGTAAAATTTTCTCGTGGATTTGCATTTGAATTATTTATCTAGGAAAGATGTCTAGAATGTTCTTATTTCAAAAGAGATGTATATGGGATAAATGTGAAACCATGAAGCTTCTAAAACATACTATAGGAAAAAGACACCTAATCCAAAAGAAACTATGAGTAGAACCAAGTATGCAGGCCTTTGTATGGTTACCATCAAAACTTTTTCTTATCTTGCTTGAATTGATGAAATGATTCGAAAACAATTGATGATATTATGAGGATTTGAAGTGATATGATTTCAATGTTTTGCCAATGTTTTGAAGTTTTTAGGAATTTCTATAAGAATAATTCCCTTGATGAAATTTTTTACGAAATGAACTAGCAGATGAAAATGTAATGCGGATGCAGTAATATACATATGGAAATGCTAATAGATCATGCATAGTATCTCTTCAGGTGAAGAGAGTTTACAAATTTGCTAAAATCCTCACCTCTAATGTACACATGTGAAATGCCCCATTTTTATAGTCTTCTATTACTCGATATGGTCCTAATCACTTGGGCATGAATTTCATTCCTTCGCCGGTATTTTTGTCTATTCGGTTGTTGAGTCTTAAAACCAAATCTCCCTCATATATTTCATGCTCGTAGAATTTCTTGTTGTATTTTCGAGCCATTCACCATGTTAATGCTATGCCATTATTCAGCGTTGAGCCTAGCTTCATCAAGGATTTCTAATTGAGAGATTTTTGCCTCTCAATAGCATTCTTCTCCTGAATTCCTCGCAACGAGATATAGAGACTAGGTATTATTGACCTCAAGCAAGAAAACTACTACTTTCACCAAATAACAAAGAAAAGGGGTTGTCCCCATCCATGTTCTTACCACTTTTTGGATAGGCCCACAAGGCCAGAAAGAGCTTTAAGTGCCAATTTCATTTATTATCCTTCAAAATATTAAGGAGGATGAATTTTAACATCTTGTTCATAGCCTCAACCTCGTCACAATGTCGTTGGCTTGAGGATAATAGAGAGAAGCCATATGGTGATTTAGTTTGAACTTCTCACATAATTCACATACTTCCTCATTTTTGAGAGATGTGCCATTATCAGAGATAATGACTTGTGGGACCCCGTACCTAAAAATGATTTGGTTCGAGAATGAACTTAGCGATTACACATCTAGGCATGGTGGTAAGTGTAACACCCTTGACAATTGTTATTTTCCTCCTTTACATTTCAAGTGTTGACATGTGATTTTCCTTATGAAGATTTGTTCTTTTGATTTTTGGAGATCATGTTTGATATGGATAAATCATCTTCTATTCTTAAGATCCTTTGACTGAATTGGAATGGCTTCCTTGAATCCATTTTTCATTTCTTGTAGGTGAGTTGCAATCTGGTTTAAGAATTGTAAACTTATCTATTAATCTGACTCATCCTTGGATCAATTTCAGTGATCCAAGGAATGTTTTAAATCTACTCTATTGAACGAATGGTAAATCGACATTCCATGAATTAAAAGACGTATGACTGAACTATGATTGATTACAAGTTATTTTATTGTTGTGTGAATGTGTTTCTATTCAGTCATATGTTGTGTTTGGATCTTTTCAGTTCGATCATGGTAGGACAATGCTGATGCAAATGAACTATAGCCTGTTCATGACATAGGAAATATTCTGGTTCCTAAAACTAAAGGGACTGTCCTACGGAATCCTAAGCTAGGTAAGAATATATATATTACCTAGCTATGTTAATTAATTAAATTTTATCCTAACCTAAGATTTTACTAAAGGATTATGGAGAGGTTTCTAGGTTATTGAAATTATCCTAAAACCTAATGCTTAATGGTTGTGTGATGATTTAACCTAATGCCTAAAAACTATTATGTTGGAATTAATCTAACCTATGTTGAACTACCTAAGGTGGTGATTTATTGATTGGGCTATGTCCTAAGGTTACATATCCTAAGCTAACCTAAGATCTAACCTAAGCAATTATGTCTACCCTAAAATAATGGGCAAGAAGGGGGAATTGGTGGCTACATGTATCGAGGTGACGGTTCTAAGGAATTTAAGTTGTTGATAAGGTTTTTAAGAGCTCATGTACCGCCAATTGTGGCACGGATAGTTGACTCTGTGGAGGCTTATGTGGAAACTTCACTAAAATGGAATTCCTTGTTAAATTTTATTTGGCATTCGCTAAACTTGGAAGGCGGTGGCAAGGAAGGATAGGCAGGAAAATAGGAATTAATGGAATTTATTGTTTTCGGTTTTTGTGCTCGAACCATTTTGGAAAGCATGCAAACAAGTTTGTATAGGGTCATTTCACCTTGCATATTTTGTGATTTTCACTCTGCATGCTCTCTGGTTTTTCGAACCAGCAGATTAAACTGCACTTAATGGCTATTTTTGAGATTTTTGACCTATTTTCGGTTCGTGGGATATATAAGAGGTAGTGTGGAAGAAGATGGTGGTTGTTTGTTCTTTCGTGGAGAAGAGGATAAGTTGTGAGCTCGGTTGGAGGTTCTCTTCAATTTGACAGGTATTATATCGTGCATGCTAGGCTCTAATCTTTAAGATCTCTTATTTTCTTATAAATGTTTCATTAAAACAAGTATGCTCTTTTGAGATTCTTGAGTTGCACATCATATATGGTTATTTCCTTGTTGGATTTATTAAATATTGTGATATTGGTTTTGAATCCTTGGTAAATGATGTTCTATTTGGAAACTTACCATGTATATTTCTTAAAAAAGAGAATGCATGGAAAAAACTTATTGTTGTAGCTCGGCTTTTTCATTCTGGAATGGGTAATGGAAGTATTCTGTTTAGAAAAACTTCATTGCTATTTGGATATGGTTTAGATTTTTTTGGGAACCTTGGGTTCCATTTGATCTTGTTGGAGTTTGTGTTTTGTTTGATCGTGAGCTTGTGTTTTAAGTAGAGCTTGTTTTCGAGCTCGTATTTGGTTCGGAACTTTGTAGTCATTTTTGCACCCACCAAGAATAAAGGAACCTCATGCGTGCCGGCCTATCACCCAGCTGGGCCCTAGGCACTCACCCGAGGCACATGAGAGGGAGTCAAGTCTCTCTTTTATGTGAGTTTAGTGGAAGGCATCATTCATGATCTTGAATTAGTGATTTAAAGGACATGAAAAATCTATAGAGCTCAGAACGGATTCTATACCCTTTCAATCATATCAAAAGTAAAAGCACTTAACAAAATTAACAGAACTAGGAAGTTGTAAATCCACAAATAGACTTAACATTCAAATAAGGTTCATGATTATACAAGAACAAAAGCATAATAGAAATATGCAGATAATACAGAGAGAATATCTTAATATAATTATCATGGTAACCTTATCATATTCATTCATAACATTACTATAGAATATCACAGAAGGGGAGACCATAGTCATGCGCCATATCTGGATCCATACATGAAGGCTTTCAAAACAAAATTTACATTCCCCATTCCCTTATTACATCCTTCCTATAATCATCTACCCCTTTTATCCCATAGTTCTCGCAGTAATTCTACAGAGCTCCGCTTCCTTCCTCATGTTCTCCTTCTTTGCTAAGGGCACGCATATATATAGGCATCTGATCTCTAAAAACTCCTCTACAACCTCAGATCTAGCCCCAAGTGTCAAGGTGTGGATCACCTCAGGCGCATGCCTCTCCATGTCATGATTATCTTTTTGGATCTTCTTATCGCAAGGTATATTCCTTCCAGGACACCCTGTTGCCAGGTTAGAACCTTATCCAAACGGAACACGTTCTTCATGTGTTCTATCCAAAAGGCTGAAAATGGCTAAGTCCCAAATTTTGCTTTGTGGGCACGCATCCTTGGTTCTCCAAGAACCCTTTTTGAATCCTGCCTTACGCACCTTAACTTGCACACTTCCTCTAGTCATGCACGCCTACGTGCCTTTAAGATTTGGTAGCTACATTAGGGTCCCAACATTACCCCACACTTCACCTGTTCTCTGCCCTTGGGAACCTTTTCAAAGAATGTAGTACAAAAAGGCAAGGCCTTACCTTGGAAAATAATGGAGGGAAAGAATAAAGAAATGGGGAAGAGAGAGAATAGAAGGAAAACTACCTAAAGAAGAAGAAGGGGAAAATTTTGCCACAGCCGTCCTCTAGTGTATTCCAAGCACTAACTTCATCTTGTGCCCTCTTGCAAAGGTCGCCAACTAATGTGCTCACCTCGTCGAAGGTTAATCCTTCCCCCTTTGTGTTTATGGTATCTACCACTGTTTCCAGTTCCTTAGCTTGATCTTCTAAGGCATCCATCTTCCTCGTAATGACCGTGTAGAGCTCTTTAAGCTGGGTTTTGATTGAGACCCGAAGGATCTCAATAGCTTCAAATTTTCTTTCTACTGCTAGAATATTTTCTCGCTCTGCTCTATTGCCTTTATTCTTTTCCCTGAAGTCCTTCAGCTTGGCCTCATCATTGGCAAGCAACATGCTTGTCACCTTGTCCTGATCTACATAATGGTCGTATACAACCCTAGCGGTTTGTGTAGCTAATTTTACATCAGCAAGCACCTTGCTATATTCAGCTATGAGCATGATGACTTTCAACTTGTCCTCCTACTCCAAGTGCGCAGCTACATCCTCTACCGACTCCAAGGCCAAAGGTTGCCTTTCCATGGTGAGGATCCGAGTCAAGTCCTCAAGACACTCTAGGGGGAACCATATTTTTGTGTAGGAGGGTTAAGGTCTGGGTGCTTCATGACAATAGCCTAGGAGATGAGCTCCACCTTCTTGGAAAATTCACGCACTTTAGCTTTCTCCTCTTGTAATTCTCACTTGTAGTTGAGCACTGATCAGCTTTTCAAGGCTGAGTTCCTTTGTTAGCTCAACTATTTCTTCCTTCCTCTTCTCCATCAAGTCCTCCAAGACTTTAACCCTATCATTTCTGTAGAAGATCCTTGCCTCTACCTCCATGGAGACTTTGTTGAGCGCATTACATACTTGCTCATCCGACAGTTGTTGTGCGTTTATGATGGGGTTGACCCCCTTTGTCTCGGATAGCTCTAGTATTACCCCTTGGTTAACCTCGAACTTGGGCTCATCAAGGTGGGAGTTGAATACCCATGATAGCATCTTTCTTGTGCACGGGTATCCACCCTTAGGATCAAAGGACTCCATGGCGGTGAGCTCCTTGGTGGGCACGATACTCTGGAAGCATGTGCACAAAAATTTTCTAGGGTCATTAACATACCCCATCATTGATTTTCCTTCCTCTGCGCATTTACTTCCTGTGCACACGCCCTTTGGAACAGTCACTATAAGAGTTGGGCCTTTTGTGCTACTCACACTCTTCTCCCTTTTCTCTTCCTTGAATTCACCAAGCACAAGCTCCATGCTGCACTCCAATTCCTTTTCAACCAAGGTATTAATCATCTTCTCCACCTCCCTTGTCGCTTTCTCCTCCACCTCCTCCTAAGTGAGCTTGGGCATATCTAGCTCCTTGGTACTTTCATCCTCACTCCTTTCTTCGTTCTATGTGCCTTCCTCCCCTTGGGTGCCTTTCCTCCTTGCAAAGATGAAATCATCATTTACATCTTCCACTTCCTCTTCCTCCAAATTGTGGACATCAATTATCTCCTAATTTACGTCTAGCTCTTCCTCTTCATCATCATCCTTTTTTCCTATATATGTGTTCGTGTCGTCTGTATCCTCGGACTCTGGTTCTTCCATCCCCTCTTCTTCTTCCTTTGCTAAAAACTTGAGTTGGGGATGTGGTCTTCTCTTCATCTAAGGGTTCCTTAGGGGATGGTGGCTTCACAGGTTACTGGGTCTTCTCCTTGACCACCATCCTCTTCTTCTTTCAAGACATAGGTACTTGTCCCCACGGTACCTACATCCTGCTTCTCCACCACCCTCTGTTCCTCTTTCTCTTCCCTCTCCTTACACTTTGGCATGGGCTTCTTCCTTCCAATAGGGTCATCTGGGATGGATATCTCATCCTCCATGTATGTGCCCTTTTTAAATTTTGGCCTTATGCATAGGTAAATCCTTACGGCATTGCTCCCAAAGAATAGGTAAGGTCAAAGGCCTTACAATATGCACATCATGTGACACATACCTTTCAACGTACGTGTGCTTCTCTGGTAGACCAGCTTCTTCCTCATTTCCCTATGCTCTTTGTCAAGGGTGGACAAGTCAAGGTTTAATTTCTTTGACTCCTTGTATCTGTTTACTCCCGCTTGGAAAAATTGGGCAGTAAACGAGAATGGGAGTTTGCACCATGGACTCCAACTTCCATTGACCAAAATGAACTTGCCAATATAGAAGTGTTGGTAGACTGTGAACTCTGCTTCTCCTTTGGTCGCCGCGGGGAGTTGTTCAGGGATCCGCCATTCAGCCCCGAATGCATTCCTAAGGCGCGTATACCATTTGTCTAATCGTGCCTTGTGTACCCTTGTCATTGATTCACATGTTTATTTCTGAAACCTCTCTATAGGTGAAGGATCTTCAGCAGGGTACTCCCACATGAACTTATCAGATGCATCCAACACCCCAACTTCTGAGAACACAATTATCAACATAATGTTTCCAAATAATATCTTTCCTCCCTTCTCTCGTACATTGCTTATGATTCCATCTACAATATATTGGGAGAGGTTGTATATGGTGCCCTCTGTGACTTTCTTGCAGACATTCAGCCAGGGCTTGCTCACCTGGGTCCACCTTTCTTGTCCATTCAGCTTGGAGACTAGGTGTGTGGCCATCTTCATCACCGGATCGTTGATATTCGAGACATCATAGTACCTTGATCCCTTCTTCATTCCTGGGTTGCTTTATGGTTTCTTTGATTACCTCTTCATCCAGGAGGTCATCTTCGAGTGCATCCCTTTATAGTTTAGGCCTGTGAAGCATGAAATTAGTTGGGGAGTTATGCGCATTTTACGCCCTATGAAGTAGAAGAAGTCTTCGTGTATGCGCATCATCAACCAGTACAAGCGCTCGGGCTTCCCAGAAATATGGTAACTCAAAAGTTGGAGAAGCCTTGCTTTCTCCATTTTCACCTTGACCACGTCGCTGTAGATCGACAACCCATCAAATGTTCATTTATTTGTGGGGTGCACCAATTTCAATGCCATTTCCTTCATGATTGTACTTGACCAATGATTGTAGTTGATCACGGTCATCTTTCTTATGTGGGACTCCCACTCTTGCCCTAGCAAAACCCCATCCGGGTATTGCATCTCTGAGTACCATTCCTCATTTGTATCCAAGGGTATTTCTTCTTGTTTATTATTTCAATTTCCTTTACCCTTTCCCTTCTTGGATTGTTCTATAGGTTTATCAATTGGTTTCATGGCCATCATTGCACCCTTTGCTTTCATTCCCAGTTAACTTGCGAGTTGTTTGAAAGTTTTCCTCGTGCGCCCATGCCCTAAAACAAAAACCCTAATCTTAGATTTTTCTCCTTTGATCACGGTGCTTCTTCACAATGTTCCTCACACCCGTGAATCACTTCTGCTCTAGTTTTTAGATCCAACAGACCGATTGCGCTTAAGTTCTTGGGATTTTCCTTCACACGAGTTAGTTCTTGAAACCCTAGCTCTTGAAAGAAAATCGCTCTTCTTGTGTTCGCAAAGTGAAATAATGAAATGCCCACTCTTGTATTTATAGATTTTCCCACTTTTACACATTTAAGGCTAGGATACCTACCACCGTATGACAATATTTAATGCAGTGTTTTCAAACAAAACTTGACTTCAGCGCTTCTCCTTACGTTCCCAATCCTTGCGCAAAAACTTTTCCAACCTTCTGGCACACAAATAATCCATCTTGACAGAAGACTCTTGCACATGTGTTACTGACGCCAAAGGCACTTCTTCCATCCTCATGATTCTTGCTTTCACCTACCTCATGTTTTTGTACTTTTTCTCCTTTGTACATGGATTTCTAATGTAACCTTATTTTGCCACCGAACCAAATCCTCTTAGCAGAATAACTCCAAGTTTCTCTTCATCATCTCACCCCACATTAAAATGATGCACGGTCCTCTATGCATTCATAAGTCAACAAGTAAAAAGGTTACCGGCACCCAAAGCGCAAAACAAAACAACAACGTGAAAGGGAAATACAAGAAAGGAAAATCATAAAAGGAAATTCTAAACTAACTGCAAAACTACCTTATTTACAAACACCAAGAAGCATTTTTTATAGTAGGGCTTTAGCCTACTACCATTGAAGTTTCTAGGTAATTTTGTTCCATCCAGCGCTTGTAACTTAGAATCGCATGCACCCAAATCAAGGATGTATGAAATTACATAAGGACCCAACCAATGTACCTTCAACTTTCTAGGATGGCATAGAAATTTTGAATCATATAACAATACCATATGACCAACCTCAAACTATTTGTTCTTAATATGGTGGTCATGCGATGCCTTTTGCTTTGCCTTCTCATTTGTTTCACTCCATCTTGCTAGTGAGCATCTTTCATCCAAATTTATCAATTCATCTATTCTTTCTTCCAACACTTTCTCATCGTCCAACCCTCATGCATGCACTATATGTAGAGATGGTAGCATGAATTCAACCGAGAAAAACTACTTCCGCATTGAACACCAATTGAAATGGTGTGGCCTTGTTCAATCTTTTATACATTGTTCTATATACGTAAAGAACTACTGACACCTTGTCATCCCAATCCTACCTACCCACATCACATATCTTAGTCAATGTGTGACTAAGGATTTTGTTGAATGCCTATGCAGTCCTATTTTCTTGAGGGTGATAAGGGGTAGTCTTGTGATGGGCTACCATGAATTATGCCAATAGATTCCTGATGGTTTCATTTAAAAATTGAGTGCCCCTATCACTTGTTAAACTTAATGGGCACCCATACCTACTGATAATGTTCTCCCATAAAAATCTAGCACCATTGTGGCTGCGGTGCAATCCTTAGTGGGCGCAACCTTTTCCCACCTTGTCAGATAATATGTATAGGTAATGATATACCGTGAGTTAGTCCTTCACACAACTGGTGAGATTGGTCTGAAAAAATCTATTGCCCATTTCTCAAAAGGTTCCGCACTAGCGATGAGGCACAAGGGCATCTCATCCCTTCTTCTAAGTTTGCTAAGGCACTGGCAGTAGTCACAGGCCTTACAAAACTCAATGTAATCCTAGTGAATCGTCTCCCACCAAAGTCCAACAACTAAGATCTTGCACATGGTCACAATCCCACCATGGGATTCTTCTATTATGGCCATGCGCTCATGTTCTAATACACACCGATGTAAAACCTGATCGCAACCCATTTTATACGGGGTGCGGCATGTATGGATAACCTTTTCTTTTCTAGTGCTTTTATCCTTCGGGCACCACACCTTCCTTGAGAAAAATTGCAATGTCTCGCTAACTCTTAGAGAGCACACCGTAACTGAATAGTTGCACATCGACATGGTTTCCTTGATACTTTGTGCATCCTCTCCCGAATAAATCCTTGATAAATGATCCGGCCCACAATTGTTCTTTCCAGGTTTTACCACCACTCTAAATTCAAATTCCTGAAATAAAAGTACCCAATGACATATGTGCCCTTACAACACTGCTTTGGTTACTAGATACTTCAAGGCCATATGGTGGGTGTATAATATGAAGAGAGTTTCCAAGTAGATATTTTCTAAATTTGTGGAGCACGTAGATCATTGAAAATGCCTTGCGTTCGGTCATTGTATAATTACATTACGCTAGTGTCAACTTTCTACTTGTAAAACACAAGGGATGATCAACAATCCCCTCTCCTGGTTGAGAAAGAATGGCTCCCATTGCTGTACCAGAGGCATCCATGTGGACATGGAAAGGTTTATCCCATGATGGGAATCATAGAATAGGTGTGGTGACAAGCCTTTCTTTTAGAGTGTCAAATGCCCTCTACTGCGCTTCTCCCCACCGAAAGGAACTCTTATGTCTGAGCAATATTTCCAAAGGTGTGGCAATCTTGGTGTATCCCTTAATGAACTTTCTGTAGTACCCAGTGTGTACAAGAAATTCACATACAAAACTTTGGCTGGTAGGTTCCCCTAATCCCACAATAACTGTAACTTTCACGAGATCCACCAGTAAGCCCTCTTTGCATATGATATGCCCCAACAACGTTCCAAAAGGAGTTGCAAAGACACATTTCTTGATGTTGAGGGAAATCCTCAATTGCTGACATCTTTCAAACATCAATCTCAAGTTATCACAATGGTCCCTAACCAATCCATACACTGTCCAATCATCCAAATATACTTGAAGGAACTTATGGATGAAGTCCTGAAATGCTTGTACCACTATGCATGAAAATACAATGGGCACATTCCTCAATCCAAAGGGCATGACCATGTATGCAAAGCTTCCCCACTTCGTTGGCGAAAGTTATCTTTTCTTGGTCTTCCTTGGCAATCCTTACTTGGTGATATCCCGAGAATCCATCCATGAAGGAATAGACCTTGTGCCCAACAACTCCTTCCAAAATCTCTTTAGTGAAGGGGGTGGGAAAAGGATCTATGATACAAACATGATTCAAATTACTGTAATCCAGACATATCCTAATCCACCCATCCTTCTTTATGTTGATCACCATTGGACTTATCCATTCTGATTCCTCCACAGCCTCAATGATACCAGATGCTATCATTTTGTCTAGCTCTTCTTTAACCCTTACGCACATGTTGGGATTCATCCTGTAAGGCCTCTTCTTGACTAGGCATGCACCATATTTAAACTTTATCCTCATTTCCCCCAATTAATGGTGGACACCTTTCAACTTATGGTATCCACACGGGAATAAATCCTCAAATTTGCATAAGAGATCAATGATCTTTGATACTTCCTTATCCGACCAGTAGTCCGCAATGATAGTTTCCTTGGGCTCCTTCTCTGAGCCGATGTTAAATTTCTTGGTTTTGAGTGGTTCATGATACACACGCGCATATGCATCTGCGCACTCAACTACCTCATGCGTCATAACCGAATGGTCAACATTCGAGCTCTTTATCTCCTCTCCATTAATAACGTATACCATCTTTCCTTTCTCCTTTTTAGCACACGTGCACTTGAATTGTATGTTTTATGGTTCCTCCTCTTGAATCAAGCGCTTTCAAGCTAGGTCCACCAACTAAGTCTTCTAATATATCTTTCGCCATGGCGTAATCCCCAGTGAGGCACTTGACACTTGCAATGCCTCATCAACCGGTTGCTTGGTATTTCGGTACTCGAATGTGTGAACCAGGTCAGCCGCTAATTCTTGCCAATTTTACATCTGGCGGCGAGTTTTAGAATGGATGTACCAAGCATGTGCACAACCTTGTAGTGTCGAATATAGCTTGTGCACCCAAAGGGAGGGTGGTAAAGCTTCCACGCCTTCTCCCTAGACCCTCTCACATGCCTGGATGTGGGAAGAGGTGGGTTCATTGCCATTATAATCCTTGATAGCGGTGGGGATATTACTTCTCAAGAATTAGATAGTGAGTGCAATTCTAACTTTATGCCATTCCAACAAGTTTTTGCTATACGAGGCCCACCACTTCGCTATTGTGTCTATAAAAAAATAACCCAAAGGTATACCTCATCACTCATCCTCCCTCCATTGAGCTTCCATTTCTCTCAAAAATACCTCAGGGTATGCATCCCCAGAATACTTGGTTATTGCCTTTCCTCCCAGGTGCTTTGAACTATACGCGCTATGGTTACCTAGTCACCGTTCTTTTTAGATGTCACATAATCAATTAAAAAGTCCTATATACCCAATTATTGCATGCTATCTGGTAGTATCACTGACATATTGAGCATCATCAAACTAGATGACTCCTTCTATAGGGTGGATGGTCTTTGGATCTCTTATGGAGTGCACATATATTCTTTCCAGGACTTCCTCTCCAAGGGGTTCAATATAGGGTGTGGAATTTCCATCAGAAAGTGGTATAATCACCCTCTCTTCCTTGTTTTCAAAGCTTATGTACCCCTTGTTAAATTGGAGATCTGCATTATTCTTATAACACCACGGGTGCCCAAGTAATGCTGGGAAATTATCTACCTTGGTAAGTGCCAAGACTTCAAAATCCCTAGTGAACTTAGTCCCCTGAATGGTAATGGTTGCATCCTTCAAGACACCTATGGGCATTTCCTTTGTCTTATTTGCCATATATAACACATTTGAAGATGGCTGTAATGCAGGTCTTCCCATTGGATGCTAGGCATTCAGTAAGAAAATTAACCTTCACACCTGTGTGAATGAGGATGTTGCTAAGCAGCCATCCATCCACTACTGCGTTCAAGGTGATCTCTTTATCATAATCAAGGCTGTGAGGTGGGAGGTTTGCATGCAGGATCTACCTTTCATGCTCTTCCCCAACACATGGTATTTTTTCTCTCAACCATGATCCTAGAAGGGGAATAACATTCTCTTGCCTCAGCTGTTTACACACCTCCTTAACCTCGTCCAAGTCATCCTTTGGTGCTTCTATTGGTCTTCTTTGCTCATCTTTTCTAGTTTTCTCTTTTAAGCATTGGATCTCCCCTTGTAAGCTTCGAATTACATCCATGGTTTCCTGGTAGACTTCTTTCTAGTGAGCCAGGTTTGGATACTTCCCATGTACTACTTCTTCCCTTGAAACTAGAGGTCTTTGCTTAGGCTTCCTTTACGTGCGTGAACTCTGCCCTTGTTGTTACCATAACAGGCTCTATTTCTTATTCACGTATTACTTGTGGGAGCCATTATGTGTCAACATTCTTGATACTCACCATGGCAATGCCCTTATCCTTCCAAAGGTCTTTCTGACTCATATGTTCATATAACTCCAAGAATTCTTTGTACTTATGTTTTTTTCCACACCAGGAGCATTGTAGAAGATATGGAAATTCATGCTTATAATGGTCTGTGGCTCCACAATTAAAGAATGTTCCATGTGGGAACTCACTTCTTCCCCGTGATTACCATGGTCATGAAATCCTCTTCAAATCCCCTTCGCATGCACCTCCTTCTCTATGTTCTTCATACCGATGCTCATCTCCTTTGGGACTGCACTGGCAATGCCAGTCTAGTGCACACCAAGATCAATTGCCTCATGAATCTGGTCAATCAATCTATAATACTTAGTGTCATGTGTGGTTGAGGTACATATCTTGCAATGATAAGATATGTTTTTATGGATCACACATTGTAAAAGTGGGAACCTACTTGTATCATGATCCCCGTGACATATCTCGTAATTTCTTGCTATGGTACGTACCACCTTCCAAGTACATATCCCGCCATTATCCTGTGTGCCCTTCTATGTCAAAATCTATGCACCACATCCCACTGTGAGTCTCTGGAACTATGTTGGCAGATAATTTCTCCAATTGCTTAGCCATGGCAGCGATCTGAGCCTCAAGAAATGGGCTAACACCAGTGTTAACACTACCAACTGCCTCAGCATGTAAAGCAACTTCCAACGCTTCACACGGGTCCATGAATGTCTTATGAGACAAAGCCCTCCTAAAGGGTGTGATCAACCCTATGAAAAACCACTGAGCATGATATGAAGGGTGGATATCATAAGACATTTTAGACAATAGAGTTTTAATGTGCGCATCATATTCCCGCATGCTCTCTGCCATTCCCTACTGGATTTCATTAAGAGAGCTGATGCTCTTCCGTTTAAACTTAGGTATGTGGAATTCTACCAAGAATGAATTTCTCAGCATGGTATAATCCACAACATTCTGATGAGGGTCATACTTTCTATACCAACTATGCGCGCGTCCTTACAAGGTTGTTCAAAATTGGCTGGCCTTTCGATCCTGGGTCGTGATCCCCTTTGCGTGCCATAACAGCTCGCACTTATGCACATGCTCTGTGGTATCTTCTATACCTTTGTAATATGGTAAGTACGAGATAAATCTCGAAAAAGACTTGAGCAGGTGGCTGAGGTCCTTATCCTCTTGACCCAATTCCTCAATTTCCTCAAGTGTTTCCTCCTCCGTCGGACCCACTAGATCTTGAGCCACCAACTCCACCACTTCCACCTCTAGATCCTCCTATGTTAGGTACAGGGCCTATGTTTGTTGTGCCAGACGTTCCCATCATCCCACTGAATAGTGCGCTAATAGTTTGTGAACTAGTGCCACTCCCAGTCGTATTTCCTCCACCACTTCCTGATGCACTCCCAAAACCACCTGTATATATGCCTTGTCCAAACATTCCACCAAATACTGGAATAGTGTGTGAAGCCATAGAAGTCCCAAACAAGAATTTTTATCTTCTAGGCATCGATCGGTTGCTTCCACTGATAACAAATGGATCAAATATACTTTTCCCTCATTTGAACAAACCAAGTGCCAAGGTTTGGTCGCTAGGTGGGGTCAGATGCATGCCAACGACTCTTCTTTCTCCATGCGACGGGCTCTCATCAGAAGTCGAGGGGTTCTCTCTTCTGTGCTTGCCAAGATGGGGTAGCATAGACTATTCAAGCTCCACATCCTCCATGTGAACCTCTTCTCCCAAAAACATCTACCTCCATGGATCCATTGTAAATGCAACCTCGTGCCATCTCGTAATCTCCCTCTCATGCACTTCACCATACTTGAGCCGTCTCTCCTCCCTTTCCTTTTCAGTCGTTATATTAGCCATCTTTCCCCAACCTAGCTTCCTTGCCAAGCACTCAGAGTGGTTTAGCCAACCATTGGGAATGCCTCTAAACTCATGGTTACCATCAAGATTTTGATTTCCAAGGGGATAGCCCACAAAAATGATCCTCTGGGCTCCTACAAAAATTCAAACTCAGCAACTTCCAGACAAGAATACGTGGAAATTGCATATTCTATAGTGCAGAATAGACCATGATGTATGCCATGTTCCACTATAACTTCGAAAAGAGGTCTTGGAAATGGAACCGAGATGCGATCATTTTTAGCACCCACCAAGAACAAGGGAACCTCTTCACACTGGGTGCTCACCTGAGGCATGTGAGAGGGAGGCAAGTCTCTCTTTTATGTGAGTTTAGTGGAAGGCATCATTCATGATCTTGAATTAGTGATTTAAAGGACATGAAAAATCTATAGAGATCAGAACAACTTCTATACCCTTTCATTCATATCAAAAGTAAAAGCACTTAATAGAATTAATAGAACTAAGAAGTTGTAAATCCACAAATAGACTTAACATTCAAATAAGGTTCATGATTATACAAGAACAAAAGCATAATAGAAATATGCAGATAATATAGAGAGAAGATCTTAATATAATTATCATGGTAACCTTATCATATTCATTCATATCATTACTATAGAATATCACAGAAGGGGAGACCATAGTCATGCGTCATGTCTGGATCCATACATGAAGACTTTCGAAACAAAATTTACATTCCCCATTCCCTTATTACATCCTTCCTATAATCATCTACCCCTTTTATCCCATAGTTCTCGCAATAATTCTGCAGAGCTCTGCTTCCTTCCTCATGTTCTCCTTCTTTGCTAAGGTGCGCATATATAGGCATCTGATCTCCAACAAACTCCTCTGTAACCTTAGATCTGGCCCCAAGTGTCAAGGTGTGGATTGCCTCAGGCGCATGCCTCTCCATGTCATGATTAGCTTTTTGGATCTTCTTATCATAAGGTATATTCCTTCCAGGACACCCTGTTGCTAAGCTGGAACCTTATCCAAACAGAACACGTTCTTCATGTGTTTTGTCCAAAAGGCTGAAAATGGCTAAGTCCCAAATTGTGCTTTATGGGCGCGCATCCTTGGTTCTCCAAGAACCCTTTTTGAATCCTACCTTACGTACCTTAACTTGCACGCTTCCTCCGGCCATGCGCACCTACGCACCTTTAAGATTTGGTAGCTACATTAGGGTCCCAATAAACTTGGTTCTGGTTTTGTGTTTGTTAAGAACTGTTGATAGAGGTTCTTGTTGTTCTGAATCATGTTGGAATCTTGGATATCCCTGGACTATTGTTGAAGCTCGTATATAGCTCGGTGCTTGTGTCTTAGTTCCTTATGATAATCTGAACTGTTACTGTCAGTTCATAATGTACATGGTACTTGTATGTTATTACTCATTTTTGGGCTCAAACTTTGGTGAGAAACTTGAGTTCCGTTGGGGATAATATTGGACTTCGCGTTTTGATATGAATTGTGTTGGAGCCTTTAGTTGTTCTAAGCCAGTGTTGAAATCTTGGGTAACTCAGACTGTTGTTGAAGCCGTATGTGGATCTCGGAGTGTGTTTTATACCTTTTTAGGAAGTATGGAATGTTATTGAATATTCATGATTTACACATCATTCGTATTTTGTTAGTTGTGTAATCTGAACTATAGTTGAGACTTTGTGTCAACTCTATTTTGGTATTTTGAGTTGGGTTTTATTTGTTTTAAATGTTTAAAACTGATAACTCTTTCATTAAACCATTGATCAAGGAAAACGAGGAAAATAGTTGGCTGAGTTGTTGGATAAACTCTTAAGATCTCAACTGAAAACG
This sequence comes from Taxus wallichiana var. yunnanensis, assembly GCA_018340775.1. NCBI lineage: Eukaryota > Viridiplantae > Streptophyta > Pinopsida > Cupressales > Taxaceae > Taxus > Taxus wallichiana. Next base: position 173,604,132 of record CM031234.1, read on the forward strand.
TCTTTGTTTGATGAATGGGTTTGGTAATTCTTTTCTGTGAACTATTTTGTCTTGTTTGAGATGGAAATGGCATTTTATTGAGGGTATTATTTTCCCCTCTATTTCGTGGAAACTCACATCTTCAGATATTTTAAAATAAGATCGGGTTTCATTTAAAAGATGAGCTTAATTAATTTAGTACTCTTAAATTGTTATGAAAAGATTATATGTTTTTGTTCGAATAATTTTAGTATTACAATACTGATTGAACCAGAACTGATTACTCTTTTGTAATGCAATAATGAAACGACATTGGGATTTCAATCTGAGTTTGTTGATACTTATGATCATTTTTAACTTACTGATCAGTTATTCTTTATTTCTTGTTGGATATAGTTAATACACCTTGAGCCATTATAAAAGAAAGGAATGTGATTCCTTTAGAATAGACTATGTTCTAGGACTGCTAATTGTATTTCATTCTGAGTAGGGAATTGAAACTCATGTTCATTAAAAGTAAAGAAGTGTAAAGAATATGGTAGTGTGCTTCTTCTTACTGTATAGATCATTGGTTGAACTTCTGTTTTGATTCTCCTTTGAAATGAAGTTTTCTTTATGAGTTGTTTGATCTTCCTTTACACAATCATTTGTAGAAATTATGTTGGAAGATATTATTTTATTCAGTTTTATTGAGCCGGAAATGCCACTTGTTTGGCAGACTATTGTTTGACAAGACTTTACTTGGTTGGTTTGAGATGAGTAAGTTTGTCTCTTGCACTCTATCTTTTTAAGAATTCTCCTTGGATGAAATCAAGTAGATATTAACTCCTGTATGAGTCTACCTTATTTTTTGAGTGTTGTATCAGATCTTTAAAGTTAACTTCTATATGTGGAAGTAGATTTAAACTTGTAGGTAGACCGATTGATTTTCTATTCCTTCTTGGATTAAAATGAAATTCTATTCTGATGAATATCTTAAATGTTAAATTTTAAGGTAATTGTCTTTTAAAAAGAAACAGTTAAATCACGTTTTGAATTTGTTCTATTTCTCGATGTGTTGGTTTTGGGCATAGTTGTAATGGTTCTTCTTCTTTCTTTTAGGAGTTAGATGAGTCATTCTAATATGAACCATGCTTTAAATTCGTCCTTTAGCTTGAAGCAAAGATAAATATTGTTTTATTTTATGAAAGATTAAGAACAATGAGATGTTATGATATGTTGTTTGCCTAAGGATAATTGATAGGATCAATTAGACTCTAATTTGTAAGGTGACATGGTGGATTATATTCTTTCCTTTTCTTGGAAGTGAAATCAATTGTTTAAAATGTAGTTCTTTTCGGTTTCTTTTGATATATTGATTATGATGTAATAATTGTCTCATTAAAGCAAAGTTGTTTTAATGGAAAAATTATTAGGATGCACTTCTTTTTAAGGCTTAGAGCTTATCATGCTCAGTTCATTGAACTGACCCATGCTAGCAATTTTTGCAAATGGACGTCATAAGTGAAAAGGAAGGCATAAAATTATGTGATCATTGGCTGATTTATGTCGATTTTTGTGAAGAACTCTGAATCATTCTTGAGATTGTATTGAAAAAGAAAAAGTAGTATTATTTTGTAATGAATTCAGTTTTCTTTTAGCATACCTAAATGTATAAGTTTTAGAGATGAATTAAATGTTGAGAATTTATTTACAATGGGTGTGTATATTATCTTGTACTTTCATTGCATAGATAGAATCCTATCTTTTGATATTCTCCTTATTATTTATATGCTTAATAGAGTATTCTTAGATAAGTTCGACAAAGTGGTAATTGGAATAATTTCCCTAAATAGGATGTAGCTTCTTAAGTTGCGAGAATTTGATGTCATAACTAAACAATTCAATATAGTAATATTATATGGAATGAACATTAAGTAATAACTATTGCATTTGTAATGATTGTTAAGGGTGCTAGGCCCTAGCACTTAATCATGTACAGGAATATTCTTTGTCTATCTTAAGAATGCAAATAAAATGGAAGATGCGATTCCTAATTATTAGACTTCTTTAATAAAGTCTACTTAGTTACAACCTAGATGGTTGTTACACTTCCTTAATGGTTAAGTCACAATAAATGGAACTTATGATGTTGATATCTTGTTATGGTTGATGCCTTGTTAAGTCTAATGAATAAAATTAAAGGAAATCTTAAGCTATGAAAGTTTTTTTAAAACCGATTAAATTTTTTATAGAGAAGAACTTAAAGAGTGTTGGATTAGGGTTAGGCAAGGTTGCTGAAATCTATTTTTTTATTATATAAATTAAATAAATTTATAATAAACTCCTTGAGGTATGTAAATCTTGATGAGGCTGTTCTGGAGTGCTAGCACATGCCAACTTTAGGGCTGTACCTTCGAGATGATTAGGATCTTCTCGAGGATACAACGATGTAGTCTACATATGGCAACACCCTTCTCCATTAATCATCTAGATCTACACACTTGGGACTTGATCTTAGTCTCTCTCTAAGTATGGTTAGTAACATGTCTAAGATATGGGGTAGCCCCCTAAGACTCAGGATACCTTGGCATATGGGGTTGACTTAGGTTGACCCAATATGCCAACTTACCCTAAGTGTTAGTGAGCCTCCCCTATCATAACGTATGTTGTTAACTCGAACTAGGGTTAAACCTTGGGCAAGTGGACTGATGAAAGTCAGTAAAGGAAATTCTAGATAACAATAGAGTGGGGTGAAGGACGTATTCTAGATTGACAAGTATGCCGTCAAGGAATAGTAATACGAACAATATGTTAGAAATATTTGGCCAAAGTATCGCAAGCTATTGGTTGTGTTGTCCTATGTCACCTAGTCTAAGGTTCATGATGCAGATGAATATTGGTAACAAATATTCAGATAGGTTCCTTAGAAAGATCACTCAATACCCTGAACAGGGAGAGAGAACCAAGTATATGTAGTATATGGAAAATTATTCAATACTTAATGTTAAACATGAATAGATCGGTAGTATACCGAGTCATGAAATGAATAGATCGGTAGCACACCAAGTCATTACAACTGCATATGGTTATCTATTATATGAATGGTTGATAAAGAATGTGTGTTCTAAATTATGAAATTAGAATAGAGAATATTATTTAATTTTTTTCCCTTGTTTCTAAAGTCTTAAAATGGGAATTTTATATCTATGTATCGAGTCAAGGTTGTAGCTCTTAGACCTATTGTTTCCATAATCTGATTAAACTTAAATTTTCTTGTAATAGAAAATGGTGAGAACAAGAAAAATGTTGCATATAACCCTCCACCCAAGGAAGAAGAAGCTGATAATAATAATCAGCCACCTCTAGGGGACAATGCCAATGTGGGTGTTGATAATAACAACGTTAACATACCTGTTCAGACCTGAGAACAAAAAGGCTAGACTAGCAGCAGAACTCACTAATGACATAAAAAGGATAAGTCCACCCAAGTTTGATGGCACCACATTAGGAGATGGAGCTGAGAATTGGCTCAGCGAAATGGAGAAGTACTTTGCAATAAGGAACTTCTCAGAGGAAACCAAGGCTATATGGGGAGCATATCAACTTTCCCATGAAGCATCTTCATGGTGGGACAACCATAAGGCTGAGTTAAATATTGATGAAACTAACATCACTTGGGATCAATTTAAAAGTTATTTTAGGCAACGATGGCTGCCACAACTCTACTATGATCAGAAAATGACTGAATTTTAGAACTTAGCTCAAGGAAAGCTAATAGTAACTGAGTATTGGGAACAGTTTACAAAACTCCTCAAGTATGTACCTCAATATCAAACTGATGAGAAATTCAGGATATGGAAATTCATTATGGGATTGAATCCCATTATTGGGGGAGAAGTTGATGTTCACAACCCAACCACTATGGAAGGGGTTGTTGAAAAGGCCATAAGGTAGGAACATAAATTAAAGGCTATTTCTGCTCATAAGGAGGAAGTAAGGAAGAAGGTTTCAAACCCTCTTTAGCTTCGCTTGCACCTAAAAAGGGACAATAGAAGAAGTTTGGTAATAAAAGTAAGTTTTTAGTTGATAATAATAAGAAAACAACAACAAATAAGACTGCTAGAAATGCACAGAACAATTTTGCCAAGAATAATAATAATGAACAAAAGTCCTATGGATTTCAGAATAATAAATTTAAGGCCAAAAATAATTCCGAGTCTAGAAAGGAACCTGTAGGAGGCTGTTATAATTGTGGCAAGGATTATTACGCAAATAAATTCCCTTTAAAGAAGGATGATCATAATCAATAGCACAAGATACATGCTGCAGTAGCTGATAAGCAAGCTACACCTATAGAAGTTCTTGGTAAGTTATTTGGCATACCTGTAACTATTCTTTTTGATATGGGAGCTATTGCATGTTTTATTTCTAGTAAACTTGCTTTGAAACTTAAAATAAAAGATAAAAAAATGGATAAATCATGGACTGTAAATTATGGTAATAATTCTATTCATATAGTTCATATGTGTATTTTTGGAGCAGTCCTTGAATTACCTAACTTTTCCATAGAGGTTGATCGTATGTCACACCTTTAGGGTCTATTGATGTAATCATAGGTGTTAATTGGTTAGCGAGAACATAAGGCTAAAGTGGACTATTTTGAAAAATGCATTAGTTATTTAGATGACCTCACGCGAAAAACAATAGAGATTTAGGGTGTGAAATGTGAGTTTTTATAATAAACTATCAGCTATGTAACTTAAAAAGGCCAAAAATAAAAGATGTACCTTATATGCAAGTAAAAATTTCAGAAAATACGAGAGGAAAACAATAATTTAATGGAACGATATCCATTTACAAGACTTCGAGAGATGCATTTCTAGAAGAATTGTCGGTCTTCCACCTAAACAGAATTTTATTTCACGATTGAGATCAAGCCCGAAACCAAACCTATATCTAAGGCACTTTGTATTAAATGACTACTATATAATTAGTAGACCTTAAGGCTCAATTGCAAGAACTTTTTTCTAAGGGTTTGATTAGACCAAGTGTTTCACCTTGGGAGAACCATGATATTTATGAAAAAGAAGGATGGAACACTTAGATTTTGCATTGATTACAGAATGTTAAACAAAGAAACAATCAAGAATAGATATCCACTTCCTAGGATTGATGATTTATTTGATCAGATGCATGGAGAATCGGTATACTCCAAGATAGATCTTCAATCTGGGTATCATCAATTGCAAATTAAGGATGAGGATATTCATAAAACAAATTTCAGAACAAGGTATGGACATTATGAGTTTACGGTTTTACCTTTTGGATTAACTAATGCACCTGCGACATTTATGAATTTAATGAATAATATATTTCAAGAATACTTGGACAAATTTGTTCTCGTATTCTTGGATGACATTCTCATATATTCTAAAAGCATTGAAGAGCATCATGAGCATTTGAAAGTAGTTTTGGAAATTATGAGAAAGAGACGGTTATTTGGTAAGTTGTCTAAATGTTCTTTCTATGACATAAAAGTCCACTATTTGGGTCATGTAATAAGTAAGCATGGAATTTCTGTAGATCCTTAAAAATTACAGCTATAACAGAATGGCCTACACCAAAGAATGTACATGAAGTTAGAAGCTTCATGGGACATGCTGGCTATCATAGGAAATTTGTAAAAGAATTTTCTAAGATAGTTGCACCAATAACTTCCTTATAGAAGAAAGATAAAAAGTTTTTTTGGAGTGAAAAATGTGAAATTTGATTTAAAACCTTGAAGGGATACTTAACATCAACACCTATTCTTGTAGTACAAGATCCCGATAGAGATTTTATAGTGGTAATCGATACATCTCGGTGAAGGTCTAGGAGGTATTTTATTACAAAGTGGTCATGTAATAACATATGAAAGTAGAAAACTTAAGTTACATGAGTTGAATATTGCTCCACATGATTTAGGGCTTGCTGCCATTTTTCATGCACTTCAAGTTTGGAGGCATTATCTCGCTTGGTAAAACATTTGAGTTGAAAACCAATCATCTTGGGTTGAAGTACATTTTCACTCAGCCAAATATGAATGCAAGACAATGAAGATGGTTAGATTTTTTGTCTCAATATGATTTTGACATAAGTTATATAAAGGGTAAAGAAAATAGAGTGGCTGATGCTCTAAGTCATAGGAAGCACATTTATGCTCTTATAACACTAAGAAATCAGTTTAAGGATAAAGTAAAAAGTGCTATGGAATTTGATTCTTACCTTTAACAAGTAAAAACTACACTTGTTGTAGGTTCTAATGATTTGAGGTATAAAGGTTTTCACTTTGATAAAGAAGGAATCTTATGATTTGAAAACAAAATCTATGTACCTTTGCTTAATGGTTTGAGAAAGAATTTTTTAGTTGAATTTCATAATTCACCTTTCTCTGGACACCCTAACATTACAAAGATGCTTGCTGATATAAAACAACAATATTTCTGGAAAGGAATGAAGAAAGATGTTATTGATTATGTAACACATTGTCTTGAATGTCAACGCGTAAAATTGAACATATGCACCTAGCCGGTTTATTGTATCCTCATAGCATACCATAGTATAAATGGCAGGTAATAAGCATGAATTTTGTACAAGGGTTGCCTATGTCAAGAAATAAACATGATGTTATTTTGGTAGTTGTTGATAAACTAACAAAAGTAGCTCATTTTATTGCTGAAATCTGAAGGATGATTCTCCTATTTTGGCTAAAATATTTGTACACAAAATTTTCAGATTACATGGAGTACCTGAATTAATCATATCTGATAGAGATCCTAGAATGATGTCAAGATTTTGGAAAATACTTAATGCATCTCTAGGAACTAAGTTAAATTTTAGTTTAGGTATCACTGAAAACAGATGGACAAACTGAAAGAGTAAATCAAGTTTTAGAAGATATGTTATGGATGTATTGTATGGATCAACAATATAAGTGGGAAGAATATCTTCCATTAGTTGAATTTACTTACAATAATACATATCATGCTTCTCTTAAGATGGCACCTTTTGAGGCACTTTACGGAAGAAAATGTAGAACCCATGTTAGTTGGGATAACATAGAGGATAGAGAGGTAATTGGACCTGAAATCCTAACGAAATGGAACAAAAGTTAAGTTGATTCGTGAATGCTTGAAAGAAGCAAAAGATAGGTAAAAGAGTTACTGCTGACTTGAAGAGGGTTGATAGGAAATTTGAACTTGGTGAGAAAGTATTTCTTTGGGTTAAACTAAAAAAGAGTTCTATAACTTTTGGCAAGGATGCCAAGTTATCACCTCGTTATGTGGGAACTTTTGAGATAGTTGAAGTAATCAACTTTGTAGCTTATCATTTAGCATTACCTCCTACTTTGTCACAAATGCATGATGTTTTCCATATTTATTTGCTTAAGAAATATGTTTCAGATTTATCACATGTGTTAAATTGGAATTCCTTGTAGGTCCAAGACCTAGGAATAATTGTGGTTAAACCCATTCAAGTGCTGGAAACTCACCAGTTGTATTTAAGAAACTAAGAAATAAATCAATGTAAGGTCTAGTGGGACCAAATTAATGAAGAGAGTGCAACTTGGGAAAATCTAGAAGATATGAAAACTACTTTTCCATATCTATTTGATCAGAATTGATTTTGTTGACTAAAAATATTTATGATTTTATCTTTACATGACATTAAATATGCCAGTTTTGGGCAGATATTTATTTGATTTGGATAAACAGCTATTTAATGCTGATTTCTTGAACTATAAGATTCTAATATATTTTGACTTATGGTAAGAGAAGTGAATGAAGTGATTGTCCTAAGGTATATTGTTAAAAAAGGGGTAATCATCAGGATGATGATTCTTTTAAGGAGGGGAGCATGTAACACCCTTGACAATTGTTATTTTCCTCCTTTACATTTCAAGTGTTGACATGTGATTTTCCTTATAAAGATATGTTCTTTTGATTTTTGGAGATCATGCTTGATATGGATAAATCATCTTCTATTCTTAAGATCCTTTGACTGAATTGGAATGGCTTCCTTGAATCCATTTTTCATTTCTTATAGGTGAGTTGCAATCTAGTTTAAGAATTGTAAACTTATCTATTAATTTGACTCATCCTTGGATCAATTTCAGTGATCCAAGGAATGTTTTAAATCTACTCTATTGAACGAATGATAAATCAACATTCCATGAATTAAAAGATGTATGAATGAACTATGATTGATTACAATTTCTTTGATTGTTGTGTGAACATGTTTCTATTTAGTTGTATGTTGTGTTTGGATCTTTTCGATTTGATCATGCAGACAATCTAACACAAACGAACTATAACATGTTCACGACATAGAAACATTTGGTTCCTAAAACTAAAGGGACTATCCTATGAAATCCTAAGCTAGGTAAGAATATATATATTACCTAGCTATGTTAATTAATTAAATTTTATCCTAACCTAAGCTTTTACTAAAGGATTATGGAGAGGTTTCTAGGTTATTGAAATTATCCTAAAACCTAATGTATTAATGGTTGTGTGATGATTTAACCTAATGCCTAAAAACTATTATGTTGGAATTAATCTAACCTATTTTGAAACTACCTAAGGTGGTGATTTATTGATTGGGTTATATCCTAAGGTTACATATCCTAAGCTAACCTAAGATCTAACCTAAGCAATTATGTCTACCCTAAACTAATGGGCAAGAAGGGGGAATTGGTGGTCGCATGTATCATAGGTGACGGTTCCAAGGCATTTAAGTTGTTGATAAGGTTTTTAAAAGCTCACGTACCACCAATTATGGCACGAGATAATTGACTTGGTGGAGGCTTATGTGGAAACTTCACTAAAATGGAATTCCTTGTTAAATTTGATTTGGCATTCGCTAAACTTGGAAGGCGGTGGCAAGGAAGGATAGGTGGGAAAATAATAATTAATGAAAAATTATTTTTTTCGTGTTTGTGCTTGAACCATTTTGGAAAGCATGCAAACAAGTTTGTATGGGGTCATTTCACCTTGCATGTTTCACTATTTTTTCACTCTACATGCTCTTTAGTTTTTCAACCAATAGTTTGAACTACACTTATATGGCTATTCTTGAGATTTTTGACCTATTTTCAGTTCAAGGGATATATAAGAGGCGAGTGGAAAAGATGGTGGTTGTTTGATCTTTCGTGGAGAAGAGGAGAAGTTGTGAGCTCAGCTGGAGGTTCTCTTTGATTTAACAAAAGCACTATCAAGCATGATAGGCTCTAATCTTTAAGATCTCTTGCTTTCTTATAAATGTTTCATAAAAATGAGTCTACTCTTTTGAGATTCTTGGATTGCACATCATATCTAGTTATTTTCTTGTTGGGTTTATTAAATCTTGTGATATTGGTTTTGAATCCTTGGTAAATGATGTTCTGTTTAGAAACTTACCATGTATAGTTCTTAAAAAAGAGAATGCATGCAAAAAAACTTATTGCTGTAACTTGTCTTTTTCATTCTGGAATGAGTAATGGAAGTATTCTTTTTATAAAACCTTTGTCGCTATTTGGATATGGTTTTAATTTTTTTGGGAACCTTGGGTCCCATCTGATCTTGTTGGAGTTTGTGTTTTGTTTGATCGTGAGCTTGTGTTTTTAGTAGAGCTTGTTTTCGAGCTCATATTTGGTTTGGAACTTGGTTCTAGTTTTGTGTTTGTTAAGAATTGTTGATAGAGGTTCTTGTTGTTCTAATCGTGTTGGAATCTTGGATATCCCTGGACTATTGTTGAAGCCTGTATATATCTCGGTGCTTGTGTCTTAGTTCCTTATGATAATCTAAACTGTTACTGTCAGTTCATAATGTACATAGTACTTGTATGTTATTACTCATTTTTGGGCTCAAACTTTGGTGAGAAACTTGAGTTCCGTTGGGGGATAATATTGGACTTTGTTTTGATATGAATTGTGTTGGAGCCTTTAGTTGTTCTAAGCTAGTGTTGAAATATTGGGTAACTTGAGACTATTGTTGAAGCCGTATGTGGCTTTGTACCCGTGTTTTATACTTTTTGGGAAGTTTGGAACTGTTATTGAAGATTCGTGATTTACACAACACTCGTATTTTGTTACTTGTGTAGTCTGAACTATTGTTGAGACTTTGTGTCGACTATGTTCTAGTATTTTGAGTTGGGTTTTATTTGTTTTAAATGTTTAAAATTGATAACTCTTTCATTAAACCATTGATCAAGGAAAATGGGAAAATAGTTGGCTAAGTTGTTGGATAAACTCTTAAGATCTCAACTAAAAATGGATTTGTTTGATGAATGGGTTTTAATTATTTTTTTCTGTGAACTATTTCATCTTTTTTGAGATGGAAATGGTGTTTTATTGAGGGTATTCTTTTCCCCTTTGTTTCGTGGAAACTCGCATCTTCAGATCTTTTAAAATAAGATCAGGGTTTCATTTAAAATATGAGCTTAATTAATTTAGTACTCTTAAATTGTTATGAAAAGATTATATGTTCTATTAAATAATTTTTGTATTATAATACTTATTAAATCAAGAACTGATTACTCTTTTTAATGCAATAATGAAACCTGACAATGAGATTTCAATCTGAGTTTGTTGATACTTCTGATCATGTTTAACTTATTGATCAGTTATTTTTCTATTTCTTGTTGGATATAGTTAATACACCTTGTGTCGTTATAAAAGAAAGGAATGTGATTCCTTTAGAATAGAATTTGTTTTAGGACTACTATTTGTATATTTCATTATGGTAGGAATTGAAACTCTGTGTTCATTAAAACTAAAAACGTATAAAGAATATGGTAGTGTGCTTCTTCTTACTACTAGTATAGATCATTGGTTGAACTTTTCTATTTTTGATTCTCCTTTGAAATGAAGATTTTCTTTATGAGTTGTTTGATCTTCTTTTACCCAATCATTTTAGAAATGATGTTGGAAGAGATTATTTTATTCATTTTATTGAGCCGTAAATGCCACTGACTTGTTTGGCAGACTGTTGTTTAACAAGACTTTACTTGGTTGGTTTGAGATGAGTAAGTTTGTCTCTTGCAATCTATCTTTTAGGAATTCTCCTTGGATGAACTCAGCGAGATTAACTCCTATATGAGTCTACCTTGATTTTTGAATGTTGTATTCATATCTTTAAAGTTAACTCCTATATGTGGAAGTAGATTTAAACTTTTAGGTAGAACAATTGATTTTCTATTCATTCTTAGATTAAAATGAAATTATGTTCTGATGAATATCTTAAATGATAAATTTTAAGGTAGTTGTCTTTTAAAAGAAGAAATTAATCACGTTTTGAATTTATTTTTTTCTCGGATGTGTTGGCTTTGGGAATAGTTGTAATGGTTCTTCTTATTTTGTTTAGGAGTTAGATGAGTCATCATAATAAGAACCATGCTTTAAATTTTCCTTTAGCTTGAAGCAAAGATAAATGTTGCTTTATTTTATGAAAGATTGGGAAAATGAGATGTTATGATAAGTTGTTTTCCTAAGGATAATTGATAGATCAATTAGACTCTAGTTTATAAGCATGATATGGGGGTTATATTCTATCCTTTTCTTGGAAGTGAAATCAATTATTTAAAATGTACTTCTTTTATGTTGCTTTTGATATATTTATTATATGATGTAATAATTATATCATTAAAGCAGAGTTGTTTTAATGGAACAATTATTAGAATACACTTCTTTTTAAGGCTTAGTCCTTATCATGCTCAGTTCATTGAACTGACCCGTGCTAGAAATTTTTGTAGATGGACTTCATAAGTGAAAAGGAAGGCATAAACTTATGTGATCATTGGCTGATTTAAGTCTGATTTTTGTGAAGAACTCTGAATTGTTCTTGAGATTGTATTGAAAAATAAAAAGTAGTATTCTTTTGTAATGAAGGTGGTTGTCTTGTAGCATACCTAAATGTATAAGTTTTAGAGATGAATTAAATGTTGAGAATTTATTTATAGTGGGTGTGTATATTATCTTGTACTTTCATTGCATAGATGGAATCCTATCTTGTTGATATTCTCCATATTATTTATATGCTTAATAGATTATTCTTAGATAAGTTTGACAGTGGGAATTGGACTAATTTCCCTAAATAGGATGTAGCTTCTTAAGTTGCAGAATTTGATGTCATAACTAAACAATTCAATATAGTAATATTATATGGAATGAACATTCAATAATAACTATTAAATTTGTAATGATTTTTAAGGGTGCTAGGCCATAGCACTTAATCATGTAAAGGAAGATTCTTCCTCTATCTTAAGAATACAACTAAATGGAAGACATGATTCCTAATTATTAGACTTTGTTAATAAAATCTACTTAGTTACAACCTAGATGGTTGTTACACTTCCTTGAATGGTTAAGTCACAATAAATGGAACTTATGATGTTGATATCATGTTATGGTTGATGGCTTGTTAAGTCCATAAATAACATTAAAGGTAATCTTAAGCTATGAAATTTCTTTAACAACTAATTGAATCTATTGTAGAGAAGAACTTAAGGAGTGTTGGATTAGGGTTAGGCAAGGTTGCTGAAATCTATTTTTTTATAATCCAAATTAAATAAATTTATAATAAACTCCTTGAGGTATGTAAATCTCGATGAGGCTGTTCTATAGATGTTGGAACATGCTAAACTGCAAGGTTGTACCTTCGAGAAGATTAGGATCTTCTCGAGGATACAACGATGCAGTCGACATGTGGCAACACCCTTCTGCATTGATCATCTAGATCTACACACTTGGGACTTGATCTTAGTTTCTCTCTAGGTTTGGTTAGTAACATGTTTAAGATATGGGGTATCCCCTAAAACTTAGGATACCTTGGCACATGGGGTTGAATTAGGTTGACCCAATATGCCAACTTACCCTAAGTCTTAGTGAGCCTCCCCTATCATAACATATGTTGTTAACTCAAACTAGGGTTAAACCTTGGGCAAGTGGACTAACGAAAGTCAATAAAGGACATTCTAGATAACAATAGAGTGGGGTGAAGGATGTATTCGAATTGATGAGTATGCTATCAAGGAATAGTAATACGAATAGTATGTTAGAAATATTTGGCCAAAGTATCGCAAGCTATTGGTTGCATTGTCCTATGTCACCTAGTCTAAGGTTCATGATGTAGATGAATATTGGTAACAAATATTCAGATAGGTTCCTTAGATAGATCACTCAATACCTTGAATAGGGAAAGAGAACCAAGTATACATAGTATACAAAAAGTATTCAATACTTAATGTTAAACATGAATAGATCGGTAGTATACTGAGTCATGAAATGAATAGACCTATAGCACACCGAGTCATTATATAATGACATATGGTTATTATTATATGAATGGTTGATAAAGAATGTGTGTTATAAATTATGAATTTATAATAGGGAATATTATTTATAAAAAAATTCCTTTTTCTAAAGTCTTAAAATGGGAATGTTACATCTTGGTATCAGAGATGAAGGTTGTAGCTCTTGGACCTATTGTGTCCACAATCTGATTAAACTTAAATTTTCTTATGACAAAAAATGGTGAGAACAAGAGAAAATTTTGCAAATAACCCTCCACCCGAGGAAGGAAGAAACTTGATAATAATGAGATCCCACCTCCGTTGGACATAAGACAACGCTAATGTGGGAGTTGATAATAAAAGGAGGTTAACATACCTATTTAGCTTGAGAACAAAAAGACTAGACTAGTAGTAGAACTCACTAATGACATAAAAATGATAAGTCCACCCAAGTTTGATGGCACCACATTAGGAGATGGAGCTGAGAATTGGCTTAGTGAAATGGAGAAGTACTTTGCAATAAGGAACTTCTCAGAGGAAACCAAGGCTATATGGGGAGCATATCAACTTTCCCATGAAGCATCTTCATGGTGGGACAGCCATAAGGATGAGTTAAATATTGATGAAACTAACATCACTTGGGATCAATTTAAAAGTTATTTTAGGCAATGATGGTTGCCACAACTCTACTATGATAAGAAAATGACTAAATTTTAGAACTTAGCTCAAGGAAAGCTAACAATAACTGAGTATTGGGAATGGTTTACAAAACTCCTCAAGTATGTACCTTAGTATCAAACTGATGAGAAATTCAGGATATAGAAATTCATTATGGGATTGAATCCCATTATTAGGGGAGAAGTTGATGTTCACAACCCAACCACTATGGAAGGGGTTGTTGAAAAGGCCATAAGGCAGGAACAGAAATTAAAGGCTATTTTTACTCATAAGGAGGAAGTAAGGAAGAAAGTTCTAAACCCCTCTTTAGATTTTCTTACACCTAAAAGGGACCATGGAAGAAGTTTGGTAATAAAAGTAAGTTTTCAGCTGATAATAATAAGAAAACAACAATGAATAAGACTATTGGAAATGCACGGAACAATTTTTCCAAGAATAATAACAATGGACAAAAGTCCTATGGAGGTCAGAATAATAACTTTAAGGCTGGAAATAATTCCGAGTCTAGAAAGGGACCTATAGGAGGTTGTTATAATTGTGGTAAGGATCATTATGCAAATCAATGTCCTTTGAAGAAGGATGATCATAATCAGCAAAGACAAGATGAAGCTGTTGCGGTGGCGTGACAAGCAAGCTGAAAAAGTAACCTACACCTATAGAAGTTCTTGGTAAGTTATTTGGCATACCTGTGACTATTCTTTTTGATACAGGAGCTACTAAATATTTTATTTCTAGTAAACTTTCTTTGAAACTTAAAAGAAAAGATGGAAAAATGGATAAATCATGGACTATACATTATGGTAATAATTTTATTCATACAATTAGTATGTGTCTTTTTGGAGTAGTCCTTGAATTACCTAACTTTTCCACAGAGGTTGATCTGTATGTTACACCTTTAGGGTCTTATGATGTAATCATAGGTGTTAATTGGTTAGCAGAACATAAGGCTAAAGTGGACTATTTTGAAAAATGCATTAGTTGTTTAGATGACCTACAAAAAAACAGAGATTCAGGGTGTGAAACGTGAGATTTTTGTTAGGAAACTGTCAGCTATGCAACTTAAAAAGGCCAAAAATAAAGGATGTACCTTATATGCATTAAAAATTTTAGAAACTACAAAGGAAAACAATAATTTAATGGATTGATATCCGTTGTTACAAGACTTCAGTGATGTATTTCGGAAGAATTTTCAAGTCTTCCACCCAAAAGGGAATTTTATTTCACAATTGAGTTCAAGCCTGGAATTGAACCTATATCTAAGGCACCATATCAATGACTACTATAGAATTATAGAGCTTAAGGATCAATTAGAAGAAATTTTGTCTAAGGTTTGATTAGACTAGGTGTTTCACTTTGGGAGCACCGGTGATCTTTGTGAAAAGAAGATGGAACACTTAGATTGTGCATTGATTACAGAATGTTAAACAAAGAAAAAATCAAGAATAAATATCCACTTCCTAGGATTGATGATTTATTTGATTAGATGCGTGGATCATCGGTATACTCCAAGATAGATCTTCGATCTGGGTATCATCAATTGTGAATTAAGGATGAGGATATTCATAAAACAACTTTCAGAACAAGGTATGGACATTATGGGTTTATGGTTTTACCTTTTGGATTAACTAATGCACCTATGAAATTTATGAATTTAATGAATAATATCTTTCAAGAATACTTGGACAAATTTGTGCTTGTATTCTTGGACAACATTCTCATATATTCTAAAATCATTAAAGAACATCATGAGCATTTGAAAGTAGTTTTGGAAATTTTGAGAAAGAGACGATTGTTTGGTAAGTTGTCCAAATGTTCTTTCTATGACACATAATTCCACTATTTGGGTCATGTAATAAGTAAGGATGGAATTGTTGTAGATCCTTCAAAATTACAGCTATAACATAATGACCTGCACTAAAGAATGTACATGAAGTTAGAAAATTCATGGGACTTGCTGGCTACTATAGGAAATTTGTAAAAGACTTTTCTAAGATAGCTGCACCAATAACTTCCTTACAGAAGAAAGATAAAAAATTTGTTTGGAGTGAGAAATTCAAAATTGCATTTAAAATCTTGAAGGGACAATTAACTTCAGCCCCTATTCTTGTAGTACTGCATCACTAATGATATTTTATGGTGGTAATTGATGCATCCAGTGAAGGTCTAGGAGGTATTTTGTTACAAATTGGTCATGTAATAGGATATGAAAGTAGAAAACTTAAGTTACATGAGTTGAATTATGCTCCACATGATTTAGAGCTTGTTGCCATTGTTCATGCACTTCAAGTTTGGAGGCATTATCTGCTTGGTAAACCATTTGAGTTGAAAACTAATCATCTTGGGCTGAAGTACATTTTCACTCAACCAAATCTAAATGCAAGACAATGAAGATGGTTAGATTTTTTGTCTCAATATGATTTTGACATAAGTTATATAAAGGGTAAAGAAAATAGAGTGGTGATGCTCTAAGTCGTAGGAAGCACATTTCTACTCTTATAACACTAAGAACTTAGTTTAAGGATGAAGTAAAAAGTGTTATGGAATCTGATTCTTACTTTCAACAAGTAAAAGCAACACTTGCTACAGATTCTAATGATTTGAGGTATAAAGGTTTTCACTTTGATAAAGAAGGAATCTTACGATTTGAAAAAAAGTCTATGTACCTTTGCTTAATGGTTTGAGAAAGAAATTGTTAGCTAAATTTCATAATTCACCTTTCTCTAGACACCTTGGCATTACAAAGATGCTTGCTGATATAAAACAACAATATTTATAGAAAGGAATGAAGAAAGATGTTATTGATTATGTAACACATTGTCTAGATGTCAACGCGTAAAAACGGAAATATATGCACCCAAAGTTTATGTATCCTCATAGCATACCACAAAGTATAAATGGAAGGTAATAAGAATGTATTTTGTATAAGGGTTGCTTATGTCAAGAAATAAACATGATGTTATTTTGGTAGTTGTTGATAAACTAACAAAAGTAGCTCATTTTATTGCTGGAAATCTGAAGGATGATTCACCTGTTTTGGCTAAAATATTTGTACACAAAATTTTTAGATTACATGGGGTACCTGAATTAATCATATCTGATAGAGATCCTAGAATGACATCAAGATTTAGGAAATGCACTTAATGTAGCTCTATGAACTAAGTTAAATTTTAGTTTTAGCGTATCACCCGAAATGGATGGACAGAGTGAAAGAGTAAATCAAGTTTTACAAGATATGTTATGGATGTAATGTATGGATTAGCAATATAAGTGGGAAGAATATCTTCCATTAGTTGAATTTTCTTACAATAATACATATCATGCTTCTCTTAAGATGGCACCTTTTGAGGCACTTTACGGAAGAAAATGCAAACCCCTATTAGTTGGGATAGCATAGAGGATATAGAGATAATTGGACAAGAAATCCTAACGGAAATGGAACAATAAGTTAAGTTGATTCATGAACACTTGAAAGAAGTAGTAGATAGGAAAAAGAGTTACACTTGAAGAGGGTTGATAGGAAATTTGAACTTGGTGAGAAAGTTTTTCTTCGGGTTAAACCGAAAAAGAGTTCTATTATTTTTGGTAAGGCTGCCAAGTTATCATCTCGTTATGTGGGACCTTTTGAGATAGTTGAAGTAATCAACCCTGTAGCTTATCGTTTAGCATTATCTCCTACTTTTTCACGAATGCATGATGTTTTCCATATTTATTTTCTTAAGAAATACGTTTCAAATTTATCACACATGTTAAATTGGAATTCCTTCTAGTCCAATACCTAGGAATAATCATGGTTAAACCCATTCGAGTGCTAAAAATCACCAGCTTGCATTTAAGAAACCGAGAAATAAGTCAATGTAAGGTTCAAAGTGGGACCATTTTAACAAAAAGAGTGCAACTTGGGAAAATATAGAAGATATAAAATTGCGTTTCCATATCTAATTGATCAGATTGATTTTTTTGACGATAAAAAAATTTATGATTTTATCTTTACATGACATTAAATATGCCAGTTTTGGGTAGATATTTATTTGATTTGGATAAACAACTATTTAATGCTGATTTCTTGAACTATAAGATTCTAATATATTTTGACTTATGGTAAAGAAGTGAATTAAGTGATTTTCCTGAGGTATATTGTTAAAAAAGGGGTAATCATTAGGACGATGATTCTTTTAAGGAGGGGAGCATGTAACACCCTTGACAGTTGTTATTTTCCTCCTTTACATTTCAAGTGTTGAAATGTGATTTTCCTTATAAAGATATGTTCGTTTGATTTCTAGAGATCATGTTTGATATGGATAAATCATCTTCTGTTCTTAAGATCATTTGACTGAATTGGAATGGCTTCCTTGAATCCATTTTTCATTTCTTATAGGTGAGTTGAAATCTAGTTTAAGAATTGTAAACTTATCTATTAATTTGACTCATCCTTGGATCAATTTCAGTGATCCAAGGAATGTTTTAAATTTGCTCTATTAAATGAATGGTAAATTGACATTCCATGAATTAAAAGACATATGACTGAACTTTGATTGATTACAAGTTCTTTGATTGTTGTGTGAACATGTTTCTATTTAGTCATATGTTGTGTTTGGATATTTTGAGATCGATCGTGCCAGACAATGCAGTAACGCAAATGAACTATAGCCTGTTCATGGCATAGAAACATTTTGGTTCCTAAAACTAAAGGGATTGTCCTACGGAATCCTAAGCTAGGTAAGAATATATATATTATCTAGCTATGTTAATTAATTGAATTTTATCCTAACCTAAGATTTTACTAAAGGATTATGGAGAGGTTTCTAGGTTATTGAAATTATCCTAAAACCTAATGCTTTATGGTTGTGTGATGATTTAACCTAATGCCCAAAAACTATTGTGTTGGAATTAATCTAACTTATGTTGGAAACTACCTAAGGTGATGATTTATTGATTGGGTTATATCCTAAGGTTACATATCCTAAGCTAACCTAAGATCTAACCTAAGCAATTATGTCTACCCTAAACTAATGGGCAAGAAGGGGGAATTGGTGGTCACATGTATCATAGGTGATGGTTCCAAGGCATTTAAGTTGTTGATAAGGTTTTTAAAATCTCACGTACCACCACTTGTGGCATGGGATAGTTGACTTGGTAGAGTATTATGTGGAAACTTCACTAAAATGGAATTCCTTGTTAAATTTGATTTGGCATTCACTAAACTTGGAAGGCAAGTGGCAAGGAAGGATAGATGGGAAAATAGAATTAATGGAATTTATTCTTTTCAGTTTTTGTGCTCGAACCATTTTGGAAAGCATGCAAATGGTTTGTATGTGGTCATTTCACCTTGCATATTTCACGATTTTCACTCTAATCTAGTTTTTCAAAACCAGAGATTGAACTACACATGCTATTCTTGAGATTTTTACCTATTTTCAGTTTGTGGGATATATAAGAGGTAATGTGGAAGAATAAGGTGGTTGTTTGATCTTTCGTGGAGAAGAGGAGAAGTTGTGAGCTCAACTGGAGGTTCTCTTTGATTTGACAGAAGCTCTATCAAGCATGATAAACTCTAATCTTTAAGATCTCTTGATTTATTATAAATGTTTCATTAAAACAAGTTTGCTCTTTTGAGATTCTTGGGTTGCACATCATATCTGGTTAGTTTCTTGTTGGGTTTATTAAATCTTGTGATATTGGTTTTGAATCCTTGGTAAATGATGTTCTATTTGGAAACTTACCATGTATAGTTCTTAAAAGAGAGAATTCATGGAAAAAAACTTATTCTTTGTAACTCGACTTTTCATTCTGGAATGGGTAATGGAAGTATTCTGTTTTAGAAAACCTTCGTTGCATTTGGATATGGTGCATAGTTTTTTTGGGAACCTTGGGTTCCATCTGATCTTGTTGGAGTTTGTGTTTTGTTTGATCATGGGCTTGTGTTGAGCTTGTGTTTTAATTAGAACTTGTATTCGAGCTCGTATTTTGTTTGGAACTTAGTTCTGGTTTTTGTTTGTTAAGAACTATTGATAGAGGTTCTTGTT
This sequence comes from Taxus wallichiana var. yunnanensis, assembly GCA_018340775.1. Lineage (NCBI taxonomy): Eukaryota > Viridiplantae > Streptophyta > Pinopsida > Cupressales > Taxaceae > Taxus > Taxus wallichiana. The sequence goes on from CM031234.1 coordinate 173,624,102, forward strand.
TTTCTAAATTGCATTGGAATCTTGGAAATCCTGCCTTTGTTGTTGAATCCCGTATATAGCTCGGTGTTTGTGTATTAGTTCCTTATGACAATATGAACTGCACTCATCGATTATAATGTACAATACTTGTATGTTATTACTCATTTTGGGCTCGAACTTTGGTGAGAAACTTGAGTTCTGTTGGGGGATAATATTGGAATTATCGTTTTGATATAAATTATGTTGGAACCTTTAGTTGTTCTAAGCCATTGTTAAAATATTAGGTAGCTTAGATCAATGTTGTTGAAGCCATATGTGGCTCTGTACCCATGTTTTATACTTTTTTGGGAAGTTTGGAACTGTTATTGAAGATTCGTGATTTACACAACACTCATATTTTGTTACTTGTGTAGTCTGAACTATAGTTGAGACTTTGTGTCAACTCTGTTATGGTATTTTGAGTTGGGTTTTATTTGTTTTAAACATTTAAAACTGATAACTCTTTCGTTGAACCATTGATCAAGGAAAATGGGGAAAATAGTTGGTTGAGTTGTTGGATAAACTCTTAAGATCTCAACTAAAAACGTCTTTGTTGATGAATGGGTTTGGTAATTCTTTTCTATGAACTATTTCATCTTGTTTGAGATGGCAATGGCGTTTTATTGAGGGTATTATTTTCCCCTCTGTTTTGTGGAAACTCACATCTTCAGATCTTTTAAAATAAGATCAGGGTTTCATTTAAAAGATGAGCTTAATTAATTTAGTACTCTTAAATTGTTATGAAAAGATTATATGTCTCTGTTCAAATAATTTTTGTATTACAATACTTATTGAATCAGGAACTGATTACTCTTTTGTAATGCAATAATGAAACCTGACAATGGGATTTCAATCTGAGTTTGTTGATACTTCTGATCATGTTTAACTTATTGATCAGTTATTTTTCTATTTCTTGTTGGATATAGTTAATACACCTTGAGTTGTTATAAAAGAAAGGAATGTGATTCCTTTAGAACAGACTGTGTTCTAGGACTACTAATTGTATTTCATTCTGAGTAGGGAATTGAAACTTATGTTCATTAAAAGTAAAAAAGTGTAAAGAATATGGCAGTGTGCTTCTTCTTACTGTATAGATCATTGGTTGAACTTCTGTTTTGATTCTCCTTTGAAATGAAGTTTTCTTTATGAGTTGTTTGATCTTCCTTTACCCAATCATTTGTAGAAATGATGTTGGAAGAGATTATTTTATTTGGTTTTATTGAGCCGGAAATGCCAACTTGTTTGATAGACTGTTGTTTGACAAGACTTTACTTGGTTGGTTTGAGATGAGTAAGTTTGTCTCTTGCACTCTATCTTTTTAAGAATTCTCCTTGGATGAACTCGAGTAGAGATTAACTCCTGTATGAGTCTACCTTGATTTTTGAACGTTGTTTCAGATCTTTAAAAGTTAACTTCTATATGTGGAAGTAGATTTAAACTTGCAGGTAGACCGATTGATTTTCTATTCCTTCTTGGATTAAAATGAAATTATGTTCTGATGAATATCTTAAATGTTAAATTTTAAGGTAGTTGTCTTTTAAAAAAAACAGTTAAATCTGTTTTGAATCTGTTCTATTTCTCGGATGTGTTGGGTTTGGGCATAGTTGTAATGGTTCTTCTTCTTTTGTTTAGGAGTTAGATGAGTCATCCTAATCTGAACCATGCTTTAAATTCTTCCTTTAGCTTGAAGCAAAGATAAATGTTGTTTTCTTTTATGAAAGATTGGGAACAATGAGATGTTATGATATGTTGTTTTCCTAAGGATAATTGATAGAATCAATTAGACTCTAATTTATAAGGCTGATATGGTGGATTATATTCTATCCTTTTCTTGGAAGTGAAATCAATTGTTTAAAATGTACTTCTTTTTTGTTTCTTTTGATATATTGATTATATGATGTAATAATTGTCTCATTAAAGTTGAGTTTTTTAATGGAACAATTATTGGGATACACTTCTTTTTAAGGCTTAGTGCTTATCATGCTCGGTTCATTGAATCCGACCCGTGCTAGCAATTTTGCAGATGGACTTTGTAAGAGAAGAGGAAGGCGTAAAATTATGTGATCAATGGCGGATTTAAGTCTGATTTTGTGAAGAAATTTGAATCATTCTTGAGATTGTATTGAAAAAAAAAAGTAGTATTCTTTTGTAATGAAGGTGGTTGTCTTATAGCATACCTAAATGTATAAGTTTTAGAGATGAATTAAATGTTGAGAATTTATTTACAGTGGGTGTGTATATTATCTTGTACTTTCATTACATAGATGGAATCCTATCTTGTTAATATTCTCCATATTATTTATATGCTTAATAGAGTATTCTTATATAAGTTCAACGGTGGGAATTGGAATAATTTCCTAAATAGGATGTAAATTCTTAAGTTGCAGAATTTGATGTCATAACTAAACAATTCAATATAGTAATATTATATGGAATGAACATTCAGTAATGACTATTGAATTTTTAATGATTCTTGGGGTGCTAGGCCATAGAACTTAATCATGTAAAGGAATATTCTTCATCTATCTTAAGAATGCAAATAAAATGGAAGATGAGATTCCTAATTATTAGACTTTGTTAATAAAGTCTACTTAGTTACTGTAGTGCCCACTCTCCTTTGACACTGTTTAGACATTGACCCTGACACTATTGATCATATTTTGGACATAATTATGTTTTGATATAGTATGATGTGTATATGATAGATCATGGATTCCTATGGACATTATTACGTTTTTTTACTTACTATGATGGTTAGATGTTAGACTATGGATTAATATTAATGCAGGTTAGGTTATTATGCTTAAGGATCATTGAGACATTATTATTATTATGTGGATGATGACATACTGGTTGACATGGACAGGTATTGCTTTTGATTTTAGACATGTGACGTTGGTATTATGGATATCTCTAGTGTAGAGATCTATTGGATGATGATATAGTTGCAATTGAATTTAAACGATAAATGTTAAATTCTCGATATTGTTGTGATTTGGATTTAATAATTGTATGTTGCTTATATCATTTGGATGTTCTGATATGGCCATGAGGCTGAAGGGGTATTTTGCATTTTGCAGGTTAAAATCACAACAATGTTGGGGGACTGGAGACTAACTATATTGGAATTTAGTGTGAAATCAACAAGGTCACCATGGCAACTGTGTTGATTTATGGGTTGTGTTGTGTTAGGATTTCCACTTTTGTGACCATGGGGCATATGTGTGTATGTTTATTATGTGTTCCCTTTTTATTTATTGTTGTGTGTATTTTATTTTGTAATGTGATTTTATTGTAATTATTTAAATATGATAGTATTATGTGGGAGTCATATAGTTAAAATTTAATTAAATTATATGGGATGTGGAATGTGAAATTAAATGTTTTTCCTTGGTTAAAAAAATGAAATTTGATTTATATATTTTATAACCTTATGGTAATTAAATAAATCTTATGTCAAAAGGTTGTCATAAATAAATGTCATAGAAGTTAATGAATTTTAGAAGAGTGTGTAAGTTACCAAGTATGGGTTGTGTAAGAATTTGTAAGAGGTTGTAAGGCTGATTTTGGAAGGTCAAACACTCATTCCTCTTTGAAATTCGAATTTGAACTTGGAGGACAAATTTGAAGTTAAACTTGTCCCACACCTCTCAAAATCCTCCACCAACCATGTCTATTAATTTGGATTCAAAATCAGATTATTTTATTACATTTTGACATGTTTTTGTGTAATTATTGATTGCACTTGTCTTACAAAATTTAAATGCATTTCTTTTGGGGTATGGGCTACATTGTGTATGTAAGTAATTTTTTCATTTTCATTTATTATGATTTATTTTTCCTTGATGTTGAATGCTCTTGGGATGAGGAACAATGATGTGGCATCCCACTTGGAATCCACATCATCCTCTCCCTCCATCTCCTTTAAAAATTAAAATTTCCTCTCATTTGAGGTTGTTGAAAGTTGGAGATTGCACTCTTGGGTCAAATTTCTCTTGCATTTTGGAGCTTTCTTGGTGGAAGAAGTGCAATTACTTGTGCATGCATTCCCTTGCTGATTTGAGACTAGTTTTTGGTGAATTAAAGACTGCTATTTTGGAAGCAGGTCTCCATTATGGAGAGGTCGGCTCTCACTTTTTTAAAATTGTTGTTTTTCCCTTTTAGCATGATTTGAATGTGTTGTGTTTGCAATTTTTTTAGAGGGATGGGTAGAATTCTTAGGGCATGGTGTGCGAGAGAAGACTATGAGGTTTATCGAGGAGGGATAAGGAAATTGTCATTCTTATTTGTTCTTGGGAGGGAATGTTGGTTTGGGATCCACCTAGGAAAGGAAATTGCTTGCATTTCCTACTTTGGGGGAGGCATAAGGGATAAATTTGGAGGAGGGATAAGGAGGGGTTGAGGAGGGATAAGGTTTATGGGATTGCTATGATCTTGGTGGTTTGCTCTTGGTGGATGCCCAAAATTCAACTTGGGAGGCATAAGGAGACCTCCATAGTTCTTTCTCTTGTTGGCTTGCTTGCTTGGAGAAGGAGCCTTTGTTTTGTTTGGAATTGATTGTTGTAGTAGAGAACTACATCTTCTTGCCTTGTGTTTATTTGTGTTTGTGAATGTATGCTTGTATGTGAAGAAGCTATGTTGCCATGTGTTGTTTTATCATGTTCCATTCCAATATGGTTGGGGCTCGGGGCCAATGTGGAAAGATGGCTTCTCTTTTCCCATTGGATGTCTTGGTTGGGTGGAGAGCATTGCCTTTCCCCCTTCCTTGTTGTGATGAGAAGAATGAAGATGAAGAACTTAGCTTGCTGCTGTTTGGAGAAGAAAGACAACAGTTTGACAGTCATCCTTTTTGTAAATTTTAAATGTAATCCTTCCCACTTCAAGTGGATGCATGTAATTGATTTGAGACGGGAAATGTTTACCTTGTAATTTGAAAGTTGTAATTGATTGTGAAATGTAAATGATATCCTAGGTTTTGTTATTTGAAAAGAGAAAGAGTCACTTTCCCTTCCTCTGTTTTAAAAAGAAGAATATGATACAGTTTGTAATTTTCAATTTAGAATGTAAAGAAAGGAGATCAATTGTAAGATTGTTTAAATTCAATAAAGGAATCGAAGTTCTCTTGATATACCTTGTTGCAATATTGTTGTTGGAGATAGATGAATGAAATACATTACTTTCCCAATTGCATTGTTATCTTGGAAATCACATGACTGTTAAATTCGCAATTCTGTTTTGGAAAGAAAAAAAAAAAAAAAAAAATTGGATCTTTGAAATGAGTTGATAAAAGTTAGAAATCAACATTGCATACTGTATACATGTCTTTGTTGAATCAATTGGATGTCTTAGAAATGAAATGGATATGTTTTCCTTAATTGAAAATTGCATAATAAATTGTAAATTCGTGGAGAAGAGAACTTTGTTTTAAGTTCATAATTTTGGCATCTTCCTTTTTAAATAAAATGAGAAGTTTGACTTTATACTCAAAAATAAATTACGAAACTTGAAATTCACACTTAGGAAGACTTGAGAAATCTAAATTCGCTAAAACAATCAAGAATAAATCTCCAAAACTCAAAGAATTTCAATTCAGAATTTACATGGTCGTTTTTCCCATCAACTGTCAGAAATTTGTAAACTTGAATAAATTGATCAAATTGAAATATTTAAAACATTCAAATTCTTCCCTAAGTTGATCCCCCATGTCTGATTGGCATGCAGAGTGGAGGAAGGGATTCAATTTTATAAAAATTGCAAGTTTAAAAAAACTGCCAGTTTTCAATTTTTATAAACCCTGCAGATCTATTTCTTAAAATTAACCCTCTAAAATTCATCAAATTCCAAAATTTATAATTTCTGTGCAAAGATAAATTTGAGAGCTTTCCTGAAAGTCCTCGTTTTCCTAAAATGGAGCTTTCTATCAAAAGTTATGGCCATTTGAAGTTTTACATCAAAATGGCCATCCCAAACCAAAAAAAAAAAAAAAAATGAAATAATTCGACCTTAGAAAAATTTAAATTTTGAACTTTAGAAAAATTTCCTAAAAATTTCCGTGGCTCCGCCACCCTCTCATCCTATCAGAAGTCACCATGTGGCATCTTGGAGGGCGGACCCTTAATAAAACTTAACTTTTTTAAAAATTTGTCTTGGGAAAATTTTCCCAATTTTCCCCGCAACCCCTCAGCCCCACACCAATCACGTGTTGACACGTGGCAGGGGGCCCATGGATTTAAAAATGAAAACTTAACATTTTTCCCTTTTGGAAAAATTTCACTTTTTCCTCCGCCGACCCGCATCCCCGCGGCCAATCACAAAGCGCCACGTGGCCATTTGAGCAAGTGCGGAGGCATGGAGGAAAATTTTCCTTTGGAAAATTGAGACTTTGGTTTTGGGAAAAATTTCAAATGTTTCCCCATGACCCACCGGCCTGAACGAATCATGTGATGACACGTGGCATTTGGGAAAATTTTCCCAATTTTCTCCCTATCCCCGCGGACCTCTAAGGGAAAATTTCCCCTAAAACTCGGCCCTGCCATAACTTAAGTTTTACAAGGAGTTAGGAGGACTTCTTTATATGGTTGGAAAGGTGAGGAAATTTCCTATCCAATGAGTCTAGTTTAGGAAAGTTTTGATAACTCTAAGTGTGTGAAAAATCTAGTTGAAGTTTAGGGCTTGATAGAGAGCAGGCCTGGCAATAAATTTCTCCCTGAACCTTAGTAAAACTTGTAACCTCCAAATTGGAGCCTTGTAAACTTGTTATAAGATAAAATGAAAATATTGTGTCTGGTTAATCATAATTTGTTCTGGAACCTATTTAGTTTCAAACTAGTGTCTTGCAACTTGGTTGTAGACTCTTTATATAAAGAAAAAATTATTCCATAATTTTTCCCTAGTTTGTTTCTTGGTCTCAAGTGGTAGTTGAAGCAGGCATTACAGTTACAACCTAGATGGTTGTTACACTTCCTTGAACGGTTAAGTCATAATAAATGGAACTTATGATGTTGATATCCAGTTATGGTTGACGGCTTGTTAAGTTCAAGAAATAACATTAAAGGAAATCTTAAGCTATGAAAGTTCTTTAACAACCAATCGAATCATTTGTAGAGAAGAACTTCATGAGTGTTGATTAGGCTTAGGAAATGTTGTTGAAATCTATTTTTTTATAATCCAAATTAAATGAATTTATAATAAACTCTTTGAGGTATGTAAATATTGATGAGGTTGTTCTCAGGGATGCTAGCACATGCCAATCAAGTAGGGTTGTACCTTCGAGAGGATTAGGATCTTCTCAAGGATACGGTGATGTAGTCGACATGTGGCAATACCCTTCGCATTGATCATCTAGATCTACACACTTCGGACTCGATCTTAGTCTCTCTCTAGGTCCAGTTAGTAACATGTCTAAGATATGGGGTAGCCCCAAGACTTAGGATACCTTGGCACATGGGTTTGACTTAGGTTGACCCAAGTATGCCTACTTACCCCAAGTCTTAGTGAGCCTCCCTTATTATAACGTATGTTGTTAACTCGAAATAGGGTTAACGCTTGGGCAAGTGGACTGATGAAAGTCAGTAAAGGAAATTCTAGATAACAATAGAGTGCGGTGAAGGATGTATTCCAGATTGAAAAGTATACCGTTAAGGAATAGTAATACGAATAGTATGTTAGAAATATTTGGCCAAAGTATCGCAAGCTACTGGTTGCGTTGTCCTATGTCACCTAGTCTAAGGTTCATGATGCAGATGAATATTGGTAAAAATATTTAGATAGGTTCCTTAGATAGATCACTCAATACCCTAAATAGGGAGAGAGAACCAAGTATACGTAGTATATGGAAAAGTATTAAATAATTAATGTTAAACATGAATAGATTGGTAGTATATCGAGTCATGAAATGAATAGATCGGTAGCACACCGAGTCATTACAACTACATATGGTTATCTGTTATATGAATGGTTGATAAAGAATGTGTGTTATAAATTATTAATTTAGAACAAAGAATATTATTTAATTTTTTTTTCCCTTGCTTCTAAAGTCTTAAATTGGGAATGTTACAGTAAGAGGCATGGCCTCTACCTAAATAGTAAAGTATTCTATGGCCGTGATTATGAAGTTATGACAATATGTTGGTGAGGGAGAGAAATTCCCTATTAAATTAAGGTCCCACGTCAAAAATGGCCATGGTGTTACAATTGGTTACAAAGCTTCAGTGCCGGTATGTTGATCTCATGGGAGAACTGTTGACATTTATGGCATTTACACACAAACTCTACCACATCATGCTCTAACATGGGCCAGAAGTAGCCCATCCAATGTATCTTTCAAGCATTGGTGTGACCCCAAGTGACCTCCACATACTCCACTATGTAATTCATAAAGAATTTTTTCAGATTCTTCTTTGTCAACACATATTAACAACATTCCATCAAAGGCTCTATGATAGAGAACCTATTCCAAGATAACATACTTAACGGTTATAACACGTAACCATCTTCTTTTCTATAATGTCACCCCTTATGGATATATATGATCCACTATGAAATTAATAATGTAAGTATACCATGGGCACACAAAAATGGGAGGCTTGGTTTCAAAAAAATACACACATTCGTTGGGGAAGTTGAAATTTACTAGATTTCCTCCATCTAATGGGTTATTAGCTAACCAGTCTGCAATGATTTTTCCTTTGATGGATTTATGATTAACAAATGTTAACTCAAACTTTCCCATCAGAGTTATGAAGCATCCAAATTTCTTAGATAAGGACCCTTGTGTGAGAAACATCTATAGATGATCTGATTTAACAATGACCCTTGTTTCTTGATTTAGCATGTAATGTCTCAAGTGCTTTGTTACGAAGACTATGGCAAGGCATTCCTTTTCTGCTTGTGTGTAACACATCTCATATTCGGTAATGTTCGACCAATAAAATATACTGCATGTTCTCATTTATTTTCATCCTCTTGAGATAACATTTAGGCTAATGAGACATCCGTAGCTCGTGAATATGTAATTAAGGGGCGATCTGACTTAGGTTGCATGAGTGTGGGAGGAGAAAGTAAGAACCATTTGGTGACTTAGATGCATCATTGCAATCTTCCACCTAATCAATGCAACAAATCCTTTTTTAATAAATAGTTGATTGGGTGAACAAAAAGGTTAGATCAGGGATAAACCTTTAGATTGCACCAAGTTTTCCAAGAAAAATATTTGATGCCAAACTTTTCTGACGGTGGAATCATTTCTAGTACGGCTTAAATTTTGGTTGGGTCTACATCAATCCCTCATGAAGATATGATGTATCCAAAAAAATTTCCTCCCATTACAACGAATACACATTTTTCTGGATTTAACGTGATGCCGTATTCAATTAAGTGAGAAAGGATGATACAAAGTACCTCAAATGATCGAAGAATTTTATAGACCAAGCCAGAAGATCATCCACGTAAAATTCCAAAATCTTATGGATAAGGTCATGGAATATATAATTCATCGCCCATTAGTATGTGGCACCAGTGTTCTTAAGTCCAAACGACATGACAACATAACAGTATGTTCCCCAAGGAGTGATAAATGTATTTTTGTTTTATCCTCCTCAAAAATTCTGATTTGGTTATATCGAGAAAACCCATCCATGAGAGACAACAACTCATAACCAGCTATTGCATCGATAATAACATCGATGGATGGTAATGGGAAATTGTCTTTTGGACAAGCCTTGTTGATATCTCAAAAGTCTATGCAAATGCGGAATTTTCCATTCTCTTTTATAATGGGGATGATATTAGATACCCATTTTGAATAGTTTATTGGCTTGATGAACCCAACCTATAGGATTTTCATCACTTCTTCTTTCACCATGAAGGCCACCTTTGGATTCATGGGTCTCGACTTCTATTTAATTGGCTTAGCATCGACTTAGTGATGAGGTTGTGAACTACAACATGTGGCACAATTCCCATCATTTCCTTGTAGCTAAATGTGAAATATTTTTCATGCTCCTTGAGGATTTTGGTGTGTATTTCTATCTCCTCTAGAGTTAGAGAGGATCCCAGCTTCAAGATTTTTGTTCCTCCTCTGTCCTGATGTTTATATCAATTGTTCCTTCGATTAAGGAGGAGTTACCCTCTTCAAATTCAGGCGGGGCCGAAGGTAGCTCTAATTATCCTTCCTCTTCTACTTCATAGACCTCAAGACCTTTCATAGAGGAAGGGTCTATCATGGAATCTCCAAAGTAAGAGGAAGAGTGTGGGATGAGAGAAAATCTGATCTTATGATGAGCGGGATGTAAATCTGTGTAGGCATTCAAATACCCTAGGATTTCTTTGTCATTTTCAGTGTAATCTAAGGTGATAAACTCATTCTTGGATTCTACATAAGCCAAAATTGGGGTTTTTGGTATCTTATGAACCAAAGGTTCAACATGAACCGAAACCATAAAGCTAGTGTCTTCTAACTTGCTATTTGGGGTAAAACAAGAAGCAGAAGTTGTTATAGAGTCAGCAAGGAGGTTTTTCTCTCTAGGTATAGCTTCGATTGAAATGAAATAAAAACCTTTACTTAACTTGAGGATGACAGTCTTGTAGAGATGCAAATGTTTAGCCCTAGTCTCGTATACTTCAGATACTTGATTTGCAACTAGTTGTGAATCACCTAACACCCTAATATTAAAATCACCCATCCTTTTGGCTACAATGAGACCAATAAGATGAGTCTCATATTATGATATGTTTTTAGTGCATTCAAAATTCAGTTTAAAGGTAAAGGGCATGACCCCTACCTGAGGATTGGTAAGTATAACACCTATCCCAAAACCAAAGCGACACTTTACTCCATCATAATTCAAGGTCTAGCAGTCATCTGGGAAGATTGAAGTTGGATTATTATTTGTATTATCTTCCCTTTGTTCTGAGATCTCTAACATGCATGCCTCATCAGCTATACCCATGGAATAAAACATAAGAAGAAGGGGTAGGTCATTCTCTAATAACTCGACTATCTTTGTTGTCATTACTATTGACACTATCTCAACAATTACAGTTTCATCCTTTATGGCAGGAACTCCTTCAATAAAACCCATAGTTTCTAGTTCCATTGTAGGAACCAAATTTTATTTTGGTGTTAAGCTTGTAGGTTTTTAACTAGTTTGCAAGAAGCTCAAACTCAGAATGAACCCTTGGACTCTTCTTTAGATTAGATAAATTTATGTCAAAGGGTTTTGGGTCACCTCCTGTACCACAAAGACCTTCCATAAATGTCGAATATTATTTCCTAAAAAAGTGGAGGGAATCACCTTCATGCGATGAATCCAAGGATGACTGAGGATCATATTATAGTTGGTTTCCCGATCTATAACATAAAATTTGGTTAGAACCATCTTAGGTCCAAGGGTGACTGTAACAATATAGTTCCAATCGATGTTGCCTTAAGGCAGTCATAACCTCTCAACATGTTTTGTGTTGAGGAGAAACTGGATTCTCTGTAACCTAAATTTTGAAGTAAAGAGAAGGGAACAATGTTTACCGCTCCACCATCATCAATCATTGCATGTTTTACATAGTTATTGTAGATCCAAACTTGTTAAAACATGGTTGGATCACATGTACGAGCTATTTTATCATCTGTGGGAATCTTACTGATGTCAAACACGAATCCAACATCTCTTTCAAGTTTCCATGGAGGATAGACATCAAAGTCTATATGGTTTATCCGTGCTTCTAGAGGAGGGGTGACATTAATCAAATTCCCAAGACCTAGTGCTTATAATAAATTGGCTCTATGAGTAGGGGAATTATTAAATAGATCTAAGAAGGAAATATGAGAGAAGGTTTTGGTTAAGTCATCAATCAAGTGATAAGATCCTATTGAATTTCCCAATGTTTCACGAATGTCATCTGATATAGTTACGTAGATTGGGATAGGCTATAAATAATAGTCTTTGGCTCTAGTGGCAACATTAATATAAGGTTCGATGTCTAATTTTACTAATCCCATAATTTTTGTTTGTTGGCAACCATCCAAAGGAGGTGCTACCTTTGAGTTTTATGAAGTTGAGGCTTCATGATTATTGGTTCCTATTATAATGCCTTTTTTTGAACCATTGGGATCTATTCTACCGTATTTTTGGCATGTAGGGAGAGGATCAATAAATATCATAAGTGGTGTGTTATGTGGGGATACCAGCCCCGTGTAAGTGTTATGAGTTGGCACTGTTGGGTTTTCCAAAAACATGTCAACAAATAGTTGTCTTTGATCCTCAGCGAACGTTGTAGAAATTTTTGTAATCACAAAATTTTCTTGCTTCATGCCCTCAAACCCTATGGAAACCACAATATAAATTAGGATCATAATCTTGAGGCCTTTAGTTTTCACTTTGTTGTGGTTTGAAATTACGATTGTTGTTTGACTGTTGGTTATTATAGTTGAAGTTTGGGGCCCATTGCCCTTGATTTTGAAATTGGTTTGGGTACCCACTTGGGTACTTCTTTAGGAGCTTGGGCTTGCATTTATTTTTTTGATGTTGTTGTAGTTGAGGAGGATTAAAATCCAAAACATTGATTAAAGGGAGAATTTATTATTTCTTTGATTATTTCCTTTATTGTTGTTGTTGTTGGTAGTGTTTGTATTGAGAGAGCTAACAACATTAGGTTTCTTGGATGATCGGTAACAATCGATTGTAACTCCATGATTCTTATTAAGGACATTTGGTCCCTGATTATTGTTTACCTTGTTGGAATAACCAAATTTACCTTGGTTAGGAGTGAATAATCACCCATTTGTTTCGTAAGTCTTACGACCACCTTTGTCTAAGGCTCTATGATCAATTTGAAAAGAACCCTATAGCACCTCTTCATAGCTCCTTAGCAAGAAATTTATGACTTATTTCTTTGTCTTTATATTGAGGAAGTGGAGGCATAAATCACAAAGCTCTATGTGATCCATGTTTGGAATGCTTACAAAGGAATTGAGAACTTGCTGCCATATTTGAATTAAGTGGGCAACAAACTCGCTTGTGATCTTGTTTGATATGAAGGAATTGTTTGACTCCTATCCTTAGAAGTTTGTTCATATCAAAAGCCTTGATAAAATCTGACACGAGTTTCTTAAAGGAGTGTATCAAATCCTTCGGTATCTGTAGTACTAATCGAGAGCGATACCTTCTAGTATCATAGGAAAATATTCGTAACAATTGCATCCAATGGAAACAACTCTCGAATGGCCATTGTGTAAGATTTCATGTGTGCGTTAGGATCCCCTACCCTTTGAGATTTCAAAGATCAAGAAAGGGTCTTGGGAGCATGACAGTCCATATGGAGAATTCTAGAGGCTCCTTAAGATATTCGAATAGGTCCCCATTGCATATGTTTCAACCATTAAAGATCCTTGTTGGGGAGGTGGAGGTTGCATCGGTTGTTGAAATGGTACAGCATATACATTTTTGGGGCATAAGGCATCCCCTATGGCTAACCATATGGACCTAGGTAAGTGTACATATCCCCTTGTGGTGATTTAGAATACATGTGTATGTAAGGGGGTTGATTGTTTTGATATGGAGTTGAAGGCAAAAAGCTAGGGAATGTTGCATTTCTAGATGGTATGGCATTTGAGAATGCACTTATGAATGGTGCCTATTGTGGATATCCATATGTGGCATGGGGGGACATACCCAAGGTTCCCTTCCCAATTAGAAAATTTCTAGGGCTTGGAGTGCCCATATAAACCGGAGGATTCTACGCAGTAGGTATTTTCCATAGATCTACGAGATAGTGAGAAAATATTACTTACCCCACATATGAATTTTGAGTGTTTTGGGCAAGCTATAACTCTTTTAATTTGTCTACTAATGCTGATATGCCATCATCTATTGATGGGGTGGTGTTTTTTTAATTCTTGTTGTTTTAGAGGTTTTTGAGGAGTGTGGTATCCTGCTATGAATTGTTTATTGTTCTACCACCCCTCATTGGCAATGTTTTTTGTTGTTGGAGGGGTAGTGTTATTGTTTTAGAGTAAGGCATAAACATTTCCTTGTAACTTATCAAAATTCTGGTTTATATTACGGAAGCTTTGTTCACTTACGGAATATCATTGTAAGTAATACTCATCTAGAGGTGAGAGTTGGTCTGACTGCATGCTAATGGATTATCTGAACAAAACCCAAGGAGATGAAATTACCTCCCCAGTGAAATTCATGTTGTTATAAGTTGACTTCTTAGGAGTATGTGCCTATGTGATTTTTTCAAGCTCCTCCATACATACGGAGGAACCAACATTGGTTCCCTAGGGAAGAGGATTTTTTGTGCAAGCAGTTGAATGGTTATCTTCCCATGTAGAGAGTGAAGGTGATTATTTTTTTCTACCTATTTGATAGTTGTACACATCAAAACATGAGAGGGGTCGACTGTATTCATTGTATCCTAACATATTCGAAGGGTATAATAATACCCAAAGAATAATTGGAGAGGAATATGGATGAAAAAAGTGGAAATGTTTAGAGACTAGCTCTTCACGTCAAGTTCACCAATTTGTACGAAAGAAAATAAACACATGAATTTTTTTCACACCCGACCTCCCGAGGTTGTCTTTGGCTGACAACCGATGTAGAATGGAAATGGATGTGTGTGTGGTAGTGATAAATAAGCTAACAAGGCAACCTTATGTCTTCAACATGCAATATCAAAATCTGTGAGTCTAAGGAAAAGAAATCCATCCTAAGTTGAAGTGGTGCAATGGAATGGTTAGATATAATAGCTACTCGCGGGATCCGGTTGATATCGAGCTCTGCTAGGATTTTGTCTCTTGGATGTGGAACACACGGGAAGTGACCTATAGACGCCTCCTATAGATTTTCGGATAAGTTCATAGAAGTGAGAATGAGAGGCGTAATGGAACCACAAGGTCTATGGGAGCTTTTTTTGGTCTAGTCTGAAATCCTTAGCTTTGATTGACTACTATGTTTAACACTAAAAATTGTGTAATGATGTCGGTGAATGTGGTGATGATCTAAATACCAAGTGCACGTAAGCTAGTGTCATTTTTAATTATTCAATAGGCCCATTGGGTTGTGAACAACCATGAACTCATGGATACTATGGTCATTATACGATCATATGTGTAATCAAGACTGTTTCTAGAGATGATAAGAAGGTTTCTAGGATTTTTTTTAATAGACTTCACTACTCAAATAAACACATACTTTATTTCCAAGAAAACAAACTTGACTTCTTGATTGTACTATGTCTCTTTAAATTATCCACGTGACCTAACTTCAAAATGGTCCGTACTATCATAGGTTCATCCTTTTTAACTTTATTTTCATGATCATATTTTGGAAACCATATATTCTTCACCTTGGGAGTAACAAATTTATTTCCTTGACTTGGAGCAACATGATGACAATACCTTGATATATGAACTTCTTAGTGAAAACTATGGAAAAAAACATTATTCTTATCTCTTGATTGATGAAAACTATTTCAAGAGAGATTCAACAATGTCTTTCCCTATGACCATATTGATTGCAATCATAACAATGACCATGAAAATAACCAACATACGTCATAAAATTTGACTACCTAATAGATTTAGAATTTTAATTTCTCTTGGAATAGATATTTCTTGTACTATCATCCTCCTTTTGATCCTTAGGACCTACATAGACACCTTCATAGCTCTTCTTGATGTATTCAATGAATCCAAGACCTGATTTGTCACTAGTTGACCTTTGACTGCTCAAAATATCATTTAGGGCCTTAGAGCTCTTCTCCAACTTCTCATAGGTCTTCAACCTACTAGATGATTTCTCTAAATATTCCTTGAGGACCTCATATTAGGTTTATACCAAACACATTCATCTTATTTGAATTTTATGGCTTCTACCTCAAACTTGAGTTTGCTACATTCATCATCCTTTCCTTTTAGAGTTGTTGTCACTATCCCAACTTGAGATTCCAATTCTTTGATGATTTGATCATGCTCAACATTCATATAACTGATATTTTCTTCATAACCCTTTACTAAGGACTCAAAAATTTGGTTTTTCTCTTTGACACAATAGTTCGATTCAGCCTTAGATGACACCTCATGATGTTTCTTAATCTTTCCCATTTTTTGCTTCAAGGATCATCTCAAGATTTTTAATATCACTTCAAAGGACCTACTAATTTGTGGAAGAAAAACCACTAAGAGGGTGGGTGAATCAGTGGGTAATTAAATTTTTATTCCCTTAAAGATTAATAGCCATTAATTATTTAGTGCATTCATCAAACATTCATCAACATATAAATTTGGAAATGATTAACCAAACACATAAGCATACACCATGAGAACATAAGAACACATCAAAATAATATTTAAGTGGGAAAAACCATGGGGAAGAAAACCTCTGAAACAAAAAAAATATTATAGCCATGTTTCAAATTTATTTGAACACCAACTCAATAAGGAGTGCTAACCCCTACGTTTAGTAGAGATCCAATCCTCTATGGAGGAACCAACCCACTAGATGACTCAAAATGAAAAAATTACATATGAAATTTTTGACATCTCTAATTTATTTCACCAACAATTGATGACGACTTAATGAAGCCCACTCTCCTCTCTATATTCCTCAAAACACCTCTCTACCCTTTATGCCCAAGAACCTCTTCCTTTGAGATGATTTCAACATCTGACCTATCTCGTCCATACCTGATATCTCTCTAGAACAACATCACATACTCATTTTCCTCTCATCAAGGTCACAAAGACCTTCTTCACCTCCTTCAAATGACCCCCTAGCTCACACTTCTCCCTCTTTTCCACAACTCACTCAAATGAGCTTTTAATTTTATTTTATACATGTTTCTTCATTATATCTCATCTATATCAGACATCATAGATTAAAAAAACCTCCCACATCATAATAACATGATATAAATATCTACCATAAGACCATATAGGTCACCACCATCACCTAGAGCCTTCTAGACCACCATTAGGACCCAAGAAGCCCTAAAACACCAAAACAAACAACTTGCCACAACGGGAATGTTATAGAGAAAAAACCTTCACCAATACATGGAACACACATAAAATTTTTGTATAATCCTTCATCATCCTACGGTAATCATAAACACCATGCAACAAACTCTCAAGCCATAAAACCTACTTGAGACCATGCTCAACACAACACCCTCAAAACTAGTCTTCAGTAAACAACCCATAACATCATAAAATATCATAAAAAACAAAAGTGAGATATACCAATGGAAATATCATGACCTCAATATCATCGGAAAATAAAGCCATGCAACAAATATGAATTTAGGACCTCCAAAACACCTCTATAACAGATTGCTCCAGGTACCCCCAAAACTAGTCTTGTAAAATAGGGCACACTTGACATCCTAAGACCTAAACCATGATCTGAAATAATCATGGAAATGAATAGAAAATACCACACTTCCATAAATTCTAAATTAGTCATTAGGTATAATGGACACTTTTTGAGAAAATGAAAATATTTAAAAATTTACAAATTTGAGTCGGGCCCACACACAACCAAAGCCAATAAATCACACCTAGAGAAATATGGAGGAGTCCTATACAACATATAATAATTAAATTTTCTCAAAAAATCAATTCTCGGCCAAAACCAATAAGTTCTTTAAAGTCATTTTGCTAAACTAGGGTTTTAGGAGGGTTTACAATCAATTTACCTTCTTAACAATTGTTCATAAAAATATCACTATCAAATGACCTCATTAAAATTTTAAAATATTCATGATATACATATTCAAATATCCCAAATATCTTATATCCCCATAGAACGCACACACTCTCCAACAAGCATCAGAAAGTCAACTTTTAGCTCAAAAACTCACCTTTAGAAACTCAAAGCGGGACTAAAAATCACATATCTTGCACATACCTTAAAACCAATACTTTAAATTTTGAAATAAAATCTATATCAACTTGGTACACCCTATAAAAGTATCAATTTTTCATCACCATGCTAGAAATAGTCCAACTCACTTCACTAGGGCATGTTTTCTCAAAGATTAGGTCTAGTGTAGACCTATAAACTATGAATTCTCCTCAATTCTGCAATCTGAGAAACATTGAAATGTACATAAAACTTATATTAATTATTCTCATGCTCTCACAAAAAATAAAACAAATCATACAAACCTACATTGTGTCATCACATACGCTACCTTCTTACTAGGCTTCCAACAAACACATTGAACATGTGTGTTTCACTAAAAATTAAATTCTCATCACTTGGCCACCTTTTAAAACATGCAATGACCTTATCCACACTCCATTCCATCACTATAACATCATCCATACCTCTTAAAGTCACTATCACACTCCTACTAGCCACTACACTACTCAAGAACCATGCTTTACACACCATGCGGTCTCAACATGAAACTCAACTTGACTTGACATTACCAATCACCTTGCATGTTTCTCTTCCCTTTTAACATTAATGACCTCAATAAAAAATCCTAAAAATACATACTTTGACATCAATGACAACACAATACTAATAAGATCAAAGTGGCTAAAGGGTAGATCGAGAAAGAAAAATCTCTCTGGGATAGTGTTCTCCCATTGGTATCTGAGACGAGTTGTCTTGAATCCTACTCCTTGGTGTGCCAAAATGTATTTACATCCATCTTTGAGAATATTTATCACATGTGGTCACACATGATGGGTATTAGGTGTGATGTAATGAGTGATGTCATTACATAGCTTGAGTCGAGTAAAAGATCATGCATAAAAAATCTTGGAGAGTGTTATTGAAAGGGTGCAAGATCTTGGATCATCTTCATTCAATGAAAACTCATCCTTGGAAGATATCTTGAGTTCCTTTCAAGATCTGGTTTAGAAATAAGTTGGATAACCCCTTTCCTTAAACAAGGGTACCAAAAGACACCACAAAATTTGGTTTACATAGTGTAGAACACTCGGTGGAATTACTAAACAAGTATTTTCTATTTTCATTGTCCTCACCCCTATAAAATAATTGAGATAAAAAAACATATAATATTAAGAATACATTTTTCTACATATTTTAAGGATCACAAAAATTCAACAAATTTAAATACTATTAATAAAATATATTTTAGAATGTAGGGTACATTAACTATTGACACACAACTAATCAAAAATTGTATTGTTATTGCAAAAAGCAAAAATGCTAGAACAATATTTAAAAATTGAATCTTCAACATTGCTCAAATATTCGGAAGGAAAAATATGTAAACATATTCATGTTCCCCAAAACTTACATAAAAATTGTTAGCTCTTTAATATTCAAAAAATATTTCATCTTTTATTTTACTACACAATGTAGAAAAGTATATAGATTTTTTTCACAAAACACATTAGCTTAAATCCCTTTCTTTCGACAGGGTCAAGCATTTGAACCTTCCTTACCTACTCGAGAGGTAAGGATCCTCTATAATTGACGATTCTAATCCAAATCCCAAATTTATATCAATTCATAAGCAACGACATGCTAACCATTATAATTGTCTAATATTTATATGAATGCTACAAGATACCCATAAAAAAACACCAAGAAGGAATCGTTAATACTTTACAATTTAAGATTTGAAATCGAGAGATTTAAGTGGCCTAAAAAGGAAAAACCATGTTAGCATCCTCAACATATTCACCCTTGAATCTTTGGAACCCCATCATGAACGAATAGGGTGAGACAAAATAGTTTTGATGATGCATTTAGGTATTGAGGGAGTTCGTCACAAGTATAAATGATTTTAGATGATAGGTTAAAGACTTCGATGTGCACCTAAATTTATTCTCTGTTCTGTGTGTCACTACAAAATTTTTACTAATTAAAGTTTCAATTTAAGTATTTATTATCACCTTTAAGTCATTTTTAATTCACCAAATATAGTCTTTCCGAATTCTAACTAGGTACCTTAAAGTCAAATTTAAAGTGGAAAAAATGACTTAACGATGAACTTAAAATGTGACTGTAAAGGACATAAATTAGAAAGTTGCATTAAATATTCCCTAACTTCTAATATTAACTCGCCCTAAAGTCACCATTAACTTCCTCCTTAAGACATTAGGATGAATTGAACTAAGACATTAAGGTGACTTAAATGGAAACTTTATATGTGGATTAATTAACAACTTTAGTATGACTTAATAAGGGTATTTAGCATTGTCTTTACCTTGACCCTAAGTGTGGCTTAAAAAATGACATTATGTGCAACTTGAAATATAACTTTAATTGTGACTTTATTCTTGACTTAAATTGTGACACTACTTCCAATTTTAATTATGAGATTACATTTTGACTTAATTCCATCATTATTTATGACTTTAGTGTAAGCATAAATTTTGACTTATATCGACTTCAATTTCGATTGTATTATGCCTTCAATTGCAACTTAGGTCTGACTTGTTTTGTGAATTTATTCGTAATAACTCTATAAAAATATATAATGTTTTTAACATCATTTGTTTAATTATATTATTATACTATGAAAATTTAGTTACAAAGTGTTGATGGTAATGTTAATTTTAATTATATACATAACAAATGAAAATAAATTTAAGTAGAAAATTGAATACAAACAAAAAATAATTAAGGAAACAATAATCAATTAACCAAATAATCAAACCACTCAATAATTAATCGAAATTTACAATAATATTATGATTAAAGAATAGTTGTAGGGTTGTTATTGACCCCATAAAATATCATGGTCAACATCCACAATAAAAATTCATAATATTCAATGTCCACCTTAAACATTAGGGTCCTCATCTTCATTTCCCCTAAAATGTCATCTTTATCATGCTCCTGAGTAAAATCACCCTCAACTATAGTATAATTAAAACCTCCACAACACTATACAATGTCCAAATTTCCACTAGATCCACTCCCTGAAGCATTTATTGAATAAGAACCTTAGTAATGATGTGACTTCTATTCATTTCTCGATGTGCTTTTCCACTTACTCACAAATAAGATATTACATGTCCCTACATAAAATAAAAATAAACCAATGTTAAAAATCTCATAAAAATTAATAAAACACAAAAATAATTTCAAAATCTATTATATAATGAATTTAAATAGAGTACTAGTTACAAATAAGTTGCATGTTATGATGAAGTTTGGGTAGGTCTACTCCTACTTCCTCAAAAGGAGATGATGTCAATAATTCTTATGATCATAATCAATAATGTCATAAAATCATGTACAAATTTACCATAGTCTCAATCAAAATATGATTTCCAAGAAAACTATATCACATTCCTCTTGAAGTCCAACAAAACTCAACACAATCTTGTTCCCAAAGTAGATGGATCATACAACTTACTATCACAAGGTAATAAATGAATATTGTGAGGATATAAGAATATATTCCATAGAGAGATATAACATATACATGATATATTTGGCTATAGTGTGCATAACATTCATACATATAAATTTGAGAGATGGAGGACACTCGAGAGAGCTATAACTAAGGAGACAAAAAACAATTATTTGTTAAATTATATTCAAGCAAGTATGTTAGTCCAAAATGTCACAAAATTTTCATAAAAAAATGTAATCCAATCTAAATGACATATCTAAATTATGTGAATCTTAAACATTCCTCAATGTAAGGAAATAATTAAAGAGGAATGATAGGAGAGCGTGAGTTCAACCCTTGATTTAGCACTTGGTTAAAATCAACAAAAAAGCTATTATAAAGGATGAATTCAAATTATTCAATAAATTTAAACAAAAAGTGTGGGGCATAAAAAATTCCACAAATATCCATTAAAAACCCTTTATGAAACTACAAGTGATTGTACATTTCTTAACCCTTTGTACAAATATAAGAGTAGACTAAAACTACTCATTTATTGTAAGAAGTAACATTCTACTAAAGGAGTAAATGTAAATGAAGCTCTATAACATGTCTAAGATCACTAATATAACCAATTATAGAATAAAATCAAGAATTTTGATACATAGTTATAATAATAAAATTTACATCATATTAATATTAATTAACAACATTTAGTGCAATGAAGGAAGATAAGATCCATTGATTTGGTTGTGTTATCTAGGAAAATTTGAATTTATCAAGATTTCACTTCACCTTATGTGTTTAATACCATCATAAAATTATCCTATCGTAATGAAATTAGATAATCAAACAATAAAATGGACATTTATTAATATCCTTCCTAACCATCCAATACTTTTAAACATCTATAATGCTCCTTTCCCACCTAGATTTTGTATGCCCAAACTCATCTTATTCATAATAAGAGATATTTCTTCTCAACGCATCTCTCATTTTACATCATACCTAAAAGCACATGCATATAATGATAAAATTTTACTTAAATCATTCCCATATAGTATTACAAGCCTTTCTTTAGTGTGGTTATGTGGTTTAGCTAGTGGGTCCTCTTATACAAATAACTCTCCTAGTTATTTGGAAAGTGTACATACATATTTTTTTTTGATATTTTCATTACAAGTTGCATAAACTTAAGTCATCTCCTTGGCACATTCACTTGGTCAATGTTTCCTCACACATCCTTGTGTGCTTCCCCTTCTCCCATTTCCATTTTACTTTTCCTCATTATTCCACCCTTCCCCTGCACACATCTTCTACGCATTCACCTTGTTCCTAGCAATTATTCATCCTGCATGTGTGTACCTTGCACTTTATTCAATAAACTAAGTAATCAAACCTCTCGTGCACCATACACATTACCTTGTAATAGTTGCACCTTGACCATATGTTCTCTATTCACTAGTTTGTCCCTTGTCCTCCATGTGCATTATGATTGTGTGTGCCCTCCTTCTACCTTCTTCCTACACCTCATTCTTCTACATGTGTACCTTTGCACCCTCCTCTATGTCATTTTGTGCCATGTATTGAGTGTTCCTCACACAACCTATCAAAGTGTGTCAATAGGGCACCAAATCCTTGCAGCAGAAAAAATGAGTGACACATGGCGAAAATGAAAAAACAATATTGCACAATTGACCATATTTTTCAGGTTAATCGGTGTGTGCTACATGTCTTGTGTACGCGGTGGCCCTAACAATATTTTGATAGGAATTTCTTTTACTAAAGAGCTCGATCGTGTGCACCTAGTCTCAATCGATAACTACTGATGTAGGCTATAGTGATAGATATTCAAATTAAAATTCTTGGTGGATCTAGTAGGTGAGAAATGGGAAATCATATTTCTAGGCCTTAATGATCGAGATATAATTGCTCCAACTACCCAATTTGATCGATACACCCTCTTTCCTTCTCGATACACCAAAAAAATTTGGGGAAATGTATTTGATAGATTTGTAGGCATTGAATGTTTTTGTTGGTGGTTGTATTTAAAAATCAAGTTTTCCCTCCTTCTCTTCTTCTTCCATGGATTCATCTATAAAATTAAGAGCTAGGCTCATTGTTAATGTTGGATACTTTGGATCATTATGAACTTGGCTAAGGGCTTCATATTTATGTATTATGAGTTGCAGACCTCTATATTTGGCTCATGTAAGTGGATATTGACCTCTTTCGGCATTGTAATAGTTCTTTGAATTCCTGGAAGTAATGGAAGCATTGTTTTATGACTATTTTCTATCTTAAGAATTTTTTTATTCTTTCTTCTTGCCTTTCTTTTACATTGTATTCTTGTTGTGTCACTCTACGTCCCTTGCAGCTCTAGTTCTAGTTGTGTTTCATGAAAAATGATTGTGTAAATGTGTGTTGGTCTGTGCTACGTGTTCCTAGCCTCCCTTTCATTTTCATTTTCACATAGAAAAAATGGTGTTCTTCCCTTTTTTTTATGGTGTTATCACCTTCCTTAGATTAGTTTTCCTTTCTATTATTCATCTATCCCTAGTCCTTTGTCATTGTTAGATTAGTTTTCCCTTTCAGCATTAGGAGTAGTAGTAGTAGTAGAAATAGATAGAGGAATCGACCTTCTCCGGAGATCCGTCTCAAGCACATAAGGTCCCACAACTTTGAGATGGTTCCATTGTTGTCTCAAATGGCTCAATTCTTCCAGATCTAAGACACGGGTGCAAGTTTGACCACCATTTTTTTGGCACACCCGGTGGACCGAAATAAGAGCTCAAATTTCATATTGCTAAGTTCTAGTGTGTGAACTTAGTATTTTCAGCCTTTGGAGGCTTATTTCAACACATCTGGTGACTCCCAACATTTCTAGAGCTCATGTTTTACAGTCCTGAACATCTTTTATGAGAAGAGTGCATACTAGAAAGAGTGTTGTAGATGAAGGATCCCTTTAATACCTCCATCTTTCACCAAGAAGTAAACGCAATAGATCTTTTCGCGCATGCCTCCCTATCTCCAGCATGCGGTGCGCACTCTACTTCTCCCCAAAATATACAAGCACACCTAATCATGGTTCTTGAACCTCCTCCTCCTCCAAGGAACTTCACCAACTTCACTGGTAGAAGCCCACTCAATCAAAATGCCTAGCATGATAGGAAAATGACCACACTCAATACTATTCCATACTTCACAGGAGAAAATAAAGTCACCCCTATTAAACACATTGAAGATGTAACCAATGTATGCTCTATCTATCTGATTACACATGATGATGTTGTTGTTAGGTTACTTTACAACCTCTTTCAAGGGTAAATTACTCCAATGGTACCATGGCTGAGACTACATCTATTGCTACTTGGGATGAGCTTGGAATAACTATTTGCAATTACTTTGAAGATAAATTAGATCATTTATCACTTGGTGGAGAAAGCTGACTACAACAAAATGCATGCCCAATGAGAAAATGATTGATTTCAACATTAGATTCTAGAAGACTTGGGACAAAATTCCTCAAGTGGTAAGGCCTACATCCCAACATGATTTCTTGTACTATCTAAGGGATTTGAATAGTGACATTTTAGTCATGATTCAATCTATGGGAGGTAGAACCTTACCTGCTGCATACAACATTATAATAAGGGTAGAAAATAGTCTCATTCAGGCTGGTAAGTTGGTGCCTAGGCCTCCTGCGCCCTTATTCCCATAGATGTCTCTAGTTCCCCAACCTTCTATTGCTCTAGTTCTAGTGCAAAATGCACAACTAGCTACATCTACATCCTTCTCTCTGGAAAACAAAAAAAGATGATGAATTGAAGTTCATAATTAGAAACTTGTCTAACAAGTTCATATCATTAGAGAAGTAGTAGGCACAAGCATACAAAGATAATTCCAATCAGGTGCAAAGCCAAAACAATCAACCTTGGAAAAATCAGTATGGGAATTAAAGATATGGAAAAAACCAACAAAATGATAGATGGCATGCTAATGCACACTTTCCTTTAGAAGTTATTCCTCTTACACAACCTCTTCCAGTGCCCAACACAAGCCAAGAACTTGTCCCAGTCCATAACAACATGTCACAAAATTTTTAATGGTGCTTTCCTTACAATATGCCTCATAGCTAGTATCACTACGCTAATGTTGCATGCACGTAAGCTTATATGATCTAGAATGCTTCTAGCTACGAGCCTTCGATAAGCGCACCTAAATCGGATAAAAAGAAAGGCTAGAAGATCCTCTAGAGGAAAATATGATAATCTTTGGTGCAAACGACTTTTGTGAAATCAACCAAGTTGAGATGATGTAAAAAAACTACACGCATTAGTTTTAGACAACACAAGATACAAGAAGAGAATGCTCGATCCTTACACGTAGGTCACAATTATAGCAACACGATCGATCATCAAAAATAAAAAGAGTTAGCCATGACATCCAATGGTAAAAGTGCTTGAGTTCCTACACGCAGGCTCAATGTAAAGATCCTCCTAAAGTGGCACACATCCCTCCTTTGGTAGTTCAAGCCTCTGTGCTAGCTTAGATTCTTGTCTCTCTACACTGAAAACCAAGAAAGAATGTTGTTCCTCAAATGCACAAGTCAGTGGGTTTTCCATTCACTATTGTGGACTAGATGAAGAAGACAAACATAAATATTACAATGTTGGATGCCATGAATTTTGTATGAAAGCTCGGCACAACTCCCACACACCGATCAAGCCCCAAAATCCGTGCACTTCTATCAATATCTACCAAGAAGAGGAGAAGAAAGGAAGTAAATTTATTAAAGCCCCACCCTTCTATATGTATTTGATCATAGGAAAACATCTTGTCCATAACTTGTATGATTGACTCAGGTGCTAGTAATTTTTCATGCCTAAGAAGATTGTTGATGTCTTAGGTCTTAAGTATAGCCCCTTGATAAAAGGAGTCCTGCAACTTGATGGTTCAACTTTCACTACCCTAGGAATCATCAAGGATCTTGAGTTAACCCTCCATGCATGTCCAAGTCTAAAATAAATCAAGATGTGTCAATCATTGATCTGCCCCCTTTGTTTGCCTTATGTTTGTCAAGAGATTTTACCACTAAAGTGGGTGGTTACTTCTCTTACGATTGAGACCCTTATTTTACTCAAGATAAGGTATGGTACCAGTTTATATACAAGTGAGAAATATTTTCCTATCATGTAGAGTCATATGTCCCATCCCTCTCCAAGCCAATTATTTAATCCAAGAAGAACAAGCTTCAATTTCTGAAGAGAAGCCTCTTCCACCTTCTATTCTTGATCTAGTACTTGATGAGTGGGTGAAGAGGCACCATAAATTTGACCCATATGCTGAAGAGTTGGAAGCTTATGAAATTGGGCTTAGTACTTATTGCATTCTTGAAGAAGAAGATGTGTTTACCATGCGCTCTTAAGAAAAGTGAAGAGAACCTTGGTCTATGGAAGTTATAATTTTATGGATCCAAAAGTAGAAATGGCATGGGAGCATAAGTCATTCTCATTTACCCTAAGGATGAGAAATTATTCTTCACACACAGGTTGCATTTTACATGTTCTAACAATGTAGAAAAATATGAGGCATTGGTGCATGGTCTTTTTATTCTTTGAAAAGAAGAAGATTAAGGAATTGCAAATCTTTGGGGACATAGAATTGGTTATCCACTAGGTCACCAAAAAATTCCATGAAAATAATAAGCTTCTCAAATCTTATAAACACAAATTTTGGGACCTCCTTGAGATATTTGATGCTCTAAATCTGTACATGGTGCCACAAAAATGAATAAGGAAGATGATCAAATGGCCACACTTGGTTCACAGTTCTCTCCTACTTGAGGAATTTTTCAAAGGAAACACTCAACACATTAAGATGGTGATTATACCATCCATTCCAAATAACAACACCAGTTGGAAAGTGTTTGGTAGCGATGCAAAAATCATCTAGTTTATATATAATGAAGCCGAGTTCTCATCAAACATGCAAGATGACTTGTATGACAGCTATGGTGACCAAGTGATTCAACTGAAGTCAAATAATCTACCTAAAGGGATGGTCACCTTAGAGAAAATGTTTAGCCTTGATGATGAGTTCAAGGGTGAAGAAAAGTATATGTACATTGTGTAAGAAGACTATTCCCTAGTCACTATTACATGCGAGAAAGGAGTTTTTCTCAGTAAATCTTGCACACATGATGAAAATTAGGCCTTCATCTCTCTCTGTCAAAAATACAATGATATATTCTCATGGGAGTATGAAGACCTCAAAGGTTTTGATCCAAGTGTTTCTTAACACTCCATTGATCTTGATCCTAGTATCAAGCTTGTCAGAAAAAGCAGTGACCAGTCAATCCAAAGATAGAGCCCCTCATGAGAAAGGA
This sequence comes from Taxus wallichiana var. yunnanensis, assembly GCA_018340775.1. Taxonomy (NCBI): domain Eukaryota; kingdom Viridiplantae; phylum Streptophyta; class Pinopsida; order Cupressales; family Taxaceae; genus Taxus; species Taxus wallichiana. Next base: position 173,651,838 of record CM031234.1, read on the forward strand.
GTTATCCAAACTCATTGAGGAGAAGATTATTTTTCCCATCAAGTACTCTACTTGGGTCATGAATCTAGTTTGGTATGCAAGAAGAACATGTGAAATCAGACTCTATGTTGATTTCAGAGATTTGAACAAGGCATCTCTAAAGGATAATTATCTTTTTCCTTCTATGGAGTAGATTCTATAGACTGTGGCCGACGCGTAAATATTCTCAATGTTGGATGGGTATTCAGGTTTTAATCAGATCTTGGTCAAGGAAGAAGATCAATTCAAAACATTGTTTACAACTAAGTGGGGAACATATGCATATCGAAGATTCCCATTATTCATCAAACACGAGCACAATGTTTCAGTGTGCCATGGACATTTCCTTGAAAGGTTACATTAATAAGTTCATCTTGGTTTACCTTGATGACATTACGGTCTTCTAAAAGTAGAGCGTGGATCACATGGTGCACCTAGAGAAATTATTTGAGAGATGTAGAAGGTATGGGGTATCTCTTAACCCCAAGAAGTGTAATTTTGTAGTGGTGTAGGGAAAGCTCTTGGGCCATGTGGTTTCAAAGGATGGCATCACAATTGATCATGAGTGCATTTCAACCATCCTGTCTCTTTCCCTACCCATGCACAAAAATGCCTTGCAGTCCTTCCTCGATAAGATCAATTTTGTTAGGAATTTTATTCCTAACTTTGCAGGGATATGTTCGGTCCATCACCCTGATGCTTAAGAAAGACATAGCTTTTAGATGGACAAAAAAAGGAAAGGAAAGCTTCAATAAAATAAAGAAAGAGATTTCTTGCGTGCTAAAAACTCATTAACCCAGATTATTCCAAGTATTTCATCCTTTATGCTTATGGCACAGATGAGTGTTGTTTGTTGTTCTAAACAAGAAAATGAACAAGGGTTAGAGCAACTAGTTGCTTTCTTCACCAGATCGAAGGATTACGAATTAAGATATATTCATACAGAGAAATAGTTCTGTTCCATTATGTGTGCACTCAAGAATTTCAAAATTATGCTCACTAAAAATCATATCAAGTTGTTAGTCTCCCACTCTTATGTTACAAACTTCATAATGGGAGAAAAAAATTAGTGAGAAGAGAGCACGATGGGTGACCAAAATCATGGAGTATGATGTGACTATCAAAGCCACAAAGTTGGTAAGAGTTAATATTCTCTATAAGTATCTTGTCGAGGATGCACACCGAATGAACTTGAGGCTTCATTTTTTTGGATGAGGACCTCTTGTGCAAAGAGCTCTCGTAGAATACGAGATCCTAGCGCACGCGATTGGATGAAGGACATGATCACATTCCTTTCTGAGGGTGCATAACCTCCTAGCTTAAACAAGGAAAAGAGAATACTATGCTTTCATTGATGGAATTATCTTCAAGAATAATCTTGATGGCATGTTATTAAAGTGTATCAATGGCACACCAAATGAAAAGGTGTTAAAAAAATTTCATGATGGACTCTCTAGTGGACACTTATTTGCCAAGAATACAAAAATGAATATCATAATGATAGGTATATTTTGGCCTACTTTGTTTGCAGATACACATAGATGTGTCAAAAAATGTAAAGAATGTGCTTTCTTTATAGGAAATAAGAGATTGTTAGCACTTCCCATCCTCCCATCCAAGTAAATCAGTCTTTTGTGTAATTGGGTCTTGACTTCATAGACATGATCAATCCACCTTCAAGTGTTGTATATAAATAGGTGTTGATAGCTATGGACTACTTTAGCAGATGGATAGAAGCCATCGTGCTAAAGGAATAAAATAAGTCAGACATCCTTAACTTTATCGATGGTATAGTCACAAGGTTTGGCATTCCTCAAACCATTATCTTTGATAATGCAAAAGCCTTCCTTCATACTAAAATCACCGTTGGGATCTAAATTTGGGAATCTATCTGAAGACTTATTCCTGCTATTACCCTCAAGGAAATGGTCTAGAATATTCTACAAACAAGAACTTGATTAGGATCATGAAGCACATAATGAAAATCAGACAAAGACAATGGCATACAAAGGTCTTGTGCGCACTGCTTTGGGAAGATAGAATCATAGTTAAAAAAATAAATAGGTACTTATCCTTACAATATTTTATATGGCAAGTAGGATACCCTTCCTTTGATACTTTGGAGTTGAACTCACTAGCATTTACCTAGTAGCTAGAGCTTGAAGGTGTAGACAAGAGAGAAATTAGAATGGAAGAGCTGGTCAGTCTTGAAGAATAAAAAAAACTCTATCATGACAAGCTAGAACAACGTCAACAAGAAAAAAAAATGGTTTGTGAAAAGGCTAGGCCTCAAGATTTCAAAGTTGGAGATGTGGTTTTGAAATGGGATACGACAAAGCTAAACTAAAGGTGTCATTCAAAGTTTTATGCACTTTGGAGAGGCCCATACATCATCGATTCATGCGAGGAGAGGCTGAATCTTTTGAGGTAACTCATCTTGATGGAGGTGCACTGTAAATCCCAATAAATGGGATCTATTTGAAACCCTTCCATTTTTTTTTCAATTTTTTTGTATATATTTGAGTAGTTTCAATTCCTCCAAGTGTGTTGAGTGCACATTTTTTGTACATAGTTATTTCTTCTCACATTCTTCTTGCGTGTGCTCTTATTTTTGTTCCAAGATGTTGATCTTCTTCTAAAATTTTTCAGCAGCTTACGAGATTGAGAATAGAGTAAAGAAATGATTCTTGAACTGACTTCAGGGGATTTTCTTCAAAGCTGCAAATCAGAATTTCATGATCACATAGCAGACTCCATGCCAAATGGATGCTCCAAGCTACTGATCTCCTTCATCTAGCATGAAGATGGCCCCATAATTTTCCAAATTTTGTATCCAAATAACACTCCTAATTATTTGGATAACTTACATACATATTCTGGATATGATATTTTCATTGCAAGTTGCACACACTTTAGTCATCTCCTTGGAAAATTCACTTGGTCACTATTTTCTCTCATGTCCTTGTGCTCTTCCCCTTCTCCTATTTCCATTTTCCTTTTCCTCCTTATTCCACTCTTCCCATGCGTGGATCTTACAGTGCATTCTCCTTCTTTCTAGCATCTATTCATCTTACGTGCACCCCTTGCAATTTATTTAATCAGCTAAGTCCCCACCCTCTCACACACCCCACACATTACCTTGTAATAGTTGTGCCTTGCCCATACATTCTTTGCTCACCAATTTTCTCCTTTTCTTCTACACGTGCTGCGATTGTGCGTGCCTTCCTTCTGACTTCTTCCCACACCTCATTCTTCTACGCCATACCTTTGTGCCCTCCTCTGTGCCATTTTGTGCCATGTCATTATCTGACATGCTTGAGTGTGCCACATGAAACCTTTAAAATAACACCAACATGGCACTTTGAATCATTACATCAAACTAGTGAGTGACACGTGGCATAAATGACAAAACACTTTTTCACAATGGACCATATTTTCAGCCAATTAACATGTGCCACATGTCTTATGTATGTAGTGAACTCTTAAAATCTTACCTGGAAGCCATATCTTTTGCTAAAGATATCCAATCGAGTGCATGCTTAGTCTCAATCGATAGCTATTTAGTTAGGCTACGGTGATAGATATTCAAATTCAAATTATTTCTAGATATGGTAGGTGAGAAATGGGAAAACATCTTTATAGGCATTAATGAGAAGATATGATTGCTCTAACCTCCCTGATTTGATCTAATCCACCCTCTTTCCTTCTCTAACATGCCAAACAAACTTGGGGAAATGTATTTAGGTAGATTTACAGGCATTGAATGCTTCTTGTTGGTGGTTGTATTTCAAAATCGGGTTTTCCCTCCTATTCTTCTTCCATTGATTTATCTAGAAATGTAAGATCTGGGATCATTGTTAAAGTTGTACACTTTGGATCCTTATACACATAGCTAAGGACTTCATATTTATATATTCTGAGTTGCAAACCTCTATATTTCACTTGTGCATGTGGATATCGGCCTCTTTCGCCATTGTGATAGTTTTGTGCATTCCTGGAAGTAATGGAAGAATTTTTATGACTATTCTCTATCCTAAGCGTGTTTAGATTCTTTCTTCTTTCCTTTCTTTTACATTGTGTGCTTGCTATGTCACTCTACATCCCTTATAGCTCTAGTTCTAGTTGTGTTTCCTGAAAACTCATTGTGTAAATGTGTGTTGATCTGTGCTACATGTGCCTAGAATCACTTGATGCCCTTCCTTTCACTTTCACTCATAACATATGGTTTTATTCCTTCTTTTTCTGGTTCTATCACCTTCTTTAGATTATTTTTCCTTTCTGTTATCCTTCTATCCCTCGTCCCTTGGCATTATTAGCTTAATTTTCCCTTCCAGCATTAGGATTACCAATAGCAGTAGAAATAGATAGAGGAACTGACATTCTCCTGAGATTCGTCTCAAGCATTAAAGTTCCCACAACTTTGATATGGTTCCATTGTTGTCTCAAATGACTCAGTTCTTCTAGATCCAAGACACGGGTGCATGTTTGACCACCAACATATTCATTGATAGTTTTCCTATGTAAGAAAATATTTTTTTAATATTTTTCGATCACATACTATTATAATACCTATTATGGTTTTTATAATTTCAATATGAAATAAAAATAAACCAATGAGTTTATCCAAGAAAATGTAACATGTTTGAAAATCTAAGTACATTAGTCAATTTTTAGCCTTAGTCTAAAGAAAAACAATAAATATTTTATAAAGGCCTATAAACTCCATTTATTGCTTCAATGATTGGTAAAATCAATGAATCCATTTCTCAATTAGTCGATAAAACATTATATCATAAATAGGATACATCATATGACAATCCCCAACTAGATGAGACCCTTACTTCCAAGTCCATTAAGGATTTGTCATATGCATATACTTACATGCTAGGGACCCCTACCTCAAACACCTATTATAATTCTTCTACCTAAACAAGTTTAATTCATTCAATTTACAATTGGATATATATTCACACAATAAAATGCATGACACCCATCCAAGGATTTTTCAAGTCAATAACAATATCATTATACAACAACATGGATACACCTATCATTACCTTATGAAAATTACTCAACAAGAAGCTAATTAAATTATCAACGACTTGGTATAGACCATAACATTGTATATTTTTGCATATAGGAAGGGAATTTTATAAATGTAATTCATTAAAGAGCATGATAAAATTGAGTTTTATGCCTTATGTGCTCACATCAACTATGTAATCTACATGAAAATTATAATCATAAAAGAACACAAACTAGAAGAACCAAATTCACCACACAAATATAAGAAAGTATATAAACAAGTGTGAAATAGTCCCAAGAAAGAGGAATCATCTAAAATACAATTTCTATTAAAGGAAGAGCCAATAATCAAAGTCTTAAAAAAATAAATAAGTCAATCATTTATCATAGTATGTTATCTCTATGGGACAACTTAATCTTATTATTACAACAAGCCCAAAGGTTATAGATACACCAAGTCATGTTATGGCTACTAATGTAAAATTCAATGAGATATTGCAACAACATTGGCTAACAAAAATTGATCCACCATGTATAACAAAAATGAGCATATTAGTTTTATATATGATAACTACATGATAACAATTGAATAAGATTGATTACAAGCATAAAATATTCTTCATACCAGTGATGAGTCTCCTCCTAGTGAGGATCAAGTGGTTCCAAGTAAATTAGAGAAATTTAAAGGCTCCACACCTAGCTAGGATAAATCAGTTTATATTATAGTAGGGAAAGTATAAGTCTCCACACCTAGTGAGGATAAATCAGTTTCTATTATAGTAGGGAAAGTACAAGTCTCCATGCCTAGTGAGGAGAAAGTAACACATATCTTATTTACATAGGTGAAATTCTCCACACCTAGTGAGGAGAAATTAGCATCCATTTCATAATAGTAAGAAAATTTATCTCACCCATTCAAGAGAAAATCATCATACCATGTGAAGCATTACCAACACAAGTTTCTCAAACACCAAATCAAAAATTGTTAAACGGGATCATTGGTTTGATGATTTACCTCTATATCAAAGTGTATTGCATAGGAATTATACCTATAAAGAGAAACATCAAATAGAAACAAATACAACAATAACTAATGCATATTCAAGCTACTTTGACATATGTAATGATCTAGATGTTGAAAAAATCATTGAATGATTAATTTGATTGTATAACATTTTTTAGAATGGAAAAGTGAAAATGTAAATATTATATGAAAATATGTTTAACATTCAATCAATAAATATCCATTATAGTTCATTTATTAATTACAAATCTAAATATTATGAATTACAACATGCGAGGACAATCATCTACCATATCACCCTACACATCCTCAGGTGCACCATGTGTGACATATATCATTTAGGTGGCATTCATGTGGGTGTGACCATCATGGGTAATTCATGTACTTCATTTACATTGAGAGCCTATGATTACTATAACTACTTGTTACCCAAGACATATATTCACACACTACCATCAACAATAACAAAAATTATGATACTACACATGATTTTATCTTAGAATTATGAAGTAATTATCTCATTGGAAAAAATGACTACTTTGTATTCTCTTCATTTTGGTAAAGGATGTCCCATTTAAATGATACTTAATTATCCCCTCCCAGGTCTTCCTCACATTTACTTGTACATAGCTTCATGCACACACATACTCTTAGAATGATTACTAATCATTGACATCTACTCCCCAAGTTCATGACTAGGTAGTTACTAGAAGATGCATCATATTTTATGTGTTTGATGTGATTTTTGAGGGATATTTTCTTATTAAGTACCTCATCCATATCTTCTACCATCTACATACTATTCCTAGGAATAGTAGTAATGATTCTAGTTATTAGTTTTCTCCTTTCATTCTCCTATAGAAAATATACAAAAATAATACAATATTATGAAAATACAAAACCAAGACTTGTATGTGATGCATTCAATCATTACATAAAATTTAATCTTATAATCATTAGGATTTAACACTCTACATCCTACCACTTCAAACCTAAGATTTAAAATACAAATCAAGTAGTTATAAACACCTATCTCATGCCATATGATGGTGGTTCTAAGTAACCACCTTTTCTTCATATAATGTTTTTACTAGGTTCTACCTTGTGCCAAGATTGTTGATAATATATAATACATAGTTTTTCATGACATGATGTAATTTGATAGAATTTTTTTACATGACCCTCAAAGGACACTAATTCCCTTTCATTTACACTTAGATCTTGTGATTATTACATGAGTATATATGATGCACAACTAAGTGACATAGCTATCAGTGATTCTACCTACTATGACATGATGATATTACTTTCCAATTTTGAATACGAGATACATATGATTATATTTCATGATACAATTTGTACACTTATTTAGATTGATCCTCCACATGATATACATATCTAACAATACACTCGAGTTCTTATACATAGCATGCACAAATCGTTACTTGTTATATTACATTTTTTATTTTACAATTACATGTATTTTCATTTGCATGAATTATTTATCCTCTTACATGTTGTGCACCATTGATTTAATTAACTACTCCATGCATTTGTTTGTTGTATGCCACTTATTTTATACTAGATTATAAACATTTTACTATGATATTACTTGCATGTTATTCATCATAATATATGTCATTAAATTATTTTTGTCATGATTTGTATCACACATATTTGACAAATTTATTAAAGAAATGTGGTTTCATGGGTTGCAATGTTTGTAGTGTGCGTAAGTGGGTATGTTGAAAGAGTCATAGAGACCTAAATTTCCCTCTCATTGATTTTGAGATGGATTTTATTATCCTCTAAAGGAAAATTAATTGAAATTGTGAATTTAAATATTTGAAGAAAAATGTAACATAAGTAGTTTTGTGGATAAATGGGAGGATGGTTGAGTGTAGTAATAAAAATGTATATCACTAGTGTAAGGTTTGAATGGTTATCTGAGAAAAACAATTGTGGTTTGAATTTTAGTGTTCTAAAAATATATTCAATCATAGGAAGAAATAAGAGTAATAAATATAATTAATGTGATAATAACTAAAATAAATCATATTGAAGAATATAAAACAAATGAGTAAGATAAGCATAATATTTACCTAATCATCCTTTTAATGGACTTTCTCTGTCAAAAATTTATTGTAAATCCCATAAATCCCTTATACAAACAACCCACAAGTTTTTAACAATACCCTATGAAAATGGCCCATAAATCTACAAAAAAAACCTACAAAATGACTAAAAAATCTATAACAAACCACTAAAAAATGATCCACAAATCTAGAACAAAACCCTACAAAAATGGCCCATTAATCTACAATAAACCCCTACAATGATGGCCCAAAAGGTTTCAAAAAACCATTGAAAAATGCCCTACAAATATGAAATAAACCCCTACAAAGATTTCCCCCAAATCTACAAAAAAACCACCAAAGCCAAAAAGCTCTTTTAAGGTATATTCTATTGAGCAAAAAATGCTAAAAAAATCTTCTACATTTCCCCAAAATGCACAATAACAATTAAAAAAATGAAAGAGTATTTTGGAGGCTCACAAAACAATTACATGTGAATGGAATGGAACATTCTATTAATTTTTAGAATATAAGGTTTATATTTTAATGATTTTTTATTTATTTTTGTTTTATGTGGATTTGGGAGGTAAATGGTGACATTAGTAAAGCTACCCTAATGGCACCCTTGTAAAGTTGGCCTTAACGTGGCATAGGGACCTAACATCCCCTAAAAGTTGTTATAACATCTCAAGAGCATTTATAATTTCAATTTCGTGTTTATGGTGCCACATTTTTTGTTTATCATGCTTCATTAGTGTTTAAGGTGTAACAATAGTGGTTAGGGTGTCACATTTGTTGTTTAGGGTATCACACTAGTGGTTATTATGTCACATTAGGGTTTTGGGACTTCTTTTCTCGGAGAAGAAATAATACAAAATGTCGAGGAATAAGCATCGGCTAACTCTGTGCCAGCAGCCGCGGTAAAACAGAGGATGCAAGCGTTATCCGGAATTATTGGGCGTAAAGTGTCATTATGTGGATTTTCAATACCTCCTCATCCTCCTCTCTTTTTCGGGAGAGTCCCTTGTTCTTTTAATGGGTCCTATAAAAATATACCATCGATTATGTCATATACCCCCAAAAAAATTCCCTATTGACAAATGATATCCAAGTAGGGAGATTGGCATGCCCCCATCTAGTGAGTCCTCTGTAGTTTGACTGGATGCCTTAACTCATTCCTTATCTTGGTATATATTGATAGATCCTCTAAGTGCTCTCTCTTCTCCTCTTGATTAGAGAGGAGAGGGATTTGTAGAGAGATGACACATTTAGTATATACTAAATAAGGAGAACTTCTTTGAGTGCTCTATCTTCTACTCTCTTGATTAGAGTATAGGGATTTGTATAGAGAGATAAGATAGCTAGTCCATCCATGGATTATAAAGGAGTCATTGAGTTGTGTTTGGTTCATTCCTATGTGAACTAAACTATATTAATATGCTCCAAATAGAGGGATATTCAAAATACGCACAATGAATATTTTTGTTGCACTACCTACCTAACCACTTTACTATCCTCCATACTTTCAATATTTCTTGCTAACCTTACCTATGCTTTGGCCCAAACCCTTATTAAAAATAGATGATTTAGGAAATTCCAATGCAAACCCAAAAAAATTCTCCCGCATTTCACATGGAAGGTTGGGGGAACCTTTGTTGTCTTCATCGGGGGTTGATGATGGGGATCCCTCTCCTCCCCTTAACCCTTTACCAATCAATAAAGGTAGGGGTGCCCGACCTTACTATGGGGGATGGGGGCGGGGGTTGGGGGATGACTTCCCCAATGCATCATGGCTAATAAAAATAAATGCATGGGTTCCAAAACCTCACTACTGGACACCTTTGGGTGTCATATTTATTTTTTATAGTGTCACACTAATGTTTATGGTGTCACATTTATTGTTTAGAGTGTCACTTTGAGATTCGAGGGTGTCATTTGTGTAGGGTGTCATATTTATTATTTAGAGTTTTGCACTAGGGTTTAGGGTGTCATATTTGTTGTTTAAGGTGTTGTACTTAGGGTTTAAGTTGTCACACTAGTGTTTATGGTGCCACATTGGGGTTTAGGGTATCATATATTTTATTTATGCTTTTGCCTTTGTGTTTAGGGTGTCAAATTTGTTGTTTAAGGTATCATGCTAGTGATTAAATTTTCATATTTATTTTTAGGGTGTTATAATAGTCTTTAGGGTGTCACATTTTTTTATTATGGTGTTATGCTAGTTTTAATGGTTTGGTAATAGTGTTTAACATGTCACATTAGTGTTTAGGTTGTCAAATTTTTGGTTTAGGGTATTACACTAATGCTTAGGGTGTTGTACTAATGTTTATCATGTCACATTAGTGTTTATGGTATCACATTTATTGTTTAGATTTTCATTGTTCACACTATGTCATATTGGGGTTTAATATGTAATGTTGGTGTTTAAGGTGTCACATTTATTGTTCGGTGTGTTGCATAAGTGTTGAGGGTTTGCACTAGTGTTTACTATGTGACATTGAGGTTTAGGGTGACATGTTTGTTTTTATAATGTCACACTAGTGTTTATGGTGTCACATTTTTTGTTTAGGATGTCACACTAGTGTTTAGGGTGTCACATTTTTTGTTTAGGGTAACAACGTAGTGTCTAGAGTGTTGCACTAATGTTTATGGTTTCTCATTTGTTGTTTAGGGTGTCACAAAGTAGTGTTTAGTTTATCACACATGGGTTTATAGTTTTGCATTAGGGTTTAGGGTGTCATATTTGTTATTTAGGGAACTAGAATTGATGGTGTCATATTTATCATTAAGAGTGCCGCACTAGGGTTTAGGGTGGCATAATTGTTTAGGGTGTTGCATTAGTGTTTAGGTTGTTGCACTAGTTCTTGTCGTATCACATTTGAGATTAGGGTTTCATATTTGTTTAGGGTTTACCATTAGTGTTTAGGCTGTCAAACTAGTGTTTAGAGTTTCACCTTTATTGTTTAGGTTATCAAAAATGTGTTTAGGGGGTCACATTTGTCTTTTAGGGTGTTGCACTAGTGTTTAAGGTGTCACACTAGTGTTTATCTTGTCATATTAGTATTTAGGGTGTCACATTTTTTAAGGTTTTCACATTAGTGATTACGGTATCAAATTAGTGTTTACTCTATGAAATTTAAGTTTTAGGGTGTAATATTTGTTTGGGGTTTTGCACTAGTGATTAAGGTATCACATTATTCTTTAGGTTGTCAAACTAATGTTTAGGTTGTTGCATTTATTGTTTAGGCTATCAAAATTGTATTTTAGTGTGTTTGCACTAGTGTTTAACATGACATAATAACATTTAGGGTGTTACACTAATGTTTGTGGTATCATATGCATGTTTAGGGTATTATAATAGTGCTTAGGTTGTTAAACTAGTGTTTATTTTGTTGCACTTGTGTTTTCTACATTACATCAAGGTTTAGGGTGTTGTATTTGCTTTTTAGAGATTCGATTGGTGTTTAACACGTCATATTTTTGTTTAAGGTGTCAAATTAGTTTTTAACATGTCACGTTGATGTTTAGGTTGTCAAATTTGTTGTTTAGGGTAGAAAACTAGTGTTTAAGGTGTTGGACTAGTGTTTAGGTTTTCACACTAGTGTTTGCGGAGTTTCATTGGGGTTTTGGGTTTCATAGATTTTAAGGGTTTCCCACTAGTGTTTTTGGTTTCATATTAGATTTTAAGGTGTCATATTTATTTTTCATGTGTCATAATAGTGTTTAGGGTGTCACATTTGTTGTTTAAGGTGTGAAACTAGTGTTTAGGGTATCAAATTAGTGTTTGGGGTGTCACATTTTTTTATTTAGGGTGTTGAATTAATGTTTATGGTGTCACACTAGTGTTTATAATGTCAAATTGGGGTTTAAAGTGCCAAATTTATTTTTAAGGGTGTCACACTAGTGTTTAATGTGTTATGTTTGTTATTTAGGGTGTCACACTAGTGTTTAGGGTATCACATTGGCTTTGAGGAACTTCATTTTTGTTTAGGTTGTCAAACTAGTATTTAGGGTGCCACACTAGTGTTTACGATGTCCCATTGAGGTTTATGGTGTCATATTTATTGTTTAGGGTGTTACACTAGTATTCGGGTGTTGTATTTATTATTTAGGGTCTTATACTAGTGTTTAGGGTATCATGTTTGTTGTCAGGTTAATGCAATCATGTTTAGGGTGTCACACTAATTTTTAGTATATTTATTTGATGTTCGGGGTATCATATTTATTATGCAGGTTGTTACACTTGCGTTGATTAGGTTTTATCTTTAGGGTGTTTAATTATAATGGTGTTGCCTTAGGGTCTCATGTTAGGGTGTCACTTGAGGGTGTAAAATTATGGTGTCGTATTAATGTGTTGTTTTCGATTATGAAATTTGGGTGTCGATTTAGGTTTGATTAGGGAAATTAGGTCAAAATTGGGGAAAATGCATCAAATTTTTGGGAAATTGGGTTGAATTAGGGGAAATGAATCAAAATTAGAGGAATGGGTGTCATGTTAGCATTTTATTCTAAGTTGTCAAATTCGGGGGCTTGATTCGGGTTTCATTAGGTCAATTTTTGGGAAATTAGGGAAATCATGTCAAATTTGGGAAAATCAAGTCAAATGCTGGGAAATAGATCAAATTTGGAGAAATTAGGTCAAATTTGTGATAATTATGTCAAATTAGGGGAAACGAGTCAAAATTACTATACACCAAAATTTTCACAAAATCATCATTAGATTCATTCTTTTTATTAGGTTCCTATATACATGAGTTTTGAACAAAGGAACATGGTCTTAGTGGCATCAGTCCTTTGTTTTATTTCTCTTTATGGATTGATGTGACCTCATCTCTTACTATTTCACTTTTTTGGTTTGATTTTGATTAACCTTAAGAGATTTATGGTAGTCCCCTTTTACTATTTTATTGTTACTAAGTGTGGTACAAAACCATAAAAATTTCAAGACTATTTGACCCTTTTGTATGGTATTGATCCCTTTTACTTTTCTATTATTTTCTCTTTATGGGAAAATTTGTTACTCTTTTGTCTTACAAATTTATGTTTTGGATCAATATTTCCTGCCAATAAGGTTGCTTGATTTAAAAGTAAGAAATCATATACATACAAGTATAATGTAAGGATTTATTATATAGCAATCACCTGTCTATCTACAATCTACTAAGATAAATAAGTAAGAGATACATTTACATACTGTATATATAGCATTACAGGGAATAAATATGAATTTTTCATCTGCACACAAGGGTTTTTATTGAGATGAAGTCGCATAGCCTGTTATTGGTGTTGAGAGATAAGGACCAACCTAGGTCGAGGATAACTACATACATATACATCAAACAACTAGAAGGATTATATAGATATAAAATGTAGTGTAACACTGAATTCCTCATAAATGAGGTGATTGTTGAGGTTAGTTTGACTCAAGAATTTTCATCTTTATTTTTAGAGATAATGATTGTTTGATTGTGTTCCAAGATAACTAGGGTTTATTTTACAAATTTAGGTATGTTATCTAGGGTTTCATGTGAAGATGAAGGTACCAAAGAGTGAAAAAAAATGACACTGTAAGTTACATATCCTCATTCTTTATAAGTGAAAAATCATATAGTTTGATCATGATAGTACATCCAGTCATGATTTTTTTTTCATCCCGATGAGTCGTATAAACATCGGGTTAAACGGGTAATAAGGTTGGTCAGCCCAATAGATGGATGACCATCAACTTGGTCAGGTAGCTCATTGTTTTGAAAAAAATAGATGGTTGTCCAACCCCCTTGGGTAGAATGACACACGATGTAGAGATTGAGACTAGTGTTGGTTGACAACAATGGTAATGTATGACCCACATATTTGGACAACATCCAACCCCGCAGGGTTTGACAGTCAAATTTAGGTGACACATGGTTAGACGGGTCATGAAGTTGGATGTCATACGACAAGATGATGTAGCTATATGGGTTACATGGTTGGGTGGCCCACGCATCCCATGAAAGTGAAGGTAGGCTGAACGAATGACAACCCAACAACTATATTTAATGCAGTATGGCACCCATGTATTTTTGACAAAAGTACCTTGGGAAGCAAAATTTTATGGGTGCACATACCTCTTTAATGAGGGTGGGTGAAAAATGGCTATATAATGCAATCGAACCCCTCATTTTTCGGAGAGAATTTTTGGGAGGCGGGAAACTCTTGAATTTTTTTCCCTTAACTCCATTTGAGTTGCGAGCCTTCTCTTAGGCCTAGCAAGTTAATTATGTGCATCAAATGCAATTGTCTATGCATACTTTGAAGCAATAAAAATTATATTTTGTGGTGTTTCTTCAACCCTATCTCATTTTTATTAGATTTTATTACCTCATCATTATTTTTGTATTTTGTGCATGTTATTTCACTTACAGGTTTATGATGTTGTGTTCCATGAAGTTTTGATGATGAATTAGGATCTGGGTCAGTGTCACATTTGTCTGATCTCCCTCATCCCTCTTTTCCCTATTTCATCCTCCCTCAATAGAGTATCTCACCCATTTTCTTGGTGCTATCACCTCCCTTAGTTTAGGAATTTCATTTTATGCATCTCTTTCTTCCTAGTCCCTTGGAAATTCTAGGTTAGTGTTAGGATAATTACATTTCCCTTTCTAGGAGTAGTTTAGCATTAAGATTAGGTAGAGGAATCCGACCTTATCTGGAGGGTTATCTCAAGTTCACAAGTCCCACATCTTGAGGGATAACCCCATGTTAGAAAAATTGCACCAATTGTCTCACACATAGAGGAGAAATTTTGGGTTGCATTCAAAGTGTGAAGGATTTAGTTCATTTTAGATTGGGAGAAACATGTGGGTATAAAGGGTCTCAAAGGTACGGTTCTTTATTGGATAAATTTATTTGTAAGCCCCTATAAGTCGCACACAAGGAGATGGTATATTTAAGACCGAGAGAAGGATGAGGGCCCAAAGGGGCCAAGAAGTACTATACCGCATGAGACATAATTTCCGTAAGTCAAGATAACTCAACAAAAAAAGAATAGGGGAGTGAGTTACACATAATTGATGATTCAAAAGGATGAAGTGTGGGTGGAACATGCTCCACGAGAACTTAAGTTCTCCAAAAGACAAGTAGATCCGCAACACAAGGAAAGGAAGTATATTTCGAGACGAAAGGGGTGTGAAAGAACTAAAACAAGGTGACTGAGTTCTTTAGGAGCTCTAGTTCTCTCGAAGACCTGATGTATCCTATTTATTAAGGGATAAAAGTATAATTTTTTTAATGGGTTATAAAGGACATATAGTACGAGAATGTTAACGATGTTTTGGAACACTAGTTCTCCATGAGCCCCCAAACTCACATTACAATATCTTTCACTTGATTGTCCAAATTTAGCAAGTTTGGACTTTTTGCAAAGGTTGTTTCATCCTCTCGACCATAAAATAGAAAAATCAGAATTTGAAGGGATAAAAAAATGTCTAAAAGGGAAACTTGTAATGTCTTCATGTTAACATTAAGAAAATCATGGAAGTTTAACTGAAGATTATTTTAAGAAACAAATTTTTAACAAAAAAATCACCAAGACATGTGAAAAGAAATTTAAAATAGAAAATAAGTTATCATGAGTTGGGAAAATTAGTTATACCTATCTATTTAATCTTAATTGTTAAATCATAAGCGAGTTGATGAAGGAGAGAAAGAAAAAGTTGGGATCATGGTTTATTCTGAAAGAGAAGGAGATATTGTTACATAATGAGGATCTATTGATGAAAAAGAGGAGAGATACATGCTGAAGAAATTTGTGTAGAGATAGAGAAGAGACAATGCTAATAAATAAATATCTCTTGATCAAAAGAGAGGATCATGAAAAAGCTATCTTGAGGAGTAGAAAACAAAGTCCAATGAATGTTTCATGGGAAGTGAAAAAGAGGTAAGGAGAGTGATGAAAAGCCAAGAATGAAGAGGGAAATAGAAAAATAATCATAATATGTTGTATGAGTAACATAGAAGCTATATTATTAAATTCTTTATAATATTTGTCTAAGTAGATGCTTA
Organism: Taxus wallichiana var. yunnanensis; assembly: GCA_018340775.1. Lineage (NCBI taxonomy): Eukaryota > Viridiplantae > Streptophyta > Pinopsida > Cupressales > Taxaceae > Taxus > Taxus wallichiana. Next base: position 173,668,023 of record CM031234.1, read on the forward strand.
GATCATAGGGGTTACTGACCTTGTGGTAAGTAGTGGCTTACAAAAGATCAATGGTAGGTGATTAAATTATAGGGGTTGAAGCCTCCTTATAAGTTGAAGATTACTAAATGTTAGTTGGTGTTGTAATACATTTGGGAGTTGTACCTTCTAGACAAGTTGGATCTTGTCAAACACTAAGTACTTGTTTACTTAAATTTTTGGAGTTCTGACTCTAGATTGAGTTCAAGCTCAATTGTGAAATCATTGTAACTATATAGGATATTTGTCCAAGTTAGTTATTGGGCCTCAAAATATTGGCTAAGTACCAAAGGGTACATGCATGCACGAGAGTAGTAAAGAAGAAGGGCACGTGGGGAAAAGCACATAGGAAAGGGGTTTTAGAAGGGTTTAGTAGAAACCATGGTGTGTGCACAAGGTAGAAAAAAGCATCTTAGGACTTAGCCATATTTGGCTCTCCGAGAAGCACTGGAGGAAAAACCTAAGCCAGCTAGGTGTGTTGAGTGGATAAGGTGCCGTCCCAGGTAAGTTGGTGGTCAAGGAAAGAATATCCCATGTGTAGAACATTCCCGAAAGACATCATTGCAGAAATTACGAGCTCGGATAAGAAGAAGCATGTTATATTGGAGGACCATATGGAAACTTGGAAAGCAAAATACTCCTATAGTGAGGCATGGAGGTGGGTGCTAAACCTATTTATAGAGATACTCTATAATGAGGAAGAAACACCTAAATGGAGAGATGTCGATGAGGGAAGCTTCAAATCATCACGAGAGAGGATGAAAGTGAATCCCTACGAGAAAATGTAGGAGGTTCTAAGGGTTGGGTTACCATTAGAGGGTTGTAGGAATGATATCATATCTAGAGGGATGGGTCTATGAAAAATTATGTAATATGGGAAACATAGCTAGGGTCTTTGATACATGATTCATGTCTATCTTGATACATTTGGTTTGTTATGACCCTTTTGAATGTAATGTGGTTATTGGAACTATGATCAATATAAATATATGTTATGAATATATTGTTCATGGGTGAAAACCCTAGTATCTTTTCTTTATGTCATGACTCAAATCTGCTCTCTGTATGATGTTTCTCTTATCTAAATGGGTATATTGATATAATAAATCATCATATGCCTTAAGAATGTATGCATTATCATTTACTTTTCTACATTTAATGTGTTATAAATGGAATCATCTTCTCAAAATTCTCACATAAAGGAGGTTCTCGGCACTCGCACGTGCCTTGGTGAGCACCCAACACCCATTTGGGTGATAGGATGATGTGCATGGGATTAGAGTGTTGTTCCAAGGGCACATAAAAATGAGTACATTAGTTCTATGGTTTCATCAGGTTTTGGTCCTAAGAATGGTTTCCCACATTAAATCTTGTCTCCTCGTGTGTATGTGTGATTACTTCGTCTCTATCCCTCATGATTGATTATGCATTCTTAGGAAAATTAGTATAGTTTAACTACAACAAATTTAAGAAGTGAAAATTGAATGTAAAAGTTTTTATAAGAATTGATTCACCCCCACTCCCGGTGCTTGAAATTCATAACAATTGGTATGAGATTCTGGTCCTCCCATATTAATCATAATAGCTTGGAGGTGATATTGAAGACATAATCATGGATACTCTATCGAATCAATCCTGAAGAGAAAGTATGAGATTTTTCAATCTCTTATAGATAGTCTGAAAAATGAAATCAAACAAATACAATATCAACATGGTCAAGCACTCAATGAGATGGATTTATTTTTTGAAAATGTGTCAAAATCTCTAAACGAAAAGATAATTCCTTCCTTAAGCATAAAGATGTTCTAAGAACCATGAAGGTTGAACTAGATGAGTTAAATGATAATTTAAAAATGTACAATAAAATTGAAAATAGATATGAATCTCTTGGTGGAATCTTGGAAAGCCAAAGGTCCCATGGTGATAAAACATGTATAGGATTCAAAGAAGAAACTATTGAAAAGAAAAATAATGACAAGGTTGGTCCCAACATGAAGCGAGAACAAGGAGACAAACATAGGAAGGCCTAAGTAAGTTAGGCAACCAAATGCATCTAGGTGTGAGAGAACTTTTAATGGATATTTGATGAGACCCTTTAATTACTATGTTAGTTTTCTCATTTGTTGTATATTTTGTATACCCTCATACTTGTTTATCCTGGTTGTCCTGTCAAAACATCCACTTGAACTTAAACTTATGGAACTTATATATTAATTAATATAACTATTACTAAGTTACTCTATTTTATGGATTTTGAATGTGTATGTTAATCTCTTAGATGAAATGAAATGATTAATAACTCTTTGTCTAAATGACATACTTGTTTGAAATAATCTGCTATATGTTATCACTAACAATCAATCAAGAAACTTTGTCACAATGTAAAGAGACTCATCTATAACAACCGACATGTAGCAATCGGACTCACCTACGAAAAACACTTGCAGCCTAAGGATAACATGCACATAAACAAGAACATGATTGTGGGAAGCCTAATAAATGTTTATACTTCACCCGAGTTTACACATGCTAATAAATAAGTAGTTACAACAACAAGAAGCCTATCTCATGCCAATACCGATTATGCTCTATAACTACTTTGTAACTAGTTGATTTAACTTGATTGTTGGATTGAACAGTTAGTTATATTTTTGTATTAGAACACCTTTTTGAAGTTATGATTGCATGCATAAGAATCTAAAAATTTATTGGTATTGATAATTTACTTAATTAAAATGTATTTGTTAGCATAAAAGAGTCTCTTCACATCTCTGCTCATTACAAAGAGAGTGGAAAGAATATAGTAGATATCGATCCATAAATAAGAAATTACTGTAATTTTAATTCTAAATCTTCATATTGATGAATAAAATATAAGTTCTATCATTTTTCTGTAGACACAAGCCTTAGGAAGGGTTAGCACCCAAGGCAAGGCCCACTCGTGGTTTGTTAAACCACCCTTTTCTTTTGTTTGTTCTTTTAGTTCTTTACACATGCATAGATTAGAATTGCAGCAGTTCATTCATTTGCTTATGTTATGCTTTTATCTAGCTTATTACCTAGCTGTAGAATTTCCTTTCATCTGCAACATAGTTTATCTTTTATAATTGTATTCCAGCTATTATGACATCGTATTTTAGTTTATACCTTGTAAGAACTCCGTAACTTTGTATACAACACTGACAGAGTTGAAAGTTTACGTCCCTAGGTCTGATGAATAAATGACTATGGATTAGTGAATAACATATTAATTTTTGTGAGTTAATTTACACCACCATTTTTGGCACCGTTTCTGGGGACACTACCAAGTTATTAGGTTTTTTTGAGGGTTTTTCATTCCTTAGAAGTAGTCTAGGTTTTTAAGAGTTTACCCCCGGATTAAACCCCCAAATAATTATCATTGAATGAGTTGAGTAGTTGATGCATGCACCGTCCAAGGGATGCCCATGGTAGATTTTTACCTAATCCACAAGTAGAAAAAATATCTTCATTTACCTCTAAAGATTCTGAAGAAGAAACCTCTGTACTCGGTTTGATTTTTGAAGTCCTCCAAGTGACAGTTTTGTAGCTGCTCCTAAGCAGCTAGGAATGACAAAAGAAGTATACTAGAATGCTTGAAATAGGGAAACCACCTTTGAGTTCTTCGTCACTTCAACAATGTAACTTCTGGTATGAATAATATTTCTCCATCAGCCTTGCCAAATTTCCATGGAGCTATGTCAGAAGATCCAGACACCTTTCTCTTTGAGTTTGATGTTTTGTGCAGGAGCTATGATTATACCACTAATGCACATAAATTAAATTATTTCCTACAACACTCAAGGATGCAACTTTAAGGTGGTTCATGGGATTGGGAAGGAATGTTGTTACTACATGGGCATAAATGAAGGATAAGTTCCTTAATAAGTACCAAGACTATTGTAGACCAAAAATAGAGGAGGTGATGAAATCTACAGAATGCAACAAAAAGAGGATGAACCATTAGAGGACTATTTGGAATGGTTCCTATTCTACGTTCATAAGTCAAGGAACACCACTGACATACCACTTGACTCCCTCAAATTACTCTTTTTGAAGGGACTCAGTGATGAAGACATGGATGCTCTAGATTTGATAGGAGCAGGAGATATTTCAAAGGCTAGTTTTGAAGAGATTTGTGATGCCTGTAAAAACTATTCAAGAGCTACTATGAAGAGAGTAAGGAATGTAAGATCAAGAGGTTGATTATCTACCAAAACAATGGGTGATATCTCTAAGTACGAGATTATTAGCATTCTCAAAAACATGAATTAGGATATTGTTAATGATATGGACAATAAACTAAATGTTGTACACACATAAAAGAAGAAAGAAGATGTAGAAGCAACACTCACAAAGTACTTCCATGCATGCATAAGAAAGAAATATGACTATAGATGCAAATAATTGGCCAACATTGATTAAGAAAGAGATGCTTCACCTGGTTTTAAAATGTTAGAGATAGAAGATGGGAAAGTTTTCTATGTTTCTCAAAGGAAACCATGGTCACCAAGGCAAGGAGGTATGACACAAAACCCTATGTATTCATTTCAAAATTGGTCTAATATTTCATATATGTATCCCCCACCTTGGGCTAATCCTCAAGGATGGGCCCCATATCCTAACCAATACTAATAATAGTGGTAACCTCAAAACCAATGCCAACAAAAAAAACAACGGAAACAACCTCCCTAATCATGGAAACAACCCTGGATGGGACATCAGTGGAATAACCCACCTCCTAATTACCAACAAGCTTATCAAAAACCTCCTTATTAGTAGAAACAACAAGATCTGATGCCTAATCCCCAATCAAGCTCCCAACCAAAAGCTACACAACTACTTGCTCAACCAACACCTAATCCTAACAATAAAGTTACTTAGCCATCCTATTCCATTGAACCAGCTCAATACCCTACCTATTTTGTTGATATCAACAATATCCATCTTCTCTCAAGAAGAGAACTTCCTTCACTAGCTGGACCTACCATTACTAAAATTGTAGAAGAACCACAATTTTTGCATGATGACCCAAACAAGGACAAAAGAAACTGCAGGTTGATCCGTAATAACAACTTTGTCCATAACTCTAGTAAACATAAAACATAGGATAATGAGCCACCATTTCCTGAAAGGTTACAAGAAAATAAGACTGACCTCATATCAGAATCTAATTCTAATTTTTTCAATCAGCTCAAAGACATTTGTGTCAAAATACCATTGATATATGATATTACATTTATGCCCATCTACAATAAGCTAGTTAAGGACCTATGCATTAATAAGCCAAGAAGGAAGAGGAAAGAACCATCTATTGTATAAATCATTAGGAAATTATCTTATATTATGATTGGAAACTCAATTATGCCCAAGTATATTGATCCAAGAAGCCCTCTAGTAAATGTCACATTCAATGGTACAATGATAAAAACACTTTGATTGACTTAGGGAAACATTAAATGTAATGACAAAATAAATCATAGATGATTTTAAATTTGAAGGATTAAGACAAAAACCACAGTCTTGTAGCTTGTAGACAGATCCACGGTAAATCCTAAAGGAGTTTTAGAGGATGTGGTAGTAGTGGTAGACTCATGGGAGTACCCTATTGACTTCATCATTCTTTGGCCAAAAGTGAGCTTAGGGGCATATCTTATCATCCTAGGAAGATCGTTATTAGAAACTACTGATGCATTCATTGGATGTAGATCTAGAAATATGATCATCTCCAATGGAAGTGGCACCAAAAATCTTATGCTCTACCCCCTACACAACCATTCAATGAAGAAGACCAAACCATTTGGGTGGAGGAACTAGAAGAAGATTAGAGCTCGGTTCAACAACTCATGATGCTGGAGAATTCATGCATAATAGAAGGACATGAGGAGGAATTTGTTCTTTTAAATGTTTTACATAATATTTATGGTAAGAATGAAGAAGAAGATGGAAAATTTAAATGCATAAGATGTCTTGAAAATAAAATATTTCCACAAAAGAGTACTAAGAATGTTCCAGGTAAGAACTACATCCTACACCAGCTTCTTCCACATGAATGTATCTTGAATTCTGTGAGTAGTAGCATATGATCCATGACTGATCTTTCTAAGCAAGTGGATATTACACTGACAAGCCATTCAATGTGAACAAAACATTAAACATGAAATAAGAGCAACCACAATTTCACTTCTCAAAAATTACATGACAACATTTTCATGAGATTATAGAGTCATGCATGGAATCCATCCTAAACTTTGCACTCATAAGATAGACATCAAGGAAAACTGCAATACAATAAGACAACTACAAAGGAGAATGAACCAATAGTGAGGGATATAATGAAATAAGAACTAAATAAAATATTGGATGTTGTATTCATATATCCAATTTCAAAAAGTCAATGGGTGTCACCACTTGTTATTGTACCTAAAAATAATGGTAAATGGAGGATCTGTGTGTACTATATAGGGATTTAAATGAAACCACAAATAAGGATCATTTCCCACTTCCTATCATTATTGACAAGAAGTATTTCTCTTTTCTGGATGGTTACATTGGCTATAACCAAATTCATATTGCACTAGAGGATCAAGACAATACCACATTCACATGCCCATGGGGAAATTTTGCATACTATGTTCTTACCTTTGGTTGGTGCAATGCACCTGCCACATATCAGAGAGCAGTTCTTAGTATCTTCTCAGAATTAACCAATGATTACATGGAAGTATATATGGATGATTTCACAGTCCATGGAAATAATTTTGATGAAGCAATGAAAAACATAGAAAAGGTTCATAAGAGATGCAAGTAGCATAATTTGTCCTTAAGCAATGAAAAATGCAACATGATGATGTCTGATGGGATAGTATTAGGTCATTATTTGTCATATACTAGAATCGAGGTAGATCTAACAAAAATATCAGTGATTATAAATTTGCCAATACCTAAAAAGCGAGAAGGATGCAAGGAGCTTCTTGGGCCATGTTGGGTATTACCAAATATTTATCCAGTATTTAAGTAGAATTACAACACCATTATTTTTTTTTTTGGGAAAGGATGATGCATTTGTATGGAAAGAGAAATTTGAAGTTACATTCCAAAATTTGAAGAAAATGCTAACTTTTGCACTTTTTCTAAGAGGAGCATATTGGAGTTTTCTATTTCATATAAATATTGATGCCTCGAGATCATGCCATTGGAGTTGTTTTAGGGCAGAAATATGGGATACTCAATTATGCAATCTATTATGCCGGTAAAAATATGTAACATGATGAGCTTAACTACACACATCCTTGAGAAATAATTTTTAGTCGTTGTATACACCATAAAAAAATCCAAGCTCTATATTATGGGATATATGTTTTTTATCCATACAGTCATGCTGCCATTAAATATCTTATCAATAAACTAGTTGTAAGTAATAGGATAATCATATGGTTGTTTCTCTTACAAGAGTTTGATGTAACAATTGTGGATAAGCCTGGGAAAGACAATGTTGTAGCAGAATTTTTCTCAAGAATGGAGAATAATAATGAGGAAGAATTAGTGGATGAATATTTTCTATAAAAACACATGTTTTCCATTTCTACTAATACACACCGGTATACTAATATAGCCAACTATTTGATTTCAAGTAAGACACCTCCACACTATCTATATTCTGAAAAGAAATATATTGTAAGAAAAGTGTGAATTTTTCATGGATAGTTGGTTTCTATTCCACACAGGGTTGGATAATGTTATGAGAAGATGTATAGATGATGAAGAAATTTATGCCATCCTCAAATCCTACCATAGTGATCCATGTGGAGGACACTTTGTTGTTAAAAGAATAATGCGAAAGTGTTGACAATAGAGTATTATTAGCCTACACTACACAAAGATGCAACATTATATGCAAGAAGATGTGAAAAGTGTCAAAGAATGGGAAATCCTACCAAATTAGATGAAATTCCATTGCGGGAGAATCACCTTGTTGTGACCATTTGACAAATGGGGATTAGAATTCATTGGTCCCATTGATCCTAAGTCTCAACAAAGAGACTACATTTTGATGTGCACAGACTACCTCACCAAATGGATAGAAGTGAAAGCATTACCAAATCCAAAGAGTGAAAATGTTGTAAAATTCCTATATGACCATATCATTATAAGGTATGGGATGCTAACTGATATTTTCACAGATCAAGGTAACCACTTCAATATTGAATTTATTGTTGATTTGGCTATGGAATATGAAATCAGACATAGGAAGTCCACACCTTATCATCCACAATCCAATGGCCAAGCTGAAGTAACTAACATAGAAATTGAAGACATCTTGACAAAGAATATTGAATTTCATATAAGGTATTGGTTAGAAATACTTCCAAAGGTGATCCACAGGGATCTAGAAAAACACACCACTTCATCAGTTCCATCAAAGACCAAGAAGAAGAAACAAGAAAAGTGAAATAAAATGAGGCAAACGAAGGTTCTCGATAGAATTGACACTCTACACAGTGTCGGTTCTATCTAGAACCTTCATTTACCTCATTTTATTTCACTTTTCTTGTTTCTAGTGATCCACGAGGATCCGAGAAAAACACACCACTTCATCAGTTCCATCAGCACCAAGAAGGAGAAATAATAAAAGTGAAAGAAAATGAGGTAAACAAAGGTTCTGGATAGAACTAACGCTCTCAGACTTGGCGGAAATTTTAGAACCACCGCCTACACAGGTGGTGGTCCCAAACCACCACCTAGCCAGGGCGGCAGTCCTAAGACCACCGGTCTACATAGGGCAGCGGTCCTAACACTTTCAAATAGAAAAGAAGAATGGAATGTGAGTGGATGCGTTCTTGAAGCGCCCAGCCATGTCTCTTCCCTTCCATGCCCTTTCACATCCTCTAGTGCATGGGAGGACATGGGAAGGCCTATAAATACATGAAAGGAGCAAGAGAATAGACATTCAAAGATCCAAAGAGATCAAGAAGTAGAGTTTAATGAGAGCAGTGAGAAAGATCTTCAGTGTTGGAATGGAATTGTAGGAGCAAGGTGTAGAAATAGAGAAAGCAAGTAATTGGAGAGAAGGTTTACATTGTTTATTCTTTTCATACTTATTGTAATATGTAATTGTCTATGTTAGACCAATAAAAGTGGGAAGAAAGAGTAGTTTCCCTTCCATACTAGTTTTCTTCCTTGGAGGTTTCCAGATAAAATTGTTGGTGTTGAAGTTTGAATTATTTCCTTCTCTGCAATTTCCTTTCTATAGCACTAGATAATCAGTCACGAAGCTCTAATATTTAAGAAATTATATCATATTCCAAAGTTGAAAGTAGAACAACAATATAGTTGTGTGATTCGTGGAGTTCCAAAGTAGAAGTTTACAGATCAAAAGGAATTTTGGGAATTCAACACCACATGGAAAAAACTATATTCACACCTTTTGAGATACTATATGGTAAGACCGGTGTTATCCCTATTGAATTTTAGAACAAGACATTAAGAACTACATTATAATTGGACATAGATTTTTCTCAAGCTCGGAGGCAAAGGATTCTTTAACTCAATGAGTTGGATGGAATGAGGTGGCAGGATGTTCATAATACGAGGTGGTATAAAAACAAAGGATTAAGTGGCATGATAGATTTTATCAAAGTAAGGAAATTTCAAGAAGGTGATTGGGAAATTCTCTTTGACTCTAAATACAAAGACCACATTGGAAATTTATTAACACAGTGGTTCGGCCCATATAATATTGAGAAAATATTTCCCAATGGAGATATGAAACTCACCACCATTGATCTTATGAGGTTAAAACTATTAGTGAATGGTCATAAATAGAGGTTATATAAAAAACCAACTGATAATAACACCTTCATCTAGTAATTTAGAGGAGGTTAGAGTAGGATGGATATGAGAACATCAGAATTGAGAACAAAAGTTAAACCTGATGGTTCATCTTCTGAAGTTTAGGAGAGTGAGATTTTTAGTGGCCCTAGTTTACCCAACTTTAGATACCTGAGGGAGGAATAAAATTTTTGTGATCAACTATCAAGGTGATCAAAACCACTCAGTAACATGTTTTATTTTATTAGCATTTCTATTTTACAGGATTTGGAGTATTTGTAGCAAGGTGGGCATAATATCTAATGAAAAGAGATGGTGCAAAGACTATAATGTCCACTTGCAGTAACATACATCCAAATCCTATTTTTATTTACTTTTAAATAGAACCTGATTGTATGAAGATTCAAGAGCCCATCTGAATGAGCAAAAAAAGAAGAATATAGTTAGCACTAGAAAAATTCAATCTTTCCTCTCTAGGAATTAATTGAGTTCGTTATGGAGCTTATTCTATACACCAACACCTGCAGCAATAGGGCTTACAACCATACTACTTACAACCACACGGTAACACAACATGCAAGCTCATATATACATCCAAGGGGCGAATACCAATAAGGCACATGTCATAATCATACGAAGTATATCTCAAGTTAAGTGCACTCAATTTCCTTTAATAAAGTAGCACTAGAATAATTATATTTAATTAATATATGTGCTAATTTGTTAATAAAATTTAATCATCATAATGTTCTATCACCTTATATAAAGTGACCTATCTCCCACATCATACCACCTCGTCACCTCACACAAGTGTATCCTTCAAATCTAATTAATGCATGCCCTTTTGAGCTACGTGCAAATTGGTTGCAAAATTTGAAAACATAAAATACTTGAGTTCTTTCACTCATTTGAATTTTGCATCATCAATTCTAAAAGAGAAACCTCATATTTTGCAAAGTTTTTAAACATTACAGAACTTAGCAATGGGTAGAGACTTGATAAGAAATGAACCAACAAACCATTCGTAGCTACGAAATCAACCACAAATTCTAAGTACTTTCACAATAATGGCTAGATGGATTACATCAATAAGTTCTAAGGTTTTAATGAGGCTATGGTTATAGAGTTCACCACCACCTTCAAGGATGGGTATGCACAATAGTAAATGGTTTGAAAGTAAAGTTTAGTCATGAACTATTGGTCAAATTCACTAGACTGCGAGAAGGTGAGGTGTATCCTATAAAATCTAACCTAGACAAAGCTAGCGTAGAATTTGTAGATGAGGATGAAAATTGTATGGTAGATAGACAATGCACTCTACAAACCAAGGAAAATTGTAGTGGTGAATATTCATTAATTCATGAATATTCCAATTTTTGAAATTGGTGAATTTTTAGGGTACAAGTTAGGACTAGTTTGCTAAAATTTTCTGGGTACAAGTTAATTTTAGGGGTCAATTCACCATTCCCGTGAAATAGAAATTTGTAAAATTCATTTGAATATAGTCATTTGGTAGCATATAAAAAAGATACCATTTAATTAAATAGTTATTTTGTGATGTCTTGGTATTCACCATTCGTGTAGAAGCTAATTTTCTAAGGATTTTTTTCAGAGGGACCCTTAAAATTTTCCTTGCTACAAACTTATTTACAACCTTTATGGGCATATGTGTTAAATTAAATCATAAATTATTTTACATGTGAGGGTTGATATTCATGGTTAAACACTATCCATTTTAAACTACTAAATCATTTGAAGAATGGCAAACATGTGAATGTACCAAATTTCTTGCATGAAATTTTGAAGAAGATGAGTAGGGAGTCATAAAGGGGAAGGTCTTCCTTGTCTCACCATTTTCTTGTCACTTAGTTGTAAAGCATGCATTGAAAACTGAGCATCCTGCATTGAATTGGGGAGACTTTGGAACAAAAATCATATTAATGATCTAATGGGGAAGGGTAAGAAAAAGAGAAGAAGCTCAGCTAATTCTTCTATGCCTACACCTGAACCCTTAGTTTCAGAAAACCCTACTCTTGTAAAAACCCCCATTCCTTCAGAAGATTCCATACCTTCTGAAACACATGTCCATGAAGAACCTCCATTTCTAGAATAAGGCCCTAGGCCCATATCTCCCGACAAGGTTTTGGTTCTTTGAAGCATAGCTAAATATATCAACCCCAGAGTCTTATTCCTCCAAAGTCAAGAGGAAGTCTTCCAACAAAACCTATGAGCCACCAAGGATATCCCATAGAATAAAAAATAAAACTCCAATAACTTTGAAATTTGGATAAAATATTTAAATATCCCTAGACAGTGATGAGAAGGGGATGGAGAAGATTGAGGAAACCATTCCAATGGAAGTTGAGAAGGAATTTCATATATTCACAGATGTAGACATAGTCATAGAGGAAGTACCAAGAAAGTGGAAAATACGAAAGAAAAAGAGTTAGGTGAACAACCTACTCATCAGGACCATCTTGAACCCATTGAGGTTCAAACAAAGGTCGTTCATACTGGGGAAACCCATATGTAGTATGAAGAATAAATGTCAATTGAAGAAATTGAAGTTTTAACCAATGTTCATAGAAGCCTTGAGGAAACATAGATTATTCATGCACAACATGAAGAGGATATAATTATCAAAGAATTTGAGGAAGTAACCATTGTGGTTGTAGATGATGAAGAAAAACTTGAGGAAGTTTTATCAAAAATAAGACGTGTGACATAGACCGGCCATGGATATTGAAGCAATTTTACCACTTGGTATAGAAGATACAATTGAAAACATTGTCCAGAACCTTGAGCCAAAATTGCTCAAGAATCTAGTGAGCCAATGCACATAGATATCCCTCCAATTTCTCATGTAGCCCTAGAACTTGTGTCTCAACCACCCAACCTATAGCCATAGGTTGTCATATAAGAAGTTTTCGAGAGCCTCCTAGGCTAGTCTATAAATATGGCAACACAAACCAATTCAGAATATTGGGTGCAAAAGTTTGAGAATTACTATAACAAGCTACAGAGAAGGTGGGAATGAGAAAAGGAAGAGTTACTCTTCCAACACCAATATGATTTAGAGGAAAAAGATAGGTAGTTAAGGGCCAAGGATAATGATATTGCAAGGCTTAAAAAGAAACAAGAAGATACAATACAGGTAACAAATGAAATCTTCAAGTGTAGATCACTATCAAATATTTATTTTGTCTTCTTAAAGGAAAAATGTTGTAATTTAAATACACTTGTATCAACAATGAAAAACCATTTAATATTAGTGGATCTAAGCCATTCTTTATAATATATCTGAAAATGCCCCATGAAATCAATTCACTTATTTTGTGAACTGTATATGTTCAATTATGCTTTAGAATATGATAGACATTAGATCCCTATTATCTACATTCAAGATGTACAAGTTTAGGCACTATGTTCTTATTTAAACAATGAGCTATACAAGGAAAAAATAATGGTCAAATATATAAAATTATGCAAAGGAAAAACACCGATGATTAGAGTAGAGGTAGGCAATACCAAGGCAATGATAGAAGAGTATGGTAAATTTAGAAAGGATAAAAAATAAAATAAAGGGTATACAGGATCAAGCTGTGCAAGAAATAGTATAAACATTATCGCAAATCTCTAGGAATCAATCCATATATTGAGGTAGAGAAAGGGACATGGAAAAACTTGGTTCCCTATTGGATACTATCCACCTATTTTCCACTATCCAATACCTCATTGGTTTGGGGATAAATAATTAAATGAGGAATTGAAGGAAAGGATAGTGGAATGGTACATGAGGAATGTAGGCTATTTATTTACTAAATCGGAGGAACATCCATGCCACCTAACTTCTTCGAAACTTGTGCAACATTATTCAGTGGACCCCAAGAAAGTAAATGATAGATAATGAGAGCTTGAATGAGGTCATACAATAAGCTAATTCTAGGGGTGTTATGAGACCCTTTAATTACTATTTTAATTATCTCATCTATTTTATATTTTGTATACGCTCGTAATTTTTTATCCTGGTTGTCCTATCAAAACATCCACTTGAACTTAAACTTATGGCACTTATATATTAATTAATATAGCTATTACTAAGTTACTCTATTTTATGGATTTTGAATGTGCATGTTAATCTCTTGAATGCAATGAAATGATTAATAGTGCTTTGTATGAATGACATACTTGTTTGCAAGAAGCTGCTATATGTTATCACTAACATGCAACCAAAGAAACTCTATCACAATGTAAAGAGACTCATCTCGCAACAACTGACATATAACAACTGGGACTCACCCACAACAAAGCACCTGCAGCTAAAGGAGAACACACACATAAACAAGACCATGATTGTGGGAAGCCTAATCAACATGGATACTTCAGCTGAGTTCACGTATGCCAATAAAGAAGCAATTACAAGAAGAAGAAGCATATCTCACGCTAATACCTGATTATTCTCTACCACTATTGTGTAACTATTTGATTTAATTTTATTGTTGGATTGAACAATTAGTTATGTTTTTGTACTAGAAAAACTTTTCTTAAGTTTTGATTTCATGCATAAGAATCTACAGATTTATTGGTATTGATCTTTTACTTAATCAAAATGTATCTGTTAGTTTGAAAGAGTCTCTTCACATATCTGCTGATTATAAAGAGAGTGGCAAGACTATAGTAGATATCAAACCATAGTTAAGGAATTGTTGTAAGTTTAATTATAAATCTTCATGTTGATGAATAAAATCTGAGTTCTATCATTTTTTGTAGAAACAAGCCTTAGGAAGGGTTAACACCCAAGGCAGGGCCCACTTATGGTTTATTAAACCCCCTTTTCTTTCTGTTTGTTTTTTTAGTTCTTTGCATGCATAGATTATAATTGCAACAGTTCATTCCTTCACTTATGTTATGCTTTTATCTGCTTATTACCTAGTTGTATAATTTCCTTTCATCTGCAACATATTTTATCTTGTTAGCATTGTATTTCCAACTATTTTGGCATCATTATTTTAGTTTATACCTCATAAACACATGAAATTTTGTATATATCACGGTAGAGTTGAGATTTTATGTCCCTAGGTCTGATGACTAAATGACTATGGATTAGTTAACAACATATTAATTGTTGTGAATTAATTTGTACCACCAATATTGTTTTTATGTTCTTGTTTTGGACATAGAGCTAGGGACTGCATGAAGTAATTTGAGAAAGAACACCCATCGAGAGCTTGTAACACTGAATATGAGAAGAATATAGTTTGTTTCAATTGTTAAGAAAAAGGGCATATTGCCAAGTATTGTTTAGAAGAACCATTTAGTCAATTTTTGGATGAAGAAGACTCAAAAGGTATGAATGAGATAGTTTACTATAATCATAACAGGATTGGACATATTTCTCAAGATTTTTATAGTCATGAGAGTGCTAAGTGTGGTTGGAATCATAGTCCATATCTATATCAAAGAAATAATCAAGTTAGATGTTTTTTTGTCATGAAATCGGACATTTTACAAGGAAGTATTTTCAAATCAAATCCTAAGGAGTAACAATAGAACTTAGGCATTCAAAATGCTATATAAAATTATATTTAAAGGAAAGGAACTTCCTAAAAATATAGAGTCATCCAAGCCTTAAACAACTCCTGGAAAGAAGGAAATGTAATGGATGTAAAAGATCAAGGATGCAAACTCATAAGTTAAAGAAACAAATAAGGTAAATAAAATAACATGGGAAGATGATGTAGAAGTTTAGAAATCTATGAAAAACAAGAAAATAATAAGTGTTGATAAAGGAAAGAAGAAGGAAGACAAGTTGAGTTCAAATAATGAAGAATTTTCTAAAGTAGTATTAGAGTAGGGTTATGAATTGCGACATGTGTGTCTTTCATGAACTCAATCAGAAAGTGAGAACTCATGTGATGTGGAGGTCACACCAAGAAATGCATCTAAGGAAACTAATAAGAGAACAAGGAAAAGGAAAGATATAAATGAGTCATCATGTTGTTTTGATGACTTTATTTTATTCTGATGTAACATGACAAGATAATATGCCTTCTCTAGGATTCTAGAAGGTATACACTAGATAAAGGAAGCATAGTCTGCTCTTCATCTGTCTACCAATCAAGAGTTCCTCATGATGAAGTTGAATAATAAGGTCAAGGATGTTGGCACCAATTGTTTCTGATTGCTACCTCTATCAAGTTTTCAAGGTATGTTAGTTTCAAAAATGTTTATCCTGATCCATGTTGAAATTCTAGCATAAGTTGAAGTATTTGAGTTTCCTTCCAGGTAATCATAGAAAGAGAATATTGTCAATAGATTCCATGGTTTACATTTGTCTCCTTAACATTGACTAGATTATCTTCAAGAAAGTAAACTCCTCTAAAGAATACAAAATTGAAAGAGAGCATCTTAATTCAAATGGTCAAGTTGACTATTTTAATTATAATCTAATTTAAGTTAGTTCTAAGCCTTAATGTGAATTACAACATAGATGAGAATGTGTGTGGCTGTAAATGACATAGTGTCAAGGGTATCTTTATTCTTGTCATAGGTTAAGGTTGTTTAGGCTAAACAAACTAATTATGACAATAATTTCCAAAATAATGTCAATTTTCAAAGTCTAATGTCAAAGTTCTTTCAAAGAAAAATATGTTAAGAGTGTTCATGGTATGAGTGCATATTAAGGAATTGATATATATATATATATATATATATATATATATATATATATATATATATATATATATATCAATTCCTTAATATGCACTCATACCATGAACACTCTTAACATATTTTTCTTTGAAAGAACTTTGACATTAGACTTTGAAAATTGACATTATTTTGGAAATTATTGTCATAATTAGTTTGTTTCGCCCTAAACAACCTTAACCTATGACAAGAATAAAGATACCCTTGACACTATGTCATTTACAACCACACATTCTCATATTTTTCTCACATTCCATCATATATGAGAAAATATGATGCTATAGTCAAGGAGTGTGAAGTTAAAGTGATGTACATGTGCACTCTGATTTGGTGTCTACATCATGAGAAGGATCAAGTATTTAAAATTGTTCTTCATGAGAATGCATAGTATTGAGGTATTTGTATCACCTTTTTGAGCCATGAAAGTAATACCTAATCTTTTTCAATGTTTATCAACCAGTTAGCAGAGGATTGGAGTCAAGTTGAAAGTGAAAAATCCCGGGGAGTTTGGTCCTTGATAATCATCAATATAATTATTGTCTTAGAGATATCAACATTACATAGGTCGACCAAAAGTTGGATGTTAATATGCTCAGTAGAAGATAAGTATCTCAAAAATAATGCAAGGTCACTTATTGCTTATCGGTTGTCTCATGTATTTGAAAGTTTCATTGTTCTTGAAGATTTGTTGTTGGTCAAAGATGTCACAAAATTACATAGATTAATCCTCAAAGGGTGAAAGGATAGAATAACCAATCCATTTAAAAAAGGAATCATGGTATGCCACAGGGACATTTTAAGACCCCCTTTGAAAAATTAGTTTAAAATGGATGGCGAATCTCCAAAATTGACTTTCGAATCGATGGAAAATTTTTGAAAAACCATTTTGTGGAAAAATAGACTGGTTGGAAAGCCATCCATCGTCTTTCGTGCAACTTGTGTTGGAAAACGTCTAACCCAAGTTACATAGAAGATGATGGATGGATGTCCAACCAAGGTTAAATTCTCATCCATTGTCCGTTGTCAACCTAGACTTCCAACCAGGGTTAGATGGTCATCCATTTTCTATTGTCCAACCCATCCATCCATTGTTTTTCATCTAACTTAGTTTAGGCGAATGGTTTGGATGATAGAAAAAGGATGAACATACAACCCAGTGGATGACCATCCATCATCTACCTGCCTAACTTTCAGGGCCGGATAGCGACAATGGTTTTCCGTCCAACCTAAGTTGGATAGACAACCACTCTTTGTTGGATGTCTTGTATTAAATAGGTACCCCCTGTAACCCCCTAGGCTATGTATTATACCTTGGCGAATACATGCATAAGTTATTTTTACATATAAATAGTAGGAAAAATTACCCATAAAAATGACTTGTCGGTCGAAATTTTAGGTGAAATAGGTAGAAACCGACTGCTAAAAATTCACTATTTCCAATTTCCAAAATCCCTAATATTTGCAAGTTTACTTAAAGTTCGCCACTAAAATTTTTCTGGTATGTCGGTGGAACCACAGATCTAAAATTTTAAGAATATTTAGAAGGTCATAATATGTGTATAAATCTATCCTCATTTCATCTTGAAAGTTTCTACTTTGAGATTTATATATGACAGTCCTCAGACAAGATCTAGTTGAGGTTTAGAAGCAAAAATGAAAAATAAGAGCTACAAGGAGTTGTATGTTGAGTTGAGATCAAAATTTTGAGGGAATATTGAGACTAGCAAGAATGAATTACAAAATATTTAAAAACCTTATGAGTATCCCTAGAACCCTAGATTCACTAATGTAGCAGATGGTCATGTTCATAAGGAAATAAAGGGCATTTTAAGCTAGCGATTCTAAGTGATGACTATGGTCCATGAACCATTAAGAAATTTTTTTATGACATTGGTTGTCGTGTATCGATTATTTTGATGGAAATATAATTTTAAACATGACACTAATTAGTGGAGAAGTTTCAGGGAAGCCTAAGACCAGGAATTGGCAATGGAGCCAAGAAGTAATGAAGTGAAGCTACTAGTAGAGGTCTAATCTCCAAGATTCAAACAAGAGTATAAAGGTTTTGAAGCTCCTAATACATGATGTGATGACTAGGATCTAAGGTTAATGAATTTCTCATTGGTGTCTCTACAATTTTTAATGGTTAAGTGCATGAGATTATAACAAGGTACTTGATTCATGAATGAATGTGTGCAACCTGTGAAAAACATCCGAAGGAAAAAGGAGTGATCTCAGAAATAATATTAGGATCTTTTGTATGAAATTTACATAATGAAGGAAAACCTACAAGGGATTGAAAGAGATCTAAAAGTGGTATAGGAGTGTAAATCTTGAGATTAGATAATACCCGTGTCAAGACATTGAAACTATGACTAAATGCCTACAATGATATGACTCAGAGGACATTTTTTCTCACCTACAGGTATGAGGAATGATATGATGTAGTTTCTGATGTTCCATATCTACAAGAAATTGTATATACATGAGTGAATATGGCAAAGGTCTTGAAAAGAGAAATGATGATGTTTTAATATATGACAATATTGAATACCTTCATAGAGTGTATCACTCGGGAGATCCTTGTTGAGATTCATATCGGATCAAACAAATCATATTTGGTGATAAATAAATTAGTGTGGAAATAAAGTAAGGATATAGATCAAATAGGAAAATTGAAGAAAATTGAAATACATTCATACATTTAGTCAAGAATTTGGTGGCAAGTTAGTGATCTTAATCCTAGGGGGAACTTGTGGACAAGGAGAGATAAGTCTTAGTCTAAGACAAAAGGTGTGAAGAATGTCATGCAAGCAACCGAGTGAATTTTATAAGTCAAAAGAGCATCATCATCAAAGGGGAGCTTCTTGAGGTAATATTATGGTTTATCAAGCTTATTTTCATATTGATCATAATGTTAAGTGTCTAAACCCTTGTCATAGATGTCAAAGGGGGAGAGAGTGTTGTTAGAAACTAGTTTGAATGTTTTTTTGCCATCAAATTTTTATGTTTCGAGTATGTTTCCATCAATGAAAAGGGGGTTTATTAAACCTTGGTCATTGGTGTTATCATTGATGGTAAAAGAGTGAGTAGTGAAGTAAGACTCTGCAAGAGGCATGAAGGTTGATTGGTAGTGCCTTCTCAATGATAGTTGGAGCTCACAATGATACATGCATGGTCAAGCAAGAAAGGTGTATGGTGAGTCCTCTTAAGGTGGCATATAGAATTTATAAGGTCGAGACAGGGTCAATCATGCATGAATTAAGTGTTAACAAGTCTATAACAAGTTTTCATGGTCATCTCATGAAGTTTGGTATCTCTAGGCCTAATCCCGAGTCCTAATTTTAGAAGGAAATTGAGATGTTTGAACCAAGGAATATTTAAGTAAACAAAGAATTGAATTAGGATAATATGATGACATTGATGGATAGATGTTTCAAGGGCATGCAAAGATATTAGGTTATCTCATTAATAATTTAGAATGGATTAAGGATGAATTCATGACAACTGCAAGCTTGTAAGTGAGATAAAAGTACAATGAAATTATTGAAAAGGTTTGTACACTTGGATTAGTTTATCTACATGTTCTAAGTGCTCACAAAGTATATATGGTTAAAGAAAAGATTTAATTAATTAGATTTTTTTGGAGAAAATTGAGTAAATTGAGTTTTCGGTGTATTGCGGACACTTGGGGTGCAAATGGAACATGTTCTTAAGGAACAAAAGTTATTTACATGGGTCTTGGGAAAAATATTAAAAGATTCAATGTTTTACTTAACGGGTGAGTAAATCGAGCACAAAGGGCCCATCATGTACAAGCTCTTGTTAAGTTAGTTTTCTCTAATAGCCAATTCAAGCCGAAATGTGAAGGAGTCGAGTATTGTAGGTTGGGATAGTGAATCGGAATATAGGATGTGGAATGAAAAATTCTCTAGGAACATTTGTTCCCTACTGCAGAGTGAGTTGGTCTGCGAAGTGTGAAATATTTAGTTCATTGTAGATCATGAGAAGAATACAGGCACAAAGGTCCCCAACAGTACAGTTCCTTATGGGACAAATTTCTTTGTAAGCCCCTATGAGACACAACACAAGGAGATGATATATTGTGGACTGGGAGAAGGATGCGGGCCCAAAGGGACCAAAAGTATCTTGCACCATGTGGGACATACCTGTAAGTCAAGATAACCCATAAAATAAAGCAAAGGGGAGTGAGTTGCGAGATAAGTGATGAGTTTGAAGGATGGATTGCAGTTGGAACATGTTCCATGAGAACTTAAGTTCTCCATAAGGCAAGTAGATCTGCAACATAAGAAAAGGGAGTATAATGCGGGATGAAAGGGATGTCGAAGAACTAAGCCAAGGTGACCCGAGTTCCTTAGTACCTCCGGTTCTTTAAAGACTAAAAGTATCGATTTCTAAAGGGATAAAAATATAACTTTTAAAAGGGGTTATAAAGGCCATATAGTGCGGGATTGTTAATGATGTTTTGGGACAACAGACTCCACAAGCCCCTAGACCCACATTACAAAATATTTCTCTCCGCTTATCCAAATTTAGTAATTTTGGAATTTTTGGAAAGGTTGTTTCATCCTCTACTTACCACGAAATAGAAAAATACAAATTTGAAGGAATAACATAATGTCAAAAATGGAAACTTGTAATGTATTCATTTGAACATTGAGAAAATTATGGAAGTGTAACTTAACATAATTTTAAGAAATAATATTAAATAAAAAAATCACCATTACATGTGAAGAGAAATTAAAAATAGAAAATCAGTTAACATGAGTCGGAAAATCAGTTATACCTGTATTTAAGCCCAATTTTTAAATCATAAGAATTTGATGATGGAAAGAAAGGCGTATTTTGGTTGAGGGTTATTGTGGAGAGAAGGAGACATTGTTAAATGATCAAGATATATTGATGAAAAAGAGGAGAGATACATGATGAATAAATTATTGTAGAGATAGAGAGGAGATAGTGCTACCAAATGAAGATATTTGTATTGAAAGAGAGGATCATTAAAGAGCTGTAGTGAGGAGAAGAAAACCAATTCCAACGAATGTTTCAGAGGAAGTGAAAAGAGGTAAGGATAGTGATGAAAATTTGAGCATGAAGAGTGAATGAAGAGAGTAAGAAAAAAGTAATCATAATCTATTTTATGAGCAACATAGAATATTTATGATAAAATTATTTATAATATTTGTCTAAGTATATGCTTAGATCATATGGGGTTTCATCCTCCTTGTAAGTAGTGGGTTATAGAAGATCATTTGTAGCTGATTAAATTACAGGGGGTTGAATCCTCCTTATATGTTTAAGCTTAATAAAGCTCAGTTGGTGATGTGCTAAATTTAGGAGTTGTAGCTTCTAGACAAGTTGGACCTTATCAAATATTGAGTAATTTCTTAGTGAAATTTTTGGAGTTGTAGCTCCAGATTGAGTTGAATCTCAATCATGAAATCATTGTAACTCTATAAGACAATTTTCCAAGTTAGTTCTCTAGTTTCAATGGGTTTTTGTCTTGAGAAGGGTTTCCCACATTAAATATTGTCTCCTCATGTGTATGTGTGTTTACTTCTCTCTCTATCTCTCATGATTGATTATGCATGCTTATGAAAATCAATATAGTTTAACTATAACAAATTTAAGAAGTGAAAATTGATTGTAAAAGTTTTTATCAGCACTAATTCACCCCCTCTTAGTGCCTGAAATTCCTAACATATGCCTCTCTGAAATCCATAGAGCCTATAAACCCCACATATACTCTAGTGATTATGTAGTTGTTTCTAGTCTACATGAGGATGACATTCCTTCTATTTATACATTGATTGATGGTTTTCCTTATGTTTTTGATAATGATCTAGAATATGTTCATAGTGAATACCTAATGATGACACACATGATGATTCTTCTTTCCTTACACATGATATGAATGAACACACTCATATTTCTATTCTTCATTTTAATACAAAGATAATGAAATTGATTCTAACATCTATATTTAACTTGTACATGACTCTACTTGTGGTTCTACCATTCCCATTAAATGTGAAAGAAATGATATTTCTTGCACTACTAATGATTCTACTAATACTCTTGAATGTAACAATGATACAAATCATTTTATTCCTATTACACATATTGTGATTGATATAACTTGTGTTTCCACTTATCCTCCTGAAAGAAAATGTAACTCTTTTATTAGTAATGTGCTTAATGATGAAATTGTTTCTATTTATCTTGGAAAAAATGAACATGTTGTTTCTCTTCTAGTTGCATGTGATACATAGTCTAGTTTCCTCTCATAGTGTGAATGTTTTCCTTGTGGATAAAAATAATACTCCTTAATAATCTCAATGTGCCACTAAGCCCATATAACTCAAAGTCCTACCTGAAGAAACATCACCCCATATTTCCTTTCAAAAAAATAATGTTCATATGGCCATTATTAATGGTAAAGTACAATCCTGAATGAGCTTCTATATGTCTCTGCCATACATCCTCAAGAATTCCTATGTATTGTTCATGTAGTAGGGTATTTACAATGCAAAGTACATATATTAACTCTAGATAGAAAAACTTACTAGATGATAGCATTGATTCCAATATTATTTATGGAAATCCTATTCTACATAAAATCTTCCAATCTCATTTCCTAGGAATTTTTCATGCCTTCATTTAAAATTTTTAATGGTACTTCAGATACTTATCTAAATCTTAAGCATTATAGGGTACATACAAATTAATATCACAATGACAGATTAATTCTTAATTCTTTACCTAATATTCTCATAGGAGATGTTATGTATTGGTTAACACACCTCCCTATCAGATCTCTCACTACTTTTTATAACTTGAAGATGTTATTCTATCCTAGTTTAGTTGCAATAAAGGAAATAAGGCTACATATGAGTTCTTACCCTCTTTACATCAAGGTGAGACCAAACTAGTATCTAACTATATATTAAATTTCAAACCAAACATGTAGTTATTATTATATTTTATCATTGAACTAGAGATGTAATATATCTTTTTCAATGTCTCATACAACCTCTTAAGGAAGTATTACTTTGTGACATGTGATTCATTTACATAGCTTTGTCTACGTGTCATTGATTTATAGTAAGAACCTACACTTCCACATCAACCTAATAATTTGGATGAGGCCACTTCCATTACTTCTATTATGCATGATGATGATGCAAAAGAAAAATCTATACCTAATGATAGTCAAGTTAAGGTTTTGCACTGTGCTAACACTTTTTATCATTCTGAGCGTAAACCAAAACTTATCAAAAAGGATCCTCCTAGGCCTAAGCGTAGACCAAAATTCTTTGAAAAATATATTGATAGGACGAATAGAATCCTACTACCAATAATAGATATGGAGTTAATTTGGTTTCCATATAATGACCAACATCTCCCTCACCGATTGAATGAGTAAAGGGAATACGTTTTTGTAATTTCCATCACATTAATGGACACCGAGACAATGATTTTTATTCATTGGATAAGAATCTTGAGTTACTTGAAGAAAAATTCATCATCACTTTGGAGACATGAAATTATGACAGATCTACTTTACCTCTTCGATGACAAAAACTTACAAAAAGTGTTACTCTCACTAAGCATTCTTCCTCTGATATATCAAGTGATGATTCTCATGATGAATTTATTCCTCCATAGGAGTTGCAAAAATCCACAAACAAATTGTTCTCCATTGAACATAATTTTGTATTAAAATTTGCACATGTGACTCATATAATTTTTTTGGAAATATTGGTGGGACATCCGATCAAGCTCAAGATTCACATTTGATTTAGAAAAATGCATTTATGATCTCTAGAGTGAATTTTTATGTCTAGTCCTGCTTTATTTCTCCATCACAATGTTTTACTTACCCATATATTACCCTTAATATCTACGTCTCTTATAAATCGATACCATTTCACTAAGTACATCATAACATAGATTTGAGGATCACCCTTCCTTCTTTGTTAAGAATATGTTTCATCTCCCTATATGATCATGAGATCTAATGTAGAGGTTACCACTCATTTAATTTTCTCATCACTATGCACTCATCGAAAACCGCATCTTAAATCCCTTAACTACACTAATTTTCTACTCAAACTTGTATTATTATTTCTTACACATCACATAATAATTTTTACAATCCATATACATAATCTAAATACTAATAATGTACACATCATAACATCAAAAAAAAAACCACATTAGAGAAAAATCACATACATCTAACAATCGTAATATAATCATGTGTATTTACCCATCTTATCAACTATGCTACAAAAATGTTATAACCATTATTACAAACACAAATTTTCCACAAGTCCAAAATAAATCTCGATATATACAAAACAATAAATAAAATATGTTGAGGGAATTACCATTCATGTATTCAATCATCATCATCATCATCATCATCATCATTTTTTCTCTCAACATGCATACAAACTCAAGAACTTGATGATATTTAAGTGTCACCATGATTTCTATATTATGACCTCACTCATTAGTGTGGTAACTAATCATTTAAGGTGGAATTATATATAGACACATGTACATACTAATCATGGGACTCTATTGATCTCCTCAACAAACCTTGCACTAACTTAGTCCCCCGTTGGGCGTCAGCTATTGTGCACACTTTTCTTGAATCACATCCTAGTCACTTTGTAAGACTATACATGTGGTTGTCACCACTATAACTAGATCAAATAAATATGTGTGCTCACACACTATATCATCCACATACTATAATATACCTCCTATCACTACATTCCATGAAATGTTATGGAACAATGTTTGCGTAGATGCATCTACATGTTGGTTCAATAGGTATTACCTACAAAAATCAAGACATATATATCAAAACATAACTCAACAAAATTATTTATATTCATCACTAATAGAAGCTTAAACATCATACAATACTTGCACTATGTCATGAATTTCACCACCACATCTCCATTGGGGGCATCTCTCTCTTACTCAGCTCCACCCATAGTTGGAAGCATCCCCGTAATGTTTACTCCTCCATGTGTACAATCACCTCCTAGATCGCTAAGTATAATAGGAAGAAAAATCACCCATCTAGTTTTTTTCCCACCATTCTATGTACATTCCAGTATAGCCTAAGTCATCTCGATTACTCATCACAACCACAACATCTACCTCATCAATTGGTGGGGACAATAGCTCAGCTAAGGTTAGCCTTGGTTGAGACCCATCTCTTTAATCCATGAATGTTGATATCTTCCATGTGTCGGTCTAGAATCACTTGCTATATGATCCCACTCTGTCATGTTATGTAATCTAACTTAAATTATTCCACTTGGTGGGGAAATAAATCCTCTAACCACATGGTATGTCATATCTGCCACATATCCATGACATCTTTGGAACAACCTCTGAAGTCCCTGGATGGCCTCCATATAAAGTCACATGTTACCAAATTTTCCAATATGTGTGTGTGTGTGTGTGTGTGTGTGTGTGTGTGTGTGTGTGTGTGTGTGATCATATAAAACCTTCAACTCCTAACATAATCCACCTTTCCTAGTTTAAACAAGGCCCAACAATTAGTTGCAAAACCAAAATGTTATCATAGGCCCATACATACAACAATGTACCCAATACCATGTCATCACCATAGTTTTCTAATGTGAACGTATAGAGATCCTTGTACAAATGGGCCAATACACACCGACCCCATGCATATTGTTACTCATAGTACTCTATAGCCTAAAATCCACTTGCATCCCATATGATATAGACACCCCACCAAAGATCTACTACAAAAAAATTATTCCAATATTACACAAATATACTTCTATAACCACATGTAGACACCAAATTCGTGTCTTACGACCCCTTGTGACCCGCATCTCATCTTGCAATATAACCTCATCACCTAAACCTTACACAATTATTTATTAATTTCCTTCTAATTGATAAATCCACATCACCCTACCTACCACCTCACTTTGCCACTTCATCACGACCTAGCCCTAACCCTAAAACTAACCTAATTAAGACCCATAACTTGGTCCACACCTACACCCATAACTAATGACCCCTTTCTCACACCCAAAACCGACCTTCTAGTCACTTGACCGAGCCCGCAACTGATCTCTCGGGAGAAAAGCAGGGAAGGTGGGCTATTTTACTAAAAATAGCCTACTTTTTCCTTACCGATGCCGGTTCCTACTCGACCACCGTCGGTTATGCAACCGCCATCGGTTCCCTGTAAATGGGCTCCCCAAACTAAAACAACGGATCGGAATTTCATTTTGGGATCAGTCGAAGGATTTCTGGATTAACAGAGAGCATTGGGAGCGAGAAACAGAGTCCAGATCTTCACTTGACCGAGCAGAGCGAGACAGTGGAAATACCAGTGTTTTTACAAGAAAGGAGATCAGCTTGCATCTTGGTCAAAACTAGTAAGTCACATCTTGCATGTCCTCTGTTATAACATTTCTTATGCTTCTTGAATCTCAGTCCTCCTAAATCCGTTTCTGAATCCACTACCCAACGTGCCATTGCATCTAATTGTCATTCTTTTACCCCTCATCATCTCATTTCCTAATATCACCCATAAACCAGCCTTACAAACACCATAGCTACCAAGAAGATCCTAGAACCCACCGGTATTGGTTATCAGTAACCGGCATCGGTTATCGGTAACCGGCATCGGTTCCTCGATCAAAACTAGAAAACCACCTTTCCCGACCCGACCAACGAAACAACTTAATTGATATCTTACGCTTTTGTGTTAATTCATATTAGCAGGGAACTCACCACCTTCGAAAGGAAGTTTTATATTTCCTGGGCTCAAGGCAATTCCCTCATTTATTGTCTAATTAAAATCTTGTGGTCTTGTGTTCTTATTTATAGGTAGTCCTTCTAAGACAAAAGGAGTTCTTCACAAATCAGCTGATCTTTCTCTACGGTACGCGCACACCATCTCGACATTCTACAGGTATTCCTCCTAGCCCCTAACCTTATCTATTTCTAAAAGGAACGAAACATTTCCGAGTGAAACATTTCCTCTCTTGCTTCATCAAACATAATTTTTGATTTGGGTTTAAAACACGTGCATAGCATTCTGCTTGTTGTTTTTCAATTCTAGTGAACGTAGATTAAGTAACAGTCATAAACGTGGGGGTGATATCCATGGTATTGACAAGAAATTAATCTTACATTCACTGCACAACACATACCGAATCACTTCACAATTAACACAACAGCTCAAACATCCCCCCTTTTCTGCGGTATTCCTCCGCCCGATTGAGGTAACCTTATAAGCCAAAACAACTTGACATTTCCCCTAAGTCTCTTGTTTAGGATTCCAACATCATTCTACGTCTAAAGGCATAAGCCCACAATAATTAAAATTAACCCTAGGGTTAATCTCTGGATTTGCGTGTGCATCTTGCTGGTTCTGTTTTCTTTCTCATTCTCTGTCTTCTGTGATCAATAACTGGACAAGTATACTAAACGTTGTTAAAAATCAAATTAGCAGCCTTTTTTTTATATATCTTGTTAGCCCAGACTTATTACACCGACATCGGTTACCTGATGGCGTCGGCTATAGTATAACCGACATCGGTTACTAGACCGATATCGGTTACTGTCTTTTCCAATTCCTGACAAACCAGCAACCTACCAATTTTACCAGTCTGAGTTTGTTTCTGTTCCTGACAGATTGAAACCCTACGGTGAACTCCAGTCCATGGTTGTTATCACTCGAAAGCAAGCCGCCGCCATGGTTTCACATGCTTGCTCTGCTTTCTTTGCACGAATCACCCCCTCACATTCATCGGGAATCCTACGGATACCAGCGAGGTTCCTAAAATTCCTGTGGGAGATAAGGACTTTGCCAAGTTTCTGGATGCTAATTCTAGCGCTGTACAATACTATTTGTCTCATACCCCTGACCGTACGCCTGATGGTCAGCTCCTTGTCGGTATGCCTATCAGTATAGCTGCTCATTTAGCTCCCACTCCGCCTGATAATACCGCCTTGCTTCCTGCATCTCTAGCCCCGTCTCCCAATCCGACGGCTTCAGAGGTTCATACGACCCCGATTAGCTTTCCTTTTGTTAATCTTGGACCCCACATATCATTACCACCGACCGCCCCTACCTCATCTCTCTTGCAGACTGCTCCATTCATGACTTGCTCTCTGCCACCTATCCACACGAGCTTTCCTTCTCAAGCTCCGCCTACCTTTTCATTCCCATACACGTATCCAGTGACCTCAACATCCTATATGGGACATCCCTATTCGGTCGCCTCAACATATTCATCCTCCACACCTTATCAACACTTAACCCCACCAGTGTCTAGCGGTGGTCCTTGGTCCAATTTGCCTCCATTTACCACAACCACACCATCATCTCATCCAACTACTGATCTAATTAAACAAATGATGGACAAAATGCAAAACCTGGAGGCTTCTGTTTCAGGAAGTCGTAGCGCCTTGACATACGAGCAAGTTTGTCGGGAGCCCATTCACCCTTCTGTCCCCCTTCATTCATATCCTCCTCAATGGGAGTTACCAAAATTTACCCGTTTTAACAGTAAAGAGGATCCTCAACAACACTTGCAATCATTTAGACATGCTTGTTATTTGATTGCCCATGATGATGCCTTGTTACTCCGCACCTTTCCCATGTCCTTATCAGGACCCGCCTTGGAGTGGTACAATGCTTTAACCCAGCACTCAATCTTCTCTTTTAACCAACTAGCCCAATCTTTCTTGGATCATTTCTCCATTAACATTGCCAAGAAAGTATCTATTACCGACCTCTATGCCATCCGACAATTTGAAGACGAATCTATCGCAGATTTCGTTGGATGATGGCGGGGCCTTATCAACCAACTTACGTATGCCTTGCCTCAAACCGAACTTATTGAATCACATTTACGCGGGCTGCGCTAAGCACATCTCCCCTACCCTTCAAATTCAAACTTTCCGTACATTCGACGAGGCCTTTACCATGGCTCGGAAACTAGAAATTCGAGCCTTAGAGGAAGAGAAATTGCGGTTGCGTAACAAAAACTCCACTTTCCAAACTCCAGATTCCACCAATAAACCAAATACCACCACTCCTCACGCGTCCACTTCTTCTAAATCAAAAGGAGCTGTCCACGCGGTGATGGTCAAATCCCAACCACCATCCAATACCCCGCCAAAAACCACTTATAAATATAAAGCGGAACCCATCAACTACACTCCCTTGGGGGAGACATATGGTGTGATATTGGAAAAACTGCTCAAAGCAGGAGCCATCACCTTACCTCCTGTTAAACCTCATTCCGGGTTTGATTCCACTCGCGCCATACCTTCCTGGTACAAAGAAAATGACTTTTGTAACTTCCACTGTGTGAAGGGACACAGTCATGAGAACTGCAAGATGTTGAAAAACATAGTGCAGGAAATGGTTGATGCGGGGGATATAGCCCTCGATAATCCTAACGCCCCTGCCAACCGAAATTTGAAAATCTTCAACAAGCCATTCCCGAATCACTCTCCCAATAGTAACACAAACCAGGATATCTTAGCCGAGGAGAGTGTTCATGAGATCCATGCAGTCTTCGATACCCAGCCAAAAGCCTCTATCGAGAAAATTTTGAATCAAGCCTCTTCACTAACACAGGAGCCCGAACCTCCTTTACCACCATCAAGCCAAAGCGAAATCATTCCTTTACCTATAAAGGAGTTAACTGCCCAGACTTCTCTTCCCATCAATGAGTCTTCTTATACCACATCCCTACAAGACTGCGAACGAATGTTATCTAATTTATCTATTTCCCAGACGTCTCCCTCTACCACTCTTGCTGCACAAGAGGAGGGTACGCCACTCCTTTTGACATCCTTAGATGAGAAATCTCTTACACCGACATCACCAAATTCTTTAACCATGACAGACCCTCTCAAACATGCCCTCCTGCCTATTAGTCCTTCATTGCCTAAATCTTTTCAACAACCGGTCGACCTTTTAATATCTATTGATACAGTACCTCATCTACCCCCTGTATCACGCCCACAGTGGACTGGAATCACAACCTACCTCTCTTCATACCAAATTTACAATTCAAACCTGAAGACTGTCATTCTCCAGAAGATAGATGAATCCTATGGGAACGTTTGAGTACGCCATATTCTACTCAAATGCAAATGACCGATTCTGAGGCCTCCACCATATACCCGAAGTGCTTACAGAAGCTTAAAATGCCCATGTTCTCACCTTCACCCCCCTCACCTCTACCAAATGCCCCATCCACTTCTATTAACTTAGCCAAATCTTCCCCTACGCTTGGGACCTTGCCCATACCCAGTCTAACACACCCACCTAAGCGGCTTGATTTATCCAAAAATAAATCCGCCCCGCCGCCTAGGAGACAAACTCAATTTGTGCCTCCATCACAATCAAAACCCTCATCGTCATACCCACTTTCCATATTAGGACCTCATCCCTCTACCTTACATCAATATATCATACCTCCTGCGTTTTCTTCAAAACGACCTACGCCTTCCGCACCTATACAGAGATCAAAGGGTATAACAACACCGTTACCCCACATATCCTGTCCACCCATCAACCCTAAACAAACTCCATCATCAAAGGATTTATTTTCTGTCACTCCCCTTTCTCCGTGGTTGTTTCCCGCTACCACGTCATCTGTAGCCTCATCATCTAACCAGCCGAACGTAACTTCTGCGCCAAAGAAACCACGTTTAGTGAAAAACACGTGTCAACACCCCTCGGCTAAACCACCACCCGTACGAACCAACCACGCCCAAACATTACCAAAACCCGCACAACCAATACCCTCATCCGATTTTGACCCACTCAAAGGATCTTACGCCAAAATCCTTGCTATGTTGGTGGAGAATGCGACCATTTCCCTACCCCCACTTAGACCTTATGACCCGTCTAAACCTCGACCCGCAGGTTATGATGAGTCTAAAATCTGCGCATATCACCGCACACCAGGACATGATGTGGAGGGATGCAAAGCTTTAAAAACCATCCTTCGTCAGTCACCTCTCCCGGATAGAAAGGTTAAGAAAGACAACTTACGAAGGGAGAGACCTTTAGCTTCAACCCCCTCTACTATATCATCTGTCCCCGCCTCACCAAGATCTATCATTATTACAACCCCACCTCTTGAAGACCATGAGTTATCCCAACCATCTTCCTCATCTCAGGTCTACGAGATTAATATGATTAGTGTCGCTACTCGAGGGCAGAAAAACAATGGGAAAGTGAAAGAAAACACACCTGCGGCATCTCTTTCTCCTTCAACCATCCCGATTGCACCACCACCTAAAGTGGTTATTCGTGGACCTGCCTATCCCGTCTCTAATGGAGTTGCCCACCGAACTATGATCAAACAGCTTCACCAATCACCCGTAAAAATGACACTGTATGATCTCATTCAGACTTCTGAATCTCATCGACAAGCTCTCATTGAGATCCTTCAAGGGATAGAGGTTTTACCCAATGAAACCCTGCCTGTTGCCTCCATTCTAACACCCAATCACGTTGCTTCTCTCACCAAACAACCCACTGCTCCAACCACTTCTGTCTCTGTACAACAAGCCGCTGCAGTCAGTTTCTCGGAAGATGAAATTGTTGACTTTGGTACAGAAGACCCCGATCCTGCCCTTTTCATCTCCGCTTACGTCCGGGATATCCGGGTACGTCGTGTTATGATTGACGGGGGCGCCAGCCTAAACATCATCTCTTCAAAAGCCTTCCAACAAATGAATATCCCTTCTAGTTGCATGTGTGCCAACCCCATCATGTTGCGGTCATTCAATGATGCTATTACCTCTACCTTAGGCACCGTGATCCTCAACATTCGTGTAGGACCGCGTACTTTACCCGAACTCTTCTATGTCCTTGAGGGAGAGTTCCAATATAATATATTGCTGGGTCATCCTTGGATCCGGGCTATGGGATGCGTTCCCTCAACATTACATAGATGCATAAAATTTGAGTACGAGGGGAAGTCCTACACCGTAAAAGCTGATCCTCCTCCCTTTAAAACCTACAATATGTTATACCGCCCTAACGATGTGCTTATACCAATCAAGGCACCCATACATTCAACCCAACCATCCTCTTCAAATGTACCTCAACCATCCACCTCAACCGCGCCTACGCCTTCAACTGATGAAACCACCGTTGCAAAAACCACTTCCCTTCCCGCAGCTAACATCCCAACCTCTGACCCCTTAGTAGATGTTTTTCAACACCTTACGCTGGGGGAGTACTTGCCTATATAATGTTAGTTCTTTCCCTACCCCGCAGGAGTATAGACAATTACATGCACATCCCACCTACGACCGTCGCGTGGGAAGGTAATCTCCTACGAACCACCTCATTACCGCACTAACCTAACGTATGGGGGTGTTGATGCATCCTCCATTACCCCTGAACCTCCTCTTGGTGTGGTCCCCTTCCAATCCAATTTTCAATACCTGACAAATCATCGTTTCGCCCTCACCTTCTTGACTCCATTGTGCTTGGAAAGGCTTTGGTTTTGGTCTTTATGAACAAGGCCGACATATGCTCATCCCCATCACCACACGCAAACATAATGATCGCAGTGGTCTCGGTTTTCCTGAAACACCTACACAGGAGACACCTCGTGTCAGCTGTATTCTGGAAGAAGACGACGTCACCCCTACCAAACCATCATCACCCACTTTGCCATCATCACCCACAGAATCTATAGACCCTGAATCTATCCCTCCTAACTTTTTTTTTTTTATAAATGCTATCTTCATAGGTCCTCTCACTTATCAACGCGATAATGAGGACCCATCTTCTCTTCCCCTTCTGTATCCAGACATGATCGAAGAGGATTCGCCTTCGATTAATGTTGTTGAGTGCCAGGATGACGACTCCATCCTCATTTACCTTGGGGCGGACGACTCCTATCTTCAACGCGCCTTACCATCTGAAACTCAAACCATGTTGAACGAGTCTACTATTGAAATCAACATCCACACGGAGGAAGATCCTCACATTGTGAAGATCGGACAATCCCTCAACACATCAGAACAAGCTGCCTTTACTACCTTCCTCCGTACCCGCAACCAAGCTTTCGCTTGGTCCTACGCGGACATGCCAGGAATTGATCCTACCATTGCCGTCCATAACATCACCCTAAATCCCGATTCCAAACCAGTCAAACAAAAACTGAGAAAAATGCATCCACGCATTGCCCTCTTGGTCAAAGAAGAGCTTCAACGACTTCTCTCTGTTTCCTTCATCTTGCCTATTGACTATCCTCAATGGATTTCTAACATCGTACCTGTCACTAAAGCGACGGGGGGACTTCGGATATGCACGGATTTCTGGGATCTTAACCTCGCTTGCCCTAAGGATGACTTTCCCCTCCCAAGTATTGATCAACTTGTTGATCTCACTGCGGGCCATGAAATGCTTTCTCTCATGGATGGCTTTTCAGGATACAATCAAATTTTGGTCGCACCCGCCGATCAACATAAGACCGCTTTCATAACTCCTTGGGGAACCTTCTGTTATCGTGTCATGCCGTTTGGCCTTAAGAATGCTGGTGCTACCTATCAGCGGGCTATGACCTACATTTTTCATGACATTATGCACACTATCCTTGAAGATTACGTCGACGATCTTCTTGGCAAGTCTAAACATCGCAGTGAACATCTCGATGTTTTAACCATTATTTTCGATCGCCTGTTGCAATATTCTGTTCGTCTTCAACCAAAGAAATGTGTCTTTGGTGTCCTTTCAGGGAAACTTCTTGGTTTTATCGTCTCTTTGTGTGGCATTGAGGTCGATCCATCTAAAGTAAAAGCTATCCTAGAAATGCCTCCACCCAAAAACCTCAAACAATTGCGTAGTTTGCAGGGTAAACTTCAATCCATCCGGCGTTTCATCTCCCAACTCTCGGATCGATGTCACCCTTTTCATCACCTTCTTAAAAAGGATGTTGCCTTTCAATGGAGTGAGGAGTGTCACCAAGCCTTCGAAGCTCTCAAAACTTATCTCTTGCAGCCACCCGTGCTTATCCCACCCCAGGACGACCGCCCTTTCTACCTTTATCTTTCCGCCACTGACCATGCTATAGGAGCTATGCTCGCACATCGGGACTCGGCACGTCGAGAACAGGCCGTTTATTATATAAGTCATACCCTCGTGGATTACGAGACTAGGTATACACATGTAGAAAAATTGTGCCTAGCCCTATCATTCGTAGCTACCAAACTCCGACATTACCTCCTGAATCACAAAACTTTTGTCATCACCAACACGGACCCCATTCATTATATGTATGCCAAACCACATCTAAACCAACGCATCGCTCGATGGCTCATGCTCCTCGCTGACCTCGACCTTGAGTTTATATGTCAATTAAGTTTTCATTAGGTCAAATCATGTGACATTAGGGTAACTCATGTCAAACTAGGATAATTTTGGGTAAATTATATCTAATTAAGAGAAATTGTGTCAATTTTGGGTAAATGAGACAAAATGAGGGGAATGTGTGTCAAATTAGGGTGGTGTTTTAGTGTTTCATATTAGGGTGTCGTGTTAGGGTACCACATCAGTGTGCCATATGTTAGGGTGTCACATTGGTATGTCACATTAAGGTGTTATGTTGTGTGTCATGTTAGTGTGTCGTATTAGGGTGTTGTGTTAAGGTCTCACGCTAGTGTGTTGTGTTAGGATGTTGTGTTAAGATGTTGCATTAGTGTGTGGAAATTAGGTCTAATTAGAGGAAATTAATTAAACTTTGGGAGAAAGGTAAAATTTTGGGAAACAAGTCAAAATTAAGGGAAATGGTGTCATGTTAGTGTGTCATTTTAAGTTATCAAATTTGGGTGTTAGATCAGGTTTCATCATGTCAAATTAGGGTACATTAGGTTCATTTATGTAAAAATAGGAGAAATTTGGTTGAATTATGTCCAATTAAGATCAATTAAGACAAACTTAGGAAAATTGGGTCAAATTTGGGGAAATTAGGTCAATTTTGGGGAAATTAGGTCAAATTAGGGGAAACAAGTCAAAATTAGGGGAATGTGTGTCGTGTTAGGGTGTTGTTCTAAGTTGTCAAATTCAAGTGTCAATTTAGGTTTCATTAGGTCAATTTTAGAGAAATTAATTCAAAATAGGGGAATGAGTCAAAATTATGGGAAATGGTATCGCGTTAGTGTGTCATTCTAAATTGTCAAATTTAAATGTCGATTCAAGTTTCATTGGGTCAAAATTAGGTCAAATTTGAGGAAATATGTAAAATTAGAGTAAATTAGGTCAAATTAGGGGAAACAAGTTAAAATTAGGGGAAAGGGTGTCATGTTAGTGTGTCATTCTACGTTATCAAATTTGGGTGTCAATTTAGGTTTCATTATGTCAAATTTGGGGAAATTAGGGAAATTAGTGTGTGTGTGTGTGTGTGTTGTTGTTGTTGCATATTTGGGTGTCTTATTAGGGTGTTACATTAGTGTGTGATGTTAAGATGTCTTATTAGTGTGTCACATTAAGATTTCATGTTAGGGTGTCGCGTTATTATGGTGCGTACATGTGTTATGTTAGCGTGTCACATTATTATGTTGAAAATTTAGGTCAAAAGCAATGCAAGTAAGGAAATGTTGGATAATTTACGTCAAATTTGGGGAAATTATTTCACTTTTGGGGAAATAAGGTCAAATTTGGTGAAATTAGGGAAATTAGGTGAAACGAATCAAAATTAGGGAAATGGTGTCGTGTTAGTGTGTGATTCTAAGTTGCTTTGAATTCATGTGTTGATTCATGCTTCATTAGGTCATATTAGGGCACATTGGGTAGATTTAGTCAAATTAGGAGAAATTTGGGTAAATTATGTCTAATTAAGATAAATTAGGTCAATTTTTGGGAAATGAGACAAAAATAGGGAATGTGTATCAGTTTAGGGTGTTGTGTGTGGCATATAATAGTGTCATCTCAATGTGTCATGTTATGGTGTCACATTAGTGTGTCATGTTATTATGTCATGTTAGTGTGCCACATTAGGGTTTCATACTATTGTGTCATATTATGGTGCCGTGGTAGGGTGTTGTGTTAGTATATCATGTTAATGTGTTGTGTTAGGGTGTAGTGTTAAGATGCTATATTAGTGTGTTGTGTTAGGGTGTCATGTTCGTATGTCACATTAGTGTGGGGAAATTAGGTCAATTTTGGGGAAATTAGGTCAAATTTGGGAAATGAGTCAAAATTAGGGAAAGTGTGTTGTGTTAGTGTGTCATTCTAAGTTGTCAAATTTGGGTGTTGAATCGGGTTTCATTAAGTAAAATTAAGGGAAATGATGATAACTTATGTCAAAAAAGGAGAATTTTTGGTAAATTATGTTTAAT
Source organism: Taxus wallichiana var. yunnanensis (assembly GCA_018340775.1). Lineage (NCBI taxonomy): Eukaryota > Viridiplantae > Streptophyta > Pinopsida > Cupressales > Taxaceae > Taxus > Taxus wallichiana. The sequence continues at coordinate 173,705,019 of CM031234.1, forward strand.
TCACAAAAATTAGGTAAATTTTAGGAAATAGGTTAAATTAGGGAAATTCGGAGTAAATTTTGGGGAAATTAGGTAAAATTGTGGAAATGAGTCAAAATTCGGGTATGTGTGTCATAATAGGGTTTCGTTTTAAGTTGTTAAATATAGGTTTTGATTTAGGATTCATTAGGTCAATTTTTGGGAAATCAGGTCAAACCGGGGACATCACCAATATTATGGGAAAGGGTATCGTGTTAGTGGTTCATTCTAAGTTATCAAAGTCGAGTGTTGAATTAGGTTTCATTAGGTCAAATTTTGGGAAATTAGGTCCAATTTTGAAAATTAGGTAAAAATTGAGAAAATTAGGTCAAATTTGAGGAAATTAGTTCAATCTTTGGGAAATTAGGATAAATTTGTGGAAATTTGGTAAAATTAGGGGAAATGAGTAAAAATTATGGGAAAGAGTGTCATGTTAATGTGTGTATGCAATGGAAAGTTGCAAAAGCTATGGAGTGAGGCCAAATAACCTAAAAGCTTTGCTAACTCAACCATGCACCATCAGATTAGAGCTAAACAAGAGAAACTAACATAAAAGTATTATAACTTTGACAAAAACATCAAAAACTAACATGTATACTACTCTCTACTCTATGAAAGCTTATTAAAATTAAACCTAGTTTAGATCCTAAGAAAACAAATTATGTGTTGTTTACTCCCAAACGTAGTGGAGAGATCTCTCAAGTTGACTACATGGCCAAGATTTAGATCTTCCCTTACTAACTATATTTGGAATGGATGGATGCAAGATGGAGGAGCTCTTAACAATGGATTATGGCCAAGATCCAAATGTTCTATAGCTTAAAGCTATCACAAATGGTTTCTAATGCCTTTCCAAAGTGTTTGAGAGTAAAGTTGTAAGTCTGAATGGGTAGGATTAGCCTTGTATTTATAGTTTTTGGTTTGGAAGAATTTGGAATTTGGGTGCACGTGGGACCAAAGTCTAAAAATCACTTTAGGATTAGATTAGGATAAACATGCGGTCCTCACGGAAGATTGGTGGTGAATGTAGTCGACACGGATGCACCCAGTATGACAAGTAAGTGCCTGTTTCAATGGGTATACATGCGCATACGTGTTTTTGCACCTAGAAACAAAGAAAAACACATAATAGTGACGTAGATGAGCCCAGAACAATGGGAATGTGCCTATTTCAATGGGTACGTGTGCATGTAAGCATTTTTGTGCCTAGAAACAGAGAAAAACACATAACATCGACACGCACGCTCGTAACAACGGAAAGTGCCTGTTTGAATGGATACGCATGTGCGTAGGTGTTTTTACACCCAAAACACAGAAAAACATAGAACAATGACGGAAACCTGCCCGAACAATGGGTACATGCTTGTTTCAACGAATACGTGCCCCTTCACAATGCCTATGCGTGACCTGTGAAAAACCTACAAAAAACATGGATTTTCATATTTTCAAGAGTGAATAGGTAATTTGTTAGTCAAAGCTTCCTATTTCTATGTTAAACCCACAAATGTGTGTAAATAGAGTTCATTAATCCAAGGTTTTAAACAGAAATGAGGAAAATAACAAGTGATTTACACTAAAAAACTTGAAAAATGACTTTGAAGAACTCAAAGGACCTCCATTAATGGAGGATGGACATAAGTGTCCCACTGGGTGTGCCAAATGTATGCAATGGAAAGTTGCAAAAGCTATGGAGTGAGGCTAAAGAACCTCAAATATTTTCTAACTCAACCATGCACCATCATATTAGAGCTAAACAAGAGAAACTAACATAAAAGTATTATAACTTTGACAAAAACATCAAAAACTAACATGTATACTACTCTCTACTCTATGAAAGCTTATTAAAATTGAACCTAGTTTAGATCCTAAGCAATCAAATTATGTTGTTGTTTACTCCCAAACGTAGTGGAGAGATCTCTCCAAGTTGGCTACATGGCCAAGATTTAGATCTTCCCTTACTAACTATATTTGGAATGGATGGATGCAAGATGGAGGAGCTCTTAACAATGGATTATGACCAAGATCCAAATGTTCTATAGCTTAAAGCTATCACAAATGGTTTCTAATGCCTTTCCAAAGTATTTGAGAGTAAAGTTGTAAGTTTGAATGGGTAGGATTAGCCTTGTATTTATAGTTTTTGGTTTGGAAGAATTTGGAATTTGGGTGCATGTGGGACCAAAGTCTAAAAAGCACTTTAGGATTAGATGAGGATAAACATGCTTTAGGATTAGTTAATATTGGTTTAGGCTAGTTAACTAGGGTCTAGGCTAGTTAAACTCGATTAGCAAGTGATTATAGACTTAGTGAGAGTTAGGAGGGGTCTAGATAACCAATTGTGACTAATAGATAGCCTAGGGAGCCAATAAAAGTGGTCTAGAGAGAACTAGGAGATTACGAATGGTTGAAAGGAGGAATGTTTAACTAATAAGAGAGATATTAACCAAATTAGATGATTTATAGGAGGAATACAACCAAGAAGGTTTCGTAAATGGGCATCCGAGAATGGAGCAAAGAATGGGGAATTAACGAAGTGTCGTTAATTAATTGAATTGGATGAAATGCTAAGTGTAAGAATATTTTAGGTGTCTACATTTTCCCCTCTTTGGGGTGGCGTAAGTGACATCACTTCAAAGAAAGTAGACAAGCATAAACAAGTAGAAAATTTTGAAGGGATAGAAGAAAAATGAGTAGAATGAAGGATGCCCCCTCGATTGTCAATGGGTGATAGAAGAACTCAATTGATGATCGAAAAGATGACAGAAAGAGAACAGAAGAAAGAATAGTGTGAAGAAGAAAAAAAGGGATATAGAAGAAAAGGAGTATGAGGAAGGGGGAATGAGCTAACATCCATCCAATGCCTTTTAAAAAACTTTATTTTTCATCATATTTCTAGAGATCTTCATCATCGGTCCTTATTAAAAAGAATGAACAAAAGTGTAGCATGACATGAAAAGCCATATAAGAACAAATGTCCATTGCTAAAAAACAACACTAACCCTATGCAACATACAAAAAATGCAATGCAATACGAGAAAATAAAATATGTCTAACTCCATGCAACATAAAAAATGCAATGCAATATGAGAAATTAAACAAGCTAACCTAACAGAGAAACACAATGCAATGTTTTTGTTATCAAGCTTTAGTCCCAACATATTCAAATTAATGACAATGGTTAACGATGGTGCCCCAAGCAAACATACATGTGAGAGGAAACAATGGAGGACACTTCGGTCCAATGGAAAAGCAATGTGCACTACGAAATAGTACCAGGCAACTCATTGTGCCCCAGAGTATAGACAAAGTAAGAAGCCTATCTTTTTTTATTGATGGAGGTAGATCAAGATGATCCATGAGTCACGCACATGAACATGTGAGAACCAAAGAGTGACATTTTGTAAGCTGATTTATATTGTTTTTGATGTTTCTTTGAACATATTTGAATGTTTTGATTTTTCTAACATATTTGAATGTTTTTTATTTTTCTAACATATTTGAATGTTTTTTATTTTTCTAACATATTTGAATGTTTTTGATTTTATGATTTTTAAAGTTTTTTGAAACTATGTTCAGGAAGATAAAGAAGCTTGGATGCCCGAGCAATAGACGGGATGTATTCAAAGGAAAAATATTCATGGATAGAAGCAGGACCCAAGGCCATTATGGATAGGTTCAACATGATGATGAACGCAAACCTAATGAAGTGCTAAGAGGAAGCAAGGATGCCCCCAGCGTAAGTTGTCCTAAAAGCACATGATAGAAAGGAAGGAGACGATTGTCTTTGTGAAAGGGGAAAAAGGTGTCCACAAACATGTCAAAAAAGGAAACCTTATACACATGGATGTTCTTAAAGAAGAAAAAGAATGATGTGAGTGATATGAATGTAGCTTAGAAGCCTCGCGATGAATAAGCGATTAGCCAAAGGCACAAATCGTGAGACAAGATACAGACTAGAGTAAGAGTCTGAACAAGGTCCAAAAAATACACTTGGTAACATACTAATCCTACACATGCATAGAGATCCAGTGTGTGAACATGGAATTAAATTACCTCTTAAATGAAATATTTAATAGACAACAAGTGGAGACACCCTAGCCAATGTGTAGGAATGATTTATTTCGAAAGGTGATTTGTGAATGGAGGGTGGAAGGATAACCGTACATTGCTCCGCTTCTAGCCAGGCATCCATAACCCTGACGAAGATGCATTTGATTCTAATCACAACATTGATCTACTACCAGTCAGGTGTCCATAGCCCCGATAGATATTATTGGAAATACCGCAAGAGAGAGTTATATATCAATTTTCTTTTGATTTGTAGCTTTTTATCTTTTGATTGATTTTGATTCTTTTGCTTTCTAAAAACTTATTTCAGCTCTCTTGTTTGACAAGGGGTTAAGAACCAAAAATGTCTTGCTGGAATGAGGTGGAAGTGATTGTGATGACGACATTGGCTAGTGTCAACAAATATATCCAAAAGTTCTTCACAACAAGTTTATTAGATGTTGAATTTGATAGGATCTCCATGAGGTCAGTCGTTCTTTAATTTACCAAGGTGATAAAAGACCAGGGTCAAACAGATACCATAGAGATAAATGTCCTAAAATACATGTGAATAGGCTAACAAAAAAATCACCGAAGGGATAAAAATGATATTAAGACTTGCAGAAGAAGAGAAAGAAAGGGAAGAAATAAACATCCATGTGTACACAATCCCTGATTGCAATGTTTGATCTTTGTACCTTTGATTTTTCTATGAAATGTTTTCTCATGTTTTTGTATTTTTGAATTATTTTGATTTTTAGATTTTTGATAGTTTTTGGAAAGGTGGGACCAACAAAGTCACTCTGCATGGTAAGATCCAACAACGATGTTTGTAACTTCCTTAATAAGGGAGACTAAGCATGATTGTTTATCAAGAGTCATGTTATCTCCCATGTCGATGATCGTGGTGAGCTCATACTCAATAAATGACTATGATTTATCTTGAAACATGGATTTCGTATGCGGGAGATTGAGTTCCCTATCTAGAGGTTTATGCACTTTGCACCATACTTGATGGTTACGTTGATGTGCGTTCTTGAATTGCGTTTGATTTTTAACCTTAAGATTGTTTACTTTGTTGGGAGCTTTAGAGCTCTTGGAAGTTTTGACCTGAGCTTGATAATGAACCTGTTTGGGTTTTTTATAAGCTGACACATGACTTGTCTGATCCCAAGAAGGAGAAGAAAGTGAACGTTTATGATTGATGAAAGGAACGATAGAAATGGTAGTGGGCTTACCACAAACATTGATAGGAGAAAGATGTGATAGATGAAAAGGATATGGTCCAAGAAATGAAGAGGATGGGCTTACCAGAGGTGAGCCACTGATAGAAGAAAATGAAGGGCTGCTAGGATATGGCCCTAAGATGGAAGAAGTTGGGTTACGAGGACATGGTCCAAGAATAGAAGATGAGGGTGAGGGACTACTAGGGTGTGGCCCAAGTATCGATGAGTAGGGGCTCCTCGGAGGTGTCCCATAGATAGAATAGGATGAATGGCTACTAGGACATGGCCCAAGAATAGAAGGTAATGGGCTACTAGGAGGTGACCCATAAGTAGAAAATGGAGGGCTACTAGGAAGTGGCCCCAAGATAGAAGAAGGTAATGGGCTACCAGGAGATGAGCCAAACAAAGATTTTGATTAAGGAATGATGATAGATAAGGAATGATTGGGTAATGAGAATATAGGCCATGGATCAATGCTAGACCCCAAAATCTCATCATGTTCGAGAGGAAGGTGAAGATGGAATAACAGTAAGAAGAATCAAGTTCCATGACCTTAGGCTCTTCCTCCCCCCATACGCGAGCGTATCGAGTTCAAGAAAGAAACCTTGTTTACAATCCTCTAAAGGGATATCTCTATGTAGTCCGATTGGTCCTTTATCGTGAGATAAATCAATCAATAGAGGTTGTTGTTCTTCACCATGGGGGGTTGACTAGAAGAAATGGATCCGCTAAGCGGGAAGATTGATTGATGAGAAGAAGATGACTCAAGAGAGGAAGTAGGCTTAGAGGAAGGCGTTTCATGAATGGATGATTTGGATTTGGACCTAGGTCATTTTTATAGAAGATGACGTAATGTAGGTTGGAAAGTAGGATCACATAGCCATTCGTTAAGTTGCAACGTAGGAGTTAAATTGGATGAGTGACTAGAGGTAACCTGAGTTGTGGAACTCTTTGACAGAGGAAGAGGTCGTTGAGACGATTGATGAAGGAGGCCCCGCTGAAGAAAGGGAGGACCATGATTCAAGAACCGAATTAGATGTTCGATCGATGGAACTTTTAGTCACACGAGTCTTCAAAGGAGGAAGACATCATTGAGGTGAGTTGGAATAAAGGTCCTGCGAAGGAAGGGAGGATCGTGATTCATGATTTGATCTAGGGGTATCCGAACAATAGTTGGGATCTCGAATCTTCGAATAAGAGTGGGGGAACTCGAATAATAATTTGGATCAGAAGCATCCAAAACATACCACTGACTATGAGCTTAAGGTGGGGAACATGGTACCAAACTAAGAATTCTAGCATGAATAACCAAACGAGGTTTAGTCATAAAGGGTATATTTTGATGTGAATTCCTAAACCTAGGTTCCGCATTGTCGTAAGCGTGAGGAACCGCTCGATAGTCAGTCATTTTTAGCATTGTTTAAGAAAAATGTCTAGAACTAGATAGTGTGATCAAACTTCTTCAAAGTGAAGAAGGCCCCATGCCAATTTGGGCAGCACAATGGTAGCCAACTAGACATTTAGTACATATAGAGACGCGTGTGTGATTTTCCGAAGAATGTCTAAGGAAAATAGACATCATGATGACGTAATCTCGATGAGATAAAAAAGTATTGTCTTAGAAAATAAGTTTTCTGAATGAATAATGACAAGGAACAATCATGCAAGTGTGAAACACAAATCCAATGAATAAGGAAATACTCCCTATGTAAAATGTGTGTGCAAAATGACAAATGATGCAAAGATGATCCTCACAATGTCAATACTTATGTCGAGTTCGAAATGAACAAGGTGTAAGTAACAACAAGGAGCCAATCAAAACCTCCACACAAGGTATACCTAGTACTAACTCGATTATCGACAAAAGCTAAATGTTTTGAAAAGTGGACATCGCAACTAGATATATCGTAACAACGCTATCCCAATATCTCAACTAAGTAAGCAAGGGTGTTGATATCAAGACAACATTATGGTGATATATATAACGCGATATCAACACTCATCAAGAGACCTAGATGACGTCTAAACTAAAATCAAGTAGAAGGTATAACAAGAAGTCTGCGATAATGTAAGTAGCGTAACCACGCAATAAAGGGATTTATACTATGTACCCAAAGAATGTCGACACAATGTAAATACCAATATTGAGCGACGCACTGAATGCAAGAAAAAGTTGACAAACTAGGGGAGAGACAAAATGGTAAACCGACCCATAACAATGATGAATATGGTAAAACTGACCCATAGCAAAAGTTGACAAACTAGGGGAGAGACAAAATGGCAAACCGACCAGATTAAGCGAGAGAGGGACTTACCCTTTTAAACCTGTAATACAGTGTGTTGAATATGGTGTGTTTTTCTATCTTTTTTAATCTTAATGTGGTTTCAAAAGTGGCACATCATTTGGCAACTGAAAAACACACTTGTATTGGAATTTTTCACTTCATTCTTAACACATTTCTTTGACCAACGTTAGGTCATGTAGACAACAAGTTGGTTAGTATTTTTCTTGTTTTGCTGATTGAGGTACAAGATAACTCACACTTGCTTTTGATTCCTAAGATCACCCGAAGGTGTGAAGGAAGAGCATACAAAAAGTGGAAATCCTAATAAAAGCACATAAAAATGTTACTTTATCTTTTAAAAGCAAGTGTTTTTAACATAAAAAATAGAATTTGTGCAAGTGTTTTTGATCTCCAAGATCGCTTTGGAAGGGGCGAGGAGAGAGCATACACACTTTTAAAAATCCTAATTTAAGCTAAGGAATGAAAAACACTTATCTAATTTAGTCAAACAATGACCAAAATAACCCTACAAACAAATTATTAGTGTCAAAAAGCCTTTCAAAGTGTTAGAACGTCCAAGAAAATAATTTTTCAGACTTTAAGACATGCTAGAAAATGAATATTTACCTAATAATGTAAACCATGATTTTTTTGTAAGTCCAAGTCCTAATTTTATGATTTCATTATGTATTTCTGTTCAATAGATTTCCAACGCAATAAAAATAGAGTCATTTCGAGCTTGGGAACAAAAGTTATGGCCTCTGGAAGATTGGTGGTAAATACAGTCCAACACAGACATGCCCAGTATGACATGTACGCGCCTGTTTCAATGGGTACACATGCGTGTACATGTTTTTACACCCAAAAACATAGAAAAACACATAACAGTGATGCAGATGTGCCCAGAACAATGGGAATGCACCTGTTTCAATGAGTACACATGCGTGTAGGAGTTTTTATGCCTAGAAACTCAAAAAACACATAATAATGACGCAGATTTGTTCGTAACGAACAACGAGAATGCACTGTTTCAATGCATACACGAGTGCATAGGTGTTTTTGCACCTAGAAACACAAAAAACATAGAGCAGTGACACAGACGTGCCCGGAATGACAAGTATGTGCTTGTTTCAATGGATACACATCCCTTCACAACACCTATGCATGCCCTATGAAAAACCTACAAAAAACACGGATTTTCATATTTTCAAGAGCAAAAAGGTAATTGCTTAGTCAAAACTTCCTATTTCTATGTTAAACCCACAAATGTGTGTAAATAGAGTTCATTAATCCATGGTTTAAAATAGAAATGAGGAAAATAACAAGTGATTTACACCAAAAACTTGAAAAATGACTTTGAAGAACTCAAAGGACCTTCATTAATGGAGGATGGACATAAGTGTCCCACCGGGCGTGTAAAATGTATGCAATGGAAAGTTGTAAAAGCTATGGAGTGAGGCCAAAGAACCTCAAAGCTTTGCTAACTCAACCATGCACCATCAAATTAGAGCTAAACAAGAGAAACTAACATAAAAGTATTATAACTTTGACAAAAACATCAAAAACTAACATGTATACTACTCTACTCTATGAAAGCTTATTAAAATTGAACCTAGTTTAGATCCTAAGCAATCAAATTATGTGTTGTTTACTCCCAAACATAGTGAAGAGATCTCTCCAAGTTGGCTACATGGCCAAGATTTAGATCTTCCCTTACTAACTATATTTGGAATGGATGGATGCAAGATGGAGGATCTCTTAACAATGGATTATGGCCAAGATCCAGATGTTCTATAACAAGTGATTAGAGACTCATTGAGAGTTAGGAGTGGTCTAGATAACCAATTGTGACTAATAGATAGCCTAGGAAGCCAATAGAATTGGTCTAGAGAGAAGTAGGGAGATTTTGAATGGTCGAAAGGAGGAATTTTTAGCTAATAAGAGAGATATTAACCAAATTAGATGATTTATAGGAGGAATATGACCAAAAAGGTGTCGTAAATGGGCATCCGAGAATAGAGCGAAGAATGGGGAATTAACAAAGTATCATTAATCAGTTGAATTGGATGAAATGTTAAGTGTAAGCATATTTTAGGGTTCTAAAATGTGGTATTCTACATTGTCAAATTCAAGTGTCAATTTAGGTTTCATTAGGTCAAATTATGAAATATTGTGTGTGTGTGTGTCATTTCATCATATGTGGGTGTCATGTTAGTGTTTCATGTTAAGGTGTTATATTAGTGTGTCATGTTAGGGTGTCACGTTAGCATGTCGAATATGAGTGTCATGTTAGTGTGTCACATTGATGCATTAAAATTAGGTCAAAGTTGGTGAAGTTAAGTAAATGTTGGGGAAATTAGGTCAAATATAGGAAATTTAGAGAAATTAGGTCAAACAATGTGAAACTAATCAAAATTAGGGGAAAGGGTGATGTGTGAGTGTTTCATTCTAAGTTACCAAATTTGGGTGTCAAATCAGAGGACATAATGGTAACTAACTCCAAAATAGGATAAATTTGGGTAAATTATGTCCAATTAAGAGAAATTAGGTAAAATTTGGAGAAAATATGCCAAATTAAGGGATTGTGTGTCTCGTTAGGGTGCTATGTTAGTGTGTCATATTAACATGTCATGTTAGTTTAACACATTGGTATGTCACATTAGGGTGTCTTGTTCATGTTTTGTGTTAGGGTGTTGTGTTAATGTGTCATTTTAGTATGTTATACTAGGGTATTGTGTCAGTGTGTCATGTTAAAGTGTCGAGTTGGGGTATTGTGTTAGGATGTCAAGTTAGTGTGTTGCATTAGGGTGTCATGTTAGTGTGTCACATTAATGTGTGGAAATTATGTCAAATTTTTGGAAATTAAGTAACTTTTGGAAAAATTATGTCAAATTTGGGGAAACAAGTCAAAATTAGGGGAAAGGGTGTTGTGTCAGATGTTGCCCTAATTTTTCAAATTTAGGTGTTGAATCAACTTTCATTAGGTAAAATTAGGGGACATTAGGGTAGATTATGTCAAACTAGGAGAAATTTGGGTAAAATTATGTCCAACTAAGATATATAATGTCAATTTGGGGGAAATTAGGTCAACTTAGGGAAATGATTCAAAATTAGGTGTATCCATTAGAAATTCATAAACACCAAAATTACAATACACATCAAAATTAGGGTGTAACCATTACACATTCATAAACACTAAAATAAAAATATAAATACAAATTACTTCGTAACCATTACACATTCATATACATCAAAATTACAATACACATCAAAGGTGGGACGTATCCATTACACGTTCATAAACACAAAAATTACAATACACATCAAAATCATGGCATATCTATAACACATTCATAAACACCAAAATTCTAATACACGCTAATATTATACATTCCAAATAATTATGATCATTTTTAATTTCATCTAATGTAACATATGACACATTTACATTATTTTCAATTAATCTTAAAGTAGATATATGTTGGGCCCCTGAAATATCAACTAAGTCCAAAAAGGGCGCATAGGCACACAAGGTTGAAAAATCACGCAAGATAAGGCACATAGGGAAGGGTTCAAGTAAGGTTTTGCTAGAACCTAGGATGCGCGCCACGAGAGAGAACACAGGACTTAGCAATTTTTGACCTATCGGGCGTTGTTGATGCTCAATTTGGTCTTGCCTCATTTGTCGTTGAAATTCTTTAGTTTGCGAGGCTCTGTCATCTTTTCTATCTCCCCACATTAATGCATGAAAAATTTGTCCTCCATTTGGCTGCTATGACTAGTCCCTTCCTTTTGTCAAGGATCACTTTAAATCTAGATTTTTTTTTCTGAACCTCTGTCCATGAGAAAGATCTATAACTTGTGTGAAAACTCGTGTTTTTTCCCTTCCTTCCGTTTTCCATAGTCACGTTTTGTCTTCCATATTAATTGTTGTCCCAATATCTATGAAAACTTTAGTGGATGCAACTTAGAGGATCACATTTGGGCCTTATATCATTTCCAAATCCTCTATCTTTGAAGAAATATTTATTTCAGTGCAAATGGTGATTTTCCTACATTTTATGGTTTAACGGTGCGTTTTCCCCATCAAATTTATATCTTAGCATCTATGGAAACATGGCCCTTTCTGGTTGGATGCGGCTCGACGGGAACTTTTAAACTCTAAGGCCCACTTCAACTCAAAACTTGTCCACGTGGAGGGTCGACGCTCATTTGAAAATTTACCTTTTGGTTTGACCTTGGAGTTGCGCCAGGGAGACACGTGGAGGTTTCACCGCCTTGCCGATACTTAGAAAATTTTTTCATGTGGTCAGTGTAGCTTTAATGGATCATGGACATGTGGAGGCTTCTGCCAAATCCGCTCTATACTTAAACTTTTCAAATAAGTTTTCTAAGGCCTGGGACATGTGGAGGGACCGCACTTGTTTAGGGACCAGCCCCTAATTTTTATTTTGAAGAAGTTCCAGGAGGACACTTGGAGGCTTCCGCTCACTTTTCCCTTTCTTAGAATTTTCAACGGCCAAGGAAAATTGTCTTGTACCCTAGACACATGGCTCCTTCCGCTGGTCCTTCAAATTTTTTAGCAAACTCTTGGACTGAAACACGTGGTGAGCCCACACTTGTTTGGGGTCTCCACTTTTGGGGACCATATAAAAGTGCGCCATTGAGACACGTGGAGGCTTTCGCTGGATGCTTTTTTACTGAGACTTTTTCAAAGGCCAAAAGGCATCTTTCTTGGGCCTAGGGCATGTGGAAGGCCCACACTTGTTTGGAAACTTTACCCTATACTTCTCCTTTGCAGTTGCACCGAGGAAACATGTGGATGGCTATAATATAAAGTAGAGAAGGGGTAGAATCAACCATTGTTGTGCATTGTGTCTGTTTCTCCACCACCTCCAAGACTCCTGGAGATGTGAATACACACCGTTTTTCATCTTTTTTGATGAAATTCCTTGTCATTTTTGTCTGCAACGTGCCATTGAATGGATTTAGAACTTAATTTGTGAGTCTAATAATTGTTAAGGTTGATATTTTGAAATTGAAATTTCTCAGACACTTGTAAAACGTGAATTACCAGAGAATATGGATGTGGGGTAGAGTTGTAGAGGAAAGAGAGGGAAAAGGATGAAATGATGGAGGTTACAGGTGTAAAAGATGAAAAAGGTGTTGCCTCGAGAGTGAAAAAGGATTACCTGTTAGATCTAGCTGTGCAGAGCCTCCAGAGAATGATTAAAATGGGGATTTCTCACATGAAAGAATCAAAATGATTAAAAGGACTATCAAAAAGGTTGTGGCATGGCATCCTAGTCATTATTCGAGGGTCTGAGAAGCGTGATCAGTTCATAATTGGTCCACTTGGCAGCTTTCGATGTGAATTTGTTAAACGTCACTTTCTGAGGAAAATTGGTAATAAGCAAAGGTCCCTCAAATATTATTCTTTTCTTGGGGAAAATTTGGCATGAGTGAGAGAGTGAAATGTATAAATGCAATGAGAATACTCTTAAAAATGGTCGGGGGTTGAATCCTTAAGAGAAAATTTGAGAGAGGCCATCTTCCTGAGAGACCAATCCGAGAAACCTATTAATTTCTTGTGTTTTAGATTTCAATCAAGTCAAGTTGGTTACAAGTGTACAACCATTGAAAATCTCTGAGATTGTTAAAAGAAACTTTCCCTTGTTGATGAATCTAATCAATTTTGAGTTAATCTGTGTCAATTTTGGAGTAATTTATGTTTGCTTTATTTCATAATGTTTGCAAGTAGTTTTTCTTATTCCTATTGCAATCTTGTGTTAAATTCCCTCTAAATCACACAAGATCTCATCCCTGTGATAGTTTAGTGGCATTTACAATTTCATTTCAAGAAGAGCCTTCATCCTGTAATGAGATAAACAATTTAAAATCACTTCACTATCATTTGTTGATAAAGATTGTCTGTAAGCCTTCGAGTGTATCTTAGGCATGAGGAACCAGGATCTTTGATGTTTTATTGAGTCTTTAGCTTGAGCCTTCATGTTAAATTCTTGGAGATTGTGTGAAACCATGCAAATTGGACCTCCACTGATGCACACCTTCTGGTTGAAGGAATATTTTAGCTATTCCAAAGATTTCTATCATTTAGCTTTCCAATTTTTGTGAAGTCTCTCAAATATCTGGTATAATCAATTTTATCCTCGCTTAATCTCCCACCAAAATTATTCAAACACCATGAATCCATCCCGAACTACCCTTGTTTTGTCTCGTATATCAACAAAGGAAAAAAATCTATTTACTAAAATATGTAGAACAATCAGATTTCATAATGTCTTCAAAGAACCTTAGCCTTGCTTTGAAAGTATCTCCATCTTTTAGAAGTGATAACTCTTGATAGTTAAATTATGGAGTATTGATCATATTTTCCCAAGGTTTTCTTCATAAAATTTGTGCAAAATAAGGATATCTTCATCTCCTTCATCAAAAAGAGGTTACACTACGGGTCCTCTTACCCTGTCAAAAGGAACAACCTAAAGCAAAGTGAGAATAGGTCAAATCCTCTCAAGGTGTTATCCAACTCTCCAAAAATATGAGTGAAAAAGGCCGCTTAGATCTCATCCTCAGCTAAAAATGACATACGTTATGATCTATCTATCTCTAAGCTCCATGTCAAATCACATGATGTTGTTAAGCTTGAAAAGGAGAACAAATTTAGATACCAACACTTGTGGCGATTGAGAAGAAATTTTTCAAATATAAATGAATCCATCCCGAACTACCCATGTTTTTCCCTCGTATATCCACAAAGGAAAAAATCTATTTACTAAAATATGTAGAACAATCAGGATTTCATAATGTCTTCAATAACCTTAGCCTTGTTTTGAAAGTATCTCCATCTTTTAGAAGTGACAAATCTTGAGAGTTAAATTATGGAGTATTGATCATATTTTCCCAAGGTTTTCTTCATAAAATTTGTGCAAAAGAAGGATATCTCCATCTCCTTCATCAAACTGATGTTTGACTACGGTTCCTCTCACCATGGTTGAAAGGCATGACCTAAAGCATTGAGGATAGGTTAAATCCTCTTAAAGGTGCTATTGATCTCTCCACAAATCGAGTGAGTGAAAAAGGCTAGTTAGATCTCATCCCCACTACACAATGAGATACATTATGATCTATCTATCTCTAAGCTCCATGTCAAATTTGTGATGCTGCTTAGCTTGAAAAGGAGAAAAATTTGGATACCAACACTGTGGTGTTGTTTCCAGGGAAATGAAGTTGTGTGCAAAGTTTGAACACCATCAACATGCATATAGACCCTGGTAATGCTTCTTATAAATTTTAAAGTGCAAATACATTGCTGAAACATCATTCTCTGATCAGATCTATAAGAATTGTTCAAATTTGTAAGTTATGAGTGTAATATTTCTAGCTTATATAGTTATTGCACTAAATTTTGTATCATTATTGACAAATTTGGGTAGAAGAAGAGTAGATATTGTAAGCTTTGCATGAATCTAGTATTGACAGATATTTTATAGGTATTTCATAGTGCATTTTCACAAACTAAGGTGAAAATCCTTAGTGACGAATCCATGCTGTTTAAATTATGAATAAATACCAATGTCTTAACATATATCAAGTAATATTTGCCATTAATCTTTGCAAAGTTGGAAGGAAGAAGATCTTTCTTCACCAAGGACCCTAGTAGAAGGTTGTTTCCAGAGTTAGGAAATTCTAATTCAAAAGGAAGAATAATTTGGAAGGTTTTTGGAGATCAAGCATCAAGAAAAGAGATCTCCATTGGTGAAATAGATCATACTTTCCCAAGGTTTTCTTCATAAAATTTGTGCAAAAGAAGGATATCTCCATTTCCTTCATCAAACAGAGGGTTACACTACGGGTCCTCTCACCCCCCGGTCGAAAGGCACGACCTAAAGCAAAGTGAGGATAGGTCAAATCATCTTGAAGGTGCTATTCATCTCTCCACAAATATAAGTGACAAAAGGCCGCTTACATCTCATCCCTAGCTACAAAATGACATGCATTGTGATCTATCTATCTCTAAGCTCCATGTTAAATATGTGATGTCTTCAACTTGAAAAGGGGAACAAATTTGGATACCAACACTCATGGTGCCATTGCATACATTATGATCTATCTACCTCTAAGCTCCATGTTAAATCTGTGATGTTTCTCATCTTGAAAAGGAGGAAAAATTTGGATACCAATAGGTAGCACGAGAAGAGAAACGTGACTCGAGTGGATAAGGTGCCGATGGCGACAAGGTGGCCTAGAAGGAATATACTCTGTGGTAGAATCTTCTAGAAGGACATCATGGCAAGGAGTGGTGAGCTCAATATTGAGGAGTATGCACCCATGAGAGGACCGCATTCACACACTTGGCAATAGATCTGCGAAGAATGAGTTGGTAGTTCAGAAGGCTATATATAGGCACCCGCAGAAGTAAATGGGAGAGATAAAAGGAACAAATGGATAGAGGGCAGATCTATGTAGAAATATTGCAAGGACTCTGTTAGCTTAGGTAAATAAGCATAAGAATGGATGTATCAAGGGTTTTGGGGTTATAAATTTTCTTTTGAGAGCCTAGCTATATGAATCTAGTTATAATGCATGACTCGTGGTTTGCTCTTCGTGATATTCTATAATGGGCCTAATTAATGTAATGAGGTTATCGGCTTATGTGAATATGAACATTCATGGTTCTGATGCATACATCCTTCTTCATATATTTTTCATTTATGTTTATGAACTAAGTATGAATGCTTATACAACTTCCTTTCTATTTTTGTGTAAGTTCTATAATTTGTTAAGCTTTTTTCTCTGCAGTAATCACTACAAGGATCTAGAATCCGTTACGTGCTATATGGTGGTTGTAAATCTTATTTCCTTTTAGATCTCTTAAAATTGAATCATATATGATGTTTCCCACTAAAATCACATAAAATAGAGACTCGGCACCCACGCGTGCCTCGAGTGACCGCCCAACGCCCACTAGGTGATAGGCCAACGTGCACATGGGATTTCTTTCCTTTGTGATGGGTGTAAAAATGACTACATCTTGGTTCATTATCGGACATCTTTTCAAAGTTGTAATGGGACATGGTATACATCATGATCTGTGTAATGAGTGATGACAAAGCATTTAACTTTGGAAAGTGTTGAATCATGGTTCAAAAGCAAGGAGGATGAATTTTCTCAGAGATTCAACACTGGATGTGAGTTTGATGCACGCAGATGGGTAGAAGAGAACCTCTACCATGATTTGTATGAATTTTTTTCTATTGCTTCCCAGTTGAATTGTATGAATGGCTCTCAGCATATGCATCTAGATCAAGCTGGTATTATAGATCATGTGTGTGGACCTAAGAGGAATACCAGAGGCTGCAGGATGCAGATTTGACGTGGACTCGTGTTGTGGATCATTGGTGGAAGGGAGTGTTGGCTAGATACAATCTAGAATACACTATTTCCACATATTCTTGTCTAGAAGTTACTGATTCAGAGTTCCCGAGGGAGGCTAGAGGATCATTTCTAGGTGTTATTCCTTTGGCAATGAAGATCTTGATTGTGACCATGAGTTTAGAGGCATTTCTAATGGTCGGCTAAACCGTGCCTGAGTGCTAGGTGAGGAAGCTAGCATGGAGGAAGATGGTAGGTATTACGACGAGAGAAAGAAATGGAGGAGAGGTGGCTCAAGTATAGTGAAGCATGTGAAAGGGATATTTATAAAAACACGGGTTTGCAAAGTGTGATGGATCTATGGAGGCACATATTGTAAGAAGGAGTGGAGGTTCACGCAAAGGATGTGGAACCCGAGCAATCATGCTACCCCATCTTGGAACGCATGTAAGAGAGATCCATTCAGCTTCTGATGAGAGTTCATCGTGTGGAGAGAGAAGAGTTGTTGGCACGTATCTGAACCCACCTAGTGACCAAACCATTGCACTTGGTTTTCCAGATCAATGAAGGATTATCGTTGACACAGTTTGTATCATTGGAAGTGATAGATATATGCCCGGAGATATAATTTTTCATTTCCCACTTTTATGTCTATGCATATTCCAGTATCTAGTGGAATATTTGGACAAGGAGCATGTACGCAAGCCTTCGGTCTCTCATCTAGGAGTGGCGCGGGGACACGAGTGGTAGTGGGGCATTATCATATACCATCGACGTGTAGTTCAGGAAACCTTGGGGACCCTTGGCATGACCACTATAGGAACCAGTGGATCCGTGGCTCAGGAGGAATAGGACCTAGTGGATCTGGTGGCTTAGGAGGCATAGGACCTAGTGGATCTAGCAGATCCGGCAGTGGAGGTAACACCGGAGGGAACCAAGGCTCTAGCTTAAAAGGACAAGGGCCCCAAACATCCCTTAAGTCTTCTTTGAAATGTCTTTATATTTTCCAGATTACAGAGGTATTGAAGATGTTGAAGAACATGTTCATAAGTGTGTACTACCATGGCGTGCAAAGGGGGTCACAACCTCGAGTGGATGGATAGTCGGGCTTTACAATGACATTACAAGGTTGCATGCATAGCTGGTATAGGAAATATGACCCTCATCAAATGGTGGATTATACTACTTTAAAGAATGCCTTCCTAGAAAATTCCACATCCTTGAGTTTGAAAAAATAACATTAATGCCCTAAAGGAGATTCAACAGGAATGACGGAGAGTGTGCGGGTGTATGATGCATGGTTCAAGACCCTCTGTCAAAATTGTCATATGAAATTCACCCTTCACAACATGCTCAATGGTTTGTTGGGGGGTTGATAACTCCATTTAGAAGATATTTATCTCATAAAAATTTCACAGACTGCGCGTAAGGCGTTAGAATCGCTCTGCATGTCGAGGCTATTGGAAGTGTTGATACTAGTGTTAACCCATTCCTAGAGGCTCAAATTACTATTATGGCTAAGTAGCTGGAGAATTTTTCTATGAACTCAGCCCATGAGACTCGCAGTGGTACATGGTGTACAGATTGTGAAGTGGAGGGGCATGTCAAGGATAGTTTCCCTAGAGGATGTTACGCGTTGTAACAATAGACTATGAAATTTTTCATGGGGACCATGATGTAAGTAGATGTCCCTTGTTACAGCGTGTAATTTGGAAGAATGTGTCTTGCTACTGTAAGATCTGCACCTCTACAACCCATGATACTAAGGATTGTAGATTATTGACCAGATCCATGAGGCCATTGATCATGGGGTGTGCCATACCAGCATTATTAGTAGTTCTAAAGGTGATGATTGTTGTTATGAGGAGCGTGCAGATGGAGGAACCTACAAAAGGGTATTTTGTGGCGGATTCCATGGTCATGGTAACCACAGATGAGGAAGAAGTGAGTTTCCATATGGAACCTATTTTAATTGTGGGTCTATAGCTCATTACAAACAAGAGTGCCTAGACTTGTTGCAGTGCTCATGGTGTGGGAAGAAACAAAAGTATGAGGAGTTCCCTGAGTTGTTTGAGCACATGAATCAAAGCAACACCAAAAAGACAAGGGCAATCGCAATGGTAAGCATTAAGAATATGGACACATAATGGATGCCATGGATGACACATGATGTGGGTTTGGAATCATTATGGTAATAACAAGAGTAAAGGTTGTGTGCACAAAGGAAATACCAACACGTAATAACTGGTTTCAAGGGAAGAAGTGGTACATGGAAGTACTTAGACCCCGCACACCAAAAGGAGGTATATCAAGATACCATGGATGTCATTCAGATTTTATAGGAGAAATCCAATGTCTAAAGGAGTAGTCCAAGAGAGAGGAGCAAAGAAGGAAGGTTGAAACACTAAGAGATGACTTGGATGAGGTCAAGGAAGTATGTAAAATGCTAAGGAAAGAGAATATTATTCCCTTGATAGGAGCATGGTTGAGAAATAAGGTACCACATGCCAGAGAAGAGAGTGAGAGGCAGGTCTTACATACAAACCTTCCCCCTCACAACCTTGAATATGATAGCGAGATCACGTTAAATGCAGTCGTGGATGGATGACTCCTTAGTAATATCCTCATTGATACAGGCACAGAGGTTAATGTTCTCACATTGGATGCATGGCATCAAATGGGAATGCCTACATTATATCCATCTTCGAATGTGTTATATATGGGAAAAAAAATAAAGGAAATGCCCATTGGTGTCTTAAAGGATGCAACTATTACCATTCAAGGAGAAAAGTTTACTGGGGACTTCGAAGTCTTGGCGCTCGCCAAGGAAGAAAATTTCCTAGCATTGCTTGGGCACCCATGGTGTAATAAGAACAATGCAAATCTTCGGTTTAACAAGGGGTAGATAAGATTTGAAAATGAGGAAGAATGGGTCATCATGCCCCGGGCTGATGGGAAGTCAACACCCTATACTAAACCTTTGGGAGAAGAGGTCTTGAATAGAATGTATGTGCACTCAATTAGGGATCCAGAGATAATCCATCCTACCAATGGAATTATCTAGTTTAAGGATGCTCAGTCAGTAAGTGACACCACTAATATAGCATGTGATAATTGGGTGTATGGAACCTATGAGTTGATCAAACAACATTTAAAAGGATCGGTGACAAAGGTGACAAAGGCATGCATAAGTACAACACCTAAGAGGAAAGGAGCTACCTAAGTACTCAAGAGGAGCCTCCCCTGAGGTCTTTATGTAGAATATGGAGGCTCAGTAGGAGGAAAATGAAAGAAAGGGGATGTTAAGTTACGTCCTACTAATAACTATTGCACGCTGGTGGGAAACACATCAGGATAATCTCTTGGAATGGCACAAAGTGAGAATTTCCATCTCTATTCATTTCTCTGAAGAAACGAACCCACCACCATCAAGGACTACCATGGTAAGGAGCCTGCATCTTTCCACATCCAAGCATGTGAGAGGGTCTAGAGAGGAGGTGTGGAAGCTTTGCCACCGTCCCTTTAGGTACAAAACTATATTCTACACTGTAGGGTTACACGCGTGCATGGTACATCCACTCTGAGACACGCCGCCAAATAGGGAATTGGAAAGAACTAGCGGCTGATATTATCCTATAATTTGACTATCGAAGCACCAAACCATCGGTGGATAAGACATTATATGAGATCAAGTGCCTTACGATGGTGGATAGTGCCATGGCAGAAGACAAGCTACTGGATTTTCTAGGTGAACTTAGCCTTGAGGCACGCTTTGAGGAAGAAGACATAGAAGAGATATAGTTTAAGCGTGCATGTGCAGAGAAAGAAAAAGTCAAGATGGTCTATGTCATAGATGGTGAATATATGGAAACTTTGGAGGTTAACCATTCTCTAGGCTCGTGCAAAGTGACGGATATTGTTGATGAAAGAACATGTGACTATTATGAGCCTTTAAAGAAAAAAAAGGTTAATATTGGGTCAGAGGTGGAACCCAAGGAAGCTATCATTGGAGATTATTGGTCAGAGAGGGAAGTCTCTAAGATCATTGATCTTTTACAAGATTTTGAGGATTTATTCCTGCGTGGGTATCATGAACTCAAAGGCGTTCACCATTCCTTCGGGGAAATGAAAATTAAGTTAAAGGAAGGTGCATGCTTGGTCCATAAAATACCATACCGAATGAGACCTAGCCTGCGCGTGAAGGTAAAGGAAGAGATAGAAAAAATGATGGCATCTAGGATCATTGAATCTATTGAAGAGTCGGAGTGGATAAATCTAATGGTAATCAACATCAAGAAGGATGGGTGGATTAGGAGTTTCATGGATTATAGGGAGCTAAACGTAGTTTGTGTTATCGATCCTTTTCCAACCCCTTTCACTGAATAAATTCTGGAGGGATTCGCTGGGCACGAAATCTATTCCTTTATGGATGGATTTTCAGGGTACCACCAAGTCCAGATTGCAAAGGAAGACCATGAGAAGACAAATTTCACCACTGAATGGGGAATTTTTGCATACACGGTCATGCCCTTTGGGTTAAAGAATGTGCATGTTGTTTTCTCATGCATAGTGGTACATGCATTCCAAGAATTCATTCATATTTTTTTTAAAGTTTATCTGGATGATTGGACCATGTATGGACTGGTCAAGTACCATTGTGACAATCTAAGGTGGATGTTTGAAAGGTGTCGGCAGTTGAGGATATCCCTCAACATTAAGAAGTGTGTCTTTGCTACCCCCTTTGGAACGTTATTGGGCCATATCATAAATAAGGAGGGCTTGTTAGTAGATCATGCCAAGGTTGTAGTTATTGTGGGATTGGGGGAGCCTACTAGCCAAATTGTAGTGCATGGATTTCTTGGGCATACAAGTTATTATAGGAAATTCATTAAGGGGTACACTAAGATTTTTGTGCCTTTGGAAGGATTTCTCATACATAAAACTACCTTTCATTGGAGAGAGGCGCAACATAAGACATTCAACACATTAAAGGACAAGCTTGTCACTGTGACTATATTACGTTTCCCCTCTTGGTATAAGCCCTTCCATGTTCATGTGGATGCCTCTAGAATGACCATTGGGGTAGTGCTTTCATAGTATGGTAAGGGAATTTTTGATCACCCCCTTTGCTTTGCAAGTAGGAAGTTGACACCAGCAGAACAAAATTACACTATGATTAAGTGCGAAGCATTGTCTATGATCTACACGCTTCATAAGTTCAGGTAGTATCTGCTAGTAACTCCCACTATCTTTTACACCTACCATATGGAATTAAAATATTTGGTGAACAAGCTCATCCTACAAGGGCGCATATGTTGGTGGGTGCTATTATTTCAAGAGTTTGAGTTCACGGTAGTTGTGAAGCCTAGAAAGAGTAATTGTAGAAGAACTTTCCTCTCTTATTGCTTTAAGTAGTATCATTCTACATTCTTCCTTCTTTTCCCATTCTTTGTCCCCTTTATTATTTTTCCAAGATGTTAAGTCTTTGTGTATTCTTTATTCTTTGAGGAAGTTTCCAAGGGCGGAGAACAGGTAAAGTGTGGGGTGATGTTGGCCCCTAAATATCAACTAAGTCCAAAAAGGGTGCATAGGCACGTAAGGTTGAAAAAGTGTGCAAGATAAGGCACATAGGGAAGGGTTCAAGTAGGGTTTTGGTAGAACCCGGGATGTGCGCCCACGGAGTAGAATCCAGGACTTATCCATTTTTGACCTATCGAGAAGGATGTGAGAAAAATGTGACCCAAGTGGATAAGGTGCTAGCCTAGTGACAGGGTGACCTAGAAGGAATATACTTTGCATTAGAAGATTCTAGAAGGAAATCATGGCAAGGAGTGTTGAGATTAGACCTCGGAGGAGAACACGCCCATGGAGGAACACATTCGGACACTTGGTGACAAATTTGAGGCCATAGAAGAATGATTTGGAAATTCAGGGAAGGCTATATATATATAGGTGCTGCAGAAGTAAAGGGAGAGACAAAAGGAAGAAATGGATAGAGGGTGGAGCTCTACAGAAATACTACAAGGAATCTATTATCTTGGGTAAATAAGTGTAGGAAAGGATGTATCAAGGGTTTGGGGGTTATAAATTTTCTTTTGAGAGCCTAGCTATATGAATCTAGTTATAATGCATGATCATGTCTGCTCTTATGTGACATTCTCAGAATGGGCCTAATGAATGTAATGAGGTTATCAACTTATGTGAATATGAACATTAATGGTTCCGATGCATACATCCTTCTTCATAGCTCTTTTTAATTTATGTTTATGAACTAAGTATGAATGCTTGTACAAATTCCTTTTGTTTTAGTGTAAGTTCTATAATTTTTAAGAACTTTTTTGTCTGCTGGAATGACTACAAGGATCTAGAAGCCGTATTGAGCTCTATAGTTCTTATATGTCTTATTTCATCTGATATCTCTTAAAATCATATCATAGATGATGTTTCCCACTAAACTCACCTAAAATAGATATTCGACACCCGTGTGTTCCTCGACTGAGCAGCCAACGCCTACTAGGTGATATGCCGGCGCACACACGGGATTTATTTTCTTTGTGATGGGTGTAAAAATGAATACAATATAAGTTTCCTTTATGTTAATTCAACCATTTATTGATCATTTCATTTTATTTCTAAGAGAATTTTTCTTCAAATTCTTTATTCTCATATTCCGGTACATCCTCATCTTCTACATTAAAATATTCATCCTATTGATGCTCTTTAATTTCTATAACATCTTCATCTTTTGGTTCTTCTCTCGACATGAACAACTATTCTAAATACACAATTATAATATTATATCTGACTTAATTTTTGACATTAATAAAGATGCCCTTAATTCATAAACAAAAAATTTAAAGTAGGGAATATAGATGGAAATCAAGGCACCTTAAATTCATTTTCTTAAGATGGGAAAAAACAAACTATTAAATTCATCCGAACATCTCCATTAAAGATACCCTAACATCAAACTTTAAGACATTGTTAAAGTCATCATTTAAGTCATCCTAACGTCTCTAGTAAATCACTCTAACATTGAGGCTTAACAAAGACACCTAACATTTGAAATTAAAGTGATCTTACATTTGTAACTTTAATTTCAACTTTAGGGTTCAACAATTTTCTCCTACGAATTTCAAATGAATTATACTATGACTTTAATTGGCCAAAATGTTGTAGTGTGTGATGATGGTTATCCACTTCCTTGTAATAGAAGCACATGGATTGAAATAATTTATAGAAGGTGACACATTTAAAATTTGAGTATCTCTTTATCGATTAGGGAAGTGATTATGGTTTCCCTCATCAATGGTTTTGGTGATTTTTTTGATCGACCATTGACATAACATCTTTATTGTCCATTTCCTAATGCATTACATAACCATCAAGAATCATATTTGGTAATTCCTATCAACAAGATTAAATATTGTTTAAAAATTAATAATTTGAAATAATATCTCTAGGACCTAAGACATATAATGTAGTTTTTATTTTGTTCATGGAAAACATGGCCATACTCAAGAAAAAACTCAAAAGATTGTCAAAGAAAACTAAAATACAACTTATTGTTTTATCCTTTTAAGTTTAATAAGATTTACACCTATAACCTGAAAGGAATGAAATAAAAGCTATAGGGGTTATTACGTTAATTAACATCCAACAAAGAAACATTCAAATATAATGAAAACACATTAAAACTTGCAACAAATGTACATGACATAATTTAAGTTCATAAATACATGGGATTGAGTACACTTAGTTGATTACATACGATTCTAGACTAATTTAGGTGATCTAAATGATGGAATAAGGAGATATAGACTTGATAGTTCTTCACAATTGGAAATGTGACTTGAATATATTCCTATATAGGAATGTATAGTAGGGGAAGGAATGTTTTAACAAAGATTGACCTTTTTATATGGTCTTGACCCTACTCATAATCGCGGCCTATAAATAGGTATGTTTGTTACTTGTTTGAATCTCTTACTCATCGTCTATCAGTCATTTTCAATGACATTATATGGGTCTCTAAATGCTCGATCAATCTTTAAAACCCTAACTATGGATGAGAAGTCTTATAAACAAACATTAGTTTGGGAACCCCCATACACCGTCGATGTTGGAAATAATCCGAAGTAACCTCAAACCATATTTGTAATCATATTTGACATCCTTCCTTTGAAATATATTGAATCAATTTTATATATTTCCAATCTACTTGACCGGGTGACTTTGAGTGGTTGCAAAGTTGGGAAGCAGATCCTCTAGATCTAGTGGGAAGCTTTAAACTTGTAGATGGTATTTCTTTAATGAACGTACAAAGTTATTTTTGGAATGTAGGGAGTTTGAATGGATTTTGTGCTAAATTTTTTTATAGGAGTCTATAATATTTTTAAGTACTAAATGTGGTGAGTTTAACTTGCTTATATACGATTCTCAATGTGATTTAAGTTACAAAGTATGAATGAGGAGTAAATGATCCAAAGAATAATGTGTAATTAAAAGTTTGGGACAAAATTGAGCAAGGTCAAAACCCTACACCGAGTTTAGAAATGTATGGACATTCCTACCCCTATTTTACATTTTTGGCCCTAGACAACAATCAAGTGTGAAGTTTAGAATTTGAAAAATGGAGTTTATAAATGGATTTCATGCATTCAATTCTCATAAAATGTTGATAGATGAGTGTGTAAGATCAACCAAGCTAGACAAGAGACCTAGAAATGTATTGGATGAGAGTGGGTAAAGTGTACTTATTTGAGAAAGAGAGAAATGTGAAAAATCAACAAAGTGTAAAAGATTAAAATTACCAAATTTGAATTCCTAAAATTTCCCCCTTTAAGTATGGAATGAAATTAAATACTTAAAGAAAAAGATACTTGACCGTGTAGACACACTTTTTTTTTGTGAATGTTTTTTTATAAAATCTTGTTGTGTTAGTGTTGGAACACTCCATGATGAAACCTGCAAACACAAAGTGTACTCAACATCTATGATACATAATTTAACTTTAACTCAAATGGAAACATAAATTCAAATGAAATTTAAAACTCAGGGTATGTAAATATATAGGAAAAAATGAAAGTGGTTTTAGAATGTTTCGTGGATGTGTAAAAATCAAGTTGTTGCAAAAATAAATAAAACAAAGTCATAAAGGTCTATGGAAGTTCCAGAACATGATAATATCAATCTAAAGCTATGAAGCTCTTTGTAAATTCATGGAACAAGGTGGATAACCCAAAACTTCCACTTAACACTAGAAAAAATTTGTGAAGCACATGAACAACCATGGAACTATTTTTAGATTCTTCTTTTGATCAAAATTCTAATTTAAAGATTGGAAAATATAAAAGAGGATCAAAGCATGCAAGAGGAATTAATTGGAGCATGCATAAGTTGATAATTTGAAGAACAAAGCTTGCATATGGGTCGTATATGTCTAAACATTTTTTTCTTTTCTTAGCATGCATTTTTGCTATTTTGAGCACGTGTTTTGTTATTTTGAGCCTTCAGTTCTATTTTAAGCGTGCATTTTGTTTTATTAATATTTCTTCATGCATGCCCACACACATTATGCCATTTTGAGTATAAGACTTACATGTCGATTATTTTCCCTTCTTCTCACACTCAAATCTCTATAAAAATCTAGGAATTCATTCGAAAAAATCTTGTCACTTTTTCATTATACTTTGGAGTTCTTCATCCTTTTGGGTAGAAGAGAAGAGGTCATGGGTGATTTTTTATACTTGCTTTAACCTCTAAGATCAATAAAGGATCCCTTTTACCTTCTCATTACTCGTAATTTGTAAAATTTTATGTTCTTAAACTGATTTTATCTCATGATATTGTTTATCCCTAGTTTTATAGTTTAATTTCCATGCCTTTTTATAGTAACATGTTAATTTACATGTCATAGTTTGTGTTGATTAAATATTTGCAGGATTTAGGTGTGGAGCTTACCAAATTATTCATCTAGAGCTATTTGATGTCCCGTTCTCTATGTTGTTTTTATTTCCAACCTTTCTCCGAAATACAAATGCATTAGTTTGTCAATTTTGATCCGTGTATGGTGTGTATGATTCATGTGGTCCACCTACATGGTTTAGATGTGTCTTATATCCTCAAAATTTCTAGTGTATAACTATATTTTCAGTTTTAATTTTTTTCCCTCTCCCTTTTCCTTATGAATTCAAAAATATAGTAGTCTTAGGAATAGAAACTAGTCTAAGGTGGTGCACTAGGGGAACTAACCGTATCTGGAGACTCACTCCAACATACAAGTCACCCACAACCTAGGAGTGTTTCCATTTTTTCAATTGAAAGGATATGGTCCACTCCACTCTCCAAAAGGTGCATTTCAAGTGATAAAAATAAAAAAATCATTAGACACCAAACATACATAGTAATGCACCCCAAATGCCATTGTATTTGTTATAAATGAAGGGAAAATATCAAATATTCAAACTTTACAAAAGCACTAGTACTACATTATCTAGCAATACACCCATATAGTAACATGGTGGGAGAAATAAGACAACATTTTCCTTCCACCTTATAGGGATATTACTTTTCCTTGGTTCTTAACACCCGATTCTGCATTACTATGAAATCAAACATCTTGTTTTGGATTTGATCACCCCAACTCTAAAAACATGCAAAGTAAAAAAATTTCATATTTCTAATTGGATATTTTTACAATTTTGCCATCCCATTTTGACAACTACAACATGCTTCCCCATATCTCTGCGTGCATCATCGATGACTCGTGTTTTTTTCTCGTGCATAGTTACTTTCTTTCAAAGCATGCTTTTAATTATTCTTGCTTCAACACTTTTTAGGTACAACTTTATTCTCCTTTACACTAGTAAATTTCATTCACTAGTATAAGGGGGAGGAAATGTAAACACCAAAATCTACACAAAATCATTATTACATCATACTTTTATTAGGTTCTTATAAACATAAGTTTTGAACAATTGAACAAGATCTTAGCGGCATCAATCCTTTGTTGTATTGATATTTAAGGATTGATTTAACATCATCTTTTACCATTTCACCTTTCTAGTTCAATTTTGAGTAACCTTAAAAAGATCTTTGAAAGTCTTCTTTTCTTGTTTTATTGTTTCTAAGCCTATTCTAAGACTGTACAACAAGGTCATGACCATCTAACACTTATGTATGGTCTTGATCCCTCTTGTTTTTCAATTGTTTTCTCTTTATGGACCCATTTTTTACTCTTTTTTCTTTCAAATTCTATCTTCTAGGTCATCCTTTCCTGCCATTAAGGTGAAAACACCTATCAATGTACCATCTATTGAGCTAAGAAAGAAAGAGATACATCTACATACTACATACACAACATAAAAGGGCATAAATATGAAATTATCATTTGTATGCAAGGGTCTCTATTGGGATGAATTAACATAGCCCATTATTAGTGTTGAGGAACAAGGGCCAACCTAGGTCAAGGGATAATTGCATGCACATTAACATTACACACTAGGAGAACTTCATTGAGTCTAAAATGTAGTGCAACACTAGGTAACTAAAAATGAGGTCACCACCAAGGTTAATATGACTCAAGCATTTACATATTTATTTTTAGAGCTAATTAATGCTTGAGTGTGTCACAAGATAGCTAGGGTTTGTTTTATAGGTTCAAGTGTGACATCTAGGGTTTCATGTGAGGTTGAAGATACCAAAGAGAGAGACACAATGACACTGTAAGTTACATATTATGATTTTGTACATGTGAAAAACCATATAGTTTGGTCATGATAGTAGATTTAGTCATATCAAAGAATCTCAAGAACTCCGTGGTTGATTTATCCAATTCACATTCTTTGTTCATATTCCAGTTACTCATTGGCACATTCTAGCAACCTTCTAAACTCGATAAGTGCTTCTTTTATCCCGATTTCACTTCTAATAACATTTATCAAAAATTTATTCTGATTGTTATGTTGGATAATTATCTTTCACGGTTTGTAGTATAAACATGATTGTATTCGTAATCTTAGTTATTATAGTATCAATTCTAATAAACCTAATTAAATTTAATTAGGGTTGATACACTAGGGAAAGGTTGTCATGTTAGTGTGTTGTTCTAAATTGTCAAATTTATGTGTCAATTTAGGTTTCATTAGGTCAAATTTGGTGAAATTAGTGTGTGTTTCATTGTGTCATATTTGGGTGTCATGTTAGATTAGTGCGTTAGTGTGTCGTGTTAAGGTGTTGTGTTAGTGTGTCATGTTAGAGTGTCATGTTAGGGTACCTTGTTAGTGTGTTGAAATTAGGTCAAATTTGGGGAAATTACGTAAATATTGAGGAAATTAGGTAAATATTGGGGAAACCAACTCAAATTAGGGGAAATGAGTCAAAATAAGTGGAAAAATTCAAAATTAGGGGAACAGGTTTCGTGTTAGTGTGTCGTTCTAAGTTGTCAAATTTATATGTCAATTAAGTTTTCATTAGGTCAAATCATGTGACATTAGGGTAACTCATGTCAAACTAGGATAATTTTGGGTAAATTATATCTAATTAAGAGAAATTGTGTCAATTTTGGGTAAATGAGACAAAATGAGGGGAATGTGTGTCAAATTAGGGTGGTGTTTTAGTGTTTCATATTAGGGTGTCGTGTTAGGGTACCACATCAGTGTGCCATGTTAGGGTGTCACATTGGTATGTCACATTAAGGTGTTATGTTGTGTGTCATGTTAGTGTGTCGTATTAGGGTGTTGTGTTAAGGTCTCGCGCTAGTGTGTTGTGTTAGGATGTTGTGTTAAGATGTTGCATTAGTGTGTGAAATTAGGTCTAATTAGAGGAAATTAATTAAACTTTGGGAGAAAGGTAAAATTTTGGAAACAAGTCAAAATTAAGGGAAATGGTGTCATGTTAGTGTGTCATTTTAAGTTATCAAATTTGGGTGTTATATCGGGTTTCATCATGTCAAATTAGGGTACATTAGGTTCATTTATGTAAAAATAGGAGAAATTTGGTTGAATTATGTCCAATTAAGATCAATTAAGACAAACTTAGGAAAATTGGGTCAAATTTGGGGAAATTAGGTCAAATTTTGGGATATTAGGTCAAATTACGGAAACTAGTCAAAATTAGGGGACCGTGTGTGTCGTATTATGGTGTTGTTCTAAGTTAACAAATTCAAGTGTCAGTTTAGGTTTCATTAGGTCAATTTTAGAGAAATTAATTCAAAATAGGGAATGAGTCAAAATTATGGGAAATGGTATCGCGTTAGTGTGTCATTCTAAATTGTCAAATTTAAATGTCGATTCAAGTTTCATTGGGTCAAAATTAGGTCAAATTTGAGGAAATATGTAAAATTAGAGTAAATTAGGTCAAATTAGGGAAACAAGTTAACATTAGGGGAAAGGGTGTCATGTTAGTGTGTCATTCTACGTTATCGAATTTGGGTGTCAATTTAGGTTTCATTATGTCAAATTTGGGGAAATTAGGGAAATTAGTGTGTGTGTGTGTGTGTGTGTGTGTGTGTGTGTGTGTGTGTGTGTGTGTGTGTTGTTGTTGCATATTTGGGTGTCTTATTAGGGTGTTACATTAGTGTGTGATGTTAAGATGTCTTATTAGTGTGTCACATTAAGATTTCATGTTAGGGTGTCGCGTTATTATGGTGCGTACATGTGTTATGTTAGCGTGTCACATTATTATGTTGAAAATTTAGGTCAAAAGAAATGCAAGTAAGGAAATGTTGGATAATTTAGGTCAAATTTGGGGAAATTATTTCACTTTTGGGGAAATAAGGTCAAATTTGGTGAAATTAGGGAAATTAGGTGAAACGAAT
Source organism: Taxus wallichiana var. yunnanensis (assembly GCA_018340775.1). Lineage (NCBI taxonomy): Eukaryota > Viridiplantae > Streptophyta > Pinopsida > Cupressales > Taxaceae > Taxus > Taxus wallichiana. The sequence continues at coordinate 173,735,804 of CM031234.1, forward strand.
CAAAATTAGGGGAAATGGTGTCGTGTTAGTGTGTGATTCTAAGTTGTTGAATTTAGGTGTTGATTAAGGTCTCATTAGGTCATATTAGGGCACATTGGGGTAAATTTAGTCAAATTAGGAGAAATTTGGGTAAATTATGTCTAATTAAGATAAATTAGGTCATTTTTGGGAAATGAGACAAAAATAGGGAATGTGTATCGGTTAGGGTGTTGTGTGTGGCATATAATAGTGTCATCTCAATGTGTCATGTTATGGTGTCACATTAGTGTGTCATGTTATTATGTCATGTTAGTGTGCCACATTAGGGTTTCATACTAGTGTGTCATATTATGGTGCAGTGGTAGGGTGTTGTGTTAGTATATCATGTTAATGTGTTGTGTTAGGGTGTAGTGTTAAGATGCTATATTAGTGTGTTGTGTTAGGGTGTCATGTTCGTATGTCACATTAGTGTGGGGAAATTAGGTCAATTTTGGGGAAATTAGGTCAAATTTGGGAAACGAGTCAAAATTAGGGGAAAGTGTGTCGTGTTAGTGTGTCATTCTAAGTTTTCAAATTTGGGTGTTGAATCAGGTTTCATTAAGTAAAATTAAGGGAAATGATGATAACTTATGTCAAAAAAGGAGAATTTTGGTAAATTATGTTTAATTCACAAAAATTAGGTAAATTTTGGGGAAATAGGTTAAATTAGGGGAATTCGGGTAAATTATGGGGAAATTAGGTAAAATTGTGGAAATGAGTCAAAATTCGGGGTATGTGTGTCGTAATAGGGTTTCGTTTTAAGTTGTTAAATTTAGGTTTTGATTTAGGATTCATTAGGTCAATTTTTGGGAAATCGGGTCAAACCGGGGACATCGGTCAATATTATGGGAAAGGGTATCGTGTTAGTGGTTCATTCTAAGTTATCAAAGTCGAGTGTTGAATTAGGTTTCATTAGGTCAAATTTTGGGAAATTAGGTCCAATTTTTGAAAATTAGGTTAAAATTGAGAAAATTAGGTCAAATTTGAGGAAATTAGTTCAATCTTTGGGAAATTAGGATAAATTTGTGGAAATTTGGTAAAATTAGGGAAATGAGTAAAAATTATGGGAAAGAGTGTCATGTTAATATGTGTATGCAATGGAAAGTTGCAAAAAGCTATGGAGTGAGGCTAAAGAACCTCAAAGCTTTGCTAACTCAACCATGCACCATCAGATTAGAGCTAAATAAGAGAAACTAACATAAAAGTATTATAACTTTGACAAAAACATCAAAAACTAACATGTATACTACTCTCTACTCTATGAAAGCTTATTAAAATTGAACCTAGTTTAGATCCTAAGAAATCAAATTATGTGTTGTTTACTCCCAAACATAGTGAAGAGATCTCTCCAAGTTGGCTACATGGCCAAGATTTAGATCTTCCCTTACTAACTATATTTGGAATGGATGGATGCAAGATGGAGGAGCTCTTAACAATGGATTATGGCCAAGATCCAAATGTTCTATAGCTTAAAGCTATCACAAATGGTTTCTAATGCCTTTCCAAAGTGTTTGAGAGTAAAGTTGTAAGTCTGAATGGGTAGGCTTAGCCTTGTATTTATAGTTTTTGGTTTGGAAGAATTTGGAATTTGGGTGCATGTGGGACTAAAGTCTAAAAAGCACTTTAGGATTAGATTAGGATAAACATGCGAATCCTCCTGGAAGATTGGTGGTGAATGTAGTCCACACGATGCACCCAATATGACAAGTAAGTGCCTACTGTTTCAATGGGTATACATGCACATACGTGTTTTTGCACCTAGAAACAAAGAAAAACACATAATAGTGACGCAGATGAGCCTGAGAACAATGGGAATGTGCCTGTTTCAATGGGTACGTGTGCATGTAAGCATTTTGTGCCTAAAAGCAGAGAAAACACATAACATCGACACGACGACACGCTCGAGAACAACGGGAACGTGCCTGTTTCAATGGATACGCATGTGCGTAGGTGTTTTTACACCCAAAAACACAAAAACATAGAACAATGACACAAACGTGCCTGCAACAACGGGTACATGCTTGTTTCAACGAATACGTGCCCCTTCACAACGCCTTTATGTGTGACTCGTGAAAAACCTACAAAAACATGGATTTTCATATTTTCAAGAGTGAATAGGTAATTTGTTAGTCAAAGCTTCCTATTTCTATGTTAAACCCACAAATGTGTGTAAATAGAGTTCATTAATCCAAGGTTTTAAACAGAAATGAGGAAAATAACAAGTGATTTACATTAAAAACTTGAAAAATGACTTTGAAGAACTCAAAGGACCTCCATTAATGGAGGATGGACATAAGTGTCCCACTTTGGTGTGCCAAATGTATGCAATGGAAAGTTTCAAAAGCTATGGAATGAGGCCAAAGAACCTCAAATATTTTCTAACTCAACCATGCAACATCATATTAGAGCCAAACAAGAGAAACTAACATAAAAGTATTATAACTTTGACAAAAACATCAAATACTAACATGTATACTACTCTACTCTCTATGAAAGCTTATTAAAATTGAACCTAGTTTAGATCCTAAGCAATCAAATTATGTGTTGTTTACTCCCAAACATAGTGAAGAGATCTCTCCAAGTTGGCTACATGGCCAAGATTTAGATCTTCCCTTACTAACTATATTTGGAATGGATGGATGCAAGATGGAGGAGCTCTTAACAATGGATTATGGCCAAGATCCAAATGTTCTATAGCTTAAAGCTATCACAAATGGTTTCTAATGCCTTTCCAAAGTGTTTGAGAGTAAAGTTGTAAGTCTGAATGGGTAGGCTTAGCCTTGTATTTATAGTTTTTGGTTTGGAAGAATTTGGAATTTGGGTGCATGTGGGACTAAAGTCTAAAAAGCACTTTAGGATTAGATTAGGATAAACATGCTTTAGGCTTAGTTAATATTGGTTTAGGCTAGTTAACTAGGGTCTATGCTAGTTAAACTCGATTAGCAAGTGATTATAGACTTAGTGAGAGTTAGGAGGGGTCTAGATAACCAATTGTGACTAATAGATAGCCTAGGGAGCCAATAAAAGTGGTCTAGAGAGAACTAGGAGATTCTTGAATGGTTGAAAGGAGGAATGTTTAACTAATAAGAGAGATATTAACCAAATTAGATGATTTATAGGAGGAATACAACCAAGAAGGTTTCGTTAATGGGCATCTGAGAATGGAGCAAAGAATGGGGAATTAACGAACTATTGTTAATCAATTGAATTGGATGAAATGCTAAGTGTAAGCATATTTTAGGTGTCTACATTTGCCCCTCTTTGGGGTGGCGTAAGCGACGCCACTTCAAAGAATGTAGACAAGCATAAACAAGTAGAAAATTTTGAAGGGATAGAAGAAAAATGAGTGGAATGAAGGATGCCCCATCGATTTTCAATGGGGTGATAAAAGAACTCGATTGATGATCGAAAAGATGACATAAAGAGAACAGAAGAAAGAATAGTGTGAATAAGTCAAAAAGAAAGGGGATATAGAAGAAAAGGAGTATGAGGAAGGGGGAATGAGCTAACATCCATCCAATGCCTTTTAAACAACTTTATTTTTCATCATTTTTCTAGAGATCTTCATCATCGGTCTTTATTAAAAAGAATGAACAAAAGTGTAGCATGACATGAAAAGCCATATAAGAACAAATGTCCATTGCTAAAAAAAAACACTAACCCTATGCAACATACAAAAATGCAATGCAATACGAGAAAATAAAATATGTCTAACTCCATGCAACATAAAAAATGCAATGCAATATGAGAAAGTAAACAAGCTAACCTAACAGAGAAACACAATGCAATGTTTTTGTTATCAAGCTTTAGTCCCAACATATTCAAATTAACGACAAGGGTTAACGATGGTGCCCCAAGAAAAGATACATGTGAGGGGAATCAATGGAGGACACTTCGGTCCAATGGAAAAGCAATGTGCACTACGAAATAGTACCAGGCAACTCATTGTGCCCCAGTACAGAGACAAAGTAAGCTTATCTTTTTTATGGAGGTAGATCAAGGCGATCCATGAGTCACGCACATGAACATGTGAGAACCAAAGAGTGACATTTTGTAAGCTGATTTATATTGTTTTTGATGTTTCTTTGAACATATTTGAATGTTTTGATTTTTCTAACATATTTGAATGTTTTTATTTTTCTAACATATTTGAATGTTTTTGATTTTTCTAACATATTTGAATGTTTTTGATTTTTTGATTTTTAAAGTTTTTTTGAAACTATGTTCGGGAAGATAAAGAAGCGTGGATGCCCGAGCAATAGATGGGATGTATTCAAAGGAAAAATATTCATGGATAGAAGTAGGACCCAAGGCCATTATGGATAGGTTCAACATGATGATGAACGCAAACCTAATGAAGTGCTAAGAGGAAGCAAGGATGCCCCAGCGTAAGTTGTCCTAAAATCACATGATAGAAAGGAAGGAGACGATTGTCTTTATGAAAGGGGAAAAGGTGTCCACAAACATGTCAAAAAAGGAAACCTTATACACATGGATGTTCTGAAAGAAGAAAAAGAATGATGTGAGTGATATGAATGTAGCTTAGAAGCCTCGCGATGAATAAGCGATTAGCCAAAGGCACAAATCGTGAGACAAGATACAGACTAGAGTAAGAGTCTGAACAAGGTCCAAAAAAATACACTTGGTAACATACTAATCCTACACATGCATAGAGATCCAGTGTGTGAACGTGGAATTAAATTACCTCTTAAATGAAATATTTAATAGACAACAAGTGGAGACACCCTAGCCAATGTGTAGGAATGATTTATTTCGAAAGGTGATTTGTGAATGGAGGGTGGAAGGATAACCGTACATTGCTCCGCTTCTAGCCAGGCATCCATAACCCCGACGAAGATGCATTTGATTCTAATCACAACATTGATCTACTACCAGTCAGTGTCCATAGCCCCGATAGATATTATTATTGAAATACCGCAAGAGAGAGTTATATATCAATTTTCTTTTGATTTGTAGCTTTTTATCTTTTGATTGATTTTGATTCTTTTGCTTTCTAAAACTTATTTCATCTCTCTTGTTTGACAAGGGTTAAGAACCAAAAATGTCTTGATGGAATGAGGTGGAAGTGATTGTGATGACGACATTGGCTAGTGTCAACAAATATATCCAAAAGTTCTTCGCAACAAGTTTATTAGATGTTGAATTTGATAGGATCTCCATGAGGTCAGTCGTTCTTTAATTTACCAAGGTGATAAAAGACCAGGTCAAACAGATACCATAGAGATAAATGTCCTAAAATACATGTGAATAGGCTAACAAAAAAATCACCGAAGGGATAAAAATGATATTAAGACTTGCGAGAAAGAGAAAGAAAGGGAAGAAATAAACATCCATGTGTACACAATACACGATTGCAATGTTTGATCTTTGCACCTTTGATTTTTCTATGAAATGTTTTCTCATGTTTTTGTATTTTTGAATTATTTTGATTTTTAGATTTTTAATAGTTTTGGAAAGGTGGGACCAACAAAGTCACTCTGCATGGTAAGATCCAACAACGATGTTTGTAACTTCCTTAATAAGGGAGAGTAAACATGATTGTTTATCAAGAGTCATGTTATCTCCCAAGTCGATCATCGTGGTGAGCTCATACTCAATAAATGAATATGATTTATCTTGAAACATGGATTTCGTATGCAGGAGATTGAGTTCCCTATCTAGAGGTTTATGCACTTTGCACCATACTTGATGGTTACGTTGATGTGCTTTCTTGAATTGCGTTTGATTTTTAACCTTAAGATTCTTTACTTTGTTGGGAGTTTTAGGGCTCTTGGAAGTTTTGACTGAGCTTGGTGATGAACCTATTTGGGTTTTTATAAGCTAACACATGACTTGTCTGATCCCAAGAAGGAGAAGAAAGTGAACGTTTATGATTGATGAAAGGAACAATATAAATGGTAGTGGGCTTACCACAAACATTGATAGGAGAAAGATGTGATAGATGAAAAGGATATGGTCCAAGAAATGAAGAGGATGGGCTTACCAGGAGGTGAGCCACTGATAGAAGAAAATGAAGGGCTGCTAGGATATGGCCCTAAGATGGAAGAAGTTGGGTTACGAGGACATGGTCCAAGAATAGAAGATGAGGGTGAGGGACTACTAGGGTGTGTCCCAGTATCGATGAGTAGGGGCTCCTCGGAGGTGTCCCATAGATAGAATAGGATGAATGGCTACTAGGACATGGCCCAAGAATAGAAGGTAATGGGCTACTAGGAGGTGACCCATAAGTAGAAAATGGAGGGCTAATAGGAAGTGGCCCCAAGATAGAAGAAGGTAATGGGCTACTGTAAGATGAGCCAAACAAAGATTTTGATTAAGGAATGATGATAGATAAGGAATGATTGGGTAATGAGAATATAGGCCATGGATCAATGCTAGACCCCAAAATCTCATCATGTTCAGAGGAAGGTGAAGATGGAATAACAGAAGAAGAATCAAGTTCCATGACCTTAGGCTCTTCCTCCCCATACGCGAGCGTATCGAGTTCAAGAAAGAAACCTTGTTTGCAATCCTCTAAAGGGATATCTTTATGTAGTCTGATTGGTCCTTTATCCTGAGATAAATCAATCAATAGAGGTTGTTGTTCTTCGACCATGGGGGGTTGACTAGAAGAAATGGATCCGCTAAGCGGGGAAGATTGATTGACAGAAGAAGATGACTCAAGAGAGGAAGTAGGCTTAGAGGCAGGCGTTTCATGAATGGATGATTTGGATTTGGACCTAGGTCATTTTTATAGAAGACGACATAATGTAGGTTGAAAAGTAGGATCACATAGCCATTCGTTAAGTTGCAACGTAGGAGTTAAATTGGATGAGTGACTAGAGGTAACCCGAGTCGTGGAACTCTTTGACAGAGGAAGAGGTCATTGAGACAATTGATGAAGGAGGCCCTGCGAAGAAAGGGAGGACCATGATTCAAGAACCAAATTAGATGTTCGATCGATGGAACTTGTAGTCACACGAGTCTTCAAAGGAGGAAGACATCATTGAGGTGAGTTGGAATAAAGGTCCTGCGAAGGAAGGGAGGATCGTGATTCATGATTTGATCTAGGGGTATCTGAACAATAGTTGGGATCTGAATCTTCAGAATAAGAGTGGGGGAACTCAATAATAATTTGGATCGAAGCATCCAAACCATACCACCGACTATGAGCTTAAGGTGGGAACATGGTACCGAACTAAGAATTCTAGCATGAATAACCAAACGAGGTTTAGTCATAAAGGGTATATTTTGATGTGAATGCCTAAACCTAGGTTCCGCTCTGTCGTAAGCGTGAGGAACCGCATGATAGTCAGTCATTTTTAGCATTGTTTAAGAAAAATGTCTAGAACTAGATAGTGTGATCAAACTTCTTCAAAGTGAAGAAGGCCCCATGCCAATTTGGGCAGCACAATGGTAGCCACTAGACATTCAAGACATATAGAGACGCGTGTGTGATTTTCCAAAGAAGGTCTAAGGAAAATAGACATCATGATGACGTAATCTTGATGAGATAAAAAGTATTGTCTTAGAAAATAAGTTTTCAATGAATAATGACAAGGAACAATCACGCAAGTGTGAAACACAAATCCATCAATAAGGAAATAATCCCTATGTAAAATGTGTGTGCAAATGACAGCTGATGCAAAGATGATCCACACAATGTCAATACTTATGTCAAGTTCGAAATGAACAAGGTGTAAGTAACAACAAGGAGCCAATCAAAACCTCCACACAAGGTATACCTAGTACTAACTCGATTATCGACAAAAGCTAAATGTTTTGAAAAGTGGACGTCGCAACTAGATATATCGTAACAATGCTATCCCGATATCTCAACCAAGCAAGCAAGGTGTTGATATCAAGACAACATTATGGTGATATATATAACGCGATATCAACACTCATCAAGAGACCTAGATGACGTCTAAACTAAAATCAAGTAGAAGGTATAACAAGAAGTCTACGATAATGCAAGTAGCGTAACCACACAATAGAGGGATTTATACTATGTACCCAAAGAATGGGAGACACAATGTAAATACCAATATTGAACGACCAGAATGCAAGAAAAAGTTGACAAACTAGGGGAGAGACAAAATGACAAAACTGACCCATAACAATGATGAAGATCCTGAAGTCAAGATCATAGGACTACCAAAGATGTGAAAACATACCGCTCACTTTAGTTGTTTAACACCCCAGCCACAAACATGGATGAGTGTAAATGTACAAAAAAGTAGCTAGCACTATCTTTGACACGACATGTAAAGTATGCCTCTATTTGACTTCCAACGTGGAAAGTATGAACGCATGGGTGTAGATCAAGAATATGTGAAAATAGACTTAGTTTCACTTTGGGCAGAGCTTTACCTCGTTCAAAAAATGAGAAGGAAGCTAAGCTAAGTAATACGTTTGTCTAAATTCGTGATGAAAAATACTTAGATCCAACTTAGAATGGGTTCATTACCATGTTCGAAAAACAAGGTGTTGAATCCAAACAAGTTATCACTTCGTGATGGTAAAACGATGCGAATGGACTAGTAAAGTTTGCCTCCAGACAAAATGGTTTCCTTAATAAGTTCTCTCAACTAGGTGTTACAAGGTTGTCTTAAGCGAACACAATTTACCCAAAAAGTCACACTGACTAGTTTGGGATTATCTCGGCTTTACTTTACCCCCTTCAAGAATAGTAGGCAACTAGTGCATCTACATGTACTATCATTGGGGTTGTCACACAGACAACCAGTAATGCTATCTGACAAGGTGTACTAGTCAAGTGGGTAAGCGAGGCACTTCCTGTTTTGTCCACGAGGTTACTCAGCGGTGGCCTACTTTGGGGTTCCTAGAACCACACCCATTGTTATAGCTTAAGGCGTTATGCCAAAGGGGTTATGTTCCAGTTAAGCAGAGAGGGACTTACCCTTTTCTTTTCAAACCCGTAATACAGTGTGTTGAATATGGTGTGTTTTTTATCTTTTTAATCTTAATGTGGTTTCAAAAAGTGGCACATCATTTGGCAACCTGAAAAACACACTTGTATTGGAATTTTTCACTTCATTCTTAACACCTTTCTTTGACCAACGTTAGGTCATGTAGAAAACAAGTTGGTTAGTATTTTTCTTGTTTTGCTTGATTGAGGTACAAGATAACTCACACTTGCTTTTGATTCCTAAGATCACCCGAAGGTGTGAAGGAAGAGCATACAAAAAGTGGAAATCCTACTAAAAGCACATAAAAATGTTACTTTATCCTTTAAAAAGCAAGTGTTTTTAACATAAAAAATAGAATTTGTGCAAGTGTTTTGATCTCCAAGATCGCTTTGGAAAGTGCGAGAGAGAGCATATGCACTTTTTACAAATCCCAATTCAAGCTAAGGAATGAAAAACACTTAACTAATTTAGTCAAACAATGACCAAAATAACCCTGCAAACAAATTATTAGTGTCAAAAAGCCTTTCAAAGTGTTAGAACGTCCAAGAAAATAATTTTTCGGACTTTAAGACATGCTTTAGAAAATGAATATTTACCTAATAATGTAAACCATGATTTTTTTCAGTAAGTCCGAATCCTAATTTTATGATTTCATTATGTATTTCTGTTTCAATAGATTTCCAACGCAATAAAAATAGAGTCATTTCGAGCTCGGGAACAAAAGTTATGGCTGTGGAAGATTGGTGGTGAATACGGTCCAACACGAGACATGCCCAGATGACATGTACGCTTTGTTTCAATGGGTACACATGCGTGTACATGTTTTTACACCCAAAAAAATAGAAAAACACATAACAAATGATGCGAGATGTGCCCAGAACAATGGGAATGCACTGTTTAATGAGTTCACATGCGTGTAGGAGTTTTTACGCCTAGAAACTCAAAAAAACACATAACAAAGAATGCGAGACATGTTCAAAACAACGAATGCACTGTTTTCAATGATACACGAGTGCATAGGTGTTTTTGCACCCGAAACACAAAAAAACATAGAGCGGTGACACGACGTGCCTGAATGACAAGTATGTGCTTGTTTCAACGGATACGCATCCCTTCACAACACCTATGCATGCCCTATGAAAACCTACAAAAAACACGTATTTTCAAAATTTCAAGAGCAAAAAGGTAATTGCTTAGTCAAAACTTCCTATTTCTATGTTAAACCCACAAATGTGTGTAAATAGAGTTCATTAATCCAAGGTTTAAAATAGAAATGAGGAAAATAACAAGTGATTTACACTAAAAAACTTGAAAAATGACTTTGAAGAACTCAAAGGACCTCCATTAATGGAGGATGGACATAAGTGTCCCACCAGGCATGCAAAATGTATGCAATGGAAAGTTGCAAAAGCTATGGAGTGAGGCTAAAGAACCTCAAAGCTTTGCTAACTCAACCATGCACCATCAGATTAGAGCTAAACAAGAGAAACTAACATAAAAGTATTATAACTTTGACAAAAACATCAAAAAATAACATGTATACTACTCTCTACTCTATGAAAGCTTATTAAAATTGAACCTAGTTTAGATCCTAAGCAATCAAATTATGTGTTGTTTACTCCCAAACATAGTGAAGATATCTCTCCAAGTTGGCTACATGGCCAAGATTTAGATCTTCCCTTACTAACTATATTTGGAATGGATGGATGCAAGATGGAGGATCTCTTAACAATGGATTATGGCCAAGATCCAAATGTTCTATAACAAGTGATTAGAGACTCATTGAGATTTAGGAGGGGTCTTGATAACCAATTGTGACTAATAGATAGCCTAGGAAGCCAATAGAATTGGTCTAGAGAGAACTAGGGAGATTTTGAATGGTCGAAAGGAGGAATGTTTAGCTAATAAGAGAGATATTAACCAAATTAGATGATTTATAGGAGGGATATGACCAAAAGGTGTCGTAAATGGGCATCCGAGAATAGAGCGAAGAATGGGGAATTAACAAAGTATCATTAATCAGTTGAATTGGATGAAATGTTAAGTGTAAGCATATTTTAGGGTTCTAGAATGTGGTATTCTACATTGTCAAATTCAAGTGTCAATTTAGGTTTCATTAGGTCAAATTATGAAATATTGTGTGTGTGTGTGTCATTTCATCATATGTGGGTGTCATGTTAGTATTTCATGTTAAGGTGTTATATTAGTGTGTCATGTTAGGGTGTCGCGTTAGCATGTCGCATATGAGTGTCATGTTAGTGTGTCACATTGATGCATTAAAATTAGGTCAAAGTTGGTGAAGATAAGTAAATGTTGGGGAAATTAGGTCAAATATAGGGAAATTTAGAGAAATTAGGTCAAACAATGTGAAACTAATCAAAATTAGGGGAAAGGGTGATGTGTGAGTGTTGCATTCTAAGTTACCAAATTTGGGTGTCAAATCGAGAGGACATAATGGTAACTAACTCCAAAATAGGATAAATTTGGGTAAATTATGTCCAATTAAAAGAGAAATTAGGTAAAATTTGGAGAAAATATGCCAAATTAAGGGATTGTGTGTCTCGTTAGGGTGCTATGTTAGTGTGTCATATTAACATGTCATGTTAGTTTAACACATTGGTATGTCACATTAGGGTGTTTTGTTCATGTTTTGTGTTAGGGTGTTGTGTTAATGTGTCATTTTAGTATGTTATACTAGGTATTGTGTCGGTGTGTCATGTTAAAGTGTCGAGTTGGGGTATTGTGTTAGGATGTCAAGTTAGTGTGTTTGCATTAGGGTGTCATGTTAGTGTGTCACATTAGTGTGTGGAAATTAGGTCAAATTTTGGGAAATTAAGTAAATTTTGGAAAAATTAGGTCAAATTTGGGGAAATAAGTCAAAATTAGGGGAAAGGGTGTTGTGTCAGTATGTTGCCCTAATTTTTCAAATTTAGGTGTTGAATCAACTTTCATTAGGTAAAATTAGGGGACATTAGGGTAGATTATGTCAAACTAGGAGAAATTTGGGTAAAATTATGTCCAACTAAGATATATAATGTCAATTTGGGGGAAATTAGGTCAACTTAGGGAAATGATTCGAAATTAGGTGTATCCATTAGAAATTCATAAACACCAAAATTACAATACACATCACAATTAGGGTTTAACCATTACACATTCATAAACACTAAAATAAAAATATAAATACAAATTACTTCGTAACCATTACACATTCATATACATCAAAAACACAATACACATCAAAGGTGGGGCGTATCCATTACACGTTCATAAACACAAAAATTACAATACACATCAAAATCATGGCATATCTATAACACATTCATAAACACCAAAATTCTAATACACGCTAATATTATACATTCCAAATAATTATGATCATTTTTAATTTCATCTAATGTAACATATGACACATTTACATTATTTTCAATTAATCTTAAAGTAGATATATGTTGGCCCCTCAAATATCAACTAAGTCCAAAAAGGGCACATAGGCACACAAGGTTGAAAAATCACGCAAGATAAGGCACATAGGGAAGGGTTCAAGTAAGGTTTTGCTAGAACCTAGGATGCGCGCCCACGAGAGAAGAACACTGGGACTTAGCCATTTTGACCTATCGGGCGGTGTTGATGCTCAATTTGGTCTTGCCTCATTTGTCGTTGAAATTCTTTAGTTTCCGTGCTCTGTCATCTTTTCTATCTCCCCACATTAATGCATGAAAAATTTGTCCTCCATTTTGATGCTATGACTAGTCCCTTCCTTTTGTCGAGGATCACTTTAAATCTAGATTTTTTTAACGTGAACTTGTCCATGAGAAAGATCTATAACTTGGGTGAAAACTCGGGTTTTTTCCCTTCCTTAGTTTTCCATAGTCACGTTTTGTCTTCCATATCAATTGTTGTCCCAATATCTATGAAAACTTTAGTGGATGCAACTTAGAGGATCACATTTGGGCCTTATATCATTTCCAAATTCTCTATCTTTGAAGAAATATTCATTTCCAGGTGCAAATGGTGATTTTCCTACATTTTATGGTTTGACGGGTGTGTTTTTCCCCATCAAATTTATATCTTAGCATCTATGGAAACATGGCCCTTTTTGGTTGGATGCGTCTCGACGGGGAACTTTTAAACTCTAAGGCCCACTTCAACTCAAAACTTGTCCACGTGGAGGGCTGACGCTCATTTGAAATTTTACCTTTTGGTTTGACCTTGGAGTTGCGCCAGGGAGACACGTGGAGGTTTCCACTGCCTTGCCCAGACTTAGAAAATTTTTCATGTGGTCCGTGTAGCTTTAATGGATCATGGACATGTGGAGGCTTCTGCCAAATCCGCTCTATACTTAAACTTTTCAAATAAGTTTTCTAAGGCACAGGACATGTGGAGGGACCGCACTTGTTTAGGGACCAGCCCTAATTTTTATTTTGAAGAATTTCCAGGAGGACACTTGGAGGCTTCCGCTCACTTTTCCCTTTCTTGGAATTTTCAACGGCCAAGGAAAATTGTCTTGTACCCTAGACACATGGCTCCTTCCGCTGATCCTTCAAATTTTTAGCAAACTCTGCTTTGGATGAAACACGTGGTGAGCCCACACTTGTTTGGGGTCTCCACTTTGGGACCATATAAAAGTGTGCCATTGAGACACGTGGAGGCTTTATTGGATGCTTTTTCTTGAGACTTTTCAAAGGCCAAAAGGCATTTTTCTTGGGCCTAGGGCATGTGGAAGGCCCACACTTGTTTGGAAACTTTCCCCTGTACTTCTCCTTTGCGGTTATGCAGAAACATGTGGATGGCTATAATATAAAGTAGAGAAGGGGCAGAATCAACCATTGTTGTGCATTGTGTCTGCTTCTCCACCACCTCCAAGACTCTGGAGATGTGAATACACACTTGTTTTTCATCATTTTTGATGAAATTCCTTGTCATTTTTATCTGCAAAGTGCCATTGAATGGATTTAGAACTTAATTTGTGAGTCTAAGAATTGTTAAGGTTGATATTTTGAAATTGGAATTTCTCGGGCACTTGTAAAACGTGAATTACCAGAGAAGATGGATGTGGGGTAGAGTTGTAGAGGAAAGAGAGGGAAAAGGATGAAATGATGGAGGTTACAGTGTAAAAGATGAAAAAGGTGTTGCCTCGAGAGTGAAAAGGATTACTTGTTAGATCTAGCTATACAGAGCCTCCAGAGAATGATTAAAATGGGGATTTCTCACATGAAAGAATCAAAATGATTAAAAGGACTATCAAAAAGGTTGTGGCATGGCATCCTAGTCATTATTCGAGGTCGAGAAACGTGATCAATTCATAATTGGTCCACATGGCAGCTTTCGGATGTGAATTTGTTAAACGTCACTTTCTGAGGAAAATTGGTAATAAGCAAAGGTCCCTCAAATATTATTCTTTCTTGGGGAAAATTTGGGATGAGTGAGCGAGTGAAATGTATAAATGCAATGAGAATACTCTTACAAATGGTCGGGGTTGAATCCTTAAGAGAAAATTTGAGAGAGCCCGTCTTCTGAGAGACCAATCCGAGAAACCTATTAATTTCTTGTGTTTTAGATTTCAATCACGTCAAGTTGGTTACGAGTGTACACCATTGAAAATCTCTGAGATTGTTCAAAGAAACTTTCCCTTGTTGATGAATCTAATCAATTTTGAGTTAATCTGTGTCAATCTTGGAGCAATTTGTGTCTGCTTTATTTCAGAATGTTTGCAAGTAGTTTTCTTATTCCTATTGCAATCTTGTGTTAAATTCCCTCTGAATCACACAGGATCTCATCCCTGTGATAGTTTAGTGGCATTTACTGATGTCATTTCAAGGAGAGCCTTCATCCTGTAATGAGATAAACAATTTAAAATCACTTCACTATCATTTGTTGATAAAGATTGTCTGTAAGCCTTGAGTGTATCTTAGGCATGAGGAAGTAGGGATCTTTGATGTTTTATTGAGTCTTTAGCATGAGCCTTCATGTTAAATTCTTGGAGATTGTGTGAAACCATGCAAATCTGGACCTCCACTGATGCACACCTTCTGGTTGAAGGAATATTTTAGCTATTCCAAAGATTTCTATCATTTAGCTTTCCAATTTATGTGAAGTCTCTCAAATATCTAGTATAATCAATTTTATCCTGCTTAATCTCCCACCAAAATTATTCAAACACCATGAATCCATCCTGAACTACCCTTGTTTTGTCCTGTATATAAACAAAGGAACAAAATCTATTTACTAAAATACGTAGAACAATCAGGATTTCATAATGTCTTCAGTAACCTTAGCCTTGCTTTGAAAGTATCTCCATCTTTTAGAAGTGATAACTCTTGAGAGGTAAATTATGGAGTATTGATCATATTTTCCCAAGGTTTTCTTCATAAAATTTGTGCAAAATAAGGATATCTCCATCTCCTTCATCAAAAAGAGGTTACACTACGGGTCCTCTTACCCTGGTCAAAAGGAACAACCTAAAGCAGTGAGAATAGGTCAAATCCTCTTGAAGGTGTTATCCAACTCTCCAAAAATATGAGTGAAAAAAGGCCAGTTAGATCTCATCCTCAGCTAAAAAATGACATACGTTATGATCTATCTATCTCTAAGCTCCATGTCAAATCTGTGATGTTGTTAAGCTTGAAAAGGAGAACAAATTTAGATACCAACACTTGTGGCAGATTGAGAAGAAATTTTTTCAAATATAAATGAATCCATCCTGAACTACCCATGTTTTCCCTGTATATCCACAAAGGAAAAAAATCTATTTACTAAAATATGCAGAACAATCAGGATTTCATAATGTCTTCAGTAACCTTAGCCTTGTTTTGAAAGTATCTCCATCTTTTAGAAGTGACAACTCTTGAGAGTTAAATTATGGAGTATTGATCATATTTTCCCAAGGTTTTCTTCATAAAATTTGTGCAAAAGAAGGATATCTCCATCTCCTTCATCAAACTGATGTTTGACTACGGTTCCTCTCACCATGGTTGAAAGGCATGACCTAAAGCATTGAGGATAGGTTAAATCCTCTTAAAGGTGCTATTGATCTCTCCACAAATCTGAGTGACAAAAGGCTAGTTAGATCTCATCCCCAGCTACACAATGAGATACATTATGATCTATCTATCTCTAAGCTCCATGTCAAATTTGTGATCTGCTTAGCTTGAAAAGGAGAAAAAAATTTGGATACCAACACTTGTGGTGTTGTTTCCAGGGAAATGAAGTTGTGTGCAAAGTTTGAACACCATCAACAATGCATATAGACCCTGGTAATGCTTCTTACAAATTTTAAAGTGCAAATACATTGCTGAAACATCATTCTCTGATCAGATCTATAAGAATTGTTCAAATTTGTAAGTTATGAGTGTAATATTTCTAGCTTATATAATTATTGCACTAAATTTTGTATCATCATTGACAAATTTGGGTAGAAGAAGAGTAGATATTGTAAGCTTTGCATGAATCTAGTATTGACAGACATTTGATAGGTATTTCATAGTGCATTTTCACAAACTAAGGTGAAAATCCTTAGTGGACGACTCCATGATGTTTAAATTATTAATAAATACCAATGTCTTAACATATATCAAGTAATATTTGTCATTAATCTTTGCAAAGTTGGAAGGAAGAAGATCTTTCTTCACCAAGGACCCTAGTAGAAGGTTGTTTCCAGAGTTAGGAAATTCTAATTCAAAAGGAAGAAGAATTTGGAAGGTTTTTGGAGATCAAGCATCAAGAAAAGAGATCTCCATTGGTGAAATAGATCATACTTTCCCAAGGTTTTCTTCATAAAATTTGTGCAAAAGAAGGATATCTCCATTTCCTTCATCAAACAGAGGTTACACTACGGGTCCTCTCACCCTGGTCAAAAGGCACGACCTAAAGCAGTGAGGATAGGTCAAATCATCTTGAAGGTGTTATTCATCTCTCCACAAATATAAGTGACAAAAGGCTAGTTACATCTCATCCCTAGCTACAAAATGACATGCATTGTGATCTATCTATCTCTAAGCTCCATGTTAAATATGTGATCTTTGCTCAACTTGAAAAGGGGAACAAATTTGGATACCAACACTCATGGTGCCATTGCATACATTATGATCTATCTACCTCTAAGCTCCATGTTAAATCTGTGATGTTTCTCATCTTGAAAAGGAGGAAAAATTTGGATACCAATAGGTAGCACGGAAGAAAAACCTGACTCGAGTGGATAAGGTGCCGGCATGGCGACAAGGTGGCCTAGAAGGAATATACTCTGTGGTAGAATCTTCTAGAAGGACATCATGGCAAGGAGTGGTGAGCTCAATATTGGAGGAGTATGCACCCATAGAGGACCGCATTCACACACTTGGCAATAGATCTGCGAGAAGAATGAGTTGGTAGTTCGGGAAGGCTATATATATAGGCACTGCGAAGTAAATGGGAGAGATAAAAAAATGAACAAATGGATAGAGGCGAGATCTATGTAGAAATACTGCCAAGGACTCGTTAGCTTAGGTAAATAAGCATAAGAATGGATGTATCAAGGGTTTTGGGGTTATAAATTTTCTTTTGAGAGCCTAGCTATATGAATCTAGTTATAATGCATGACCGTGTGGTTTGCTCTTACGTGATATTCTATAATGGGCCTAATTAATGTAATCGGTTATCGGCTTATGTGAATATGAACATTCATGGTTACGATGCATACATCCTTCTTCATATATTTTTCATTTATGTTTATGAACTAAGTATGAATGCTTAAACAACTTCCTTTCTATTTTTGTGTAAGTTCTATAATTTGTTAAGCTTTTTTACATCTCTGTAATCACTACGAGGATCTAGAATCCGTTACGTGCTATATGGTGGTTGTAAATATTATTTCCTTTTAGATCTCTTAAAATCGAATCATATATGATGTTTCCTACTAAAATCACATAAAATAGAGACTTGGCACCCACGCGTGCCTCGAGTGAGCACCCAACGCCCACTAGGTGATAGGCCAACGTGTATGGGGTTTCTTTCCTTTGTGATGGGTGTAAAAATGACTACATCTTGGTTCTGTTATCGGGACATCTTTTCAAACTTGTAATGGGACATGGTATACATCATGATCTATGTAATGAGTGATGATGAGCAACTTTGGAAAGTGTTGAATCATGGTTCAAAAGCAAGGAGGATGAATTTTCTTAGAGATTCAACACTTGGATGTGAGTTTGATGCACGTAGATGAGTAGAAGAGAACCTCTACCATGATTTGTATGAATTTTTTTCTATTGCTTCCCAGTTGAATTGTATGAATGGCTCTCAGCATATCCATCTAGATCAAGCTGGTATTATAGATCATGTGTGTGGACTTAAGAGGAATACCGAGAGGTTTGCAGGATGCGAGATTTGATGTGGACTCGTGTTGTGGATCATTGGTGGAAGGGAGTGTTGGCTAGCTACACTCTAGAATACACTATTTCCACATATTCTTGTCTAGAAGTTCTTGATTTGAGTTCTGAGGAGCCTAGAGGATCATTTCTAGGTGTTATTCCTTTGGCATGAAGATCTTGATTGTGACCATGAGTTTAGAGGCATTTCCAATGGTCGGCTAAACCGTTTTGAGTGCTTGGGTGAGGAAGCTAGGGTGGAGGAAGATGGTAGGTATTACGACAGAGAAAAAATGGAGGAGAGGTGGCTCAAGTATAGTGAAGCATGTGAAAGGGATATTTATAAAAACACGGGTTTGCAAGTGTGATGGATTTATGGAGGCGGGACATTGTAAGAAGGAGTGGAGGTTCACGCAAAGGATGTGGAACCTGAGCAGTCTGTGCTACCCCATCTTGGAAAGCATGTAAGAGAGATCCATCCGGCTTCATGAGAGTTCATCGTGTGGAGAGAGAAGAGTTGTTGGCACGTATCTGAACCCACCTAGTGACCAAACCATGGCACTTGGTTTTCCGGATCAATGAAGGATTATCGTTGACCAGTTTGTATCATTGGAAGTGATAGATATATGCCCGGAGATATAATTTTCATTTCCCACTTTTATGTCTATGCATATTCCGGTATTCTAGTAGAATCTTTGGACAAGGAGCATGTACGCAAGCCTTCGGTCTCTCATCTAGGAGTGGCGTGGGGACACTAGTGGTAGTGGGGCATTATCATATACCATCAACATGTAGTTCAAGGAAACCTTGGGGACCCTTGGCATGACCACTATAGGAACTAGTGGATCTGTGGCTCGGGAGGAATAGGACCTAGTGGATCACGGTGGCTTAGGAGGCATAGGACCTAGTGGATCTAGCAGATCCGGCGGTGGAGGTAACACCGGAGGGAACCAAGGCTCTAGCTTAAAAGGACAAGGGCCCCAAACATCCCTTAAGTCTTCTTTGAAATGTCTTTATATTTTCCAGATTACGAGAGGTATTGAAGATGTTGAAGAACATGTTCATAAGTGTGTACTACCATGGTGTGCAAAGGGGTCACAACCTCGGGGCGGATGGATAGTCGGTTTGAATGACATTACAAGGTCGCATGCATAGCTGGTATAGGAAATATGACCCTCATCAAATGGTGGATTATACTACTTTAAAGAATGCCTTCCTAGAAAAATTCCACATCCCCGAGTTTGAAAAAAATAACATTAATGCCCTAAAGGAGATTCAACAGGGAATGACGGAGAGTGTGCGGGAGTATGATGCATGGTTCAAGACCCTCCTGTCAAAATTGTCATATGAAATTCACCCTTCACAACATGCTCAATGGTTTGTTGGGGGTTGATAACTCCATTTAGAAGATATTTATCTCATAAAACTTTCACAGAGCCTGCATTGAGGCGTTAGAATCTGCTCTATGCATGTCGAGGCTATTGGAAGTGTTGATACTAGTGTTAGCCCATTCCTAGAGGCTCAAATTACTATTATGGCTAAGTAGCTGGAGAATTTTTCTATGAAATCAGCCCATGAGACTCATAGTGGTACATGGTGTACAGATTGTGAAGTGGAGGGGCATGTCAAGGATAGTTTCCCCAGAGGATGGTATGTACGCGTTGTAACAGTAGACTATGAAATTTTCATGGGGACCATGATGTAAGTAGATGTCCCTTGTTACAGCGTGTAATTTGGAAGAATGTGTCTTGCTACTATAAGATCTGCACCTCTACAACCCATGATACTAAGGATTGTAGGATTATTGACCAGATCCATGAGGCCATTGATCATGGGGTGTGCCAGACCAGCATTAGTAGTTCTAAAGGTGATGATTGTTGTTATGAGGAGCGTGCGAGATGGAGGAACCTACAAAAGGGGATTTTGTGGCGGATTCCATGGTCATGGTAACCACGGAGGAGGAAGAAGTGAGTTCCCATATGGAACCTATTTTAATTGTGGGTCTATAGCTCATTACAAACAAGAGTGCCTAGACTTGTTGCAGTGCTCATGGTGTGGGAAGAAACACAAGTATGAGGAGTTCCCTGAGTTGTTTGAGCACATGAATCAGCAACACCAGAAAGACAAGGGCACTGCAATGGTAAGCATTAAGAATATGGACACATAATGGATGCCATGGATGACACATGATGTGGGTTTGGAATCTGTTATGGTAATAACAAGAGTAAAGGTTGTGTGCACAAAGGAAATACCAAGGCAGAAGAACCTGGTTTCAAGGGAAGAAGTGGTACATGGGAAGTACTCAGACCCTGCACACCAAAAGGAGGTATATCAAGATACCATGGATGTCATTCAGATTTTATAGGGAGAAATCCAATGTCTAAAGGAGTAGTCCAGGAGAGAGGAGCAAAGAAGGAAGGTTGAAACACTAAGAGATGACTTGGATGAGGTCAAGGAAGTATGTAAAATGCTAAGGAAAGAGAATATTATTCCCTTGATAGGAGCATGGTTGAGAAATAAGGTACCACATGCCAGAGAAGAGAGTGAGAGGCGGTCTTACATACAAACCTTCCCCCTCACAACCTTGAATATGATAGGAGAGATCACGTTAAATGCGTCGTGGATGGATGACTCCTTAGTAATATCCTCATTGACACATACGAGCACGAGGTTAATGTTCTCACATTGGATGCATGGCATCAAATGGGAATGCCTACATTATATCCATCTTCGAATGTGTTATATATGGAAAAAAAAAAAGGAAATGCCCATTGGTGTCTTAAAGGATGCAACTATCACCATTCGGGAGAAAAGTTTCTTGGGGACTTGAAGTCTTGGCGCTCGCTTGAGGAAGAAAACTTCCTAGCATTGCTTGGGCACCCATGGTGTAATAAGAACAATGCAAATCTTCAGTTCAACAAGGGTAGATAAGATTTGAAAATGAGGAAGAATGGGTCATCATGCCCCCTGGCGATGGGAAGTCAACACCCTATACTAAACCTTTGGGAGAAGAGGTCCTGGATAGAATATATGTGCACTCAATTAGGGATCCAGAGATAATCCATCCTACCAACGGAGTTATCCAGTTTGAGGATGCTCAGTCGGTAAGTGACACCACTAGTCTAGCATGTGATAATTGGGTGTATGGAACCTATGAGTTGATCAGACAACATTTAAGAGGATCGGTGACAAAGGTGACAAAGGCATGCATAGTCAACACCTAGAGGAAAGGAGCTACCTAAGTACTCAGAGGAGCCTCCCTGAGGTCTTTTGTAGAATATGGAGCTCGGTGGAGGAGGAAAAAATGAAAGAAAGGGGATGTTAAGTTACGTCCTACTAAGAACTATTACACGTTGGTGGGAAACACATCGGGATAATCTCTTGGAATGGCACAAAGTGAGAATTTCCTTCTCTATTCATTTCTCTAGAAGTAACGCACCCACCACCATCAAGGACTACCATGGTAAGGAGCACCGCCTCTTTCCACATCCAAGCATGTGAGAGGGTCTAGAGAGGAGGTGTGGAAGCTTTGCCACCATCCCTTTAGGTACAAAACTATATTCTACACTTGTAGGGTTACACGCGTGCATGGTGGTACATCCACTCGAGACACGCCACCACCAAATAGGGAATTGGAAAGAACTAGTGGCTGATATTATCCTATAATTTGACTATCGAAGCACCAAACCATCGGTGGATAAGACATTATACGAGATCAAGTGCCTTACGATGGTGGATAGTGCCATGGAGAAGATAGGCTCTTTGGATTTTCTAGGTGAACTTAGCCTTGAGGCACGCTTTGAGGAAGAAGACATAGAAGAGATATAGTTTGAGCGTGCATGCGCGAGAGAAAAAAAAAGTCAAGATGGTCTATGTCATAGATGGTGAAGATATGGAAAATTTGGAGGTTAACCATTCTCTAGGCTCGTGTGAAGTGATGGATATTGTTGATGAAAGAACATGTGACTATTATGAGCCTTTAAAGAAAAAAAAGGTTAATATTGGGTGGAGGTGGAACCCAAGGAAGCTATCATTGGAGATTATTGGTCGAGAGAAGGAAGTCTCTAAGATCATTGATCTTTTACAAGATTTGAGGATTTATTCCCGCGGGGTATCATGAACTCAAAGGCGTTCACCATTCCTTGGGGAAATGAAAATTAAGTTAAAGGAAGGTGCATGCTTGGTCGAAAATACCATACCGAATGAGACCTAGCTGCAACGCGTGAAGGTAAAGGAAGAGATAGAAAAATGATAGCATCTAGGATCATTGAATGCATTGAAGAGTCGGAGTGGATAAGTCTAATGGTAATCAACATCAAGAAGGATGGGTGGATTAGGATTTGCATGGATTATAGGGAGCTAAACGTAGTTTGTGTCATCGATCCTTTTCCAACCCCCTTCATTGAATAAATTTTGGAGGGATTCATTGGGCGCGAAATCTATTCCTTTATGGATGGATTTTTGGGGTACCACCAAGTCAGATTGCAAAGGAAGACCAGGAGAAGACAAATTTCACCACTGAAATGGGGAATTTTTGCATACACGGTCATGCCCTTTGGGTTGAAGAATGTGCATGTTGTTTTCTCATGCATAGTGGTACAGGCATTCCAAGACTTCATCCATAAATTTCTTCAAGTTTATCTGGATGATTGGACCATGTATGGACTAGTCAAGGACCATTGTGACAATCTAAGGTTGATGTTTGAAAGGTGTCGGCAGTTGAGGATATCCCTCAACATTAAGAAGTGTGTCTTTGCTACCCCCTTTGGAACGTTATTGGGCATATCATATATAAGGAGGGCTTGCTAGTAGATCATGCCAAGGTTGTAGTTATTGTGGGATTGGGGGAGCCTACTAGCCAAAGTGTAGTGCATGGATTTCTTGGGCATACAAGTTATTATAGGAAATTCATTAAGGGGTACACTAAGATTTTGTGCCTTTGGAAGGATTTCTCATACATAAAACTACCTTTCATTGGGAGAGGCGCATAAGACATTCAACACATTAAAGGATAAGCTTGTCACCACCTATATTACGTTTCCCCTCTTGGTATAAGCCCTTCCATGTTCATGTGGATGCCTCTAGAATGACGATTGGGGTAGTGCTTTCATAGTATGGTGAGGAATTTTGATCACCCCCTTGCTTTTGCAAGTAGGAAGTTGACACCAACAGAACAAAATTACACTATGATTAAGTGCGAAGCATTGTCATGATCTACACACGCTTCATAAGTTCAGGTAGTATCTGCTAGTAACTCCCTTTATATTTTACACTGACCATATGGCATTAAAATATTTGGTGAACAAGCCCATCCTACAAGGGCGCATATGTTGGTGGGTGCTATTATTTCAAGAGTTTGAGTTCACGGTAGTTGTGAAGCCTAGAAAGAGTAATTGTGGACCTGATCATTTATCAAGAATTGATTCAAGGGAGGACTCGCAGAGCATTAAAGAGACTATGCCAGATGTGCAACTGTTTCGGTTGCGATGCATGCCCTTAGATTTGGAGGAATTACAATATTTCTAAAGGAAGGTATGACACGAGAACGGATGAAGACCTTGGAGAAAAAGAAGTTAGCTATACGCATTGTGCCCTACATGTTAACTAATAGATACCTATACAAAATGCGCCATGATGAGTTTCTATGCCGATGCATGCTAGAACATAAGCGCATTTCTATAATAGAATAAGTACATGGTGGGATTGTAGGAGGACACTATGCGGGAAATGCAACCGTGCATAATATTCTACTCACAGGGCTTTGGTGGGAGACCATTTATCAAGATTGCAGAGAGTTTTGCAAGGCATGTGACCATTTCCAACGCCTTGGCAAACCTAGAAATAGGATGAAATGCCCATGGGACCAATACCAAGTGTGGAACCATTTGAGAAATGGGATATTGACTTTGTCAGACCAATCTTGCCAGATCATCTGAAGGAATCTTTCACAGGTATATCATTACTTGCACTGATTATTTGATGAGGTGGGTAGAGGTAGTGCCCACTAAGGATTGTACCACAACTACAACTGTTATATTTTTATGGGAGAACATAATCAGTAGGTATGGATGCCCATTGAGCTTGACAAGTGATAGAGGTATGCACTTTCTCAATGAAATGGTCAAGATTCTATTATCAGAGTTCATGGTGGCCCATCACAAGACTACTCCCTATCACCCTCAAGAAAATGGAACTACTTGAGGTGTTTAACAAAATACTTAGTCACACGTTGACTAAGATCTGTGATGTTGGTAGGTAGGATTGGGATGATAAAGTATCAACCATTCTTTGGGCATACAGAACAACCTACAAAAGGTTGAATAAGGCCACACCATTTTAGTTGGTGTTTGGTGCGGAGGATGTCTTACTAGTTGAGTTTATGTTACCTTCATTGCGTATAGCACATGCGGGAGGGTTGGATGATGAAAAAGCCTTTGGAAGAGATAATTGATGAATTAATTAAGTTGGATGAAAGACATCACTACCCAGTGGAGCTAGAGAACTAAAAAAAAAACATAAGGCATGGCATGATCCCACATTAAGAAAAAGAAGTTTGAGGTTGGGCAGATGGTGTTGTTGTATGATTCAAAATTTCTATGCCACCACTGGAATTAAGGTCCATTGGTTAGGTTCCTATATAATATTGTACATCCTTGATTTGAGCACGTGCGATTCTGAAGCGTTGGATGGAATGAAATTTCCTAGACACTTCAATGGGAGTAGGCTAAAGCCCTACTATAAATAAGGCTTCTTGGTGTTTGTAAATAAGGTAGTTTTTCTAGATAGTTTAGAATTTCCTTTATGCATTTCCTTTCTTGTGTTTCCCTTTCATGTTGTTGTTTTGGTTTTATGCCTTGGGCACCAGTAACCTTGTTACTTTTTGAGGGTTTTGAATACAGAGGGACCGCACATTATTTTAATGTGGGGTGGAGTAATGTGAAGGAAAGCATGGGTAAAGTTCCAAGGAGGATTGTGTTGGAAATCCTAGTCGAATGGCCCTATTGAAAGAGGTGCATGAAAGAAAAGGTGGAAAAGGATGGTTGGTGTCAAGATAAGGCTACTTTCAAATCCCATGTACAAAGGAGGAAGAAGCATGAAAGTAACACGAGGTAGGTGAAAGAAAAAATCATGACAGAAGAAGTGCCTTTGGCATCGGTGATGCGTGCACAAGAGTCTCTTGTCAAGATGGATTGGTTACACACCAAAAGGTTGGAAGATTGTCCATGTAGGGTTGGGTGCATGAGTTAGGGTGCAAAAGTAGGGATTTTTTGAAAAATCCACATTAAAAGTTAAAATTATAGTGGTAGGTGAAGTAGCATTTAATGCTTAAAAATGGGAAAAACTATAAATAGAGGTTCAAACATTTCATTATTCACTTTGAATATGAAGAGAAGAGATTTTGCAAACTAGGGTTTCCAGAGTTGATTTGTGTGAAGAAAAATTGCAAGAATTTGAGTGTGAGTGACCAGTTTGGATTTATAAACTAGAAAGGAAGTGATTCATGGGTGTGGGAAGAGTTATGGAGAAGTGTCGTCTGGTGAAAAGAGATTCCAGTTAGGGTTTGGTATCTAGGGCACGGGTTGAAAAAGAGTTTCTTCACCAGTTTGAGATCTAAACTTGGAAAGGGGTAGTAAAACAAAGAAAGTGAAATAAGTTGAAGTGTGAACATAAACAATGGCACCTAAGAAACTAGTTAGCACACCTAAGAAGGAAAAGGAAAAGGCAAGAGAAAACAACAAGAAAGTGTCATAAGTATAAATGAAGAGTGATATGCGAAATGCAGTATCTAGAAGGAGTATTGCTTGGGTGAGAGTGGGAGTACCATTTAAGAAAAATGACAGTAAATGATTACAATCATCACTCGAGCATGATCGAGAAGGAAATGGCAATTGGAGTTAGTGTTCCCGATGAATAAAAAGACACCGAGAGGGTTTGGCCATCTATAAAAGTGAGGTAAAAGTAAAAATAGAGAAGTTAGGATTATTGTAACTCTTTGATTTGCCCTAATTTTGAAATCTTGAGTGCCTATATCAATGGTTGATGTCATGTGTGCACAAATATTAATTTCACTTTGTAGGGTGCAAGATGTGCATTACCCCTCAATTTGTTTCACATTTCACAGGCCTCATCTGTAAAGGAGAAATTTTGGAGGATGACCTATGCAACAAGGAGGCAATTAAGGAAACTATCACTGCTTATGCGTACAAAAAGGGGTCGAGGTACTTTGATATCATAAACATCAAGGACCCAGTGATGAAGATGGCCACACACCTTGTGACAAAGTTAAATGGCTAGGAGAGATGGACCCAAGTAAACAAGTCTGGATGAATGTTTGTAGGAGGATTTCAAAGGACACCATCTACAGTTGTCTGCATTCATCATGCGGATAATATTTTCAAAAGTGCATAGGAAGGTGATAAAATCCTCTTTGGTAATTTCCTATTAACCATTGTGTTCTCAAAGATTGGAGTGTCGGATGCAGTGGAAAAATTCATGTGGGAGTACCATGCTAAAGACTCTTCGCCCACGAAGAGGTTTGAGAAGTACACATGTGATAGTATGACATCCATGCATAAGGTGTGCCTGGAGAAGTGGTATAAGCACACAAGGAATGCATTCTGGGTGGAATGGAGGATCCCTGAAGAACTTCCAGTGACCACCAAGGTAGAATCTGAGTTTATTGTGTACCAACATTTCTACCTTGGCAGATTTAAACTGATAGATGAGACATGGAGCCCATGGTGCAAGATCCCTTTTGCCTTCACAGCTAAACACTTCCAAGCAGGAGTGAACAGGTTCAAATAGTCCAAGAAGTTGAAGTTGGACTCTAGATCGAGACCACAAAGAAATGTGCAAAGGGTTGGTCTACCCCAACAAGCGCATGTATGTGGAGAAGTACGTGTCGCATGAGGTCCAAATGGTGAAACCCATGACTTTTCCCATTGCAAGAGGGTCCGTGGTGCGAGTATACCTCTGCATAAGACCCAAATTTGAGAAGGGCACGTATCTAGAGAATGAGGTGTCCATACTTGAGGACCCAACTAGTAGGAAGAGACCCATGCCCAAACAAGAGGTAAAAGAACAAAAGAAGAAAGTACAAAGTGTAGTGGATACATAGGAAATAGGTACCCCTGGGACAAGTTCCAGAACAAGTATGTATTTGCACGAGAAAAATTTCATTGTCAAAGAGAAGACTCTAGAGTCAGAGAAGCTATTAGACAAAGATTCATTGGAAGAAGAAGAGACAAAGTCACCTACACTAGAATCCCTGATTAGGAAGAAGCGGAAAGATGACATAGGATTCAAATTCTGAGTACACTAAAATTTTGAGGGTCTAATAGGGTGAAAATGATGATGATGATGAAGAAGATGATGATGAGGAAGATGAGCTGAGGTAAATCAATAACAACCTTGTGTTCATTTTACATGAATCGAGAGGAGGGAGAAGGAGAAAAGGATGAGTACATATTCACGTAGAGAAAGGGCAGCCAAGAGAAGGAAGGTGGCCGAGAAAAGGAAGGAACAAAGAGGTAAACAAGGTAGTGGAAAGAGAGGTTGAGAAGATCATTGAGACCTTGGTGGAAGAGGAGTTGGAATGTAGCAGAGCTGGTGATGAATGAGGATAAGGAAGAGAGCACGAAAAGGACCACGGAAACACTTGGAGGCCCCACTTTAATAAAAATATTCCTAAGGGAACATGCATAAAAGGAAATCACATGGAGGAGGAGAATCCAAGGATGGGTTTTATTGATGACCCCAAAAAAGTGTTACGTGCATGGTTCAAAAGCATAGTTCCAGTAGAGGAGCTCCTGGCAATGTCATCATTTGTGAAGAGGGTGCATACCCTATGACAAGGAAGATGATATTTTGGGCATTTGAGTCCCATATTGATGAACCAGAGTTCAAAATTTACCAAGGGGAAATCATACCAGTACCAGAGTCTAAGGGAACCAACCCCTTGGTAAATTCCAAATAGCTCTCAGATGATCAGTTATGTAATGCGCGGAACAAGGTTGCGGTCGAGACTAAGGCTATGATCTTAGGAAGAAATGATAGAGTAAAACTTTCTAGAGGAAAAGCTAAAAAATAAGGAAAAGGATCTAGTTGAGAAAACTAAGGGCTTGAAATATGAAGAGTTAATCAACATCTAGTTGTAGTGTGAGTTAAAGGATGAAAAGGCTAGAGTACGCGAAGTATACAAAAATGTGGAGTCCATTACAGATGTAATAGTGTTGAAGCATCCGGACCTAGCGCCTCCCGCGTAGAAGTATGGATCTTCCCTGGAATTCTTGGAGGACTTAACAAGAATCCTCACCATGGAGAGGTATCCGCTAGCCTTGGAATCTATAAGAAGTGGCCACGTGTTTAAAAAAGGAGGATAAATTGAAATTTGTGGCACTTATAGATAAATACATTAAGGTCCTTGTTAATGTAAAGATTGCTTCCTGAACTATTGAGGCCACGTATGACAACTACACGGAAAAAGACAAAGTGGAAAGAATGCTGGTCACCAATCTTGAATCAAAACTTAAGAGTTCGAGGAGAAGAACAATGGGAACAGAGAGAATAATGAGAAAAGATCCTCACCGAGGTAAAAATAAATCAGAAGCTATTGAGGCCTTACGAGGCTCAGTTAAAAACTAGCTAAAGGAACTATACCATAGATTACATGAAGGATGGATGCGTTGGAGGATATAGGTAAGGAGTTAGAGAAAATTGTTGACACCATGAGCACATAAGGGGATAGGCTGGGTTTTGATCAGGTGAGCGCCTTAGTAGATGATCTTTTCTAGAGAGCACAGAATGAGGTCGATTCATAGAATAATTTGGAGGCTGACTTGTAGAAGAACTTTCCTCTCTTATTGCTTTAAGTAGTATCATTCCCCATTCTTCCTTCTTTTCCCATTCTTTGTCCCCTTTATTACTTTTCCAAGATGTTAAGTCTTTGTGTATTCTTTATTCTTTGAGGAAGTTTCAAGGGCGGAGAACAGGTAAAGTGTGGGGTGATGTTGGCCCCCAGAAATATCAACTAAGTCCAAAATGGGTGCATAGGCACGTAAGGTTGAAAAAGTGCACAAGATAAGGCACATAGGGAAGGGTTCAAGTAAGGTTTTGGTAGAACCCAGGATGTGTGCCCACGGAGTATAACACAGGACTTAGCCATTTTTGACCTATCGGGAAGGATGTGAGAAAAATGTGACCCAGTGGATAAGGTGCTAGCTTAGTGACAGGGTGACCTAGAAGGAATATACTTTGCGTTAGAAGATTCTAGAAGGAAATCATGGCAAGGAGTGTTGAGATTAGGCACGGAGGAGAACATGCCCATGGAGGAACACATTCGGACACTTGGTGACAAATTTGAGGCCATAGAAGAATGATTTGGCAATTCGGGAAGGCTATATATATATATAGGTGCTGCGAAGTAAAGGGAGAGACAAAAAAGAAATGGATAGAGGGAGGTGGAGCTCTGCGTAAAATAATTCAAGGAATCTATTATCTTGGGTAAATAAGTGTAGGAAAGGATGTATCGAGGGTTTGGTGGTTATACATTTTCTTTTGAGAGCCTAGCTATATGAATCTAGTTATAATGCATGACTCGCGGTCTCTGCTCTTATGTGACATTCTGTAATGGGCCTAATGAATGTAATGAGGTTATCAACTTATGTGAATATGAACATTAATGGTTACGATGCATACATCCTTCTTCATAGCTCTTTTTAATTTATGTTTATGAACTAAGTATGAATGCTTGTACAAATTCCTTTTTGTTTTAGTGTAAGTTCTATAATTTTTAAGAACTTTTTTTGTCGGAATGACTACAAGGATCTAGAAGCCGTATTGAGCTCTATAGTTCTTATATGTCTTATTTCCTCTGATATCTCTTAAAATCATATCATAGATGATGTTTCCCACTAAACTCACCTAAAATAGAGATTCGACGCCCGTGTGTGCCTCGAGTGATATGCCGCCACAACATGGGATTTATTTTCTTTGTGATGGGTGTAAAAATGAATACAATATAAGTTTCCTTTATGTTAATTCAACCATTTATTGATCATTTCATTTTATTTCTAAGATCATTTGTGCTTCAAATTCTTTATTCTCATATTCCGGTACATCCTCATCTTCTACATTAAAATATTCATCCTATTGATGCTCTTTAATTTCTATAACATCTTCATCTTTTGGTTCTTCTCGACATGAACAACTATTCTAAATACACAATTATAATATTATATCTGACTTAATTTTTGACATTAATAAAGATGCCCTTAATTCATAAACAAAAAAATTTAAAGTAGGGAATATAGATGGAAATCAAGGCACCTTAAATTCATTTTCTTAAGATGGGAAAAAACAAACTATTAAATTCATCCGACATCTCCATTAAAGATACCCTAACATCGAAATTTAAGACATTGTTAAAGTCATCATTTAAGTCATCCTAATGTCTCTAGTAAATCACTCTAACATTGAGGCTTAACAAAGACACCTAACATTTGAAATTAAAGTGATCTTACATTTGTAACTTTAATTTCAACTTTAGGGTTCAACAATTTTCTCCTACGAATTTCAAATGAATTATCTTGTGACTTTAATTGGCCAAAATGTTGTAGTGTGTGACGATGGTTATCCACTTCCTTGTAATAGAAGCACATGGATTGAAATAATTTATAGAAGGTGACACATTTAAAATTTGAGTATCTCTTTATCGATTAGGGTAGTGATTATGGTTTCCCTCATCAATGGTTTTGGTGATTTTTTGATCGACCATTGACATAACATCTTTATTGTCCATTTCCCTAATGCATTACATAACCATCAAGAATCATATTTGGTAATTCCTATCAACATGATTAAATATTGTTTAAAAATTAATAATTTGAAATAATATCTCTAGGACCTAAGACATATAATGTAGTTTTTATTTTGTTCATGGAAAACATGGCCATACTCAAGAAAAAACTTAGAAGATTGTCAAAGAAAACTAAAATACAACTTATTGTTTTTATCCTTTTTAAGTTTAATAAGATTTACACCTATAACCTGAAAGGAATGAAATAAAAGCTATAGGGGTTATTCTCGTTAATTAACATCCAACGGTAAACATTCAAATATAATGAAAACACATTAAAACTTGCAACAAATGTACATGACATAATTTAAGTTCATAAATACATGGGATTGAGTACACTTAGTTGATTACATACGATTCTAGACTAATTTGGGTGATCTAAATGATGGAATAAGGAGATATAGACTTGATAGTTCTTCACAATTGGAAATGTGACTTGAATATATTCCTATATAGGAATGTATAGTAGGGGAAGGAATGTTTTAACAGTATTGACCTTTTTATATGGTCTTGACCCTACTCATAATCTGCGGCTATAAATAGGTATGTTTGTTACTTGTTTGAATCTCTTACTCATTGTCTATCAGTCATTTTCAATCACATTATATGGGTCTCTAAATGCTCGATCAATCTTTAAAACCCTAACTATGGATGAGAAGTCTTATAAACAAACATTAGTTTGGGAACCCCCATACACCATCGATGTTGGAAATAATCTGAAGTAACCTCAAACCATATTTGTAATCATATTTGACATACTTCCTTTGAAATATATTGAATCGATTTTATATATTTCCAATCTACTTGATTTGGGTGACTTTGAGTGGTTGCAAAGTTGGGAAGCATCACCTAGATCTAGTGGGAAGCTTTAAACTTGTAGATGGTATTTCTTTAATGAACGTACAAAAGTTATTTTTGGAATATAGGGAGTTTGAATGGATTTTGTGCTAATTTTTTTATAGGAGTCTATAATATTTTTAGGTACTAAATGTGGTGAGTTTAACTTGCTTATATATGATTCTAAATGTGATTTAAGTTACAAAGTATGAATGAGGAGTAAATGAGCCAAAAATAATGTGTAATTAAAAGTTTGGGACAAAATTGAGCAAGGTCAAAACCCTACACTGAGTTTAGAAACGTAAGGACATTCCTACCCCTATTTTACATTTTTGGCCCTAGACAACAATCTGAAGTGTGAAGTTTAGAATTTGAAAAATGGAGTTTATAAATGGATTTCATGCATTCAACTCTCATAAAATGTTGATAGATGAGTGTGTAGGATCAACCAAGCTAGACAAGAGACCTAGATACGTACTGGATAAGAGTGGGTAAAGTGAACTTATTTGAGAAAGAGAGAAATGTGAAAACTCAACAGTGTAAAAGATTAAAATTACCAAATTTGAATTCCTAAAATTTCCCCCCTTTAAGTATGGAATGAAATTAAATACTTAAAGAAAAAGATACTTGAGTGTGTAGACACACTTTTTTTGTGAATGTTTTTTTATAAAATCTTGTTGTGTTAGTGTTGGAACACTCCATGATGAAACCTGCAACACAAAGTGTACTCAACATCTATGATACATAATTTAACTTTAACTCAAATGGAAACATAAATTCAAATGAAATTTAAAACTCACGGTAAATTTTTAGGCCCCTTAAAAAATCGATAGAATATATTTGGTGAATATTCAAAAACCACTTTTGAAATTATGGTTAATCATACGAAAGTATGTTTTATGGGGTTAGAAATTTTCTATAGCATTAAGGGAGACATCACCACTCATAAGAACAAAATTCATAAATGGTTATTGTTAGTGGTAACATCCTTGATGGTGTTGGTTAGTAGGATTCTTGATGTTGTCAATCAAGTAGCATCCATAATTTTATTGTCCAATAACATCCTTGATGGTGTTGGTTAGTAGGATTCTTGATGTTGTCAATCAGTAGCATCCATAATTTTATTGTCCAATAACATCCTTTATGTTGTCATCTGGTAGCATTATTCATGTTGTTGATCGACAATATCAAGGATCCTATTGTCTGGTAACATCCATAATATTTTCAACTAGTAGTATCCTTGATTATTCTCGACTAACATCATCAAGGATGTTACTAGATGGTAGCATCCTTGATATTTTTGGTTGGTAGCATCAAGTATGTTATCGATTTGTAGCATACTTTAAGTTTTCATATGGTTCCATTATGCATGTCACTTTGGTGATCGCATGGTTATTTCTTCCAACTAGTCATATGATTATTACTACCATCCCAGTAGCAAGATTTGACCAAGACCTTAATGGAGAGCCTATAAATAACATCCATGTGTATAAATATCTCTATATATAGACAAAGAGCATTTATATTTTTACTTTTCACAATCACTCAACCCAAAACCAACGAGAAAACCAAATTTACACTTCCCATTATAAAAATGATCTCTTGATTCCTACTCCTAAACTAAACCCAATGCCCATCCATCGAATCCAAACCACCCACCACATCCATTCAAATATGCAAATTTGTATACGGGAACATTTTCTTCCCCCGATCCATAGGCTTCTATCAAATCCAAATTATTTTCACTATGGATTGAAGTCACAAGTTTTATGGGGCTAGTATATATGCCTCATTCCCAAAAAAATACAAAAACCCATAAGTACCTCTTGATTAATTATAATAGTGTCATGGGTACATTTTTTTGGTGCCCATTTTGATCCTCTGCCATTTTTCCATGTTTCCCCTTTGCTCTTTGTTCTCTCAAACATTTTTTCCTCATGAAATTGATGATGTGAAGTTCTATCTCCATTCTTGTGCATTGGTTTGTTTGCAAACTTGTTACCTTACCCTAATTTTGCCCGTTTAAATACCTCTGCCATTTTTCCCATGTTTTCTCGGCCTTTGCAGCTCAAAATTTTTCATTTTATAGTTATTTGCCATCAAAAACCCTTTCCATGGTCGTAAATTGATTTGAATCACTTTTCATTTGTCTTTTGATCGAAAAATTCTTCACCCACGAACAAAAAATTGATTTTGGGCATCCCTGGAATTTTACGTGTTTTGATGGTCGATTTAGAGCGTCATTTTCCCATCAAATTCATCTTCAGCATTCTAGGGCATCGCTGGAAATTTATGCATTGTTTGATGGTCATACGGGTGACTTTTCCCGTCAAAATTTAGCTCAAAATCTTCTCTATGTGACTGTTTTTGTGATTAGACAAGGTTTGGTGGGTCTGCTCGAAAAACTTAACGTTTTTTGTGTTTTTGGAAAAAGTGCATGTTTCCCCGTAGCTCCACAGGTCCTAGAGGAGGTACACATGTCACAAGTAGAGTGAAGGTGGATGGGCGGGTATTTTTTTGCCTTAAGGAATTTTGGAAAAAGAGTTAAAGTACAAAGAAAATGCGTAGGACCCACAACAAAATAGAATGGAACATGTGGCGGCTTGAGCCACGGGCAGTCAGCCTCAACGAATCAAAGGTGGGCATGTGTCATGTTTTCATCAAAAGCGGGATGGAAGGCTAGCAAAGGACTTAGAAAATTTTTCTTTTTGGTGAATGGGAACAAAAGTTGTGAAAAAGGCCGTGGGTCCATCAGGCCAATCAGGAGAGGACATGTGGTAGGATCGGGGCAAAAGGGAGTGTGGGCTACTGGGGGAAAAAGGAAATGTTTCCTTTTTGGAAAAATGAGTTAAAGTGGTAATTTGAAGCATGGCTCCACAACGAGTCAAAGGGAGACATGTGGCAGGGACAAAATCGGAGGTGCGAGAGGAAATGTTGAAAATTTTCCTTTGGTGAAAAGGAATTAAAGTATGAAATAAGAGTGCTTCCCCTCAGCCAATCATATGAGGACATGTGTCTTGCGGGAGGCGGAGGGTGGAGGAAAATTGAAAAAAATTCCTTTTTCCAAAATGAAGAAAAATGTGTAGAATCGAGCCACGATTCTGATGGGACCCACCTTGGGACACGTGTCAGCGCCAAATCTCAAGGGTGGAGGGGCGAAAAAAATGTCAAATTTTTACATTTTTTCAAAAATGTTAAAATGTCAAAAAATGATCCCAAGCCCATTTCTAATCACATTGTGACATGTGGAGGGCTCAGATTGAAGGGAGAAAGGAAAATCAATGGTAACTGTGCATTTTTCAGTTTGGCTGCCATTTTTGCTCCAGGAAGTGTGGAAATGCATTTTTGCATCGATTTTGATCAAATTTTTGGAAAATTCATGTCATTTGTGCCTACAAGGACCAATGAAATTGGTTTTGAGGATCAATTTGAAGATCATAGATGTTTTTGGAATAATTTTTTTCCCTAACCCGTCCAAAACGTGAAATATCAAATCCAAAAGTTGCAGAGTCAAATTTTGGAGGGATAAGGATGAAATAATGAAAGGAAGGGGGTCTACATGCTTTGAAGATGAAAAATGTGCCTCCATAATGGATAATGATGTGAATTTTTCAATGATTCACCTTTTTCTGAAACACCTGATAGCTTTTGTTGCAAATATGTTAAACGTCCCTGTTTGCAAATCATGATGAATTTGTAACAAACTTGATGCTTGGCATATTCTTTTCTTAGGAAAGAAGGATCAAATGTAATAGAGAGATATATAATACATGTTTTGAGACATGCAAAAGGTTAGGAAATTGAAAATCATGAGAAAATTTTGAGAGAAGCTCATTTTCTAAGAAACCCTCCAAAAACATGGTTAATGTCTTTTGTGTTAGATCTTCATTCATGTTGAGTTGGTTACAAGTCTATAGCCATCACAAAACTCTGAGATTTTTCCTAAAACTCTCCCTTGCTGATGAATCTAACAAGGATTTGAATTAATCTTTGTTATTTTGGGCAATATGGTGTTTGTTATCATGTTTAAATGTCTGCAAACATTTTCCTTGTTCTTGTTGCAATCTTGCATTTAAATCTTTAAGAATCACACAGATCTCATCCTTATTGATAGTTCGGTGGCATATGCAATTTTATTTGTTAGAAGATCTTTCATCGGCATTGAAAATAAGCGATTAAAGATCACTTCACCTTTATTTGTTGAAAAATATTTCTTATAAGCCTTTGGGGTACCTTAGGCATGATTTGATCGAGATATTTTGATATTTAATTGAGTCCTTTAACTCAAGCTTTTGTTTTGAGGTCTCAAAGATTGTGTGAAGAGTGCAAACACAGGCATCCATTTATGTATCTCTTCTCGTTGAAAGAACATCATGACTGTTTTGAAGCATTTTATCTGATAGTTGTTCAAATGTTGTAGAGGTTGTCAAAGATCTGGCATAGTCAAGTTTGTCTTGTCAATATCCCACCAAAAATCATTCTAAACAACTTATCGCACCTTATTTTACCCCTTTTTTGACTGATACCCACAAAAGATCAAAATCCATTTGCTCAAGTATGTAGAATAGATCGGGATTTTAAAATGTCTTTAGTAACCCTTTCCTTGCATTGAAAGTATCTCCAAAATTTGGAAGTGACAACTTGTGAAAGTCGATTTGGAGTGTTGATCATATTTTCCTAAGACCCCTTCATACTACATGCAAAAACGAGGGATATCTTCATCTCCTTCACCATTTGAGGGTTACAAAATAGGTCCTCTTACCTTGGTTGAAAGGCACAACCTGAAATAGTTAGGACAAGATCAAGTCCTATTTGAGTGCTATCCATCTCTCCACAAATTTGAGTGCCAGTTAGATCATATCCCTAGCTACAAAATGACATACATCATGATTTATCTTTCTCCAAGCTTCATGTCATATCTTTGATGTTGTTCATACTTGAAAAGGAGAACAAATTCTTGTACCAATACCAGTGGCACTCTTCTGGGAGTTGTTGAAAATATTTGAGATATTTGGATGCATATCAAACCACAGTAATGTATCTTGCAAAGTTTTGTTAAAAATATATTGTTAAAGCATCATTCTATACTCAGATTTGCAAGATGTATGTAAAGGTTTCAAACTCTCTCTGCGTAATTTTATCGATTTCAACAAAGAGTTGCACTTCATTTGCATTTGTGGTTGATAGATTCAAGAAAAGGAAGGTATAATCTATATAGTTTGGCAAGATTTTCAGTCTTTGATAGATATTTGATAGAGTATTTTAGTGCATTTGCACAACTAGGGTGAAATTACTTAGTGGCAACTCCATGCTATTTTGATTTTGATAAATACCGGTTGTCTTAGCTTTTCATCATTTGTTTTTGGGTGTTGCTAATCTTTTAAACCTAGAAGGAAGAAGATTTCTCTTCGGGAGGGACCCAAGGAGAAACTTATTTCAAGAATTGGGAAAGAAAATTTTAGAGGAAAGAAAATTTTGGAAGGTTGTTAAAGGTCGACATCAAGCAAAGCAATATCCATTGGTGAGAGAGATCAACCTTTAGTAGAGGATTATCACTCTTCTTCTAGTGATTCTAATTCAATTAATCCTCTCATAAACTTGTTTACCTCAACTAGTGAAGGTCCTTCGCTATACCTGGTGAGTTACTTTTTCAAACTGCACCTAGAGAATACCAATCTTGTGAACCACATTCTTGATCCCCAAAAACCTCTCAATCCTCACCATTATGTTTCTCCTCCAAGATCACCACCTCAAAACAATATGGCTTAGCCTAGACCTCCATTTGTTGTTAACGCATTTGGCCCAATAAATTTTAAAGGAATGGCTAGTTATCCTAATGCTGTCCCACAAGATGTTAGAAGTAGATTGCCAAAGTTCCAAGGTAACAATGCTATTACCAGTGATCAACATCTCAAACTTTTTGTTAACATCATGGAGGACTTTGAGATTGAGCATGAATATGTGTATATTAAATTGTTCTTTCATACACTAGAAGAGGATGCAAGGGATTGGTACAAGGCTCTGCCTGATAATTCTATTGATTCATGGACTGAAATGTAGAATGCATTCAGATTGCAATATGGTGACAAAATTAATCCTAGGTTTCTATTGTCTGAATTTGAAAATATCAAGAAGAACCCCAATGAATCATTTCATGAATTCAACACAAGGTTTAACAAAACTTTGAGAAGGCTGCCAATTAATTTGAGGCCATGTGATCAGTCATGCTTGATCAAATATGCAGATGCATTTGATAAGAAGGCAGCCTATTACCTAAGAGATAAGAACCCTACCAATTTAAGGCAGGCCTTTACCATGGCACTGCAGATTGAAAATAACATTAAGGCAATTAGGAAACCTCTCAAGAGGGATGGTGTAAAGTTGATAAACCCTGACAAGCCTCAAGCAAGCAAGAGTGTAGAATTGGAGGAAGTGGTGAAAACTTTGGTAGGGGCTGTTAAAGAGATTTCCTATAAGTTATCTCGGGCAAAGAAGGGAATTGGGAAGACTTCACAAGGTCAGCAAAAGTCACAAAACCATTACAGATTTTCCAATCATCCTAGGGGTGATTAGAGATTTGATGATAGAGGGAAAGGAACCATGGGTTTTGCAAATAGACATCCTCAATTACATGAAGGAAGAGTTTTACCTAATCCCGTAACTACTATGGTTGTTGCTATTGAGGAAGTTGTTGATATTGATTGATGTGATAGGTGTTTTCTACCCCATCCTCTATGTGAAATTGACAAGATGGATGGTGAAGCTAATAATTATGATGGTACTGATGATGATATTTGCATGGTGGGTTGTTCTTTAAGATCACAAGAAGGAGCAACATCAACTGAGGTAATAATTACAAGGACAACTACAACCTTTTGGGATTACATCAAATGCGTACAAGTATTTCTTCCCCCTCATACTCTTGAAGTTGATGGAGTGCAAGATTTTGAAATTCCTAACAATGAATTTTAATACTTAAGAGATTTGATGATTAAGAAGTATGATGGTTGTATCCCTTCAGAGGAAGATAGAAAATTGTTAATGAATTTTGTTGTGGCTCAAGAGAAAGAGTATAACACTAGGAGCAAGGTTGTTAAGGGAGTTGGGCCTCAATCCAAACCTAAAACACCCTTGCTTACAAGTATTCCCAAAGAAGATCCTAGAAGAGAAACACCTGCCAAAATCTCTGTTGTCCCAAGAAAAAATTATAGTCCTCCTCATGCCCAAACATCCAAGAGTCCCACACCATCTAATGAATCTGCTTGTCTCCTCTCCAATGCTGCCTTGCCAAAGAGTGTTCCATATGACATAGCCCATGTATTGAGCCAAATAAAAGTGAGTGTTCCAATCATTGAGTTGCTTAGGATTCCTGAGCATAAGAAGAGAGCATTTGAGTACTTGGGATTGAAAGAGGAGAAGAGTACCCCAAGTAGAAATGTAAATGTTGTTGAAACTCCTCCTCAAATCATTGCAGAACTTGAAACACCACCAACAGTAGAGGATCTTGGAGAAACACCTAAGGTATACTTGGGGACATCCTTGGTTGATTCCCAATTGAATGTTGATCCATTCTTTACAACTTTGATCATAAAGGATAGACTACATCAAAATTATATGTTTGATTCCAGTGCATCATGAAATTTCATTTTTCTAGAAGTCATGAATGAGTTGGATATCAAAGTGACAACAATAGATGAAAATTTTACTGCCATGGACTCAAGAGAAGTGTCGGTAGTTGGTTGTGTGAAGGGTCTGGTGGTGTAGCTTGCATCTTATCCTGAGAGGAATTTAAAATTGGATGTTGTGATTGTTGATTGCCCTGCTAAATGGGGTATGTTACTATCAAGAAAATAGGTTGCAAGTGTTGGAGGGAGTGTCCATATGGACATGTCTTTTTCCACTATTCCCATTGAGGGCAGCCTTGTCAAACTCTATAGAGAAAAGAAGATGTTGCATCTAATTGAGGATCCAAACAATGCTTCTTATGAAGTATTATTTGCTGATGTTGATGTTGATAATTTTATTGGGTTTGCTGATGGTAAGGAGAAAAATATGGATCAATCAAAGTGCCTTGAATGGGTAGGTTCTCCTTGGACCTTGCTATTTGATGGAGCTTTCTCCAAATTTGGAAATGGTGCTGGTATAATTCTGATTTTTCCTAGCTTAGAAGAGTTTATTTTTTCTTTCAAGCTTAATTTTGAATGTACTAACAACATTGCTGAGTATGAAGCCTTGTTGTTGGAGTCCGAGAATTACATGGAAGTATGGTGTCGGGGACATCATTGCAAAATGAGATTCAGAGCTAGTTATCAAACAAATAAGAAAATTATATGCTATAAAAAATTAGAGGATGAAACAGTACAAACATGTAGTTTGGGATCTAATTGAAATGTTTGATTCCTTTAACATTGTGCATAATGATAGAAGTTTTAATGCTGCTACTGAAAATATGGTAGTGTTGGGGTCAAGATTTAGAAATTGCACAATTTCACCTTATTGTGAGTATAATATTAAAGTGTTAACTAGGCCAGCTATCCCTAACAACATCAAACATTGGTAAGTGTTTAATGATGATGCTCAAGTGTAAGGGTTCTTACAAAATCAAGGTGAGTTTATAGATCAGAATATTGATTGGGAACCAATGGTGTGTATGAATGAAGGAAGAGAGACTTTGTTTGGAAAGGATATTATCCAATTGAAAACTAACACCATTCCTAGAGGTCTCGTTACACTTGAGTCAAATTTTAGCACCGCTGATTGCATCATTGATAGAAACCATGTCTGCCTCAAGGGATGTGGAAGAGCATAACTTGGGCACTAATGATAAACCAAGAAAATTTTGGTTGGGCAGTAATCTAAACAAAGAGGAAAAACATTCCTATGTATGACTATTGAAGAAATATCGGGACTGTCTACCCCGGTCTTATTCGAGTTGAAAGCATACAAAGAGGACTTGTTTCAGCATGAGATTCCTCTTGAAACAAATGTCAAGCCCTTCAAAAAAAAGCAAAGGCCAATTAATCCAATCCTCTCCATGAAAATACAAAATGAATTGAAGGAACTGAAGGAGGGAGGGATCATTCAACCCACAAGGTATTCATCTTGGGTTGCAAACCTTGTGCTAGTCAGAAAGAGAAAAGGAGACATCGACTTTGTGTAGACTTTAGAAATCTTAATAGAGCTTCATTGAAGGATAATTATCCTTTTCCAAATATGTAAAACATGTTATAGTTAGTGACTGGATTTGAATTGTTGTCCACCTTGGATGGTTTCTCTGCGCTACAATCAAGTTGTTGTCAAGGATTCGAAAGATTTTAAACTACCTTTACCACTCCTTGGGAACATATGTTTATGTAAGAATGTTTTTGGTCTTATGAATGCTGGAGCTACCTTCTAAAGATAAATGGATGTTGCTTTTGCTGGTTACATAAATGACTTCATTGTAGTTTATCGGGATGATGTGATTTGTGTTTTCAAGGAGAAGAAAATGTCACTTGCAGCACTTGGAAAGAATGTTGATCATATGTAGAGAATTTCGAATCTCTTTAAATCCAAAGAAGTGTAATTTTGGGGTGCAAAAGGCCAAGCTGATTTTTCATATTGTTTTAAAGGATGGTGTCATGATTGACCACGAGAGGGTAGAGGCAATCAACAAGGTTCCAATTCCAAGAACAAAGAAGGGCATCCAATCCTTCTTTGGGTAGATCAATTTCATTAGAAGGTTTTTGTATAATTTTGCTTAATTGAATCTTCCTATTACATGCATGTTAAAGAAAGACCAAGTTATCAAGTGAGAGGAGGATTCTATCCGGGCTTTTGAAGGAATTAAAGAAGCATTGAAACATGCACATGTCTTGGCAGCTCCAAATTACAAGAAGCCTTTCCAAATCTTCTCCTTTGCTTTTGAAAATACCATTGCATCTGTTTTGCTATAGAAGGATGAAGATGGGGCTGAGAGGTCTATTGCCTTCTTTAGCAAGGATTTACAAGCTACTGAGTTAAAGTACACAATCATGGAAAAATAAGCATTTTCCTTGGTGAAAGCAACAAAGGTTTTTAGGCCTTATATATTAAGTTCAAAAGTTGTTTCTTATGTTCCCCACACCATGGTAAAAGACATCTTATAAGAGATGGAGATCTCAAGCAAAATATGTAGATGGGTGAAAAAACTGTAGGAGTATGACATGGACATCCAAACCACAAAGTTGGTAAGAGGTTTGGGTCTTGGTAAGCTCATGGTGAGAGAAACTTACAGATCATGTGGAAGTAAATGAAGTAGAGGAAGAAAGGGAAGATGTTCTTGAGAAATTGGTAAGTTCTGAGTGTTGTCCTCATAATTTGAATAAAAATTAGAAAAGATCCCTCAAGCTGGCTTCTCAAAAATACATTATCACTTGAAGTTGGCACGGCTTGGAAGAACCCTAAAGGTGTCCTCTTGAAATGTGTAACTGAAGATGAAGCTCCCAAAATAGTTGCTGATTTCCATGGGGGAGTTTGTGGAGGACACTTTGTTGGAAGGGTTACAACACACAAAATTTTGAGAAATGGTTATTGGTGGCCTACTCTCTTCAAAGATGCAACCCTTCCGTTAGAAGATGTGAAAGTCATCAGCGCTTTCTCTAGAAGAATGAAATATTTAGGCTCCCTTCCTTTGCAGCTTATATCAATTGATGATCCTTTCAAACAATGGGGATGGAATTCATTGGTGAGATATTAGACCATTTTAGTGTTGGCCATAAGTGGATTATTACAGCCCCGATTACTTCAACAAGTGGGTAGAAGCAATCCCACCAAGAAAGCAACACATGAAGTTGTTATGGAATTCTTGTTGAATCACATCATATGTAGATTTGGTGTGCTAGTCAATATTGTTGTTGATAATGCCATATGTTTCGAGCTAAACCCTTGATGGAAATGTGCAAGGAGTATGGAAGCAATCTGACTTATGCTTCAAACTATAACCCTTAAGGGAATGGACAAGTGAGTCCAACAATAATAACTTGTTGAAGATCATTAGGAGAACCTTGGATTTGAACAAGAGAAAATGGGTGAACACCTGAAATTTGTAGTTTGACTGATAGAATCACTACCAAAAGAGTTATTGGTAAGAGCCCATTTGAGTTAGTGTATGTAACTCAAGCTCTACTTGCCCTTACATTTGTAAGTATCTTCATTTCAGTTTGTTTAACAACTTGATGATCAAGAGGTCAGTCCATATGAAGCAAGGATTAATCAGATTGTTGAGTTGGATGAAGAAAGAAGAGCATCACACCAAAGGCATGTCAGATTTAGAGAGAATTTGAAGAGGTTGTTTGATAAGAAGGTCACTCCTAGGGATTTCAATGTTGGAGATCTAGTTTTTTTGTGGGATAGCAGAAATGAAGATAAGAGAAAACATGGTAAATTTGATGCATTGTGGATGGGCCCTTACTCCATTGATATCAAAATTGGTGAAAATACCTTTTTCGCAAGGACTTAGATGGGGAATCACTTGAACTTCCTATTAATGGTAGGTATCTGAAACATTTCTTGGATTAATCCCCAAATTTGAGGTATGCACCACTTGTACAGTGTATAGTGTTTGGCTTTTGCTCTGTTTTTGGTGTTTTGTCGGTTCGTGGTTTGCCTTGGTGTGTGGTAGCCATTTTTGTTGGTTTCTCAACTAGTTTTTGGTGGCTTTGTCTCATGACTCCATTTTCCCAATGAATTATTTTGGCGCTTGGTCTACTTTTGTTCTTGTGGCAATCATTGGGAGTACCCATCCGTGAGCAGGAGCCAATGTTGGTGCCCATTTTGATCCTCTACCATTTTTCCATGTTTCCCCTTTACTCTTTGTGCTCTGAAACATTTTTTCCCCATGAAATCGATGATGTGAAGTTGTAGCTCCATTCT
This sequence comes from Taxus wallichiana var. yunnanensis, assembly GCA_018340775.1. NCBI lineage: Eukaryota > Viridiplantae > Streptophyta > Pinopsida > Cupressales > Taxaceae > Taxus > Taxus wallichiana. The sequence continues at coordinate 173,779,681 of CM031234.1, forward strand.
TGTGCATTGGTTTCTTTGCAAACTTGTTACCTTGCCCTAATTTTTCTTGTTTAAATGCCTTTGCCATTTTTCCCATCTTTTCATGGCCTTTAGAGCTCAAAATTGTTCATTTTATAATTATTTTCCATAAAAACCCTTTCCATTGTCGTAAATTTATTTGAATCAGTTTCCATTTGTCTTTTCATCGAAAAATTCTTCACCCATGAAGAAAAAATTGATTTTGGGCATCCCTGGCATTTTTTGTGTTTTGACGGTCAAATGGGCATCATTTTCCCATCAAATTCATCTTCAACATTCTAGGGAATCGCTGGCAATTTTTGTGTTGTTTGACATTCATATGAGTGACTTTGCCCATCAAATTTTAGCTCAAAATATTCTCCTACATGGCCGCTTGTGATTAGATAAGGTTCGGTGGGTCTACTCGAAAAACTTAACGTTTTTTGTGTTTTTGGAAAAAGTGCATGTTGCCCCCACAGCTCTATAGGTCCCAAAGGAGGCATGTGTGTCACAAGCAGAGTGAAGATAGATGGGTGGGTCTTTTTGTGCTTTAAGGAATTTTGGAAAAAAATTTTAAAGTACAAATAAAATGCCTAGGGCCTCAACGAAATAGAATGGAACACGTGGTGGCTTTAGAGCGCAGGCCCTTAATGAATCAGAGGTAGACATGTGTCATGTTTTCATCAAAAGTAGGATGGAAGGTTGGCAAAGGACTTAGAAAATTTTGCTTTTTGGCGAATGGGAACAAAAGTTGTGAAAAAGGCCACGGGTCCGTCGAGCCAATCAGGAGAGGACACATGGTAGGATCAGGGGCGAGAAGGGTGAGGGCCACTTTGGGGGAAAAAGGAAATGTTTCCTTTTTGGCAAAATGAGTTAAAGTGGTAATTTGAAGCATGGTTCCGTAATGAATCAAAGGGAGACACGTGGAAGGGAAAGAATCGGAGGTGCGGAGGAAATGTTGAAAAATTTCCTTTGGTGAAAAGGAATTAAAGTATGAAATCAGAGCGCTTCCCCTCAGCCAATCATATGAGGACACGTGTCTTACGGGAGGGTGGAGTGACGGAGGAAAATTGAATTTTTTTCCTTTTTCTAAAAAGAGGTGAAATGTGTAGAATCAAGCCGCGATTCTGATGGGACCCACCTTGGGACACGTGTCAGCACCAAATCTCAGGGGCGGAGGGGCGAAGAAAAATGTCAAATTTTTTACATTTTTTTGAAAATGTTAGAATGTCAAAAATGATCCCAAGCCCATTTCTAATCACATTGTGACACGTGGAGGGCTTAGATTGAAGGGAGAAAGTAAAATCAATGGTAAATGTGCATTTTTCAGTTTAGTCACCATTTTTGCTCCAGGAAGTGTGGAAATGCATTTTTTGCATCAATTTTGATCAAATTTTTAGAAAATTAGTGTCGTTTGTGCCTACAAGGACCAATGTAATTTGTTTTGAGGATCAATTTGAAGATCATAGATGTTTTTGGAATAAATTTTTTCCCTAACCCATCCAAAAATGTAAAATATCATATCCAAAAGTTACAGAGTCAAATTTTGGAGGGATAAGGATGAAATAATGAAAGGTAGGGAGTCTACATGCTTTGAAGATGCAAAACGTTCCTCCACAATGGATAATGATGTGAATTTTGCAATGATTAACCTTTTTTTGAAACACCGGAAGATTTTGTTGCAAATATGTTAAACACCCCTATTTACGAATCATGATGAATTTGTAACAAAATTGATGCTTACAATATTCTTTTCTTAGGAAGGAAGGATGAAATGTAATACCAAGATATATAATACATGTTTTGAGACATGTAAAAGGTCAGAAATTGAAAATCATGAGAAAATTTTGAGAGAAGCTCATTTTATGAGAAACCCTCTAAAAAACTTGGTTAATGTCTTCGTGTTAGATCTTCATTCATGTTGAGATGGTTACAAGTGTATAGCCATCACACAACTCGAGATTGTTCCTTAAAATCTCCTCATTGACGAATCTAACAATATTTTGAATTAATCTATGTTATTTTGGGCAATATGATGTTTGTTATCATGTTTAAATGTTTGTAAATAGTTTTCCTTGTTCTTGTTGCAATCTTGAATTGAAATCTTTAGGAATCACACATATCTCATCCTTATCGATAGTTTAGTGGCATTTGAAATTTTATTTGTTAGAAAAGATTTCATCCGGCATTGAAAATAAGCAGGTTAAAATCACTTGACCTTCATTTGTTGACAAAGATTTCTTGTAAGCCTTTGGTGTACCTTAGGTGTGATTTGATTAGATATTTTGATATTTAATTGAGTCCTTTAACTCAAAATTTTGTGTTAAGGTATCGGAGATTGTGTAAAGAGTGCAAACTTGGGCATCCTTTTATGTATCTCTTCCGGTTGAAAGAACATCATGACTGTTTTGAAGCATTTTATCTGATAGTTGTTCAAATGTTGTAGAGGTTGTCAAAGATCTGGCATAGTCAAGTTTGTCTTGTCAATATCCCACCAAAAATCATTCTAAACAACTTATCCCACCCTGTTTTACCCCTGTTTTGACCTGTATACCCACATAAGATCAAAATCCATTTACTAAAGTATGCAGAATAGATCAAGATTTTGAAATGTCTTCAGTAACTCTTGCCTTGCATTGAAAGTATCTCCAAAATTTGGAAGTGACAACTTGTGAAAGTCAGATTTGGAGTGTTGATCATATTTTCCCAAGGCCCCTTCATACTACTTGCACAAACCGAGGGATATCTTCATCTCATTCACCATTTGAGGGTCAAAAATAGGTCCTCTTACCTTGGTTGAAAGCCAAAACCTAAAACAGCTTAGGACAAGATCAAGTCCTATTTGATTGCTATCCATCTCTCCAAAAATCGAGTGCCAATTAGATCACATCCCCAGCTATAAAATGACATACATCGTGTTCTATTTGTCTTCAAGCTTCATGCCATATCTTTGATGATACTCAGACTCAAAAAGGAGAAAAATTTGGGTACCAACACATTTCACATTCAACTCCCTCCCGGACATTATCCTTTAGAATGTTCCTCAAATACATTGAGTGTTTGATAGGAATACAACACAAATATGTGGATCATGTCCTAACAAATTCTATATTAACGGATGGTGAAATCAAGTATTTGAATTATCACTATGAATTGTCTATTGATGCAGGTACTGGTATGTTTTTTCATAATCATATTTCAACATTTTTTTGTTTTACTGATTTTTTTGTTACTTTATTAAATATATAATAAAATTATGTTTCCTTACACTTATAGCTTCCTAAATCTTTCAAAAAGGGGAATTTCAATATAGGATTTGAGTCACCCTTTTCTATATACTATGGTGTAACTTTTTCCAGGATAGAATTGTTTTACACATACACATATATACATTCCAAATTGGTCCTTGGATTATATCACTCGAACCCTTAGCAAAAAAAAATATGATTGGTGAACCGTATTATCCTATAGATAATAAGTGACCTTAGTTATAAACTTTTTAATGACACTTTTGGATTAGATCCACAAATTTTATTCTTGCATTATATTATGAATCTCTTTACAATTTACACAATACCATTCTCTAATAACACTCCACATAAAGCTCACATCTATGTCCATAAAATTTGAAAAGAAGCGGTGAGTACAAAATTTATGATTATTTGTTTCATAATAATTATCATAATATTTTATAGTTTATATTAAATATTAATAGTGTGTTGAATTATAACAAGCTATAGCTAATGCAACGGCTTCCTTACAAGAGGATTCTATAAGAGGACATTTCCCACCAAATTCTAAATATTTAGATAGTTTTGTAGAGGAACAAAAGTAATCAACCACATAGTTAAGAACTACTCAAGTAAAATAGATGAGAAGTTCCTTAACACCTCCTCCAATTGACACAACGATAATATCGTTGCTTGTAGGTATTTACATATTTTAATTTGTTTTAATGTATATATAATTTCATAAAAGTATAAGTTTTTAATTTGTTTATAAATCTATGTTGAATCCACCTCTAGTAGCATATGTTTGCATCCTCATGGTATTTTGACCAAGAAAATGTATGAAATTGATGAAACATAATATCAATAACAATCTTCATCCCCTCAAGGTATGTTTCCCATTTAAGTTGTAATTTTAATTTATTTTTAGTTTGTTATATTTTTTAAATGAAGAAACTGATAAATTTAAATTGTTAATGGTTAATTAGGGTTTGAACACAACTATAACTCCCATTCCTTTCGCTCTAATCCTCAACCACAATATCGACTCTGTCTACAACCGAGCTATAAATTACACATATAGGTAATGTTTTTATCAAAAATTATTTATAATTTTCAATTATTCAATTCTTATTATGTTTTTCATTTCAATTTTCTCATATGATTTACAATTACAATGCCTCCATGTAACATTCCCATTTTAAGACTTAAGAAACAAGGGATTTTTTTCCCATAATGTTCTCTCTGCTCTAAATAATCATAATTTAGAACACACATTCCATGCTAATCAATCTCATAACAGATAACCATATTCAGTTGTAAATGACTCAATGAACTACCAATCTCTCATTTCATGACTCAATTTCCAACCGATCTCTCATGTTAACTTAAAGTATTGAATACTATGTGTATACTAAGTATACCTAGTTCTCTTACCCTGTTTTGGGTATTGAGTGTTCTATTTAAGAAACCTATTTGAATGTTTGTTACCAATATTCATCTAAAATCCCATTTCTTAAACTAGGTGACATAGGACAACGTAACCAACAACTTGTGATACTTTGGCCAAATATTTCCAACATATTGTTCATGTTACTATTCCTAGATGGCATACTCATCTAACGGAATATGTCCTTCACCCCACTCATTTGTTATCTAGAATGGTCTTCGTTGACTCCTGTCAGTTCACTTGTTCAAGGTTTGGCCCTAACCTAGGTTAGTGATATAATTTGGTATAGGAAACCACTCACGATGACCTAGGGTATATAGACATACTCAATCAACCTAATTCAATTGGATGTGCCTAGTTACCCTAAGCCATTGTGAGTCACTTCCTATGCTAAATCATATCCCTAATCTGACCTAGAGAGAAACTAAGTTCAAGTCTAGATTTGTGTAGATCTAGATGAACCAATGCTTTGAGGGTGTTGCAACATGTCAACTACAACATTGTATCCTCGTGAAGACCCTAGCCTTCACGAAGGTATAGTCCTATAGTTGGTGTGTGCCAACATCTGACAGAACTACCCATCTTGATGTACACACCTCGAGAAGAGGTCATTTACACCCATTTATTTCTTAATTAAGATTCAAATTACAGCAACCCTACTTAACCCTAATTCCAACAACCCTTAAGTTTTTCATCCTTAATTGAGTTGTTAATGTAATACAGAAATCATAAACTTATGATTAATTTTATGTTCATTAACTTTTGCTTAACATATAGTTAATTGAAAACAGAAACAACATCCATCATAAGATTTACTTAATATAACTCAACCATTCATAGCCTGTTCAAGATCCAAAATAGGTTCCATTAAAGTAGACTTCATAGAGATGAAGTCTAATTGATTACGATCTCATGTACCAAACATTTGTTTTGAAACCTATCAAGGTATTACTCTAGAGGGAGTGAACCTTCCTTTTTCTAGTTAAGTGATAGGGTTTGTTATAACCTTTTCCATTACATGAGTCATGGTAGTTAAGTTATACTTCTATTATCATCTTTTCAATGAACCATGCATGATTATATAAAAGAACATCGATGAATGCCAACTTAATAAGTTGCATTCAAATAAGGGATATTGTAACTAATTCCCATACATCCAACCCATTTAGTTACAATAGAAATAAGGATCCATACAGATAAGAATGATAACAATGTAAATAAGATTACCAATTTCCTTCATATAATTCACTAGAAAATGACATATCAAGTATGAGTAACTCTCAATATTCTTCAATTCATCATGGTAAAATACATATTTTACAGGACCATACATTTCAGACATATTCCATGTCAATCAATATCAAGATCATTAAAGAATACAACATTTCTTCTTTTAATACATTTCAATAATGAATCATATTTCTCTATAAAAGATCTAGAATTTAAGAAACCAATACATCATATAAGTTATGGCCTTCCTTTATCACTTACGAAGTCCATCTACAAAAATTTCTAGCATAGGTCAGTTCATTGAATTGAGCATGATAAGCACTAAACATTAAAACAATGTGCTTTCAACTAACTGTTTCATAAAACCAACTCTACTTTTATGAAACAGTAAAGCCAAGCAAACAGATAAATCATAAGTAATAAAAACCATAAAAGAAGAACGGTTAATCAACCTAAAATAACATTAAGAAAATATCATGGTATAATCAACACTTTACAACATTATATTAGATAAGTAATATTTCAACCAAATTACTTATCTACATCAATTAAAAGTACTTACTACTTATTTCTTACATAATTCAATCTGAATTAGAAATACAAAAACTAACTCCACTATTTTCCAAACATAGAGTTACTTTAAGAAGCAGGAACAACAAACTCAACATTACAAAATTCCATAAAAAGACATCTACAACCAAGCAAATTCTAGCTTCTTGAAAGGTTTTAGGATGAATCATCTACAACATAAAAATAAGAGATTCCCATTTCAGATGCTATACCCAAATTCATAGTCCACGATATAACCTAAGCTCTCAAGTTAGGCCACACATTAGAATTAGGAAAGTATTCCCTCAATAAAAGGCATATAACATTAATGATCCAAAACAACATTAATTCCTTCAATACAAATCAAGTGAATAAGAGAGAAGTATCAACAACTACTCGATGCATTCTAGAAGTAATGCAATCCAATCTATATACAAGTTACACAAAAGAGGGAAGGTCAAACTGAGATAAAACAATTAGAGCTTCCCTTTCCAATTCGGTTAAATCAATATCATTTCACAACTTAGAAAAGAGAATACAACACATAATCCCTTACAGTTTCCAAAGGAGGTAGCGATGAAACTTTACCTCAGAGAATAAAAGAGAAAGGATTCAATTGACATGATTAGAGGAGGATTCCAACATTCCTTCACAAGCAAAGAAGGTCGTAAAAGGATTGGTACAGGCCTAATCATAACATCATTTAACTCTTTTAAACATAGAAATCATGCACCGAAAGCTGTTAAACTGAATCATGCGACCACAAAATGCAAGTCGTTTCTAAATAAGGTTCACCCAACAGAAGAAAAATCAATAACAATATTACTATCCTCATCAAGAAAGAGATGTAATAACAAGAATTGCTAAACAACTTACAGGGAATTAACAACCTTCAACAGTCATTCTAAATCATCAAAGTTTCAGTCAAAGGAACCATAGTCTTTCCATTCCTTCAAGATGATAGTGCAAAAATCAGTGAGAAAGACTCACATTTGAATCCTCACAGAGGTGAGGGAAAAACATCTTATGAATGGACAGAGAAAGATCCATCACGATTTGATTTCAAATAAGGTGCAACACAAGATCGACATGGCTTAGCTACAGTGCACAAGCTATCAACAGAGATGATAAAAATCTTTTCATTACATTTCTATGGATAGGTTCAACTGCACACCTCTACTAAGTCAACAAGGTATTTTATTCCTTCCAACTTACTCAGAGATCAAATAAATTGAAGAGTCTAGAAAACCCTTTATTCTGAACCGATTTGGTTAGTTCTAGATCATGAAATGTCAACCAAAAATCTGAATATACATTCCTTAAAGCTTCACGATACCACAACAGGAAGGATTTAACAAGTTTACTCTAACAAGTTACTTAAGAGGTTAACCTAGATCAGGAACATGTATGTTTAATCAACAACATCTAACTCAAAAGTGGAGTAGACAAAGAAAGGTCGACATCTAGCAAGCTCAACAGAGCTACCTAAATAAACCCAATTATCAACTTAGACAAAACCAACTTTCAAAATATCCACAAACAAAATAGGGCTTCATCTATCCAACCTTTAGTTTAGTTTTCCTGAGATTTAAAGAAAAACCCAACAATATTTAAAGTTCAGGAGGAGACTTCACACACAGATATCCTCAACAAGATAACTTCAAAATCTAAGTGTCCAAGAAACAATTATCACATAGTTTCCATAAAAGAACTTAATTCGAGCAACTCAATTTTAACTAAAAAGGATAAGAGGATTAATAAAACATTCATTCTTGTTTCCATACAAGTTGAATCCACAAAAATAGAAAATCCGATCACCCAATATCAACTTAGCTCTCATCGAATGCAAGGTTCAAAGCAGTGAAAGTTTCTACAACAAAGTTCAAAGAGAAGTGGTTCATTCCTTAATGTTCCCATATGGGTTTGAGTTTACACAACACTGAACCAAAGCTTCCATTTAAATACAGTTCCAACAGAAGCAACAATACTTTATCAAATCAAAGATGCAACGGAGAAGGATATTCTTTTACCTTCTAACAACCAAAACAAACAAACCCAGTTCAAAACTTAAAGAAACATTATATTTCCATAAACCCCCTTTCGAGCGCATGCAGGGGGTTCACACATGTTCAACATTACTCAAGTCACAACCAGATTTAAGGTGTGATTCACCATTAAATAAATAGGAAAACAACCCACTTCCTACATTATCAAGCAGAGATTATTCTTCAAAAATACAGAGAATTTTCAAGCAAGAATGCATGGTAACCATAACAAAAATAAAAACCCATTTATTTCACAAGAGAAGAGTTGTTTTAATGAAGACATTTAGAGAAAAGTAGAACAACTTAATGGATAGAGCCTATCATGCCTAATATTTGTAGTGCCCACATTTTCTAGCCTCAATTACCTGTTGAATTCTTAACCCATAGTTGTGACTTAACATGGTTTTTGACATAATTTTTGACGTTATGATATGTTGGTTGGCCTTCATGGACATGTATGGTGAATTGGGGCATGAAACACCAATTTGACTAGATTAGTAGATTGACACTCTTTATTTGAGATTGTGGATACTAACACTTTTCTATGCGATTTGGGCCTAATTCCTATATGTTGGATAATTAGCTTAGTCACGTACCTTGATTTTGTAACGTAATCGTTTTGCTGATAAGGATACATGATGGCATGGTGATATGACATTTGTATGTATTGTAATACCTAACATACGACGAATTGTGTGAGATTGTGCATTCCACGTTGATGATGGTGATATCGTTAATTTACATGTTTGAATTTATTCACTTAGTGAGCAGCTAGTTTACTCTTGTATTGGACAGGTGCGTTTAATGTGTGCAATGAGTGTGTAGGTGACAGGGCATGGGAGAACATGGGATTCAGGCCAGCTACACAATTTTACACAAGCAGCCCATGGGGCTAAGTCCTAGCCGTGTTCATTGCATGAGGCCTTAGCATTAGAATTATTGTTTTGGGCACCATGGGTGACCCTCATTTGTAATGTAATATGTCTTGTATTATTAATCTTTCTTAGGGTAATTGGTTTGTGTTGTAAACTTGTTTTGGGGAATTAATGACCCCACTTGCATTAAGTTTTGAATTTATTTAATTATGTACTTAATCTTAAGGTTTTAGGGTCACATTTGAACCCTTGGGTGGGCCCCACACCCTCTAACCTTGTGCCAAATTTTCCAAACCCGAAATTGGGTTATTTTAGGCATTTTTGGGGACCCCTTTTTAGTTTGGGAGTTCCCTTAACGTGAAAATGAGCCCTTAGACCCTACCTAATAGGTAGGGAGGCTTATTTCCAAGGATATAGGGAGTTTTGCCTCCCTTTTTGCCTCTCCTTTGGTCACATCCATGTAAGGGGTATGGATTAGTGTGCTTGTTAAAATTTACACAAGAATTGTTTTGTTATCATTTAGAGTAATTTGGGAGAAGAGGGTTAAAAGTCATTTTATCCTTTCTCTCATTTATCTTTGGCATCTTTGACCTTGAGGGAGGAGAGGGGTGACACATGTCATCCCCTCATTTGTGAGGATTCTTTCTTTCTCCTCTTCAAATTCCCCCTTATGGGAAAAGAAGAGGACCTTTTTTTTTGGAGCTATTGCTTGGACCCTTGTGGATTTGGAGCTAGAGTTTTGTTTGGGTCAAGAAGTGGAAGAGATTGAAGTTTGAAGATCTTTTCTTTGAGGTAGGCTTCTTGAGCTTCTTTGTATTTGTTATACATGCTAGATATTAGTTGTTTTCTTGGAAATGTTTGTTGTTGTATGAATATTTTGTTGTTGTTTATTTGATTTTTCTCCCTCCATCATATGGCATGATGGAGTTTTGGAGTTTGTGGGGGAAGAGAGGATTTTCCCTCTCAATCCTCATAGGCTTGATGGGAAAGCCTTGAAGGATTTAGTTACTCCCCTCAAATGGTTTGAGGTGGGGAAGGTGGGTCATTTGGCTTGAACCTCCTTCCCCATTCTTGGTAAGGAAACCCCTTTAGGATTTGAAAATCCTTTTAAGAAGGATTGGTGAAAGGGTGGAGAAATAAGGAGGGCAAGAATGAAATTGGAGAAATAATGAGGTTATAGAGATAATGATGGTTACAATTTTTGGAGAACTATCTTCTCTTCCCCATCTTAGAGGTAGAACTTGGGTTCTCCTCCTTTTCACCTTTTTCAAATTTGGAGTCTTGTTTTGGATACTTCTCTTATTTTTGTGTGGATGTATTGTTGTGTGTTCACCCTCACTCTTATGCAAACTTGTGGATAATTATCCTCTTTCCCATGGGATTAGGGGAGGCTAACATTCATCCCATCCTTGGGAAAGGCATGTAATGATGCCTATGGTTGGGTGGCAAAACAAGATTTTTCTCCTTGGTTGGTTTCCTTGAAAGGTACTAAAAGTTGGAGCTCAAGTTTGGAAGATGGTTGGAGTTTCCTTGATATCTTAGAATTTTTTTTCTCAAGTTGTTTGGAAAGTTACACTTATTGAAATCATGTGAATATGACTTTGTTGGAAATTCTATTTGTTTGTAAGTTTTCTCATATTGGGAGTGAGAATGAGTTTGAGCAACTAATGTTGTATTAGTGTTGGGTATACCACTCTTGAAAATATAGATCTTGGTAAAACATGTTTTTCATGATCATGGGTTTGATGGTATGTTTGACCCTCTTTTTAAAAAAGAGTTTTGTTGTGTTGAGAGGATGATGTTTTTATATTGGAAAAGACATTATAGTTGATATGTAACATGGAACAAACTATTATTCATATTATTGAAGTGAAGGCATAATTTGAGAAGTGGAAGTTTTACTCTTGCTATAGAAGTTCGTATGGAATGAGGAGTCTTGTAACATTTGAGTGGATATATCTCTTTGCAATAAAGTCTTACTTTTCTCCCTTAGATAATGAATCATTTTTCATTGAACTTCCATGAGGAAGGGAACTTTTTTTTATTTGTAATATTTTGTAAATCCTGGTAAAGTAAAAACTTATTTGAAATCATATTTAAATTTACTCCTACATCTATAATATTTAAAATAAGTAAATATTACCATTCCAAAGGAAGGATTTGATTACTATGGCTTCATTTTATCACTCTTTTAGTGCAGATTTGTATAAGACTAAAATACATTGATACATTCCCTTTATTTATACAAATGAGTAAATCATTTTAATGTAGATATATATAGAAAATTATTGAGTTTCATATTTTACAAAGATAATAAAATATAATCTATCATTTTACAATTTGTAACAATTTGCGTTACATAATATATGATATGATACAAATCTATTAAAATATATTTAATATAGTTTTATTCTAAAATATAATAATAATATATCCAAAACATAGTTATATATTGATATAGCTATATATTATAATATAATATATTAAAATACATCATAATATTATATATATATATATATATATATATATATATTAACAATTATAAATAACAAAAAAGAAAACTTAATAATAAAAAGGAAAAAAAAACACAAACAATTGGTAAAGTTTTATAGTTCTAAAATAAAAAAATATTAATAAGAAAAGAAAAGTATTCGTTCAAGTTTTATTTGATTGAAAAAATAAATAAATAAAACCATGGAGTGGGGAGGAGCCGAGCCCTCCCCAAACCTGCACTAAACCCTTTCTCTATGTCAAGGGTAACACTTCGGGTTTCATTGGCCACCCTTCCACTGCCACACTCATCCAACTCGCATGCATGCCATTGGGTTCCCCACCAATCTCCCTCACGTCGCCTCTTGTCCCTCCCCTGTCCCCCATGCTTTGCTTTGCTTGTCCCACCCCTCTGACCACCATTGCCAACCTTACCAACGACCTCTTGTCTTCCTCTCAACTCCCACATGGCTCCCCACAAACCCAATCCCCTTCTCCCATTGCTCTGTTTGAGTTGAATTCCATTATATACATCTATGCATTTATACACCTGCATTCAAGGGGGTTTTGTCTCTTTCACAGGAGCTCACAATAAAATCAAAAAAATAAAATAAACATGTGGGTATTAGGAAATTCCCATATCGTAGAAGCTCCTTATTACATTGAGCATACAAGATATTTCAATGAAGTAATTTTAGTATCCTTTTGTCAAAGGAGAGATCCATGAAACAAGCTCCATAACTCTTTCCTCTACCTGCAAGAAGAAACAAAAACAAAATGAGAGAAAATAACATGGGAAAGAAAAGAAAAGAAAGATCTAGGGCTTGGATCTATTTGATACTAGGGCCACAATTCACCCTAATTTCTTTAGGGTCTTGGATAAACTTAATATGAATGAGAAGAAAAAAAAAGAAAAAAAAAAATGTGTGTGTGTGTGTGTGTGTAAATAAGTAAAAGGGGGGAATCCATCAAATTCTAAAAGTGGGTGTAGAATCATTTCAACATGTCCTTATTTATCTTAATGGAAATGAAATAAATAATTTTTTCTAGGGCTAGTGATTAAGTAATTGGGAAAATGAACTTAGTTTAAAACAATTAATATCAGACAATCGTATATGTATTGTTAAGCTTTCTGTTTCAAAAAAAAAAATTACCTTAAATATTTGCTATACTTTGGTCTAGTTTTTCGGTGTCCAGTGGGGCATTACATTTGGTATCAGAGCGAGGTTTGCACATGTGGACGCTCTGGGTAGAAATTTTAACTGGTTATTAATGTTTTCATAATATTAAAAGTAAAACAATTAAAATCGTTTCCGCTAAACTATTCCATGGGTAAAGTTATCTCTCGAGTAACCGCTTGGAGTAAAATGTTTGCTAAGACAATAGATGGTAGGCACATTTTGATCACCTAATTTGTTTAAAACAATCAGTAAAACTTAAGAAAAATGTCGTGTTTAGATAACGTGCAAAATGGCTTCTTGGTCTCCATAGTAGTGATGGATTTGGATAATCTTGTTCCCTAGTGACATGGGAAGCCGCATCAACTTTTAAAATCAACTTTTAAAATCATTTGATCATATAGATAAAATCATTTTTTTGAGCTCTTTTAATCACATTTTGTTTGGGACAACTTAAAATTTAAGTATATGTATTGTTAACAATTAATTATATGTATTGTTAGTAATTGGGAAAATGAACTTAGTTTAAAACAATTAATATCGGACAATCGTATATGTATTGTTAAGCATTCACTTTCAAAAAAAAATTACCCTAAATTTTTGCTATACTTTGGTCTGGTTTTCCGGTGTCCCGGTGGGGCATTACATTTGGTATCAAAGCGAGGTTTGCACATGTGGACGCTTTGGGTAGAAATTTTAACTGGTTATTATTGTTTTCATAATATTAAAAGTAAAACAATTAAAATCGTTTCCACTAAACTGTTCCATGGATAAAGTTATCTCTGGAGTAACTGCTTGGAGTAAAATGTTTGCTAAGACAATAGATGGTAGGCACATTTTGATCACCTAATTTGTTTAAAACAATCAGTAAAACTTAAGAAAAATTTCGTGTTTAGATAACGTGCAAAATGGCTTCTTGGTCTCCATAGTAGTGATGGATTTGGATAATCTTGTTCCCTAGTGACATGGGAAGCCACATCAACTTTTAAAATCAACTTTTAAAATCATTTGATCATATAGATAAAATCATTTTTTAGCTCTTTTAATCACATTTTGTTTGGGACAACTTAAAATTTAAGTAAAATCATTTCGATTTGGACCTGTAAAGTGGAGAGCGTTAGTAGGAAATTGAAAATTTTGACTTCTAACTTGTAGTATTCCTCCATGTCCATTGTCTGCAATGATTAGATTTGAGAAAAAAAAGAATGAAAGATTAGTTTTCCAAGGGTGTTTAGGAGGTCTCTAGACATGTTTGTGTACAAACACAAACTTCACAATAACATTATTTAGCTCTGGAAAGAAGATCATAACTAGAGTGTTAGTGTTTAGTTTTACATTTTGTAAGTTGCGTCGGGTTCTCTATATATAGGAGAATAGATTCCAGTCATTTATGAGTTGGTATCGGTTATTTTCTAGGCCCTTTTTGTAACCAATTTTCACTAAAAGTATGTTGTAATGCAATAGTAAAACTCTAATAGTTGGCTCGAGAAGGCGCTTCCCAATTGAAACCTATTCACCAGTAATTAGAAATGTACGTCTTGTTTGATTCTCTGTATAATAGAGAATTGACTGAAAGCTTTGTTTCACCATTTGGGTGTTGGGTACATGTCTTGGTAGGATTCCTTTGTAGCCATTTTCTCTAGTTCGTAGAACAAGAAAATTAGGTCTTAATAAACAAATAGGTTTCTTAGGACACCTTTGGAAAGTGAAACATGTTACAATATGGTTATTGTTTTAAGCTACGTGTTCTAGGTTGAATGCTAGGACCCAAAATAAAATTTGGTGCAACAAGTCATTTTTTTTGCTATCGGCCTTGGTTAGGATGATCCTTTTGGACAAGAAAAAAAGGGCTAGTTGTTGGTGTCGTAAATAAGCAGTAGGTATAATATAGGATTGTAGAATTGTTATCTTGATATAAGGAATATGTTTATGGTGTTGTGTTGGTTGCTTCTTGTTTAGTGATCCTTTGTTTCTTAGGAATCAACCGCCATGTTAGAAGCACCTCTTTAGATCGAATCAGACCCTTTCGGTATGGGTGTAAACTAAATAATTGTATCTTGTATAAAACCACCCAAGGTGATATAATAGTCTTCCACGTCTTGATATTTCATTACTATGAAATTTGAAATAATTCCTACTCCTCTTGTTAATGTTGCTAATCTTAGTTTTATAACCCTTTTATAAGGAAATTACTAGAAGATCTTATGTTCTTGTTATTACCTTTTTCAAAATTATGATTTAAAATTAAGTATAATTGGATGAAAATAATTTGCTAACTTTTCTCTAAACAATAAATGATAAAGGAAAGGAAAGTTAGTATCTTTCATTATAGGATGGTGTTGCTTGAAGTGATATCTCTTAGCTAGTTTATCCTCTTCACGTAACGTAGGAATACAGTGTGATATTATAAAATGAATCTAGTTTTCACGAACTCCAAATTATCATCGAAGCTATTGGTATAAATTTTAGAGTTAACTTCGGAAATGATCTAGTTAATTTTCTTAATCCTTTTGAAGCTCGATAAACCTATCTCTATACCATAACCTCTTATTAAGTTTTGTTGCATGGTAACTTGGTTAAAACCTTCTTACCTTAGTAATTACACATATGATTTTAACTCTCCTCAAGTTGATTTAAAATGTTATGAGTGATCATGTTTATACTGCTTTTACTTACGTGTAGAAATAAGGGAATCACCCTCTTTCTAACCTCAAATTTATGGACTTAGAAGAACAATGGTCATGCAAAAAATTTTATATATATAATAAATATAAACAACGATATTTTATCTCTTTCTTGGAAAGAAAATAAAATGAAATGAATTAGTGTTGAACACTTTCTTGGTTAGGCATTATGTTGTATCGATGATGGTGTTGACTGTGAAAGAACAATTAATGTGGTCCAATAGGGGTGAAAGTAATGTTTCAAAACCCACAAAATATATATTTATTTATAAATCTAAAAGCACAATTGTGTACACTTACCTTGTAAACAATAATGGAATATTGTAATTATTTGTATCTTGGAAAATTTATTATATATATAATTAAACAACGTTGGTTGGATAAACAATGTTAATCATTGTTACCCCTTAAAAAGCTAAAATTGGGGTGATCCTAAAACTATTGCTTCAGATGTGATAGATGTTGGTTACTAGTTTTTGTCTTGTGATGTTCATATGGTTTACACATTTAATGTTGGGAATTTTGTAAGAAACTTAGGTATTGTTTTGTCTTCCTAAATGTTTAGGTGAGAAAGTTAATACGATTGATAGAATGGTTGCGATGATCTCGCAAATCCGATATGCCTTTGACTATTGGACTCTTAGGAAACTCCTTTATAAGATTTCATTCACATAGAAGAACTCTTAGTATGTTATTATAATATAAATGATGTAAGACCTTATTGCAAGGACTAACAATAATGACTAACTAGTCTTTCCACCTACCGTGGGTAGAGACGTCCTTTGTAATTAGTATAAACACTATATATATATATATATATATATAAATAAATTGAAATTATTTTGGGGTCCTCTTTAAAACATGGTTCTATTTTCTATTACCACTCAAATAGGGTGGCGTAATTCAAATTTCGTTGTGTAATATGAATTCAACCCTAGTTAATAAGTGTATTTTACTTTATGTCTCTCACAACCTAATGGGCCAAATTACGACCAAATAATTGTTAAGTAAAAGTTATCGTAAGTCGATATCTTGAAAAAGATTTAGACCTTACCTTTCATTGAAGGAAGATGAGTGTTGATCTCTTGTGCACTTGAGGAAAGTATGAACTGAAAATTTTTGCTTCCATCATGTTGGTATTTTGTAAATTCTGATAAATATGTTGATAAGATTCGGGAAACATTCTCTTTAAATGGATTTTGTTTTTTTGTAACTCATTCATGTTTTCTTTTGATTATAATAATTAAGAAATGATAAAATTTAAGTAAAACTTTTCTTATATCATATTGAACTGGAAATTTGTGGTTGTTGTTTCATTAAGGAGTTATGGCTTGTTTGGGGCATAGAAAGTTCAAAAATTTCCTTGTCATAGTGTGAACTTATATGTAAATAAATTATAAACAATAATAAATTCAATTTTTGTTTAGGAGACTTCTAAAGCAATCTTGGCTCGGAATGGAAATGCTCTTTAAAACAATACATACTATGAAAAAACTTTGGAAACCAAACTAGAAAACCAGTCCTAACCTAGTGGTTGACTATATATGTATTTCACCCACAAATGTTTTCTTTGAATACTATCATTTAGTGACCATAAAAATAATGGCCAAATTAAGTCAACTTCTTTATCTAGGACTCGTACAAAATTAATATACAAAAACATTTTAATTCACTTTAAAACAACATTTATGTTCACTTCACTCACCCATCATAGTTTTTCATTTAATTTTAGGCCTTATATTGTACATCCTCTTACTTGGACCCTTATAGGAAAGTTAGATGATGAGGCAAATGAATTCGGTTTATACAATCCCCTTGGTTAATATTATCCTATTTGAAATATACTTGTTCTTGGACCTTGTTACGCTTGAAAAGACATGTTGTTAAGACAAAACAAAATATTTTAGTTCCTTTAAAAATGACCTTAATGTTGGACTTACACTACGATGTGATACCTCGTAAAATCTTATCCCTATCTCTTCCAGTGACTTCTGGAGGAAGTCTAATTTTAGGAGAGGGGGATGTAGTGCCCACATTTTCTAGCCTCAATTACCTGTTGAATTCTTAACCCATAGTTGTGACTTAACATGGTTTTTGACATAATTTTTGACATTATGATATGTTGGTTGCCTTCATGGACATGTATGGTGAATTGGGGCGTGAAACGCCAATTTGACTAGATTAGTAGATTGACACTCTTTATTTGAGATTGTGGATACTAACACTTTTCTATGTGATTTGGGCCTAATTCCTATATGTTGGATAATTAGCTTAGTCACATACCTTGATTTTGTAATGTAATCATTTTGCTGATAAGGATACATGATGGCATGGTGATATGACATTTGTATGTATTGTAATACCTAACATACGAACGAATTGTGTGAGATTGTGCATTCCACGTTGATGATGGTGATATCGTTAATTTACATGTTTGAATTTATTCGCTTGGTGAGCAGCTACTTTACTCTTGTATTGGACAGGTGCGTTTAATGTGTGTAATGAGTGTGCACGTGATAGGGAATGGGATAACATGGGATTTAGGCTAGCTACACAATTTTGCACAAGCAGCCCATGAGGCTAAGTCCTAGCCGTGTTCATTTCATGAGGCCTTAGCATTAGAAATATTGTTTTGGGCACCATGGGTGACCCTCATTTGTAATGTAATATGTCTTGTATTATTAATCTTTCTTAGGGTAATTGGTTTGTGTTAAAAACTTTTTTTGGGGAATTAATGACCCCACTTGCATTAAGTTTTGAATTTTTTAATGATGTACTTAATCTTAAGGGTTTAGGGTCACATGTGAACCCTTAGGTGGGCCCCACACCCTCTACCCTTGTGCCAAATTTGCCAAACCCGAAATTGGGTTATTTTAGGCATTTTTAGGGACCCCTTTTTAGTTTGGGAGTTCCCTTAACATGAAAATGAGCCCTTGGACCCTACCTAATA
Source organism: Taxus wallichiana var. yunnanensis (assembly GCA_018340775.1). Classification (NCBI taxonomy): domain Eukaryota; kingdom Viridiplantae; phylum Streptophyta; class Pinopsida; order Cupressales; family Taxaceae; genus Taxus; species Taxus wallichiana. Next base: position 173,798,356 of record CM031234.1, read on the forward strand.
GGTAGGGGGCTTATTTCCAAGGCTAGAGGGAGTTTTCCTCCCTTTTGCCTCTTCTTTGGTCACATCCATGTAAGGGGTATGGATTAGTGTGCTTGTTAAAAGTTGCACAAGAATTGTTTTGTTATCATTTAGAGTAATTTGGGAGAAGAGGGCTAAAAGTCATTTTATCCTTTCTCTCATTTATCTTTGGCATCTTTGACCTTGAGGAGGAGAGGGGTGACACATGTCACCCCCTCATTTGTGAGGATTTTTGCTTGCTCCTCTTCAAATTCCCCTCATGGGAAAAGAAGAGAACTTTTTTTTAGAGCTATTGCTTGGAGTCTTGTGGATTTGGAGCTAGAGTTTGTTTGGGTCAAGAAGTGGAAGAGATTGAAGTTTGGAGAGCTTTTCTTTGAGGTAGGATTCTTGAGATTCTTTGTATTTGTTATACATGCTAGATATTAGTTGTTTTCTTGGAAATGTTTGTTGTTGTATGAAGATTTTGTTGTTGTTTATTTGATTTTGCTCCCTCCATCATATGACATGATGGAGTTTTGGAGTTTGTGGGGGAAGAGAGAGGGATTTTTCCCTCTCAATCCTCATAGGCTTGATGGGCAAGCCTTGAAGGATTTAGTTACTCCCCTCAAATGGTTTGAGGTGGGGAAGGTGGGTCATTTGGCTTGAACCTCCTTCCCCATTCTTGGTAAGGAAACCCCTTTGGGGTTTGAAAATCCTTCCAAGAAGGATTGGTGAAAGGGTGGAGAAATAAGGAGGGCTAGAATGAAATTGGAGAAATAAGGAGGGTATGGAGATCATGTTTTTGTGCATATAATGATGGTTACAATTTTTGGATAACTTTCTTCTCTTCCCCATCTTATAGGTAGAACTTGGGTTCTCATCCTTTTCACCTTTTCAAATTTTGAGTCTTGTTTTGGATACTTGTCTTATTTTTGTGTGGATGTATTGTTGTGTGTTCACCCTCACTCTTGTGAAAACTTTTGGATAGTTTTCCTCTTTCCCATGGGCTTGGGGGAGGCTAGCATGCATCCCAACCTTGGGAAAGGAATGTAAGGATGCATATGGTTGGGTGGAAAAAAATATTTTTCTCCTTGGTTGGTTTCCTTGAAAGGTACTAAAAGTTGGAGCTCAAGTTTGGAAGATGGTTGGAGTTTCCTTGATATCTTAGAATTTTTTGTTCTCAAGTTGTTTAGAAAGTTACACTTGTTGAAATCATGTGAATATGACCTTGTTGGAAATTCTATTTGTTTGTAATTTTTCTCATATTGGGAGTGAGAATGAGTTTGAGCAACTAATGTTGTATTAGTGTTCTGAATACCATTCTTGAAAATATAGATCTTGGTAAAACATGTTTTTCATGATCATGGGTTTGATGGTATGTTTGACCCTCTTTTTTAAAAAAAAAGTGTTTTGTTGTGTTGAGAGGATGGTGTTTTTATATTTGAAAATACATTATAGTTTATATGTAACATGGAACAAACTATTATTCATATTATTGAAGTGAAGGCATATTTTGAGAAGTGGAAGTTTTACTCTTGCTATAGAAGTTCATATGGAATGAGGAGTCTTGTAACATTTGACTAGATATATCTCTTTGCAATAAAGTCTTACTTTTCTCCCTTAGATAATGAATTAGTTTTCATTGAACTTCCATGAGGAAGGGAACATTTATTTTTGTTTGTAGTATTTTGTAAATCCTGGTAAAGTAAAAACTTGTTTGAAATCATATTTAAATTTACTCCTACATCTATAATATTCAAAATAAGTAAATATTACCATTCCAAAGGAAGGATTTGATTACTATGGCTTCATTTTATCACTGGTTTAGTGCAGATTTGTATAAGACTAAAATACACTTTGATACATTCCATTTTTTTATTCAAATGAGTAAATCATTTTAATGTAGATATATATCAAAAATTATTGAGTTTCATATTTTACAAAAGATAATAAAATATAATATATCATTTTGCAATTTGTAACAATTTATGAATACATAATATATGATACAAATCTATTAAAATATATTTAATATGGTTATATTCTAAAATATAACAAAAATATATCAAAAACATATATCATTGATATAGGTATATATAGTAATATAATATATTATATATTATATATTATAATATAATATATTATAATATATATATATATATATATAAACAATTATAAATAACAAAAGAAAACTTAATAATAAAAAGGAAAACAAAAACACAAACAATTGGTAAAGTTTTATTGTTCTAAAACAAAAAAATATTAATAAGAAAAGAAAAGTATTTGGTCAAGTTTTATTTGATTGAAAAAAACAAAATAAAACCATGGAGTGGGAGGGGCCGAGCCCTCCCCGAACTCCGCACTAAACCCTTTCTCCGACACAACCACCCCCACACCGCCACACTCACCCAACTCCCACGTAGGACCCTCGCTTCCCACCAATATCCCTCACGTTTCCACCGTCCCTCCCGCCCACCGCCACGCACCTCAAACCCTCCCACCAACCACCGGCGCCAACCTCTTGCCTTCCTCTCGGCTCCCGAGATGGCTCCCCAAACCCAAACCCCTTCTCCCCTTCTACTTTGTTTGAGTTGAATTGCATTATATATATCTATGTGTTTATACACCCGCATTCAAGGGGGTTTGGCCTCTTTCACAGGGAGCTCACAATAAAATCAAAAAAATAAAATAAACATGTGGGTATTAAGGAAATGCCCAGATCTGAGAAGCTCTCAGTTACATTGAGCATACAAGAAATTTCAATGAAGTAATTTTAGTATCCTTCTATCAAAGGAGAGATTCATGAAACAAGCTCCATAACTCTTTCCTCTACCTGCAAGAAGAAACAAAAACAAAATGAGAGAAAATAACATGGAAAAGAAAAGAAAAGAAAGAGATAAGGAAGTTTAGGGCAAAAAAATTAGATCTAGGGCTGGGATCTATTTGATCCTAGGGCCCACAATTCACCCTATTTTATTTAGGGTCTTGGATAAACTTAATATGAATGAGAAGAAAAATAAATAAAATTAAATTAAAATGTGTGTGTGTAAATAAGTAAAAGGGGGAAATCCATCAAATTTTAAAAGGAGGTGTAGACTCATTTCAGTGTGTCCTTAGTAATCTTAATGGAAATGAAATAAATAAATTTGTCTAGGGCTAGTGATTAAGTGATTGGGAATATCAAATTAGTTTAAAACAATTAATATCGAGACAATTGTATATGTATTGTTATGCTTTCCCTTTCAAAAAAAAAAATTTACCCTAAATTTTTGCTATACTTTGATCTAGTTTTCCTGTCCCGAGTGGGGCATTACAATAGTGCTTCACAATTCAAAGAATATTTCTAGCCGAGCCTCCACAATTCCTTCTTCTCCAAACAAAGTCAACAACTAAAAACTTCTTTCTCATATGCCTCTTATACCTCCATTGGATCGAAAATAGTCCAAAGGAGCTAAAAATAGAAACAGATTGCAAACAGAACTACTGGTTCAAGAACCAGATATCTCCATGTAGAGAAAAATTGAAATGCATGAAAGACCAAACAACCTCCCAAAAATCCACTCGCATGGTTTCCAAGGCGGTTTTCTCACCAAAACCAATGATCATTAATGCCATTGAATTTCACTTTCCCACCTATATCTCCACGCCGCCATCTAAAGTTGGCGAGTCCAATTTCAACGATAGCATGCATCACTTAACTCTAGTGATGATGCCAACTAGGATTCCCTCTAATTTCCATGCCTCTGCCAAAACTAGCAGTACCATCCCATAAATTCAAAAATCAAATCACATAAATGACTTAGAAACTGTCACCACCACCTTCCACTTGCCATGCGACCCCTTAGGTCCCCTTCCATCCTTACATTAGTTTAGGTTAGATAAACATTAGTTTAGGATCTGACCTTAGGTTAGATAGAAAGTATTTACCTTAGGTCATTTTAATATTGCCATAGGTAACAAGCCATCATAGATTAAGCCATACCACATAGTAATTTAGTATTAGGTAATAGGTTAGAGATAAACCTATCATTATCTTAGGTTATTTCCAAATCCCACACTTATATAACATACAACTTAGATTAGGATGCAACAGATTAGTGTAGACATAGATCTAAGGTAGGTCCAATTTACCTTAGGTTAGAATCCCGTTAGGATAGATCTTAAAGATCTAGGACTTAGGTTTTTACCTTTTATAGTCCTGAAGTAGACCTCTATCCTTCTTATGCCATTCAACATCCTTAAGAAATTACCAAGAAGATCCGAGCACACTATTTACAGAAAAATGCCGAGCAAGGACTTCCAAGAAAGATCAATAAAATTGTGTATATTTAAGGACTCGGTCCCTTATTTCCTTCAATTTTTGAATGTCGATTTATCATACAGATCGATAAGAAGAATTAAAGCATACCTTGGATCAATGGAATTGATCCAGGGTTTTGCTATTATATAGAGATAAATTTGCAAACAACATTACTAGTTTACAACCTTACCTATCTCAAGTAGAATGGATTCCTTGCAAGCAACAACATTTCAGAAAAATGAATCCAAGAACAAAATAATTTATCCATTGCAAGCATGATTTCCAACAGTCAAAGAATACTCCTTCTTAGGAAAAATCACATGTCAATGTTTGTAATGCAAAGAGGAAAATTTAACAGTTTGTCAAAGATGTTACACTCCACCTCCAAATCCATTTTCTATTTTTAGAAAAAATATTCCATGGCCACCACCACCACATAAAGTGAGGCAAAGGGGATTAGGAAACATATTTCATTTCATAAAATAACTACAAGAAAATGTACCCTTAGTTTTTCATATGATTTTCCAAATTTTTCATTGTGCAATGTTTAGAGTGCATAGGGTAATTTTGTATGAAATGAAATTGATTTGGATGAGGAATATATTGGGATGGAAAATGGGGAACTTTCAATCCACAAGATATGATTCATGGGTTAAATTATCCTTCTATGGTAATAGAATCAACATCAAGAACACCTTTTCCAAGAGAAACTACCTTAACATATGATGAAAAACAAGTTTTTCACTTGAAATTATTTTGGATGATAATTGTTTAGCCACTGTCAATGATATGGTAATAAAGGATATTGAAAAATTAAAATTGTGGGATTTTAGGGATAAAGTTTTGATAAAATAAATTAACGCCCAATTTCACAACCAATCCCAGAGACATTTATTATATTCTTCTTTTAAAATGAATCGATAAAGCTTGATATGTTATGATTCAGTTGTATCTAGAGGTGGGTCTACTTCTAATGTTTACAATGATAATGTATTAGATGTAATGTTGAACAAAATTGAGAATTTAAATACGTAAGCATAATCCTAGAATAATATATGGTCAAGACACAAGATCCTTATAGTTAATGTGAATGCAGAGAGGGAAAAGGATTTGATAATTTTTAATAAATTTTCAAATAGGATTTACTATTTTTTAAATTTTATTAATTATGTTTTGTTTCTTAAATGTAGTCAAAGTATCAGAATTTGAAGAATGAGGCAACAATGCTTGATGTTCATTTAAAATTTTTAAGGAAACATTTTAATTACAGTTGTTGATTTAAGGTAAAATCTTATTATCGTAAACAAGTATAATAATACCTTAATAAGGATCATAAATGATAATGGAATGGATCCTAAATTTTTTTTGAAAAAGAAAACAAAAGAGGATATAACATTATTATTATCCGGTGATGCGACAAATCCGAACGTGAATTAATTTCTCATATCAATGCAACATCAAAGGATCTTGTTTATTTTGTATTATTAAATGAATGTTATGGTACTAAAGATACATTAGAACAAACAAAATAATCCACTACTTAAGGATGAAGTTGTAATATTAAAGTCATGAAAATTGTCTTTTGTCAATATGGCTTTGGAACCATATTTCAAAAAAATGGTTTGTAGAAAGTTTTTGTATTCGACAATAAAAAAATATATTGTTTTGTATTTTTCATCTTCTTTATTATATTAAAATATTGAGAGTTTCAATCTATGTTATGTGTTGTACTTGTATTTTATTCATGCATAAGTTCTCCAGATAAAATAATATTGTGATGAGAAATATTTAATTATGTTTGATATTAAATTATTTTCAATTTCAAACATTATTTCTAAAGTTGAGTTATTTTTAATAAAATAATATGCCAAGATATTAATTTTTATTTGATATACAAATTTTCACCCCTTACAAATCTGGAAAACTTACCAAATTTCTGGACTTAGGCATAAACATTAGAGCTTAAGGGAAAGAATTAGAAAAATTTTGCATTCTAGGTAAAATACATACTTTGGGGACAAGTCAATTTTCTCGAGGAATTCTTCTCCCTCTTGATGGGCCCCAAAACTCAACACTTAACCAAAATTTTGAGTAAAATAGGAAAAATAAAAGTAAATCAGCCAAATCAGCCTTTGGAGGAATAGGAGGAACTATTCATGTATTCCTCCTATTCCCCACATTACCACACCATCTGAATGAGGAGTTGGTGGGTAGTTTATTTGGATGAATTGGGTCTATGTGGAAAGGAAATAATATTTCCAGAGGGTTGATAGTTTTTCAATCGACCGACATAACTAAAAAAAAGGCAACAAGGTGACGGGAGAAAGGATAAGTCGAGCACATCGGTTAAGTTAGGTGTAACCAAAACAAAACAAACAGCTTCGCCCTTTTTCATGTTCCCCACTCATGTGATTTATCCATACCCTTTTCAAAATTTGATTAAAGTAGCATTTCATGACCAAGTGATTAACCTTTCTTAGTTTCTCCCATGCACCGAAATCATGCATGACCATAAATTTATCCTTGTAACTCCAAATTTCACAAAATTTGTCTTATTGAAAAGGTATCATCAAGAGATTCACTTTGGCATCATGAAATTTAGAGGTTATTGGATTTAGGTTGGTATATAAAAGGTAAAAAAACATCGCCATCAATAAAGATGAAGTTCCGTAGTTCAACTACCATATTTGATGAAGTATAATGCACATTCCTTCTCCTAAAAGAAAATTGATGTGAGGGGATGGTTTTTTAGGGGTTCCCATCATGGTTTTCATATATTTAATGCATGTTATTGGTGGTTGAAGAAAGAAATTTTAGTTTCCCTCCTCTCTCTTCCCCATTGTTCTATATATTGTATAATGAGGATCATTTGTAAAGGTGGGCCATCTCGAACACAAGGGAATCATATCAAGTGTTGCACAAGTTTATTTGAGTTACATTCCTCATATTTGGATCCTCACAATGGTTTTGTGTCTTCTTGATTCATTATAATGGACTAAGCATCCTTATAAGGAAATAAAATTCATGTTTTGTTACTATTCTCTCAGTAGCTTGTGTTCTGTTACATTTTCTTTCCTCTCCATTCATTGCAGGTATGTTGTGTATGTTTCTCCACCTTGAAAGTTTTATTTTTTGGTGTTTTGTATGAAAATAAAATATTAAGTGTTGTTTTGGACTGTGGCACTCATTTCTTCCCTCTCTTTTCACATTTTTGTTATTTCCCTCATTAAGAGTGTCTTTCCCCTTTCTTGGTGTTATCACCTCTCTATAGCCGAGGATTTTCATTTTATGCATATCCCCTTTTCCACATTCCTTGTGAAAGTTAGATTAGGATTAGATAGTTGCATTTTCAAATGTAGGAGTAGTTTAACATTATAATAGGTAGAGGAACTCAAGCATCAAGGTCCCTCACTTGGAGAAAATCCCATATTACCTAAAAACATTGATTTCTTATTCAAAAACAAATCATAAGGTGATTTTTTTGTGAAAAAGTTATGGCACGCCCAAAAGGGGATCTTGATTTCTTGCTATTTCATTAAATTTTGGTATGTATCTTGGTGAAATTTATCCTTTTGAGGTAGTTTTCATAGCACATTTGGTGACTCCAATCATCATGTCTACTTGTTTCAGAGTCAAAGTTCCCATTTTATGAGAAGAATACAAACGAGATAAAGTGCAACAAGCAACAAGCCTTTGAGTACTTGCAGCTTATCACCAACGAGAATAAGAAGAAACAGATAAATTCCAAGATTACCATCTTCTAAAAATCTAACTCTTTCCACTACTCCTCCTGGTAGGCCCTTCTTACTGTCATTTATAATTTTATGACTTATTCCATTCATGGATGATCAAAGTAACTTTCCTTTTTTTCAATTTCAATGGTGGTAGTCCTCTAGATCTCAATGCACAACATGATATACCAAAGGTGTATATATTGAAAAGTACTCCTTTCTTCATCAATGAAAACCATACTACCCAAATGACCATATCCAAGATGTTACTAATGATTTTTTAGTCCATTTTTTTATTGAAGATGATGTAGCAGTCAAACTCTTGGCTTCATCATTCAAAGGGAAGGAGGATCTTCAATGATACATACATTTTATACTTTCATCAATTCATAATTGGGATGAACTTGGCACAGTGTATCAGTAACCATTTTGAAGACAAGTTAGATCACCAATCTTTGGTGGAGCAATTGACCTAAACAAAGAGATATCCCAATGAGAAAATGAATGATTTTAACATCATATTATACAAGAATTCAGATTTGATTCCTCAAGTGGTAAGATCTACAACTCAATATGCATTTCTTTATTACCTAAAGGATTTAAATCGTGATATATCAGTCATGATTTAGTCCATGGGGGTATAACTCTATGAAATGCTTATGAATTTATTATTAGAGTATCAAACAATCTCATTCAAGATAGGAACATATTTTTAGACCTTCAATGAACATATTTGCATAATTAGGAATATATGTTCCCAAAAACACTCCTGAATCAAATCTCATTCCAACTCCATTGAAAAACATTTCTAGTCAAGTGTCTACCTCCCAAGTACTTCAACCGAATTACGGGAGGTAATGAAACAAATATAAAATTTTGGGAATGAGTTGTTATCCATTAAAAGGAAGCAAGCTCAAAGTCTTAGACCTTATCATACTCTATACCAACCTAATAATCCCACTTATCAACTAAACAAACCCTCATTCCAAGCTTCTTTTCAAATTTCAAAATCATATTCAATTTCCTTTTTTTAGACCATTTCAACCATATAATCCAAATATTCCTATTTCATCCAAATCTTTTGTTCGTGTTTAAAATAATTTTGTGAAAGATTATGAGTGGTGCTTCCCTTTTCATCTTCCACATAACCAAACAATATGCCCTAATGGAATTTTGAAGTAACATTTGATGGTGAAATTTTTTTATTCCTCCGATGTACCCACGAAGAATGTCAGCAATAAGAAGTCACTCAAGAGATACCACCAAGTGATACTTCACTTGTGAACTAGAAAATAGATGATTTTTATGGAATAAATCAAACATATCCTCAAGGTGTGGCTATTAATACTAGATCTAAGAAAAGAGCTACAAGAGAGGGACAATCAATAGATGTAGGTACTTCTTAACCTACCCTAACACTAGAAGGGGTGACAATTTAAATCTAATTGATAATGTGTAAAAATTCACATAGGTCAGGCATACAAAATGCCAAATCAGCCCAAAGGACCTTCCAAACCAACTCAAGTACATGAAAATTTTGTTGTAAGTAAGGTGATTAATTCCACTTCTTTCAACATCCTTTTAAAATTGAATAATACCAATGTGAGTATCTCAAGGTGGGAAAATTTGGAAATTCCTCTCCATTCCAAGTGAGTCACCCAAGGAAAAATCTAAAGGTGTTCTTACTAACGCAATGCATCATAAGGAAGATTATTCAAACAAAAAACCTAATTCCTCCTCCCTTCTATGTATCTATGATTATTGATAATCATTTAGTTCACAATTATGTGATTGATTCAGGGGCAAGCGGTTCATTCATTCCCAAATAGATTATAAACAAGCTAAGTCTCAAATATGAATCTCTTGATAAAGGTGTATTTCAACTAGATGGGATAGTATTAGGCCTTACATTATATGCATGTCTAAACTTTTCTATTCCCCAAGATATCTTCATAGTTAATTTACTTCCACTCTTTGCTCTATGTCTATCGAGAGACTTCACTGCCAAAATGGGAGGATATCTATTAGCTGAATGGTCTCACATGTTCTTAAAAACTAGGTATGGTACTAATGATACCATCAAATATGAACCAATTACTTCATATCATATAAAACCTTATGTTTATATCCCCATCAATGAAAATTGTACCATCCTTAATCAAGAAGATTTTCCAAATACCCAAGAGGAAGATACTAATATTGAGGACATTCCTAACTTATTTATTAATGAGTGGGGGTGAATGACATGGTTTTGATGCATATCAATAGATTTAAGAATCCGGTCTTGGTATTTATTCTCTATGTGAGGAGAATTGACCTCTTCCTAGTCTTTGTCAAATCAAATGATGAATAATATAATCACGTTTGGAAAATGTTTTCTGATGGGTCAAGAAGAAGTCAAGGAACAAGAGGATGGGTAGTACTTGAATCTCCAACATGTATGAAGTATTAATACTATTTAAGGTTTTTTTAGCTAATCCAATAACATAGTAGAATATGAATCCATCATCCATGGATTGCAAAGGGAAAGAAAGGATAAATTATTAAAATTCTAGGCCTTTGGATTTAGTGAGATAATTGTTAACCAAGTCAAAGGATTAAATGCTACCAAGAATAACTCACCAAGAACCTACAAGCATAGATTATGGGAAATATTAGAGGATTTTTTCACCTTCAACATCCATTTTGTATGAAGAAAGGATAGTGAATTTGTTGATAGGTTGGATGCGATTGAGAAAAGTTTGATGTTGTGGAAAATGTCAAGAAGGATAAGTTTCAATCATACATCGGGGTGATTGTGAGGCATGTTATACCATAAATGATAAAAATTGGAATTTTTTTGAAATTAGTCCACATATTATCATTTTTATACAAGAAGAGGCTAAGTTTTCATTAAAAAAATAGGACAAATTGGAGTAGCAATATGGATACAAAATTGTCCAAATTAGATTGAATAAATTTCCCAAAGGCCTAGTGATTTTTGAATCTATCTTCAAATCTTATGATCAGCTCAGAAAAGAAAATTTGAACATGACATTCAAGGGTGAAGATTTAAAACATATCTCAGTTGGTGAAGGAAAATTTCTCAAAATTGGTAAAGTATGCAACCCACAAGAAAAACATGCTTTTATAGAGCTCTTCAAAGATTTTGCTGATATTTTTTATTGGGATTATCAATATATGAAAGGTTTTGATCATAATTTGGCCCATCACACCATTGAACTAGATTAAGAAACTAATTTTATAAGGAAAAAAAGAGGCATGTTAATCCACGATTTGAATCTTTGATGAAGAAGGAACTAAATAAGTTGATTGAGAAAAATATAATTTTCCCCATTAAGCACTCATCATGGGTTGCTAATTTAGTTCCAATACAAAAAAAGAATGGAGAAATCAGGTTATGTGTTGATTTTAGAGACTTAAATATGGCTTATTTGAAAGATCATTACCCATTTCCTTTAATGGAATAAATATTACAAATGGTAGCTTGGATCGAGAGAGGTTTTCTTTTTTATACGTCTACTCGTGGGTATAATCGATCATGGTGAAGGAATAATAATAGTTCAAGATATTTTTATCACAAAATAAGGAACCTATAATTACAAGAAAATTCATTTTGGTTTATCTAATGCAGGAGAAACATTTCAAAGAGCCATGGATATGACATTCAAAGGAATGAGTAATAAATTTTTCATTTTCTATCTTGATGATATCACCGTGTTCTCAAAGGATGCGAATGATCATCTAATCTATCTCAGGAAGGTGTTTGAAATATGTAGACAATTTTGAGCCTCCTTCAATCCAATTAAATGTATCTTCCGAACACATGAATGTAAGCTCCATGACCACATTATTTATAAATAAGGCTTTACCATTGATCCGAAAGAGTTAGTTTCATCCTTGCATTTTCGTTGCCTAGTCATAAAAGGCACTTCAAAGCTTCATAAGAAGGATTATTTTCATTAGGAGGTTTTTCTAAAACTTTTATAGCCTTTTCAATCCATCGACAACGATGTTAAAGACAAAATTGGCCTTTAAATGGACCACTAAAGGAAAAAACAAGTTTGAATTCATAAAAAAAGCAATAGTACAAGCCCCAACTCTCATTATTTCACCTTTTATGATTTTGGTGGCAAATACATAATTTAAGACATACTGGTATAACTGAATGAAGAAGGATTAGAACAAACTTTTTCATTTTCCCGCCTGAGGTCCGGAGGATTATGAGGTGATATATTCATTTATCAAGAAACATTGTTTGGTTTTAATAAGGATCATGAAGAAATTAAGGAATTTGATATCTAATAATAGGATTCACTTGATGGTTTCACGGGTTAGTGTGAAAGATTTTATTTTGAATAAGGAGTTGAATGAAAAAAGAGTTGGTTAGATAATTGAGGTAATGGAGTATGACATTGATATCAAGGTGACTAAGTTGGTCAAAGATAGGGGACTATGTGAACAATTGGTTTCAAGCCAATAGACTAATGTAGAATCCATTCTCATGCTCCAATATGATGAAGAAAGATGAGTTAATGATTTGATTTCTCCTTGTTGGAATAATGATGTAAAAAAATTCTCCAAATAAGACATTGTTTTCGAGGCTTGAGAAAAGGAGGAATTTAAAACTCTAGTCCATTCCCTATGTGTTTATTGATGGCGTATATTTAGAAAAATATTTGAATGGTGTTTTATTAAGATGCATTCAAACATATCGGATAGAGGAGGTGTTGAATTAATTTCATGATGGAGAAGGAGGAAAATTTTCTCCAAGATTGACAACACTCATGATCATGAAGGTTTTATTATTATTGGCCTAATATCTTTAATGATTGTTATGCATCTATCAAAAAATGCAAAAATGTGTATTTTTCATAGGAAATGAAAGGTTAAAAACTCTTCCATTCCACCCCATATCAGTAAATCAACCATTAAAGTAATGGGGATTGGATTTTATTGAAGTGATGAATCTACATTCAATCCTAGCTCACAAGTTGATCTTCACAACAAATAATTACTTCACCAAATAGATAGAGGTAGATTCATTAAATGAAGCAAATGAATCCAAAATTCTAGAATTTTATGAAGATATTGTAGCTAGGTTTGGTGTTTCTTCTACAATAATTTATGATAATGCCCTATATATCCTTGACACTAAAATATTTAATTGGAATATAAAAAATGGTATATATTTTAACACATATTCAAATGATTACCCTCAAGGTAATGGGAAATTTAATTCCAAAAAAAGAACCTTTTAAGAATCCTAAGGAGGACCTTGGATGAAAATTAGAGGACTTGGAATATGAAGTTAAAATCATCCTTGTGGGCTGATAGAATCACTGGTAAAATATCAATTGGTAGTTCTCCTTACAAGATAGTTTATGGTAAAGAAGCAAGGCTTCCAATCTCTCTTTAATTTATAGCCTGGATCTCATCAAGTAATTACAAATGTTTGAATTTGAGGCTATGGAAGTGAGATATGCAAATTTCGTGGAGCTAAAAGAGTTGAGGAACCAAGCAATGCAAACAATGGAAAAGGATCAATCTCAAATTAATAAGTATTTTTACAATAAATCCATGGTTAGGAGTTTCCAATAAGGAGAACTATTCCTAAAGTGGGATGCATACAAAGATAAACCTAGAAGACACTTAACTTTTGATACAATTTAGAGTGGTTCCTATGTTAGTTCAAGCTTCTAAGTCAAATAATGATTTTAAATTGTCTAAATTTTTTGGAAAAGAGATACAAATACCTGTTAATGGGATATATCTTAAACATTTATATTGATCAATATCCTCCCTTATACATAGTAGATTAGTTTCAATTTTTCCAAGTGTTGTTTAACGCATTATTTTTTTGGTAGCATAGTTTCCTTTCCCTAAGTGCTTCACATGGTGCTTTTTACTTCTTTGTCATTATTTCATTACAATGGTTCATGGAGGATTCTATAGAAGGTATGAGTTAGAAAATGAAAATGATAAGTCTCAAAAGTAACAAGACAGAGTTCATACTATCCTGCTAGCATTTAAAATATTGAGAGAGCACTTTTGCAAATCTATTAATGGATTTCTAAGGAATGTGGTGGAAAATAAAGTTCATGATAGTTTTCCACTCTCATTAAATCTAATTTAAGAACAACTCTCATGATCACTGATCAATTTAAGCGAGCTCTAGATCAAATAAGTCTAAACAAAGGCTCATGAGGGCTCAAGGGTAATAAATTCAAGTTTAAGATCAATTTCAAAGCTTTTAAGCTAACTCCATGCCCAATGGATGCTTAAAGATCACCGATCTCTTATCTAGCAGGAAGATATCCCCATTGAGTCACCAATTTTTATCCAAATTTGCACCCCTTGTAAATTTGGACAACTTTCCAAATTTTTGGACTTGGGCATCAACGCCGAGCTTCGGGAAAGAACTAGAAAAGAATTAGTATTTTTGGGAAAATTTGTTGTTGTGAGTCGTTTTGGATGCCGCGTGGTAGATCATCTCACTAAGGTGAGGTACTAGGTCTAGGTGTCATTTAGGGGTCATCATGAGACTCCCTATACGTCGCTGCATCACAGCATCATATGTGAGTTACTTCCATTCCTGGAATATAACTCCCTTCTCCATTGAGAGGCCATGATTACAATATTGGGGGCCGCACAACATCGTTTATATGTACACCTTCATTTAGATCTATGATATGGTAATGAGATTCTAACCCTTTTTAGAATCCATGCATGCACGTTATGGTTGATTATCACTCCTTCATGGGAACACATCACACCTTCATATTGCAAACACGATCCAATGTTCATGCCATCTTGCATGATCCTCATTCTTCGAGGTTTTCACATTCTCTCTCATGGTATAAGAGCACATGTTGTGGGATTCGTGTTACTCACCATATACCATTTATATCTATCTCTCCAATCATTTTTTTGGGTTTCATGAGCATCCATGTTAGTGGTTATTTTGTTCATGATCTACTTGCACTAATAATTCGGCTTCAAATCTCATTCATGGATTTTTTTGTGTTCATGGATTTTCGGTTTGTATGCATGTCTTGAGGTGTCTTGAAGTATTATTTTGTAGGTTTTTGTTTTAGATTGCTTATTTTGTGATAGTTTTGAGAGTTTTAGGAGTTTTAAAGCTTCCTTTAAGGGATAACTTAGCCACACCTCATCAAGTTGGGAACCAAGCTCCCCACCAGCTCTCTAAACAACTCACTCTACATGGTTTCAAACTTGGTCTGGATCTGCATTTGGTTTTTGTTTTATTTTTTTCCAATGTCTTTGACCCTTATGTTTGATACTTATCATTCTTTTTGGGTTTATAATTTGTGTTGGTCTTAGAGTCTTTATGTACCCATCATGATTTCTTAGAAGTTCTACACCCTACATTTGACTTGCGTTCATTGGTTTTCTTAGGTCCTCTAGCCCATGCCTCTATCTTCACTCATGTTGTAATGCATACACTCGTCCTCTTGGGATTCTATTTTGACCTATGCACTTGGCCCTCCATGTTTGTACCTCTACTTTTCTATTATGTCATTTGCTATCTTGACCGTCCCGCATCCACTCAACCCTACATCGGTTGGAATTCTATGTCTCATGTCATTTGCTTGGCTCAACCCTCTAGTTTATCATTTGTCTTGTGTTTTTGGTTTGTTGTGCCAAATTCTCCTACTCACATCATCACCATGATTCCCACTAGTCCACTCTTACCATTACAACCTGTATCTTGACATTTCATTCTAGCATGAATCTCCAACTAGTCCAACCTCCAATACGTGGCCCCCAATAGTCAACATTTTCTCAACTTACTTCAACACGTGGCATTCACCTCTCGACTAGTTCACCGCACCTTGGACATGTGGACATATACATACCCTCCACGTGGTTTGGCCTTCCAACATCACCTTCTATCACTACTTGGGCTCCACATACCATCCGATGACCACTTAATGGCTTACCCTCCAACTTGGTGATGATCTTTCTGCTTCAACATGGGCTCTCACCTCTGCTAGCTCGTTATAACAAGCTCTCTCAACTTAGTGGTCATCACTTCAACTCACCCAACTCCATATATTACCAACCGAGATACTTGACTAGCTCGTCGAGCTACCCGAGCCAACTCACCAAATTGGATGCCATTTCGCATCTTTTTCCCCAGGACTCCCTTTTCACCTTTTTTTGATTTTTCCTGCTTTTTCACCTTTTTACATTGTCTAAACAATTTAAAGGGGGGAAACAATAAAAATTAATTTTAATAAGGGGGAGTACCTATTTTTCCTAGCCTCCATATAGGGTTATTGGGATTTCTTAGCCACTTTTTCTAGCTCGTTCATTGTAGTGCTCATATTTTCTTGCGGCTAGTGAGCATGTTCGCCACAACCTTATGAAAAGAGATCTTTCTCATTCGCAATGTGTTATCCCGTAAAATTTACAAGGGCAATTTTACCGATAACCATACCGAAATTTTGTTCCGATCCTCGTTAGGGATCCCTCGCGTCAAACGTTATAAAATCCCTTCCCGGGAAATCTGGTTTTTCAAACTTAGTCTTTTGAGCCTTTTTTTTGGCTGGGCACATGAAACTGCTATGTAACACCAAATTTTGGTGTGCCCCCTTTAAAACCTTTGGCACATGATTTTCGGTGTCAACACACTTTTTTCGGTGCGCCAAAGTATGTTGAGCCTTCCCTGCGTGCGCCAAGGCGCATGCGCCTTTGTGTTGGCACAACTTTTGTTGCCCCATGTTTTGGTGCGCCAAAGGGCGCACATAACTTAATGTCAAAATAGATTTTGGTGCGCCAAAGGCACGCTTAATTTCTTGCTGGAAAATGTTTTCATGCACCAAAGGGCGCACGCTTTTCCCTGTCGACAGCAACTCCCATGCACCCTTTAAAAGTGGGTGGCGCATTTATGACCAGCTCACCTATATATATGTGTTTGCGCGCCCAAAATGTCATTTTCACTATTCACTGAGCACGTAATTTTCCTGAGCACTCACCACCCGCTTTGCCTCGTCATTTTTAATGCCTTGTGAACCCGTTACAAGTTTTCGCTATTTGTCCGGGTGAGAGGTTCTTTTCTCTTTCTCATGTTTTGCATTTTGGTTCTTTGTGCTTCGTGGTCTGGTTTTAGTTTGTGCAGAAGTTTGAAATATCAAGATCCTCCTCCTTATGCTATCTTCCCATATCCCTCCCCCTCTATCTAGATCTCTTTGGTAGGGGAACTCCGTCTAAAAGCATGGTTTTATCTTCTTTTGATGAGCCATTTCATTGCCCAATAACCTTTAAAACAAATGAAGAAAGAAATGGAGAAAAGCCTGTTTTCCCTTTGGCGCATCGGTGCGTCCTGCAACATCATAAACAGTTACGTCCCCATGGCGCATTTGTCCCCCCTGCAACATGAATAAAACCCACACCAATAGTGCACCCATTTTGCCTGCTGCATCATGAACTCCTGCGCCCTCAAGGCGCGCCTCTTTCACATGCTGCAAGTGCTAAACTTGCACCCCTTTGGCGCACAATCCTTCCTTGCTGCATCACATTTCCATGCGCCAATGGCGCACCCAGCATCCATGCAACACAAGCTTTATCTGCGCTAAGTACAAATCTTTGAAGGCGCAGGCGCATCCCCGATTACAATAACATCATGTTGTGTAAACCTTTCATGCGCCGCGCCATGCTCCCTTTGGCGCATGAAAAGTTCTTGTTACACGAACCATCCATGCGCCAAAGGGCGCACCAAATCCCAATGCAACATGAAAATTCCATGCGCCAAAGGGCGCATCCTGTCACTATGTAACACGCACTTTTCATGCGCCCTTTATAAAATGCAATCTGCAGTATGCATGCGCCATGCGCCTTTGGCGCCAGTTTTATCCTTGCAACACCCCTTTCTGTGCGCCTTACCTATTTAGCCCTGTAAGCTACAATTTTCATGTGCCTTGCACCCTGAGCCTAAAAATCTCTAACTCTTTCTTCTGCTAACATTCCAATGGAAGATCAAATGGCTAATTCAACCTTTTCGGATTGGGTCTCGCTTCTTCTTCATGCAGATCAAAGAATCGAGTTCGAAAGAACATATGTCTACATCCAGCAGGAGACCCACCAAACCGAAAGGAAAGGCTAAGCTTACGGAGGAAGAAATGAAATACAAATATCAGAGGGTCAGAATGCCCGAGTCACAGTGAATGCAGCATAGATGTAAGAGACTCAGAATGGGGCATATCGACATGGAGGAATTCTGGGCCAGAACTCAGAAAGTTACAAGGAGTCCATGGATGGAAAAATTGATCGGCAGTGCCCTACACTTCGCCGGAGGAATCCCCGTCAGTGCCATCAACAATGAATTTATGATGGTGGTTGCCCAGAGTTACAACAAAGACACAAGGTGTGTCGAAAACAGCAAGGGCGAGGTAGTCATTAACCTCACTGCCCGTCATTTTGAGATCATACTTGGCATCCCTCACCACCGGCACTTTGTGGCCGTTAGCCAAGCAGAGTGCATCAAGGCCTGGGAAGACAATGAAGACCAATGTATGCAGCTAATGAACGAAGTATATCTGAAAAATAAGAAGGTGGTAACCCGGTGGCCCCAAATCATCCACCACAGTGACTTCTCAGAAGAGCTCAGCGATACCATTACCTTCCTGAGCAGGGTCTTGAGCTTTCTGACGCCCATTACTTCCATAAATGGATGCTGTGCTACTTGGAAACAATGAACAAGAATTTTCCTGATCAGCGCTTTTGCTGGGGGGAAATTATAAGCAGCACCATCTCCGAGCAGCTACAACAATTCAGCACAATGGGAGTATTCCATATGAACTCCTACGTGGTCTACGCTGCAGCATCAGAGAGGGATTATCCAGGCCTAACACGAAGTGGAGTTTGGCCTCAGGTCAAAATATATGAATATTATCCAGAACTGAGGCTGGAGAATAGCATCGCCCAATTCACCAAAATCAACGATGCATTCTTTTACCACATCATCTACCTGCTGAGGCCGAATATGACTCATGGTCGTACGACCAAAAACATAGTGGCAGCCACGGAGAAATGGGGGGCCCTGTTCACCCAATTTCCCACATTCACCTATCTAAGGGCTGCCAACTTTTTGGGAGAGCCAACCAGGCTACCAAGGTATGCTGGGCCTAAGCTGATTCTGCTGGAACTGTCAAGGCAGCTAATCACATACCACGAAAAATGCCTGAAAAGGAAGAAGGGTGGAACTCCTTTCCCCCTCACAGTGGGCCGATACACATGCTCTACCCACCACAAGGCGAAGGAAATGTTTGCAGAGCTGGAGTTACTTAATTTGAAACATGACTTCCCAGCCAGGCCTACCTTCGACCCAAGGGGCTGCCTGCCAAGAGCAAAGCTTGATCCAATCCATGTTCCTCAGATCGAGGATATTTATATTGACGTCCTCCATGAGGTAGAGCTCAGAAGAAAGGATCATTCTTGCCAGCATTGGCGAGATTATCCAATATGGGGTAGCCATTGTCCCCAAAGGCTTCCAAACTACGGAA
Organism: Taxus wallichiana var. yunnanensis; assembly: GCA_018340775.1. Classification (NCBI taxonomy): domain Eukaryota; kingdom Viridiplantae; phylum Streptophyta; class Pinopsida; order Cupressales; family Taxaceae; genus Taxus; species Taxus wallichiana. Next base: position 173,817,912 of record CM031234.1, read on the forward strand.
GATGAAGTAGACAAGGTATATACTGACACAGATGGGGACGATTGGCCCTTTTCGGCCATTGATAGAACTAAAGCTTCTTAGACAATTAAGGAGAGGGTCAAGGAGACTTTGCGGAGGACAGAACATTGGTGCCGGATGAACGGCCTAATCTACCTCGGGGTTGATTTCACAACATCCCCATTGGGCAACGCACCTCCACGATCCAAGAAGCAGCTTAAAGGCAAAGGTGTAGAAGGTGAATCCAGCACCATTCAGGAAGAAGCCCCTGAGAGTCCTCCTTCCGCAGCACCAGAACAGGTAATAACTCTTGATTCGCTAGAGAAAGAATCAGCAGAAGATAGTCCCATAGGCCCATCCACTCGGGATGTCGGCATTACTACCACAACAGAGAGGTCCCTTCTATCCCTTTTCTTCTTCTCTTCCTTCCTCCTCGAGTGACTCAAGCAACCATCCCTTTGGTCATGTCCTCTGTCCCTTCTTCTACTCTTTCCCCTGCTTCTTCGTCTATCTTCTCCTCCCTCGCTGATCTTTCCTCCTCCATTTCTTCCCTCATCTCCGGGCTCCCTTCCCTTCCTATGTCTTCCGCAGCCATGATTTCCCTTCCTCCCGTGGACACTTCTTCGGCTATTCTCTCAATGCCACCGCCACGTGTTTCCACATTTTCCCCCTCTTCTCTCAGTATCGCCTCCTCCTCTGTCTCTGGTCCTTCTTCCATAGGACCATCCTGGATCTCTCAAAGCTAAGCTAGAAAAAGAGGAAATTTCCCATCACTCGATGAACTTTTCAAAGATCCCAGCCAAAGGGGCGAAGAAGCAGAATCTGTTACACGCTTCTCTAAAAGTGCTGCAGGTGAGAGAATCATGGAAATTGCATACCCCGATCCCCTCAAAGAGAAAAAGGATCTGTCTCTGACAGATTTTACTGTGACCCAAGTCACAATGGGGACATCTTCTGAAAGTCTCCAGGGGGAAGCTCTTTCCGCGGTTGACACCCTCTGTCAAAAGCTTCAAGAGACAAAAGAAGAGAAAAGGCTACTAAAAGAGCAAAACAAATATCTGCTCCAAGCCTTACAGAAGATGGGTAGTGCGCCTCCCACAACTACCGCCGAGACTTCTGAGCTTCTCAGCCAAGAGAAAATCAATGAATATGCAAAGATCGGTGAGCAGGGTATGGCCGTTTCCACTTGGAGGAGCCAAATCCTCAAAGACAATGAAAAAGTGATCGCCGAGTTCTCTGACTTATACCTAAATATCAGTAAGGCGAATAAAGAACTCCAAGCGTTAGCAGGGCCCATATCAGAAGAGCTGGAACATGCTAGATTGTAGCACGAGGCCTTGCAACAAATGTTCGACTGTCATCCAAGATCTCGCAAGTCAAGTTCGGTGTCTTCGGCCACCCAAGGGCTCTCAACAAAATCATGTCCACTCTAGACTATCGGGTGGATCAGCTAGAATTTATTCTAGAAAAGATTGATAAAGTCAAGGAAGAAGCCTGGATGCGATGCATCAAATGGAGTGAATTTTTCTCAACATGTCTCCGGGGTTGTTCACTCCTTCCTTTACCTTAAGGTCACCGATGAAACCATCCGGATCTTGAGGAGATCACTTCTCAAGGAATGGTGCTTTAGAGGTCACATTTGACGCTGAATCTATCAACAACCTCTCTTGGCTGTAGGGACTTCGTCGGAGTTCCTCATTGAGGAAGAAAAGGACTTTTCCAAACTCCCGAGAGAAGCTCATAGATGAGCGGGAGACTTTGGAGGCAATAATGATGGGCACAAGGATCCTTCTCGGGATCAACTTGGGCCAATAATTAACAAGTTTTTGGAATACCGCGCTTAGTTCCATATCTCATCACCTGAGCAGCATCAAAAGCAGGCTACCCCCTTTCGGCCACAGGATGATGATGACGAGTAGCTGCTTCTTCTTCTTCTTCTTCTTCTTCTTCTCTCTCTTCTCTCCGACTTTCTTGTTAGAATGTCTATAGTATGTTGGCACAAATGATGACATCATCCATGTTGCATCATGGGATGATGTCATCCATCAAGTTGTCAAAAGTCAACATGACTTTTAGATATTTTGTAAATATCTTTGTAAATAGGTGGTTGGCTCCTTTTTGCCTTCTTTCCTTCTCCTCTTCTATATATATTGGAATACTTGTTGTATTCAAAGGTGGACATTTTTTAGATGAAAATAGAAGTGAGGAGAGAAAGACTTTGAGCTTTCTTGTAACAGAAGAAAAACAACAATACAAATATTGAGGCTTTGTACTGAATACTTGTGTTATACATCAGAGCTTTCTTATGTTAGATCTGTATGTGTTTATTCTGTTAGATTCATATCTACCTTTTTGTCATTTGCTCATCAATATTGCTTTGTTTGTGTATGCAAGTAGGTTTGGCTCTATTTACTACCAATCCCAAAACATAAATCTTCCGACCTTTACTCGCTTTGGAATTCATTTCTTTTCTTCCTTCGGACCTACTCTTTCCTCATCCCCTTTTCCTTTCCTTTCTTTTCACGATTGAAACACCCCATTGGGATGAGATCCCAAACCCCGAAGGCGAAATCATGAGACTTGCATAGATTCCTGCTTTGTAGAATAGCAATAAACCGATTTAAACGCTTTGACTCGACTCAAAGAGGGGCTATGCCCTGCACACTGCTGTTGGCTCGTTTATCCATAGATCTGCCCAAGCGACAGATTTTCGGACCAATAGTTTTTGGCGACTCATTGGGGATGAATAGATCTGTCAGATCTATGATGGTGGTAAGATAGAAAAATCAGAAAAAATAAGAAAATCATTGCCTGTTTGCAAATCTGAACTTTTTTATAAAAATCCAAAAATTTGCAAATTTTTCTCTGAATTGAAAATTTTCTTCTGAGATCCATAGATCTGGCCTAGTTACAAATCTTTAGTTCGCTGAGTTTTTATAAAAATTAGTATTTTGTCCGTAGATCTGGATTTTTGGCTATTTGCTAAAAGTTTGAAACCCTCTGAAAAAGTGAAAATCAGATCCGAAAATCAGCTTGCTATTCTTCCCTGCCATCTTATCCTCGTTGTTATTTTCGTTAACCGCAATCGGTTTTCTGAAGAGGATAGTTTTAAATATTTAGAAAAGTATTTGCTGCTGGTTTTTATCAGAAAAACCAGAAAATCAGCAAGTATAACCAAAAAGAAAGTTTGAATCTGTGCCATAACGTTACAGATCTGGAAGGTACACTGGCGAGTGAACCTTTTATGCACAGCAGGAGAGCCTGTGGAGAAGCTGATCCTACTTTCGATCTGCTTCAAAAGCACAATTTCAGCGTGACATCGGCGCGTTTTTCAGCGCTAAGCTCAGCTAGCCGGACATCTAGGAGTGTCTCACCTTCACGAAGAAAAAGTCTTTCGCAGGGGGCATCCACATCCCTTTGTAGTGCCTTGCTACTCAGTGGAACCACACTTCCAGCTCGTGTTCTCTTTCCGGCTTTTCAGATGGCGGTACCATGGGGAAACGCCATGGGTCCTTTGGCTTTACCACATCCAGTTCACGTGCTCCCTCACGGAAACCGAAAGAATTTTCCCAAATTTGACGGGAGCGGAAATCAAAGCATGGATTCCCACATATCTGCATTCATCATGTCATGCAGTATTTTGGATGTGACTCACGAAGATGTGTCGGTTCACCTTTTTCTGGAAACCCTACAAGGGCCTGCGGCTGAATGGTTTCAACATTTGCCAGCCGGATCTATTACCAGTTGGGCCACCTTGCGGGATGCTTTCGAAGACAGATACAAGCCTTCAGAGGATGCATTTGCATTATTATCATGGATCACTCACCTGAAGAAAGAGGCAAATGAGACCATGCGTGATTTTATCACCCGGTTCAATGCACTAATCAACCGTGTCCCCGTTGCCATGCTTCCAACGCCGGAAAATCAAAAGTGTTTCTTCGTAAACGCTATGAGTTCGAAAGTTAGTTTCTTACTCCTTCAAGAGCGAGTGGCTACCTTGATTCTCGCCCAAGCTGCTGCCATTCGGATAGAGGATAATCTGATAATATCTGGTGAATTGAAAAAGGAATCAGCCAAGCCTAAATCTTTGGGCCCTTCGCCCACTACTTCGTCTGATCCAGCCTTTCAAAAGATGGTGAATGACTTGCTTGCATTAAAGAAGCAGTTGGCCCAGGCCTCCCCCAGTTCCTCGTACCAGGATATTCCATGGAGGAATTTCATTCCCAACAATGTTTCACAAAGGCCGTGCCTACCTACAAGTGCTCCACGTTGGCGCTTGAGGCTCCTTCGGTCAACGCTCTGGCTGAAATCGAAGAAGAAGAGTAGTATTATGAAGAACCTTCGTCTCAAGGCGAAGATGATCAAGATGTCGGTGAACCGGCTGGCGACTCTACTATCGGGTATATGGAATTTGATGAGGAAGAATCTGATGAAGAAGAGGGTACCTAGGGATATGCAAGCGGACAGTCATATGTTGTTTTTACTCGCTCGCAAGGAAAAGAAGCGGAAGTTGCTGCCCATGTCCAGCAGGAGAAGGCCGTGTCAAATGCACCTCCGATCATTGCTAAAAGAGGTAATCCTCTTCCTACTCAACTCCCTGGCAAATATTTTACAAGGAAACCTTTTTCCCCTATCTCTCCTCTAAATCAATCCTCTCACGTTCCTACCAAGGCCAAGTAATCCTATTCCATCATCGTAAGGTGAGGGACTCATTCCTTCACCAGCGCAACCCTTGGCTGCATTTGATATCATAGATCATGTAAAAAAAACCAAGATCCAAATGTCCTAAGTGAGTATCTTGATCGAACCCCGAAACGACTTGTAAGATTGACCAAATATATTCAGAGTCAAGCTGTTGCATCTAAGCAGGTTTCCCCAAAAGGAATCCTTTCCACTCCCCCTGAATCCCACATAAATGTTGCTTCAACATCGGCGTCAGGCAAGATAGAGCCTTTCTATCTCTCTCTCCGATCAATGGACATAAGTTGAGTAACTGCATCATTGATTCTGGGGCTTCTGATAATGTCATGCCGGTAAAAGTCACCCATGCTTTGGGCCTCACTCTTACCAAGCCTTTCGGCAGATGTTATTCATTGGAAACCAAGCAGGTTCCATTGGTTGGCCAAATCAAGGACGCGCAATTCACATTTGCGGCTTTCCCAGATAAAAGAGTAAAAATGACAGTCCTCGTTGCTGACATTCCGGCAACCTATGGAATTTTGCTGGGAAGAAGTTTTTGCAGCGAAGTTGGTGGAGAAATTCATATGGACTGGACTAAAGCTAGAATTCCATCAAAGGCATAATGCGAGACTTTGGAGCCAAAATCACAAAAGAAATACTTGGTTACCAGCTCTGAAGACCCCAAGGCCCAAATCCTTTTTGAATCATCAGGGATGGGGAACTACTTCTTATCTACCGAGACGGATAAAATGGGTGTTCTCGTTTAGGAGAAGGATCTTAATGAGATCTGGACCTTTCGGTTTGATGGCAAGGTTTGTCACAATGCAACTAGTGGATGTGGCGTTGGGGCCGTGCTGATATCTCCCGAAGAGGAGGTAATTCCTCTCTCTTTCAAATTGTAGTTTTTCAACACAAACAATACTGCTGAGTATGAATCTCTCTTACTCGGTATGCAAGCCGCAAGGGAAAGAGGAATTAAAAATCTAAAAGTACAAGGTGATGCAGAGCTAGTTGTAAATCAGGTCAAAAGGATTTACCAAGTGAAGAATGAAAGGCTCAGGCATTACCGTAATGCGGTGTGGGACAACATCGAAGAATTCGATGCTTTTTCAATAGAATCCATTCCAAGGGCCCAGAATGACATGGCCGATTCATTGGCCGTTTCAGCGTCCCTCATGCTCCCACACCTAGGTTTGAAAACAAACAAGTACACCATTGAGGTGGTTTTCCGCCCAAGCATGCCAGACAATTCTCAGCATTGGCAGGTGTTCAACGACGATAATCAACTCATTGCTTTTCTGGAAAAGGTAGAAAATTTTAAAGAATTGCACTTTGAAGGATCTACTTCCACTTGCCATGAATCAGTCACCGATCAAGGCGATGAATCCGAAGGGAACGACGGCATATGTCAGCTCAAAGGAAATAAAATTCTGAAGGGCCTGGTTTCTCTAGAGCGCTGTTCGAAGCGTGCATGACGCCGTTTGTGAAAAGAAGAAGAGGCGAGATGACCCCGACCCATCCCCGAAACCGAACCGGTCAATATAGGTTCTATAGAGCACCCGAATTTGTGAACATTGGAAAATGTTGCACGCCTGAGGAGAAACGGAAATTTTTCAAGTTGCTAAAAAAATATATGGACGTGTTGGCATGGTCCTATGCCGATCTAAAGTCCTTTAAGCCAAAGGACGTTCAGCATGACATTCCGTTGAAAGAAGATGTCAAAGCCTTCGCCAGAAGCAGAGGCACTATAATCCTAAGATCTCGGGTACCATCCAGGCTGAAATTCAGAAGATGTTGGATGCAAGAATCATCTTTCCTATCCATCACAGTACTTGGGTGGCAAATATTGTGCCAGTGCGCAAGAAAAATGGCGAGATACGCATATGCGTAGACTTTCACAATTTGAATCAAGCTTCCTTAAAATACAACTACCCTCTTTCGATAATGGATCAAGTTCTGCAAGTAGTAACTGGATCAGAGATGCTGTCCATGCTTGACAATTTTTCAGGCTATAATCAGATTGAAGTTTCAGTTGAAGATCAGTTTAAAAAAGCATTCACTACTCCTCGGGGTACATTTTCCTACAGGAGGATGCCTTTTGGCCTAACTAATCTTTGGCGCCACTTTTCAAAGAAGCCATGGATTTCACATTCAAAGGTATGATGGGGAAAGTCATTGTGGTTTATCTAGATGATTTAACCATCTTCTCTAAACAACGAAATGATCATTGTGATCATTTGGAGCAAGTGTTGGCAGTGCCGAGAACATGGGATTTCCTAAACCCAAAAGTCTATTTTGGAGTCACGGAAGGAAGTTGCTAGGGCATGTGGTTAGCAAAGAAGGAACAAAGATAGATGCCGAAAGAGTTAAGGCTATTCGAGCCTTACTCTACCAACAAGAAAGACCGGTGTTCATTCGTTCTTCGGAAAGGTGAACTTTCTCGGGCGTTTATTCTGACTTTCTTTGAGAAGACCCGTCACATATTGAACATGATGAAGGGGTCACCAAATTTCAGATGGAGTGAAGAGGGAAAAAGGTCATTTGAAGAAATAAAAGCTTCCGTTGCTCATGCACCAGTCCTGGTATGTCCCGATTTCTCCAAGGACTTCATCATGTACAGTTACGCATCTGAGCATACTGTGTCCGCAATCTTAATGCAAAAGAACTCGGAGGATGTTGAATCTCCGATCGCGTTCATGAGTTCTCCCCTCAAGCCTCACGAACTAAAAATGACTCAACTGGAAAAGCATGCCTTCGCCATTGTCAAAGCAGTGAAGAATTTCAGGTATTACATTCTAAACTCGCATACGGTGGTGCTGGTCCCTGACACGGCGGTGAAATCAATTCTAACTCAGCAGGAGTTAGGAAGCTTGTGAGGAAATTGGATCGCAAAGGTCCAGGAGTATGACCTGGATATTAAACCAACCAAGCTGGTGAGAGGCAAGGGCCTGTGTCAGCTAATGGCTGAAAACAAAGATTCAGAAAACCCTGATGATAGGGGTGACTGCACCGACGAAACACAGGACCGGCAGGAAGAGCCTAATTCTCTGCCTCTGGTTCTATTTGTTGCAACTAGTGATGAATGGTACTCCGACATCACTTTCTTCCTTACCTACGGTGAATGCCCAATGCACCTAACTGCAAAGGAGAAGTGCACTATAAAGCTCAGAGCGGCTAAATATGTCATCTGGGATGACGGTTTATATAAACGTGGGATAGATGGCATCTTTTTGCGATGTGTTGACAAACCCCAGCAAGTAAAACTATTGGAAAGTTTTCACAATTCAGCCTGTGGAGGTCATTTTTCTTCCTCCGTGACAGCACACAAGATCATTCGAGCCAGGTACTATTGGCTGACACTCTTTCAAGATACAGCCATCTGGGTGGTGAAGTGTGAACCCTGCCAGCAATTCATCGGCAAGCCCAAGTTGGCTGCCTTTCCCCTAAGGCCGGTCATTATCAATGAACCATTCAGGCAATGGGGAATTGATTTTATTGGTGCACTCAATCCTCAATCAAGTGCCGGACATAGTTATGTCCTTACAGCAACGGATTACTTCACCAAGTGGGTGGAAGCCATACCTGTCAAGCATGCCACTTTTGAGGTGGTTTGTAATTTCATTAAAGAAAATATCATTGTCAGGTTCGGCGTTCCAAACAAAATCGTTGCTGATAATGCTTCTAACTTCTCCTCACGAGAAGTTATTAGTTTTTGCTATGAATATGGGATAACTTTGGCTCACGCCTCAGACTATTACCCTCAGGGAAATGGTCGGGCGGAATCCAAGATAACAGAACTTGGTGACTATCATATGGAAGTTAGTGGATGAGAATCAGGCGAATGTGGCACAAGTCTCTATACGACGATTTGTGGGCCGATCATATTACTCCCAAGAGATCTCTCGGCATGTCACCTTTTCAAGTGTTATATGGTAATGCGATCTTTGAACTCCCCATTTCTCGCAGAACTTCCCGCTCTGCATTTGGCGCGAGCTATCGAAGATGAAACTTTCCAAAATTCTCTTCAAAAGAGAATCATGTATCTGCCAGAACTTGAAGAAAAGAGAGTAAGGGTGGTCGACAGGATCACTGAACATCAGAATCAAGTTAAGAGGCTTTTTGATAAGAAGGCCAAGCAAAGAGATTTTCAAGTGGGAGATCTCATCCTTTTGTGGGACAAGCAAAGAGAGCCAAAGGGCATGCACGGAAAGTTTGATTCCCTGTGGAGAGGGCCCTTCAAGATCAAGCAGCTCAACGGAGAGAATAGCTTCTATCTCTCATATCTGGATGGAACCGAGCTCCCGCTTCCTTATAGCGGGCAGCATCTGAAAATTTTCAGGAAGTAGAGCTTGCTCTCTTCTTTGTACAGTTTGCTTTAGTTGTGTGTTTGCTTTCGTCGTGTGGTTGCTTTTGGTTTGTTGTGTGTTTCCTTTCTTCTCCCTCCGGTCGCCCTTGTTTTTGACTCTGTTACCCAATGGATAGGCACATGAGAACTGGGATTCTCTACCCCCGAGTTTGCTCAGGGATAGTCCCCAGAAAGAGCCAGCTGTTATCCCGTAAAATTGACAAGGGCAATTTTACCGATAACCATATTGAAATTTTGTTCCGATCCTCGTTAGGGATCCTTGCATTCAAACGTTATAAAATCCCTTCCCGAAATCTGGTTTTGAACTTAGTCTTTTGAGCCTTTTTTTTGGCTGGGCGCATAAAACTGCTATGTAACACCAACTTTTGGTGCGCCCCCTTTAAAAACCTTTGGCGCATGATTTTCAGTGTCAACACAGCTTTTGGTGCGCCAAAGTATGTTGAGCCTTCCCTGCGTGCGCCAAGGCACATGCGCCTTTGTGTTGGCACAACTTTTGTTACGCCATGTTTTGGTGCACCAAAGGGCGCACATAAATTAATGTCGACATAGCTTTTGGTGTGCCAAAGGTGCGCTTAATTTCTTGCTGGCAAACGTTTTCATGCGCCAAAGGGCGCACGCTTTTCCCTGTCGACAGCAACTCCCATGCGCCCTTTAAAAAGTGGGTGGCGCATTTATGACCAGCTCACCTATATATATGTGTTTGCGTGCCCAAAATGTCATTTTCACTATTCGCTGAGCACGTGATTTTTCTGAGCCTGTCAGCCCCTGCCTCGTCGTTTTCAACGCCTTGTGGACCCGTTACAAGTTTTCGCTATTTGTCCAGGTGAGAGGTTCTTTTCTCTTTCTCATGTTTTGCGTTTTGGTTCTTTGTGCTTGGTGGTCTGGTTTTAGTTTGTGCCTGAAGTTTGAAATATCAAGATCCTCCTCCTTCTGCTATCTTCCCATATCCCTCCCCCTCTGTCCAGATCTGCTGGTAGGGGAACCTGTCTAAAAGCATGGTTTTATCTCCTTTTTGATGAGCCATTTCATTGCCCAATAACCCTGCTAAAACAAATGAAGAAAGAAATGGAGAAAAGCCTATTTTTCCCTTTGGCGCATCGGTGCGTCCTGCAACATCATAAACAGTTACGCCCCCATGGCGCATCTGTCAACCCTACAACATGAATAAAACCCACGCCAATGGCGCACCCATTTTCCCTGCTACATCATGAACTCCTGTGCCCTCAAGGCGCGCCTCTTTCACATCTTTGCAAGTGCTAAACTTGCACCCTTTAGCGCACAATCCTTCCTTGCTGCACCACATTTCCATGAGCTAATGGCGCACCAAAGATCCATGTAACACAAGCTTTATCTACGCTAAGTACAAATCTTTGAAGGCGCAGCGCATCCCCGATTACAATAACATCATGTTGTGTAAACCTTTCGTGCGCCGCGCCATATTCCCTTTGGCACACGAAAAGCTCATGTTACAAAACCTTACATGTGCCAAAGGGCACACCAAATCCCAGTGCAACATGAAAATTCCATGCGCCAAAGGGCGCATCCTGTCACTATGTAACACGCACTTTTCATGCATCTTTTATAAAATGCAATCTGCAGTATGCATGCGCCATGCGCCTTTGGTGCCGCTTTATCCTTGCACACGCCTTTCCTGTACGCCTTACCTATTTAGCCCTGTAAGCTGCAATTTTCATGGGCCCTGCGCCCTGAGCCTAAAAATCTCTAACTCTTTCTTCTGCTAACATTCCAATGGAAGATCAAATGGCTAATTAACCTTTTCGGATTGGGTCTCGCTTCTTCTTCATGTAGATCAACAACCGACTTCGAAAGAACATATGTCTACATCTAGCAAGAGACCACCAAACCGAAAGGAAAGGCTAAGCTTATGGAGGAAGAAATGAAATACAAATATCAGAGGGTCAGAATGCCCGAGTCACAGGCCGAATGCAGCATGGACGCGAGACTCGAATGGGCATATCGACATGGAGGAATTCTGGGCCAGAACTCAGAAAGTTACAAGGAGTCCATGGATGGACAAATTGATCGGCAGTGCCCTGCACTTCACTAAAGGAATCCCCGTCAGCGCGTCAACAATGAATTTATGATGGTGGTTGCCCAGAGTTACAACAAAGACACAAGGTGTGTCAAAAATAGCAAGGGCGAGGTAGTCATTAACCTCACTGCCCGTCATTTTGAGATCATTCTTGGCATCCCTCACCACCGAACTTTGTGGCCGTTAGCCAAGCAGAGTGCATCAAGGCCTGGGAAGACAATGAAGACCAATGTATGCAGCTAATGAATGAAGTATATCTGAAAAATAAGAAGGTGGTAACCCGGTGGCCCCAAATCATCCACCGCAGTGACTTCTCAGAAGAGCTCAGCGATACCATTACCTTCCTGAGCAGGGTCTTCGAGCTTTCTGACGCCCATTACTTCCATAAATGGATGCTGCACTACTTGGAAACAATGAACAAGAATTTTCCTGATCAGCGCTTTTGCTAGGGGGAAATTATAAGCAGCACCATCTCCGAGCAGCTACAACAATTCAGCACAACGGGAGTATTCCATATGAACTCCTACGTGGTCTACGCTGCAGCGTCAGAGAGGGATTATCCAGGCCTAACACGAAGTGGAGTTTGGCCTCAGGTCAAAATATATGAATATTATCCAGAACTGAGGCTGGAGAATAGCATCACCCAATTCACCAAAATAAACGATGCATTCTTTTACCACATCATCTAGCCTACTGAGGCCGAATATGACTCACGGTCGTATGACCAAAAACATAGTGGCAGCCACGGAGAAATGGGGGGCCCTGTTCACCCAATTTCCCACATTCACCTATCTAAGGGCTGCCAACTTTTTGGGAGAGCCAACCAGGCTACCAAGGTATGTTGGGCCTAAGATGATTCTGCTGGAACTGTCAAGGCAGCTAATCACATACCACGAAAAATGCCTGAAAAGGAAGAAGGGTGGAACTCCTTTCCCCCTCACAGTGGGCCGATACACATGCTCTACCCACCACAAGGCGAAGGAAATGTTTGCAGAGCTGGAGTTACTTAATTTGAAACATGACTTCCCAGCCAGGCCTACCTTCGACCCAAGGGGCTGCCTGCCAAGAGCAAAGCTTGATCCAATCCATGTTCCTCAGATCGAGGATATTTATATTGACGTCCTCCATGAGGTAGAGCTCAGAAGAAAGGATCATTCTCGCCTAGCATTGGCAGAGATTATCCAATATGGGGTAGCCATTGTCCCCAAAGGCTTCCAAACTACGGAAGATGAAGTAGACAAGGTATATACTGACACAGATGGGGACGATTGGCCCTTTTCGGCCATTGATAGAACTAAAGCTCCTCAGACAATTGAGGAGAGGGTCAAGGAGACTTTGCGGAGGATAGAACATTGGTGCCGGATGAACGGCCTAATCTACCTCGGGGTTGATTTCACAACATCCCCATTGGGCAACGCGCCTCCACGATCCAAGAAGCAGCTTAAAGGCAAAGGTGTAGAAGGTGAATCCAGCACCATTCAGGAAGAAGCCCCTGAGAGTCCTCCTTCCGCAAAGCACTGAGCAGTAATAACTCGGATTTTCCAGAGAAAGAAGTAGTAGAGGATAGTCCCATAGGCCCATCTACTTAGGATGTCGGCATTTGTACCACAACAGAGGTCCCTTCTATCCCTTCTTCTTCTCTTGCTTCCTCCTCGAGTGACTCAAGCGACCATCCCTTTGGTCGTATCCTCCCCCTTCTTCTTCTACTCTTTCCCCGCTTCTTCATCTATCTTCTCCTCCCTCGCTGATCTGTCCTCCTCCATTTCTTCCCTCATCTCCCCGGCTCCTTCCCTTCCTATGTCTTCTGCGCAGCTGCAGCTTCCCTTCCTCCCATGGACACTTCTTCGGCTATTCTCTCAATACCGCCGCCGCGTGTTTCCACGTTTTTCCCCTCTTCTCTTCAGTAGTTGCCTCCTCCTCTGTCTCTGGTCCTTCTTCCATAGGACTAGCCTGGATCTCTCGCAGCTAAACCGAGAAAAGAGGAAAGTTCCCATCGCTCCGATGGACTTTTCGATGATCCCACCAAAGGGGCGAAGAAGCGAAGCTTTGTACATGCTTCTCTAAAAGTCTTTGCCAGTGAGAGAATCATGGAAATTACATACCCCGATCCCCTCAAAGAGAAAAAGGATCTGTCTCCGACAGATTTTATTGTGACCCAAGTCATAATGGGGACATCTTCTGAAAGTCTCCAGGGGGAAGCTCTTTCCGCGGTTGACGCCCTCTGTCAAAAGCTTCAAGAGACAAAAGAAGAGAAAAGGCTACTAAAAGAGCAAAACAAATATCTGCTCCAAGCCTTACAGAAGATGGGTAGTGCGCCTCCCACAACTGCCGCCGAGACTTCTGAGCTTCTCAGCCAGGAGAAAATCAATGAATATGCAAAGATCGGTGAGCAGGGTATGGCCGTTTCCGCTTGGAGGAGCCAAATCCTCAAAGACAGTGAAAAAGTGATCGCCGAGTTCTCTGACTTATACCTGAATATCAGTAAGGCGAATAAAGAACTCCAAGCGTTAGCAGGGCCCATATCAGAAGAGCTGGAACATGCTAGACTGCAGCACGAGGCCTTCCAACAAATGTTCGACTGTTCAGTCGAAGATCTGGTCAAGTTCGGCGTCTTCGGCCACCCAAGGGCTCTCAACAAAATCATGTCCACTCTGGACTATCGGGTGGATCAGCTAGAATTTATTCTAGAAAAGATTGACAAAGTCAAGGAAGAAGCCCTAGATGCGATGCATCAAATGGAGCGAATTGTTCTCAACATGTCTCCAGGGTTGCTCACTCCTTCCTTTACCTTAAGGTCAGCTGATGAAACCATCCGGATCTTCAAGGAGATCGCTTCTCAAGGAATGGGGCCAGAGGTCACATTTGACGCTGAATCTATCAACAACTTGCTAGGTTTGTAGGGACTTTGTCGGGTTCCTCATTAAGGCGAAAAGGACTTTTCCAAACTCACGAGAGAAGCTCATAGATGAGCGGGAGACTTGTGAGGCAATAAGCGATAGGAACAAGGATCCTTCTCAGGATCAACTTGGGCCAATAATTAACAAGTTTTTGGAATACCGCGCTCAGTTCCATATCTCATCACCTGAGCAACATCAAAAGTAGGCTACCCCCTTTCGGCCGCAGGATGATGACGACGAGTAGCTGCTTCTTCTTCTTCTTCTTCTTCTTCTCTCTCTTCTCTGACTTTCTTGTTGGAATGTCTAAAGTATGTTGGCACAAATGATGACATCATCCATGTTGCATCATGGGATGATGTCATCCATCAAGTTGTCAAAAGTCAACATGACTTTTAGATATTTTGTAAATATCTTTGTAAATAGGTGGTTGGCTCCTTTTTGCCTTCTTTCCTTCTCCTCTTCTATATATATTGGAATACTTGTTGTATTCAAAGGTGGACATTTTTTAGATGAAAATAGAAGTGAGGAGAGAAAGACTTTGAGCTTTCTTGTAACAGAAGAAAAATAGTAATACAAATATTGAGGCTTTGTACTGAATACTTGTGTTATACATCAGAGCTTTCTTATGTTAGATCTGTATGTGTTTATTCTGTTAGATTCATATCTACCTTTTTGTCATTTGCTCATCAGTATTGCTTTGTTTGTTTATGTAAGTAGGTTTGGCTCTGTTTACTACCAATCCCAAAACATAAATCTTCTGACCTTTCTGCTTTGGAATTCATTTCTTTTCTTCCTTCGGACCTGCTCTTTCCTCATCCCCTTTTCCTTTCCTTTCTTTTCACAGTTGGAAACACCCCACTGGGATGAGATCCCAAACCCCCGAAGGTAGAATCTGTGAGACTTGCATAGATTCCTGCTGGTAGAATAACAATAAACCAGTTTCACTTTGCTGACTCAAAGAGGGGCTATGCCCTGCACACTGTTGGCTCGTTTATCCATAGATCTGCCCAAGTGATGCCATTTTTGGACCAACACAATATGAGATGCATTTTCTCTCACACCGACTAGTGTGACCTTGTTTTTTATTTCACTTTGTTTGTATTTGATTATGTGTTTTTCCTATACTTCACTAGGACTCCATTATGGCCTCCACTCTTGGGAAACTTGTCGAGTCTTTGCAAGGTGAGTGGTCAAATTTTCCACATCATATGAACACACCCTATTGCAATCATGCACTACTTATAAAATTCCACAAACAATGATGCGGTTATCACTATTATTATTGGGTGTTTTATTGCATGTAGAGTATTCTTAGTTGAGTCTGATGTCTTTCCACCTTTCTTGTATCCACACACCCTCTTCTCATGCATTTTGCACTTTATACTTGTACATCATAGAGGATGTTATTTCTAGACTTGAGCATCACAGGATATCTTTACAACCTCTGCCACTTCTTCTTGGGAGAGAGAATTACACATCATGGCATGATTTCATGGAATGTTACTTTGCCTACAAGGGTCTTACACACTTCTTTCTTGGGCCTATTCCTATACCCATTGATCATCATTGTCTTGAGGAATTTCTCAAAACTTATGACCGTGTCATTGCTCACTTGATGTTTTCTATCACTAGATATCTCCATATACATGTGGCACACTCAAATCCTCCCCACCGCATCTAGAGAATCTTCTAGTACTTGTTTAGATACCTTTCACATAATTATGTCATTACTTGGTGTTGCTAATTAAGTTTTCTCCTCTTCTTCTTTATGTGATGATAGCTCTACTAACACAGGACTCGCTTGCTTCCAATTATGAGGAAAAGGATTTTCTTCTAGTTCTAATGTTGAGAGTACTATAGAGGACTCTCATCCTCCTCTCACCTTTCCAGAGATTGTTGAAACCCCTCCCATTTCATCAAACATCAAGCAGTCCCATTATTAGCCTCATACCATCATTGCACCCACCTTCTTTCTACTTCTAGTGTTTGTGGTCCTTTCCACTCCCGTTCCTCCATGTATGGATGAATCATACTTGTACGAAATCTCTCTTCTATTTTTTTATTTCCCTCATTAGGAAGAGTATTTTCTAGACCTTGGTCATATTTTTGTTGTGTCCACTTATGATGTAGTAAAGGTTCCTCATCCTTGTACATGTTTTTGGAGGATTCCATCATCTCCTTTATTGGGAGTACCCCTTCGAGATACTTATCACTTCAAATTTTTAGGAGACCTTCATTGAGCCACCCTTTCTTATGGATCCTCTTTCTATTGTGGGGTTTTTGCATTTCCTTCACATCACTTGTGAATCCTTTCGATAGATGTTCCTCTTATTCAATTTGACATTTATATGCTTATGGAATTACCTTATGTTTCTTGGAACTCCTTTTCTAAACTATGTCACTCTTATGTGGACCAGACTTAGAGTTCTCGTTCTCTTGCCTTTGGATTCCTTCACAAAGTGGGAAGACTTCCAACACTCCATTTTTGTCCTTCTTAAGGGTAGGCACACGATTCAGTATGGGTGGCTCTTCTTTTATCTAGAGGTAAAGGACCACATCATCAACACTCTTTTGGGATAATTTCTAGATTTTCAAAGTTCGAGATCCATCTATGGCATCTTCTATGTTCCTCTCATCTCCCTCTTCTTCTCTATTCTTCTTCTTCTTTCTGAGAGATGTCCATTTTTTATATGGGTACCTTATTAGGCTCCTTAGTGGCTGAGACCCATTTTGGCATCTTTCTTATATTAGAGAGCATTTTTTCATCTATTGTGGTGGATGTTATTCCCACTGGCTTTTCCTCCACTATTATAGATCCTTATTTTTCATGGGTGCCTTATTAGGATTTAGTATTGAGACCCATTTCTCATTTCTAACTTTCCATCTCATCCTAAGCTATGATGAAGGGGGTGTTTGTGTGAGTCATTTTCCATGCCACATGGTAGGTCATATCACTTAGGTGAGTTCATAGGTCTAGGTGTCATTTATGGGTCATTATGAGATTCCCTTATGTGGCGGCGTGTCGGTGCATCACATGTGTCATATCTGAATTACTTGCATTCTAAGAATGTAACTCCCCTTCTCCACTTGAGAGGTCATGATTACAACACTGAGGGTTACACAACACCCTCTATATGTACACTTGAATTCATTTAGATCTATGAGATGGTAATGATATTCTACCCCCTTTTATAATCCTTGCATGCATATTATGGTTGATGCTCGCTCCTTTATGGGACCTCATCACACTTTGCTCGATTATAACTTAGTCAATGTTCACACCATCCTACATGATCATTTCTCTTCACATTTTTAAATTATCCCTCAAATCCACATTTTGTAGATAATTCAAAGCTCTCATAGAATTCCTATCCCTCCTAGTGGGCCCCAAAAATCAACACTTAACAATTTTTTGAGTAAAATAGTAAAAATACAAGTAAATCAGCCAAATCATCCTTTAGAGGAATATGAGGAATTGTTCTTGTGTTCCTCATATTCTATGCATTTCTGAATCTTCCACATGAGGAGTAGATGGGTAGTTTGGTTAACTAGATCAAGTCTACATGGTAGAGGTGGAACATTTCCATACGATTGACAATCTGATTGGTGACATAGTGACCAAGATGACATGATGAGGGTGGAAAGGACAAGTTAGAAACATTAGTCAAGTTAGACACATCCAACACACAAGGCATAGTTTTAACTATCCTCATGTTCCCCACCCATTTGATTTATACGTCCCTTTGAAAATTTTGATCAAATCATCTTGTCACAACTCGTAATGAACCTTGTCTAGTTCCTCTCGCACACCAAAAATACGCATGACCATAACTTTTTCCTTGTAAATCCAAATTTCATAAAATTGGTCTTGTTAGAAAGGTCACACTAATACCTTCACTTTGGAATCATGAAATTCAGAGGTTGGTAGAGTTATATGGGTTTTAAATGAAAAAATAGTCACATCAATTAAGATGCAATTCTAGGTAGTTCAAATACTATATCTCGATGAAGTATGGTTCTCATTCCTCCTACAAGAGAAGTGACGTGGGAGAATGGTCTTGTAGGGGTTTCCATCATGGCATTTAGACATTTAATGTATGTTATTGGTGGTTGAAAGCAAAAATTCAACTTTCCCTCTCTTTCCCTCCCCTCTCTTCCCCATTGTTCTTTATATTATAGAATGAGGCTCATTTGTAAAGGTTGTACCCTCTCGAACACAAGGGCATAATATTAAGTGTTGGACAAGTGTTTTGAGTTTCAAACCTTATATTTGGATCTTTTCCATGGTTTTATACCTTCTTGATTCATTTTAATGGACTATACATCCTTATAAGGTAATAAAATTCATGTTTTTGGTTATTCTCTTTCTAACTTGTGCTCTACTTAATTTTATTTCCTCTCCATTCATTGTGGGTATGCTATGTATGTTTCTCCACCTTGTAGGGTTTAGTTCTGTTGTGTTTTTCATGGAAATGAAAGATTAAGTGTTTTTTGGACTATGGAACTCATGTTTTCCCTCTCTTTGCTCATTTTCTCCCATTTCACTCATTAAGAGTGTCCCTCCCCTTTTCTTGGTGCTATTAGATCCATGTATCTTAGGATTTCCATTTTATACATCCCCCATCTCTTTGGTCCCTTTGGATGTTATATTAGGATTATATAGTTGTATTTTTAGTTGTAGGATTAGTTTAACATTAGAAAAGGTAGAGGAACCAACCTTTTCTAGAGTTTGTCTCAAGTAACAAGGTCCCACACTTGGAGACAATCCCATTTACCCAAAAAAATTCATTTCTCATTCAAAAATAAATCATAGGGTGTTGTTTTTTGGTGATAACAATATTTAAAAATTGGGTTGGTAAAATAATTATAGCATTTTTGATTAGAAACACTAAGAAACAACATTTAAAATATTATTTAATAAATAATGCCACTATATTATAACTAAAAAGTTACATAATTATAATGTGATATGAAATTTGAATTCTAGAAATATTATGTCCATACATCTTTAGTCAAAATCAAGTAGCTCAAACAATTTTTGACTATTTAGCAATTCAAAACTCAAATTGTTGTCTAACCTTTTGTTGTTATATTTTATCATAGTGTCATTTTTTATGTCTTTTTATTATTCATTGTATTAGTATTATAGAACCATCTCCTTTCTATAAGATAATTCCATATTTTCATTACTCTTTCATAAGGAAATGTGTCCACAACATATTGTGAAACATACAATCTCAAACAAGTCTCAAGATTTTTATCCGAATGTTTCGATATTTTTATTTAATTTTTTTAATGCGTTAAATACTATTTTTCCTTCCATTGATCTCGATATCATTGTTTGACACAATTCATACAATCAAAAATATTCACTAATGCTTTCATGTAGGATGCTACTAGGATACAAATATTTCCATAGCCATGTAATTACACCATTATTTATTGGTTCACTTAGTAAGTCATATTTTTCAATCATTGTGATGTTGAAATGAGTTGATTGAGATGAAATTAATTCCTTTTGAAGAAGACCTTTAATTTAAACTTTGTTACATTCTACTAGTTTTTCAAATTGCTTAATGAAAGTATAAATGTTTTTTTATATAAATCACTTACAAGTTTCTTACTAGCTATAGGATTCAAAAATAAATTTTTGATAACTCCCATGGCCTTAATAATATCATCCCTTTTAAATCATTATATTATATCAATAGATAAACATCATGAAAAAATTCAATTTGATCTGTCTTTGAGATATAAGACCTTCATATAGATTATGTGTTACAGGTACTTCTTCAATGTTTGTTCCAACAATATCCATTATATTTTGATAAATGTGTATTTGAATCCCATCCCCATTCACAAGGATATTGATGTTGGTGAATCATTGAAATGCTAAAAAAGACAATTTACCTTATTATAAGATCAAATTAAGTGAGTTATGAGATATAGGTCAAGCCTTTTTGGGTTCTAAGTTTCTTCAGGGTAAAAATAAAGGGTTATGGCTTGTTAATGCATTTTAAGGTTACCTCATAGGTTAGAGGTGTGTGTGTGTGTGGTTTCATAGGTTTATTAGTTAGTACAAGAGTCATTATATGTGTACAATTGATGTAAAAACTACCTATTTGTGTTTATAAGAGCATAACGAGTCATTATGACTCCTAGAAGGGAAATTACTATGTAATTAAGAGTTACATGTCATAGAATAATTTGATTATATGGTGAGTATAATTAATTTATAACTATTATTCCTCGTAGAGAAGGAACTCGGGGGAGAAGAAGTCTGAGAAATAAGATATTTTGTATAAGAAATATGTTTCTTAATGGACAACTATATTTTAAACTGTATTTTGTTGTTCTCTTTTCTTGAATGTCTCTAATTTCTCTTTTTGGACATGATCAAAACAATATGAACCTATTCATGAGAATTGTTGGGTTTAATTCATTTATAAATATTATTCCTCATAGAGGAGGAACTCGGGGAGAAGAAGTCTACGAAAAAGTAATTTTGTACAAGGAATATGTTTCTTAATAGAAAACTATATTTTGTTGTTCTATTTTCTTGACTATCTTTGAGTTCTATTTGTGGACATGATTAAAATACTATGAACCTATTAATGAGCATTGTTGGAGATTAAAATTACACCATGGATATTATCATTGAGGATCATGAATTTTGAGGTAACATGGAATAGTCTCTCAATTATGGGACTGTGAATTGAGATAGACCTCCGAGAGAAGGTACACTTCCACTACCTATTCCTAATGCTAAAATACTCATAGGAATTCAAATGAAAATATCTAACTCTAATATAAAATTCCAAGGGACCAGGGGTGAGAAGGAGATGTATAGAATAGAAACCTAAACTAGAGAGGTGATAACACTTGAAAGAGGGGTGGAAACACTCTCAAGTGAACGGAAATGGGAGAGAATGAGTAAGAAGATAATAGAATTGAGTAAAAAAGTTTAAAAAATCATTCAAAACCAATACCATGGAGCAAAACACACTTGAAAACCTGCAAGAGAATAAGAGATGTACAAAACACTTGTAGATGCAATGAAAGACAATAAAAATTGCAATAAAACATAGAAAGGGCATAAGAGAGACAAAAAATATATATTTTATTACTTCAAGAATGCACACCCATTACACAAGAGGAGAAGAGACAAGGATCATCATGCAATATGTCCAAACATGAGGCTTGCAACTCACAAGTGTTCTAGAACCATTTGGATAGAGTTTCATTACAACCAATAGCCCCCTTCTCAAAAATGTGAGAAGAGAGAAAGAAGAGAATCCCAAAAATCTTCCTTGATATATCAACATTGTCCTGCAAAATATATTTGAGTTCCCTCTAAATTCATTCTCCAAATTTCATGCCTTGTGGAAGAAGAAAAGATCATATAAAATTAAATTTTTGCAACTACGTAACCTAGAACTACATTTCCTGGAGATGGACTATATTTTTCCATTTTATCTCACCTATCTCAATTAAAACAAAAATTTGAGGATTCCATGTCATATATCTCAAAAAAATGAATCCAGTGATATCAAACTTTAAAAAATTTGATAATCTAGTCAAAAGTTACGAGCATGCCGATCTCTAGGGGTCGTTTTGCCTTCATTTGGGAAAATTCGGGTCTAGGTAAAAAGATATTCACATCACTAAAATATAATTTCCTTCTTTTGTGCTTTAATACTTTACCCTTTATAATTTATTTATTTTTATTTTGAACTATATGGATCAGATATGTCCTGGGTTTAGGGAATTGTGGGTACTGCGTTCCTTGTGGGTCTTCGAGTCCAGAAACTTCTACAATCTCTCGCACTATACTCTACCATGCCCATCTCTTTGTCCTATGGGTCTTTAAGCTCTACGAGGAAATTTTTCCCGTGGGGAAAAATTTCCCCTCATCTCTCTTTTCTCCATAAGGCCTCCCAACCCACACTCCATTTCACCATCTCCGACTTTATTGTGGCTTTGTTAGCTTTTTCGAGCTTACGATTCTTGTTCCATCCTTTCCCTTTGAGCCCACATTCATCGATGCTATGCAATGAATTTGAATTCATCCCCACCAATGCTTTGTGTAATTTGAGCTCCCATGGAGAACTTGACCCCATATGGAACTTGATCCTTGTGGGTCCTTTGTACCCATAACCATACCAAACTCGCACTACTCTACACGGGACCCCTTCTTCCCTTGTGCGGCCAAATTGAAAATCTGTAACTCAAGCCCCCAAAAACTTGTTCCTCATGGGCCTCCTGGAGCCGATATACCCACAATACATTGAAAAATGAACCATTTTCCATTTTTCTTGAAATTTTCTAACTCCTTAGGCCAAGTGAAGATCCAAGGGATTGGGAAAAGTGGAATAAAGTGCCCTAAAATAATTTTGTCTCCAATTTATCCATTTTAAACCCAAATTAGCCAAGTGTAAACTTGAAACAAGGGGAAATGCATCCAAATGATCCAATTTATCCAAAAAACATGAAATCATCTATTTTTCTTTAGATTCATCAACTGAAACTCCACAAATTCCAAATCCACATTGTTAAGTTGTTTAATTTTTGCAGGGGTGAAAAAACATATAACATTTTTGGTGAATCATAGGGTCCATCTACCTACTATATGAGTTGATCAGTGGCCTTGAAGTATCCATTGGGCATGGAGTTATCCTGATAACATGAAATATGATTTGAAATTTAAAACTCGCCTAAGTCACTTTAAGCATTGTTGAATCCAGAGTTGATCTTTCATTACTCAAATTTTCCATATTTTATAAGAATTTTTTTGAATTTGTTTTATAAGAGTGGGAAATTGTTTTGAATCTAAAATATTCTTGTTATCTATCCTCTACAATATGATTTGATGGGATGAAGGGTGAAGCTTCAAACTATCCCAAATTTGAAGAAAAATAAATTGAATCATGACAAAGGGTGAAGTCACTGCAGAGCTTTGGAATACCTAATGATTTAGAATACTCTTAAGAATACTATTAAAACTGATTTCCCCATGAACATTTCCACTTCCAATGAGCTGTACAAGAACAACAACAATACACGAGCTATGTACAAAGAGGAAGATCATACATGTTCAAATTGGAAACATGCAAAGTGTGCCCAAGAACTTATTTTACTAACAACAAACCTACTCCTACCCTATTATGACCAAAGGAAAATCCATGTGAAAAAAATATTTCTATTGGGAGGGAGAAATAACTTCCCTTTCTCAAAATTTTAGACCATGTATTTTATTTGACACTAAACATGGCCTTAAATAAGAGTGAAAAACTCATATGGAACCAATTTACCACCTAATTCATCAAGGTATCAACAAAAAAACAACATACCTCCTTTATGTTCTCTTTATTTACTTGGATGTGTTGAAGCTTATCCTTGGTATGTTAAAGCTCTTCCTCATGTTGTGAAGAAAGCATGACTGGTTGCAACTCGACCTTTAGCTCCAAACTAGCTAAGTATTTGATTAGACACATAGCATTTGAAACCAATGGGATGATTCTTGTGATTTTCCCATTCCTTTGAAGCTCAACTCCATGAATGGAGTACTCTTGCAAAATTTCATGAAGAAGGTGGTTCCTTGCAAGTTGATTCGGATCTTTCTCTGCTTCTACAAACAACTTTGCCTCCTTCAAAAATTCCTTCTCCATGATGAATTTTTATTTTGCAATAATTTCATCATCTTCCTCCTATTGAAGTATGAATTTTGAAAGATCAAACTCTTCTTCACTTCCTTCATAAGGGAATATTTCAGTAGGTTCTTCCTCAAGGTTATCCTCCATGGATGACTCTTGGGATTTTTTTGTAGAAGAGGCTCTTTGTGTTGAAAGAATTATGGTGGGATTGAGAAGATAGTTATCTCAATGGGTTCTTCCTCACAAACATAATCCTTCAAGTCTGATAAAAAAATAGTCTCTTTGCTCTCTTGATTTATAGTACACTCCTATTAGATAATATCCTCCTTATGCTCCTCTTAAGTTGATTCTTCCTCTTCTTCAGAATCTGTAGGATGAGATGAATCAAGTAACATACATGAACATGGTGCCAACATGCACACTACATTTTGAGCAAAGATATTGTTGGTCATCTTATTTTTTTTTATTCTTCTACAAGGTCAACATCCACCTTGTTCTTTTCAACTCCAACCTTTGTTAAATCCCTCACTAGTAGTGGCATTTGATTAGACTCAAAATTTAAAGCCTAATCCTTCAATTTTGGTATATTTTTTTATCTACTAAGTGCTTCAACCTACTACTCTCTTTGACTAATTTTTTAATTATTTTCTTCCCAACATGGTTTTAGGAATATAAGAGGAGGGATGGGCTAGGTTCCAATTAATTCTTTCAATGGTTGAGGTGAAGGGGAAGGTCTAGGATCCTTTTATGGAGGGGATTGGGGTTTGAAAGGGAAAAGGGTAGAGAATTGAATATAGGATGGTAGGGAGAAGATGGAGAATGGGAATGCTTAATGGGAGAAGGGCAGAAAAAAAGCTAGGAATATGGGAAATAGGTTGAGATGGAATAGGTTTCAAAGGTGGAATAAGAGGGCTATAAGATGGTGGTGTAGAGTTCCCCCATTGATAGGGTTTCTTGAAATTGAATTGGTAAGCCTCCATTTCTTCAACCCAGTCTTTAACTTTAGGCATTATCTCAACCAAGAATTACAACTTTTGTTGAGGGTTGAACAATTTTGGGGCATTATCTCAACCAAGAATTACCATGTTCATCTCCATGTCTTCAATCTTCCTCTATAAATCAACATCTACCTCTAGAAATCAACATTTGCCATGGAAATGCCACCATCACCTGCATAACCTTGTTCTTCATAACCATTATTTCTAGATGAATAAGCATATGGGCTATTGGAGGCGGGTTATATGCATATTCTTGATGATAAGGCTGATAAAAATGATTTATGGAAGGATTATCAAAATAAGGAGATGGAAAGGACTAGTTCTACTACTGCAAATAAGAATCCTAGGAAGGAAATGAAGTCATGATTACACAAATTCATGAAGAAAATGGAAATATATGGAAGGGAAGGTATGCAACTTATAAAATGGGTTGGTTAGATCAGGTGGAGTTGTTAGTTGTGCTTGAACATGCCTTGAAAGGTTGAGATTTCACCAATAACACAATAAAATTTATGAAATGAATATATAAACCAAATTACACACATATCAAATCTATATCTTTGAATAATCATCCCACCGAGCATGTCAAAACTATTGGAGCTCAAAATTGCACCCTGGATATGATCATTGAGGATCATGAATTATAAGGAAAAATGGGATTGTCTCTTAGTTGTGGGACTTGCGAACTTAGAAAGACCTCTGGAGAAGGCAAAATTCCTCTACCTATTCTTACTACTAAAACTACTCCTAGGAATTGAAATGAAATTAACTAACTCTAATTTAAAATTCCAAGGGACCAGGGTGAGAAGGAGATGCATAAATTAGATATCTAAAATAGAGAGGTGATAACACCGAAAGAGGGGTGGAGACACTATGAGGTGAGTGGAAATGGGATAGAATGATTAACAAGAGGGAAGAATTGAGTGTCATGGTTTAAAACATCATTCAAACACCAATCCCATAAAGAAAAACACACTTGAAAACTTTCAAGGATAATTGGAGATGCATAAAACACCTGCAGATGCAATGGAAGGTAAGAAAAATTGCAATAAAATAGAGAAAGGGCATAATAAATCCACAAAAAATATATTTTATTTCTTCAAGAATGCACAATCCATTACAAGAGAGGAAAAGAGGAAAGGATCACCATGTATGATGTCCAAACATGAGGCTTGCAACTCACAAGTGTTTTACGACCATTTGGACAAAGTTCTATTACAACAAATATGCCCCCTTCTAAAAAATGAGAAGTTGCAATATCTAGAAGTTATGTAAAAGAGCGAAAGAAGGGAATCCTAAAAATATTCCCTAATCTATCAACATTGGTTTGTAAAATATCTCTTTTCTCCCTCAAAATCCATTCTCCAACGTTCATGCCTTGTGGAAGAAGTAACTGAAGCGCATTTTACGGAGATGGAATTTATTTTACCATTTTATCTCACCTATCTCCATAAAAATATAAATTTGAGAATTCCATGTTGTATATTTTGAAAAAATTAGTCCAATGATATCAAGTTTTTGAAAAATGAACCATCTAGTCAAAATTTATGAGCATGTAGATCTCTAGCGGTTGTTTTTCCCATTTTGGGAAAATTCGGGTTCTAGGTAAAAAGACATGTCACTATCATTAAAATATAATTTCCTTCCTTTATGCTTTAATAGTTTACCCTTTCTAATTTTAATTTTTTCTTTTGAACTATAGGGATCAAATATGTCAAAGATTTTGGGAACGGGAGGTAGTCATGCCTTATGGGTTATCGAGTCCGAAACTTCCACAATCTCTGCACTATACGCTCACGCCCCCATCTCTTTGTCTGTGAGTCTCTAAGATTTACGAGGAACTAGGCTCTATGGGTAACTTGTTCCCATGGGGAACTTGGAACAAGTTCCCCACATCTCTTGTGCTCCACAGGGACCTCCCATCTCGTACTCTATTTCACCATCTCCTACCTTTATTGTGGCTTAGTCATCCTTTTTGGGTAACAACACCCATTCTATCATAGCTTGTGGGGCCCACATTCATCTACCGCTACACAATCAATGTGAACTTGGCCCCACCATTAGTTTATGGCATCCTAGCTCCCGCAAAGAACTTGACCCTATAGGTAACTTGTTCCTTATGGGCCCTTTTTACCCATAGCCATACCGAACTCCACACTACTCTACACATGATCCCCTCCTTCCTTGTGCAGTCAAATCAGAAATTCGGGGAACTCAAGCCCCAAAGTAACTTGTCCCTCATGGGCCTCCTGGAGCTGATATACCCAAAATACATTGAAAAATGACCCATTTTCTATTTTTCTTGAAATTTTCTAACTCCTTAGGCCAAGTGAAGATCCAAAGAGTTGGGAAAAGTGGAATAAAGTGCCCTAAAAGCCAAAATTTCCCAATTTTTCCATCTTAAACCCAAATTATCCAAGTGTAAAACTAAAACAAGGGGAAATGCATCTAAATTATCCAAGTGCTAAAAAAACATGAAATTACCTATTTTTCTTTAGATTTGTCACTAAAACTTGGATAACTCGCCAATTCCACATTTTCAAGTTGCTCAATTTTTGCATGTGGTGCAAAAATTGACAAAAAAAACATATAGAGAGGGGCTAGTTTTAGGTTCACCTCGGATAGGTTGAGAAATTTATACCTTGTTCTAAAATGCAAGTTTATATTTGAGACTAGGTGTGACAAGTAAAACTATGTTTGTTAAAGAATCATTGATAAACTTGGGTTGTGAGGCTAGTGTGGAGATTCATATTGAGCATTAATTTGCTAAAGGTTGTTAAATAATTATTTAGATATTTTAAGGAACCAATCTATCTTGGAGCTTTTGATAAAAAATATACTCAAGGAAATTAGACTGTGATATAAAAATTGTGAACTCTTGTTGGATTTTAAGGAATATGGGTGAATAATTCATTGCATAGTCTAAGGTGAGTGGGAATATTATTTTCCATGTTATAACTTGTCTCTAGACTAGTAGATCATTACATGCGAGATACCTAGAGTTTCATCATCTTGAATGTTGCATGTAAAGAGTCCAATCTAGATTATAAGAAAATGTTGGATGTGAGTGTGGGGAGATTCATGTTTTAAATCACTTCAAACCTACTACAAAGACTATCAAACAAATTTATGAAGGTAAAAGTAGTTTTGAGTATATTAACTTCTTGCATACATCTACTCTACACACCTACAAGTTTGATTGTGAATGATAAGGGATTACATAATTTTTAGGAGCATGAAGTCCCTCTATGGTAAGTTATTCACAAAATACAAGTTAAAATAGAAATCTAGGAGAAATTGGGGTTATTGAATAGATCTTCACTAAAAGTTCTAGTAAAAACTTACTCCTCGGGCTATCTTTGTAGTCCACGGGCAAGGTTGCACTAGGGTTTGGATTTAGGAGATTGAAATCATTTTTTCCGAGCCTGATATTTTGTAGTAATAATGTAGGAAATATATTTAAATATATTACAAGATAGATTTATCCTTCCACCAATCGAATGGTATTATTTTCTTGTGCCAGTCTCCCTCTAGAAATAGTGAACACGGTGAAAGACATCATTTTAGAGGTCCGTTTACAAGGGAATTTGGTTTTGGTGATAGGGTCTTGTCCTGATATTTGGTACATATAGAGATTAAGTAAATGGGTACTAAAAATTATATTTATTGCATATCTAAACCTTGAGATAGTGAAAATAAACTTGACAATATAGTGTATCGGGGTAATAGGAGCTCACACTAGGAAGCAAATTAGTGGCTTGAGGGAGAAGATCAAAGAATTAGATGATGATATTTGGAGAACATATTAGTAAGGTTAAAGAGTAAAGGATTATAGTAGTCATTTTTTTGGATCCTTCTATATTATTGGAACCATGAGTAGACCAAGTAATTTTTATTAGGAGCCTTGAGGACTCTGTTAAAGAGTTAGTGGAACACTTGGTCATACTCATTGTGATAATGATATTAGAATTGATATGAGCTTGTGAAAAGGGAAGGAAATGAAAAGAGGGAATTATTTTCTAAACTTAAAATGGCTCAAATGTAGTTAAGGATAAAATCAAGACTAATGAAATAATTAGGAAGATTGGTGAGTAACATTCAAATTTTCGAGGATTTGGGTCATCATTTTAGGTACATATGTGTTGCACAAAGTTTTCAAAACTTGGTATGGTGTGAGTAGAGTGATATATTACTTGAGAGATAAAATTTTTCAATTTGAGTTAATCTTGAACCAAGAACTAAGCCTCTAAAAATAGTGAATTAGATTAGTGATTTAGATTATGTAAAGAATGCATGAAATTAGTTTTTGATAACATCTTTGAAGGGATGAATAGTGTTTGGTGATCTACATCAGATACAAAGATGACCATTAATATTGAATTTGAAATATGTTTTAGGAGCCTTTAATTTTTTAAATTTTGTTAACTACTAAATAAATGTCCTTCAAAACATTCATCGGAGTTTTATAACACATCTAGCATTTGACATACATATCTTCTCAACCTAATGAAGTCAACTATATAGATGGATATTTTTTGAGCATGTTTTGTTAAGAAATTAATTTCAATCAACATGGGTAGAATAAAAAAAGGTGTAAACAATGTTTCCAAATTGGTAAAGTTGTAAAGAAAATATTTTTCCTTTTCAACTTCCATATAGTACTTAAACATAAAACCAGCTAACAATAGATATTCATAAAAAAATCTTATAGGCTCATACATGGAAATCTATCTTGTATCAATGTATTTAAGAAGTTTTTTACCATCTGTAACTCCAATTGTAAATGTCTGAAATTATATAAATATTTTTGGACTACTTGACTTATACATATGTAATTCATGGATAATCTCTTCCACTTTTGCAACATTTTAAAATGTGTTAAGTATTTGGTATGTAATATTCATCATATGAGCCATGTATTGAATTTAAATCATTTAAGGGGAAATTTTTGTTTGTAGGTGAATAAATGGACCAATTCTATTACCTTTCATTATTGATTCACCATAAACACCAACACATACAAGCTTTGTAATAATTTAATAGTCATCCATCCCGATTATATCCTTAACAAATAACCAAATTGCAAAGATTTTTAGCATTTTCGTTTTCCATCATTTTATGAACAAATATAAGATGAGGTTTCCTTGTGTGGTTCTCAAAAGTATAAACATGCATGAAAACCCAATATGTATTTTCCATTTTTACAACCTCATCAATAGAAAGGGAGATAAAAAGTACATTATTGACTTTCACTTTCAAATCCTATTTTTCAATCATTGTAAGAAATTTAGCCATTTCCCAAGCACTTTTATTTGACCATTGTGATTGTGGAAGGTTAGGAAACCCCTTAAACTTATAAAATTCTTAAATTCTGAAAAATATGAAATAGGTTTTCCTATTTTTAGAATGCAGAATACAGTAGAAAATTATGTGTTTTTTGCCTTAATATTGGCATTGAAAGATTTTTCAAATTTTACATTAATTGTTCCTCCTTTGTCCTTAAGATTTTGATTTTTTTTTCTCATTTTCATACTCCTCTGCATATCTTACATGTGTGCTTTATTTTTCAGTTTTCCATTTATGCTTATTTTTATTTTTCCATCATTTTCTTTGGTATCACATATAATTTGCATGATGTTTCTCAATTTTGTTCAACTTTAGTTGCATTTTATGTTATTTTCCCAATTTACAACCACAAATTTTATATCTATAATATTTTTAGTATCATTTCCATTTCCTATCTCTATGGGTTAAATTAATGAATATCATGATACCAGTCTATCTTAAAATACCTTCCAATTGTCCATCTAGGTTTCTTCTTTCACACATATTTCTTTATGGGAAGAGTACTGTAAATAATCCAAAGATTTAGAAATTTTGTCTATTAGAAATTTTATCTCATTTAGATTTAGCAAGGATAAATAATCCACAGATTACAAATCCACCATTAAATCTAAATATTATAGATTATGATATGTAGTCGATTAGACACATGAATAACTTAAAATATATATCAAATGTAAAGATTAATGAGATAGAGCTTGAAAGTAAATAAGTAACAAGATTAGAGACTATAATACCAAATTTAAGTTGAGAAACTCAAGAAAAATCTCCATTAGTAAAGAACTATATTTATTAAGAATTCAACACAAGTTTAACCCAACACTTCCACTTCCAGTTTGCGAGTCATTCACAATGTCTACTCAATTATTTTCTTGATTAGATCATACAATGATCATCAACTGTATCTTATAATAAGATCTTAGTCTTTAAGTCAGTATGTACAACATGTATACATTGTAGATAGATAGATAGTAAATCCCAAGAGGGATCACCCAAATCAATGTGGGTGGGTGAATCGGTCGAGCCACTTCACTCTTTAATGTGAAAGACCTTCACAATAAATTTGCATAAAAAAATTTTACATTTAATGTTGGGGTGTACTTGCAGTGGTTGATCCCACTTGACATTATCACCCCAACACCCCCTTAATGTTAAGTGGGAAGACAAATCAGACAAGCTAGAATTACCTTTTTATACAAAAGGATTTATAGACCTTGAATCAGTGATTCAAGCTAACATGCCAACAAGGGAAATCCACATATCTTCCCATACAAAAATTCTTAAGACCAGTGCTTTACATTTGAAGACTTACATCAAACTATGGATCCTTTTATAACCTAAGGCATACCCATAACTAAAGCTTCACTGGGATTTACAAGTAACTTCACAAAATGTGACACATTTACTTATTACAAATAGAGGAAGTATTGGAAGTTTTCAACATGTCATTAAGAGGTGGCATTTTCATGCACACTCCCCTCAAGGGAAACTCTAATAGGCCCAAACAAGGCACAAAACTTGTAAAACTTGATAGAACACAATGGTTTTGTGAAGATATCTACAACCTGATCTTTAGTTGGACAGAAACTGGAGATCAATATCACCATTAAGGAATTTTTCTCTAATGAAATGCATATGAACTTCAATATGCTTTTTCCTTTGATGTTGAACTAGATTCTTTACAAGATCAATGCAGCTTTGAATGTCACATAGAAGAGTAGTACTCCCTTTGACATCCATGTGCAACTCATCCAACAACCTTTTCAGCCACATAGCTTCTTTAGCAACTTCCATGACACTCCTATACTCTACCTTAGTAGAAGAGATAAACACTATTGGTTTCTTTTTTCTACTCCAAGTGATGGCACCTGCACCAAGCTTGAAAAGATATCCAAAAGTAGACTTTCTATCTACAGTATCACCAACATGATCAGAGTCACAATAACCAAATAATTGTGCATCATTACAAGGAGAATAATAAAGACCATAATTGATTGTTCCTTTAATATATCTCAAAATCCTTGTTTCCATTTTCCAATGATATTCATAAGGCTCTTGCATAAATATTTAAACTACTCCTACTGCATAAGAGATATCAAGTCTAGTAATAGTTAAGTAGATTAAACTACCAACTAGCTGCCTATATAGAGTAGGATCAAATTTAGCACAAGCTGGTTTAGGATCTAACTTAACACCAACTTCAATAGGAATTGCAATAGGCTTATAGTCAATCATGTTAAATATTCTAAGAAAATTCATAGCATACTAAGATTGAGATGCAACAATAGACTTATGATCTTGAAATATAATCATGCCAAGAAAATGATTTAGTAAACCTAAATTAGTCATTTCAAAACATTGTTTTAACCTTTCTTTGATTCTAACTATTAGATTTCTATCACTTCTAGTGATAAAAATATCATCAACATACAAGACAATGATGATAATATGATTGTTTTCAACTTTAACAAATAAATCATTATCATAATAACAATAGTTAGAAAAACAAAGATCTTGAAAGAAACTATTAATTTTAGCATACCAAGCTCTAGAGCTTTCTTAAGACCATACAAAGACTTTTTTGAGCTTACATACATAAAGTTCCTTGCCAAGTACTTCAAATCCTTTAGGTTGACTCATATAGATTTCTTATTTTAAGTCACCATTTAAAAATCATTTTTGACATCCATTTGGTGAATCTCCCAACCATATTGGGCCCAATTCAATGCAAGAAGAACTCTTACAATGCTCATCTTAGCAACAGGAGAAAAGGTATCAACATAGTCAATACCCAGTTTTTGAGTGAAACCATGAGCTACCAGCCTTGCTTTGAATTTTTCAATCTCTCCTAGAGAGTTATATTTAATTTTGAACAACCACCTAGATCCTACAATGCTTCTTTTAGAAGGAGGAGGGACTAGTTCCCAAGTGTCATTTTTTATTAAAGCATTGTATTCATCCTTCATATCTTGAAGCCATATAACATCTTGAGATGATTCTTCAAAGGATTGTGGTTCTACCTCATATAGGGTCATCAAGGCATGATAAGTATGTTGACTTCTAGTTAGTTTTCTAAGATTATCAGGTTGAGAGTTTTGAACAAGATTTTTGGCCCATTTAGGAATCTTAGGTTGCAAGACATTTTGGGATGACTCCCCCTCAATCTCCATCATATCTAGATCAGGATAATCATCCTCTTGAAATTTTGTTTCCATAATGTTAGTAGGAGGATTATCAGGATCTATCTCTATAGCATCGAGGAGGGTTCATTAGGATCAACAAAGAAAGTTTCTTTCTAAGACTTGAACATTTCTGTTTTCAACAATGTCATGCTTGAATGGATCATAGACTCTCAATCCTTTAGTTCTACAACCATATCCAACAAAAATACAAGAGAAAGAGGTTGGATCAATCTTCTTCCTTTTTTTCTTTTGGAATGAAGATGGAAGCAGACTACCAAATATTCTTAAGTGAGAGATATCTAGTTTTTGCTTTGTCCATACTTCATGAGGAGTAGCTTGATGAAGAGGTTTTGTAGGTAGTCTATTTAAAATATAGACAACAATGTTCATAGCTTCAGCCCATAAGAA
Organism: Taxus wallichiana var. yunnanensis; assembly: GCA_018340775.1. Taxonomy (NCBI): domain Eukaryota; kingdom Viridiplantae; phylum Streptophyta; class Pinopsida; order Cupressales; family Taxaceae; genus Taxus; species Taxus wallichiana. The sequence goes on from CM031234.1 coordinate 173,851,489, forward strand.
CTTAGGCACATTGGAAGCATGAATCATAGTCCTATCCATTTCTAAGACAATCATATTCTTTCTTTCAATGCAATGCCATTTTGTTGAGGGGAATAGGGAGTGGTCAATTCTCTTTGAATTCCACATGACACACAAAACTCATCAAAGATTTTTCTAACATATTCTCCTCCATTATCATTCCTAATTCTCTTAATTTTCAGATTAGAAGCATTTTCAACTAGAGCTTTAAATTCCTAAAATTTAGATAAGACATCAGACTTATTTTTAATGAAATAAGACCAAGTCATTATAGAATAATCATCAATAAAGAAAACATTATATAAGGCACCACTAAGAGAAGGAACCTCAATTGGACCTCTCACATCACTATGAATTAGTTCTAGTAATTGAGAAGAATTTGGATCATGATGTTTGTGAAATGGTTGAGCATGTTTCTTACCACGTAGGAAACTTTCACAAGTCTCATGATATGATTTTATCTTAGGAAGACCAACAACAAGGTTTAGTCTAGACATATCATACAAGCTTTTGAAATTTACATGACCAAGTATTTCATGCCATAACTAAATATCATTCTTAGAAGAGGAAGAAAAGCAAGAGACAAACACAAAACCATCAAATATATACAAGCCATTTTTGAATTCCAGAAGCAATAACATTACTGAATTTATCTTTTACATACCACTTATCTTGCAGAAAAATAACTTTATAGTTTTCTTTGGTTAGCTGAGAGCAAGAAAAAATATTCTTTTTCAATTTAGGGACATACAAGACATTCCTAATTAAACCATTAGACAACTTAACATTGCCACAACCTTAGATCTAATGACAAATTTATCTCCTAGATAGATATTCTCTTCACATTTGATCATATCTAAAAGGATATTAGAAATGCAAGTCATGTTCCTGGAGGCACCACTGTCAAGAATCCATTCATTGTCATTTGAAGCTGAAAGGGAATGTATACAAAGCAATAGACTTCTCAACCACATTTGCATGATTTTGCTTCTGATTTTTCTTAAAATTATTAGGCTTGTTGTTCTTAGCATTCTTGACTGATTTGTTAATCTTGACTCTATAATCAGACTCTTTATGTCCAAATTTTCCACACTTATTACAAGTTCCATTAAATTTGAATTTAAATTTCAATTGTTCTTAACATAATTAGTCTTAGGATTTGATTTAAATCTAGATATGATATTGGATTTCTGATTTGGATTGACATTAATCTTATTATAAGCATGTTTATGATTTTGAGAGAACAATGTTTGAGAAGCAATCTCTTTTGAATCAAAGTTCTCCATGAATCTTTCTTCTTGAATCAACAAAGAAGACAAGGTGTCCAGATTAGGAAGATCATTCTCATTATGATATTTGAATTAAGAATTGAGATGTAATGTCTATATTTTCATGAATATTAATCAGTATAATAAAATATAGCAACTTATCTTGAAACAATTCATAGTTACAGCCATCTAATTGAGCATTTGATGTTCTAATTTTAGCTAAATAATTCACAATTTTCTCATCCCCTTTCATGGGTGTTGTAAGCAACTCTAAGACCAAATTAATGATCTTAGACAACCTACTTCCTTCATGCATGGTTTCTAATTTTTCCATGTATCTACGCATGAGTCCATGTGACCTATATGCATCAAGAACTCATCTCTAATGCTTTGCAATAGGATGGATAGAGCTTCCTGAGATCTCTGAGAGAAAGAGATAAGGTTTTCAGGGGTAGCTTGTCTCCTGTCAAGTTTTTCTACACCAGTCACAAGATCCCATAGCTTCCTAGCCATAAAATAGGATTTTAAACACACTTTCCAAATGCTATAATTTGTTCCATTTAGCAACTGAGACTTATCCTTCAAAAATTGGTAGAACTAGCCATTTTTAATGCTCAGATGGTAATGGAAACAAATTCAGCTAAAAAATGAGTCAAGGAAGTCAAATAGAGACAAATGAATAGCTACAAATATTTTTAATAGCTATATAAAATCAAACAACTCAAAATTTTAGTTGAAAATTAGCTTGATTTGGTAGAAATTAAGATCAAATTTATAGAACAACTTTGGGGTTGAGTTATAGGATCTCGGTGAGTTCTTTTGTAACTTGGATTGGCAAGCTAAAGGATGAGATACACAAGGTAAAAGGGAAATCATATACGAGGTATAATTTGGAATCTATGGTACAAAGAAAAATTAGAAAACTCATGAGAAAAATAAATATTGATGAGTTATTTAGCAACTTGACAGGGTGAGCTCAAAAATGAGCTCAAAATGAGCCACTTTAACAAATAAAATAAGTTAAAAAAAAGCTCATACGGGGGTCGACACATGGCACATATCAATAATACCAAGAAACACACATGTCATATTTAAAATAGATCCTTGGTCAGATGACACAACACTTTATAAATTAAAGTTAATTCTATTTCGGTCTAAAACTAATTAAAAACCTACATAAAAGATAAAAAAACATGTCAAAAACTTATGACAAGACTAAACCGAATTAAAAGTAAATACACTTTTTTTTCAATTAGCTCACATTTTACAAATGTAGCTAAGAAGATAGACTAAAAATTAATTAAAATACAAAACCATATACACGTGTCTTTAATTAATTAGATCACATTTCACATTTTGACACAATGCAAAAGCAAATTCTAAGTCAAATAAGCCACTTGTCAAAAATTAATGGCTTAAACAATTTATAAACCAAACTTGAAATAAAGTTCGGGTCTATAAAAGGAATAAAATAGATGTCACAATCTAAAATGTCAATCTAATAAATATAATGACACTCTGACACAATTAGAATATGTGTCAAAAAATAATTGGTTTGTATTTTGCAAGTCTGGAAAAGTTTGACAAGTTTGAAAAATAGAATATGTGTCAATTTTTAATTAGCTTAGACTTCATAGTTTACAAACTTAAGAAAGCCCATGGAATGGAGAAAATTAGTTATCTTGTGGTACAAAGAAAAGTTAATAAACATGTGAAACAAAGAACTAAAGTCTGACACCACAAAAATGAATATACATGTCATTTTTCTATTAGCTCGCACTTTGCAAGTCTATCAAATTCTAATAGATATATACGTGTCCAAATGTTATTGGATCACACTTCACAATGTAAATTAAAATGGAATAAGTCAAACAAGATACATGGAGCCTTTTAAATGGCTCACATTTCACAAATCTGACAAATGCAACAAGGTGGCTGATTTTAATTGGATCGCATTTCATAAATCTGAAAAATGCGATGGAAAAGACACCTAGAGAAATTTTATTGGTCTACCCTTCACAAATGTCAAAAATAAATTAAAATAAGACCGAAATAGTGGAATATGATGCCACTTAGAGAAATATTAATGGCTCAAGTTTCGCAAATGTCAGAAATAGCTATTTTAATTTTGAAAGCACAAAGACATGCATAAAGCCTTTATTGGCACACGAATTTCAAATTTCAATTGGGAATCAAATAAACAATATTCTAACACCTCAAAATAATATGGAGCAATTTGATTGGCTCAGGATTCATAAATACTTGACAAATGCGACACTTGATGGAGAAACATGAATGGCTCAGGCTTCCTATTAAAACAAAGTCAAAAATATCTTCGTCAGGGCAAGCCATATGGCACAAAATGATTGGCCCAAGCTTCATAAAGACAATAAGATGTTATAATGAAGCCACTTGGCACTCTAAGAGTAGGTACAACTTTGCAAATTCAAAAATAAGAACATGGAATCTATGTGGAGCAATATTATTGGTCCAAGATTCACAAAACTGAAAAAGACCAAAAAACCAAATCTTGATGGCACAAAATGATTGGCCTAGGATTAGAAAGAAAATATTGTGAAAAATATAAACAATGGAAAATGTGAAGACAGATGGAACCAAATGATTGGTCCAAGCTTCATAAAGACAAAATTATCTAAAAAGATGATTTTTACCACTAGAACAGACTTAAAGCCTCAAACAAACTAGATCTAAATAGATCTTTTGGATCCAAATTCAAAAAAATAACCCAAACAACTATAAATGACTCAAAAACTTAAAACAAGCTCATAGATGATGGATTTAAACCACAAACTATTGAAACTAGATGCAAAAGAAAATATCTAAGCATACAAAAGCTTTAAATATGATTTAAACAACCATTTATCCCATATTTTACCAATGTTTCAAACAATATTGGGTAGGAATTGGAATTTTAAACCTAGTTTTCTTAAAGATGACTATGGGATATTTTAGATTTATCCTACAAACACTTCTAGATCATCCTACACACGAGCACCAAGCTCTAATACCATGTTAGATTTAGTAGGGGATAAATAATCCACATATTACAGATCCACCATTAAATTGAAAATTATAGATTATGATATGCAGTCAATTAGACACATGAATAACTTAAAATAGATAGCGAATGTAAAGTTTAATGAGCTAGAGCTTGAAAGTAAATAATGAACAAGAGCATAGATAAATAACACCAGATTTAAGTGGAGAAACCCAAAGTAAAAACTCCACTAGTAAAGCATTGTCTTTATTAAAAATAAACAAAATTTTAACCCAACAATTCCACTTCCACTTCACAATAATTCATGATGTTTTCTCAAATATTTTCTTTATTAGATCATACAATGATCATCGACTGTATCTTATAATAAGATCTTAGTCTTTAAGTCGATCATACAACATGTATACGTTGTAGATAACAGCTAGACATCCAATCCCAAGAGGGATCACACAAATCAATATGGGTGGGTGAATCGGTCAAGCTGCTTCACTCATCAATGTGAAAGACCATCAAAATAAATATTTCTTAACAAACTTTTACATTTAATGTTGGGGCATACTGCAGTGGCCGATCCCACTTGACATTATCACCCCAACATCTTAGAAGACCTTCCAATTGTCCATCTAGGTTTCTTCCTTCACACATATTTCTTTATGGAAAGAGTATTGTGAATATCATCTTCTAATTGAATATTTTCAATATAAATTTAATCTATCAAAGGCATTTGATAGTTAGGATTATCTTCCATCTCTATCTTGTCAAAGATCAATTATATCTTCATATATCTTGAAATAGTAATTATTTATTTAGGGGATATGTTTTTTTGAATTGTTTCATGCGAATAAAATTATCAGTAGGGGTTTCTGAATTCAAACATGAGAAGGGTTTGATTGTGAAAAAGATATTTGGAATTTAAACTCAACTGAAAATAAATAAATAAAAATTAATGATAATTTGTTGAGTTTTACCTGTGTTTGCATTGAATGCATGTTGGGTCCGCATTGTTTTGGCTCATTAAAATAATTTAATATATTATTTTTCCTTTTGAATTGATATGCCTTGTTTTCATTATTCACAAAGTCCATTGTACCTATCCAAGTGTAATTTTAAAATACATCAATTTTTTGGTAGCATGTTTAAAATTTTGAAAATGACAGAATAAACAAGTATTTAAAACTTGATGAAATGTGTTACCAAATAGTAGTGTACAAAGTTATACAAGGCATTAGCATACATTGAGTTGTCATTTGATAGCATGGTGTATGATAATAGATGGTAACTTATACATTGATATCGTTTGGTTACATTTGCATGAATTTGCACTATATGAAATTAAAACATAATACTATGACAGATTAGAATATCTTAATGTTGGAGGGTTACAATATGGAGTCGAGTCTCAATCTTTAATTCCAACGATAAAATGGGCATTGGGAAAGGAATTGCGAAGAATATTTTATTTGCACTTGATTGTCATAATTTTCATATGGAATATATATATATATATATATATATATATATATATATATATATATATAATGAATGTGGCTAATTTTTTATTTCATGCTAAATGGGATTTGAATTAAAATATTCATTATTCATGTAAATTCTAGGCAGCAAACTTACCCCTAAAAGTAACTTATACCAAGAAAATTTAGGCCACCTAGTCCTAATTCCTACCCTAAATTTTTTCCAAAACTAAAATATTTGTGAATTAATGAATATTTACCACTAAAATTTGTATTGATGGAATTGTAAATAGTGAAATAAAGAGGTGAAAAATGTGGAAGGCATAAACTTTCTTGTTTTGCGGAGGGAAGATTTTGTTGTTATTTTCTTGTTCTTGGATTTTTGGATTTGCTAAACTTTATCGAAGGATTAGGGTGATCAATCCCTAATTGTTCCGAGGAGATTCCCAAGTATTGGGTATATGAAACCTAACACATTAATGTCTAGGAGAGAGAATACAATTAAGACACAAGCACCTCGTGAAGGAAGAAGACCATGTATCAAATTCATGTAGCACTTTGATATCTTCCCCTTTAGGTGTAAGAGGAAAGGAAGGATTTCCTATGAAGAACTTCACGACTTCGATACCTTCGATAACCCCACGGATCACAATGTTACGGGCATTTATAGGCCTAATTTTACAAATTATGACACATGGTATAAAAGAGAATGAATTTCCCCATACTCTCCCTATGTTCCGAACAAGTGAGTAGAAACCAAATAAAATTTAAATGTGTTGAAATATAGTTAGATAAAGGAAACATATACACCCAATATCCCTAAAATGAAAAATAAAATTGAGTTTCATTGAGGAGAAGGAATGCAAACCTTCATTCCCTTGAAAATGATCTAAACTAAGTCATCTGAGTCTGAAAATGAACCAAAAACATGTTCTTATCCGTGAAAATTTGAAACTACTAAGAAATTTGAAGTAACTTCCCCAAGGGAAAATCATAGAAATGGATAAGGAACATTCGTAGATTCCTAACCATAATGTATGTTTTTACATTATGGTGTATTTATTGCATTTGTGTCTAATGTTGTTTCTAGGTAGTTTTTACATGTGCATGCATGTGTCTAAGCCTAGAATTATGTCTTTGTCATTGTAAGTAAAGAATACACCGAATAAATGCCCCCTCTTTTTACATGCATGTGATAAAGAATTTAATCATGTGACTCAAAATAATATATGTGTAACCATGTCTAATAAGTTTGATAATATTCATAAAAACACATGAAGGGTTGATGTAGTGGCCATCAAGAAGAATTTTTACTTGCAAAGGGGATGTGTATGGTGGAGACCATGGTACACAAAAAGATAAATAATAATAATAGTAGAAACAATGTCAATAAGAGAAACAACGAAACAATTTTAGTAGTGCATATGTAAGTAAAAAAAAGTGCAAAGATGACAGAAAACCAATATCAAACAAAATGCTTATTGCTTGCAAACATGAGACACCCACGAGTGTCACAAGACAATTAAAGCCCATGGGCCTACAAAAAGATTTGTAATGTCACATAAGAAAGGTGTGATGCCACAAAAATGGGACACCTATGGTGTCATAACACAAACAAGCATAGTAGGACACAATCGGTAGTAGAAAACAATTAACTACACACACAAATAACAAACATGTATAGAAGAAAAATTCTAATAATGTGATGAAATTACATAATAAGTGACATATAGAAATGTATGAAACAAAAACTATCAACACCTTTGCACAAGAGACAAGTGTTAGTTTGGCTAGCTCAAAAGATATAAAATACACTATGTATGTAATAAAGCACAACGAGAAACTGAAAAGGTAGTATAATGAAATAGTAACACTTAGCTTATGTGGAGTGATGCCCCAGGAAGAAGTATGTAAGGAACCACAATATCTCCCATAGTTATGTATCTATTTTTATGTCCTACATCATGCTTAATATACCACATGAATGCATATGTCTAAAGAATAAAATTTTTATCTTATCAAACCAAACGAATAAATACCATGTATAATGTAAAGTGTAAACAATGTATTCTAGAGAAATAGGTCTCAGAGTTTTTTTTTATATGTGATTTTTAAAACTTTTTTATCATACCATTGTTTAGCTATGTACAAATAGTATAAGGTGCATGAAATAGAAGCTACATGGGGTTATTCTAATTAATTAACTTTCAACATTAATCATTCAATATTATAACAACACATTAATACTTGTAAAAATGTACATGATACAATACAAGCTCACAAATACATGGGATTGAGTACACTTAGCTGATTACATATGATTCTATAATGATCTAGGTGATCTGAATGATGGAACAAGGAAATATGGACATGAAAGTGCTTCACAACTTGAACTCTGTGACCTAAAGATACTCCTACGTAGGAATGTGCGGTATGGGAAGGAGTGTTTGTATTGTCTTGAATTATTTGTATGGTATTGACCTTGCTTAGAATCGTGGCTGTAACTTTCTAGGTTTGTTGCTTGTCTGAATCTATTTTTCACCTTTTTCAGTCATTGTTGATCACAATGTAGGGGCATCTGAATGCTCTACTCAATATTTCAAACCCTAATTGTGGATGAGGAGTTATGAAAAATAAAAATTAGTTGGGTTGTGGGAACCTCTTTACACCACTAACATTATCACTACTAAGAAGATTCCTTAAACCACACATCATTCTCTACCCGTGGTGCCCACTTCCCTTTGACACCTTTTGATGCTTATGTTGATACTTTGTTGATTTATTATAGAAATTACTATGTTTTGTTTAGTATGATGGTTAGATGTTAGATCAGGGATTATTATTGATCGGATTCATTATTATGCATGATTATTACTAGAGACATTTTTTTATACGTGGATGATGATATACTATTTGACATGGAAATATTATAGATGTTTATTTGGACATGTGACATTGGATATTGTGAGTAGACCTAGTATGGAAGATTATTGATGATGATATAGTTGATTAATTAATTGAAAATGATAATGTTGAATTCTTGATGTTGTTGTGATTCATATGTTTAGATGATCTTGAGATGTTGTTTATATCATTTTGGATGTTCTGATATGGCCATAAGGCTGAAGGAGGTATTTGCGTTTTGCAGGTTAAAATATCACAACAATGTCGGGGGACTAGAGACTAACTGGTTGAATTCAACAAGGTCACCATGGCAACTTTTTGTGTGTATGTGTGTGTTGTGTTATGTTAGGGATTCCCATGGGGGGATTTCCATTATATGTGACCATGGGGTTGTGTATTTAGTAATGTGGTTTCTTTATTAATGTTTGCATGTGTTTATTTTGTGATGTGTTACCCTTTTCATTAGTTATTATATGTTGTGTTAATGTTGTGGATAATCATGTGTTAAAATAAATAAATCAATATGTCATAAGAATGTAATTAATGAAATTGTTGATCTTAAATGTAATGTTGTAAGAGTGTGTAAGAAATGTGTAAGGGATATGTAAGAGAATGTAAGGTAGATTTTGGAGTGTGAAACACTTCATCCTCTTGGGAATTCGAATTTTTCCTTGGAGGCTTGTGGGACAAGTTAAACTTGTCTCACACCTCTTAAAATTATTCACCAACCATACCTATGGTTTGGAGGTTAAATTTAGACCTTTTTAATGCATTTTGAAATGAATAATTATAAGTTTTAATTGCACTTCTCTTACATGTTTTAAATTCATTCCTTTTGGGGTATGGGTTATTTTGGAGTGTGTAAGTCAATTTGTCATTTTATTTATTATGTTTAGGTGAACGATGTTGACTTTGATCTTGGGGTTGAGGAAGAATGATGTGGCATCCCACATGGATCCACATCACCTTCTTCTCCTCCCTCTCCTTTAAAATTTGAACTCCTTGCTTGTTGGATGGTTGTTGAAACTTTGCTTATTCCTCTTGGGGTGAATTTTTCTTGCTGTTTTGGAGCCTTGCTTGTGAAAGGAGTTTGGAGTCATTTGCATGCTAGTGTGTTGCTGATTTTGGACTGCATTTTGGCATTGGGAAGCTTGTTGATCTTGGAACAAAATCCATTATGGAGAGGTAGGAACTTGAGCCTTTTGAAAATGTTTCTTTCTCTTGCATGCATGTATGAAATGGTGAATGTTGTTATGTGTGTGTTGGCTGGTTGGGTAGACTGCTTAGGACATGGTGTAGGAGAAGGCTATGGGGATTTAAAATGGGGGGATAAGGGAATGCCAATGGCATCAGTTTTATTATGGAGGAGTTTGGGATTGGGATCCACCATGGAAAAGAAATAGCTTGCATTTCTTACTCTTGGGGGCATAAGGGAGAAACTTTGGGGGCATAAGGAGGAATTTGGGGGCATAAGGATATGTGAGATGGTTTATTTTGGCAGGTTGTATTGGTGGATTCCCATTTCCCATTGGGAGGCATAAGTAGTTCCCCATAGATCCTTGCTCTTGTTGGCTTGCTTGATGAAGCCTCAGTTTTGTTTGCACTTATTTAATGTAGTTGTGAACTACATTCTTCTTGAAATGTGTTTTGAATGTGAAAATGCTGCATGTTTGCTGTGGAAGCCTTCATTTCCATGTGTTGTATTGCATGTCTTATTTCAATATGGTTGGGGCTCGGGGGCTAATGAGAAAGGATGAATTCCCCCTTCTCATTGGATATCTTGGTTTGGTGGAGAGTGTTTCCTTTCCCCCTTCCTTGTTGTGATCAAGATGAAAGGATGAAGAAACTATCATGTTGTTGTTTTTGAGCAAGAGGAATATATAGTTTGACAGTCCCTTCTTTGAGAAAGTTAATTGTAATCCTTCCCAGTTTGGAGTGGATGAATTTTATAGCAATTTGTAATGTGGAGATATTGGTATTGATATTGGAAGACTGAAATGGGAATGTGAAATGTAAAGAAGTTATATTCTACTCTTTGTTTTGAAAGGAAATGTGAAAGGATGTTACATGCATTGCATTTTGTATTTAGAAATCAAATGGAAAAGAGATAAATTGTAAATTTGTTATTGGAAATAAATAAAGGAATGCTCTACCTTCTCATACTTGCATGATTGTGTTGGAATTGAATTGCTGTTGTGAATCAAATCTCTGTTGGAATGAAGAATGCGTATGAAGGAAAAGACAATGTTTTATTCTCTTGAAATGAGTTGAATTTGGAAATCAGGCTTTGTATAATTGCTATTGAATGGTTGACTGAATCAATTGAATGCATTAGACTAGAAAGGAAATGAATTCTCACACTTGGAGGATGGAAAAATGTTTAAGAACCTTTAATGTTGATCTTTGTTTTAATTTCCAAACTTGACAATCAAATTTATCAAAGAAATGAGCAGTTCAAACTTGCACCAAGCAATAAGATATGAAACATTGAAATTTAGATGTAACAAGTCCTAAGGAACTCAAATTGACCTTAACACTTAAGAAAGGACCCTCAAAACTTTATAAAAATCCAATTTGAACTTACACTATTTTGCTATCAAAAGATGGAAAATTATCAATTGCAACTCAATCAACTAAATTGAATCTTGAAACCTCTCTTAAATCCATCCAAGAATAAGTCTCCATGTTTGATTGACATGTTGAGAAAGTAAGAATTCAAAATTGAAAAAAATTTATAAGTTAAAGATTACCAGTTTTCTTTGCAAAACCATGCAGATTGTTTTCATACAAATTACCACTTAAAATTCATCAAATTTCAAAATTGATGACTCCTATGTAAAGAGGGCTTTGAGATATTTCCAGAAAGTCCTCGTTTTCCCAAATTTGAGCTTCCTATCAAAAGTTATGGCCATTTGAAGTTTTACTTCAAATTGGCATTCAAAAATAAAATAAATCTAACTGTTAACTTTAATTTTTGACTTTGGAAAAATTTCCACAAAAAATTCTCGTGGCCCCGCCATCCTGCAACCAATCGGGACCTACGGTGGCACCTCGGAGGGCGGACCAGTTTTAAACTTGTCTTTTTAAAAAAATTTACCTTGGGAAAATTTTCCCACTTTTCCCCGCATCCCCAGCTAGCCCATAGCCAATCACGTGCTGAACATGGCATGATGGAGAGACAGACCCCTTTTGAACTTAAACCTTTTAAGTTTTGGACCTCAAAAAAATTTCCAAATTTATCCTGCATCCCCGCTAACCTGCAACCAATCGCATGCCGACACATGTCTAGGTGGAAGCGCAGGAGGTTTTTGGACTTAGTGTTCTTTGTTCCCCTCTGGAAAAAAATTCATTTTGCCTCCGTGGCCCCGCACTTTTGACATCTTGCCTTTAATTTCCTCCTTCATGCACACGTGGGTCCACACAAGTTTTCTAGAATTTTCTCCCTTTTGGCACAATGCCTTAGGTTTTTCCACCACCCCATCTCCGCGCCTTTCAACATGTGACACATGTCATTTTTGGCGTCGGCATAAGCGCTTGGACCAATTCGGTCCCCTTGCAATTTTGGTGAAAGAGACTTAAAGTCTCAACCCGCTCCGTCGGCCCACCATTTCTCCCAACCAACCAGGGAGTGACATGTGTCTCCCTCACCGGCTCATGGGTGCGTGAATGCATTTTGCACTTTTGTGCCCAAAAAGGAAAAATGCGCCAAGTTTCTCCTGCTCCGCTAACCCATGCAAGGGGGGAATTTATTCCCTAGGCCCGTGGACTCTCCTTGGGAAAATTTCTCCCCTAAAGTCTACCGCTCATATCTTGCAAAATATAAGGAGTTAGGAGGACTTCTTTATATCACCGGAAAGGTGAGAAAATTTCCTATCCAATGGGAATGATTTAGGGAAATTTTGGAAGCATTAAGTATGAGAAAAATCCTATTTAAACTATGAGGCTGCTAGAGAGCAGGCATGGGGGTAAATTACTCCTTGAACCTAACTAAAACATATAATCCTAAAATTTGAACATTGTGAACTTGTTATTAGTTAATGAAGGGAACATATGTAGTGGTACATTGGTCTCGCTCTAGAACCTATTAGTGAAAATTGATGTCTTGCAACCTGGTTGTAGACACTTCAAATAAATAAAAAAATATCCCATAATTTTCTAGCTAACCCTAGGTTGTTTCTTGGGTCGCAAGTGGTTTTTTAAATGGGCACTACACTACCTAACATGGGATATCTAGTTTTAGTGTAATCAGATTTGACATACTTCCTTTGATAAATATTGAATTGAGTTTCTCTCTTCCTAATCTACTTGAGTGAGTGATTTTGATTACTTGTAAATCGGAAGAAATTCCCTAGACCTTAATGGAATATTTAGACTTGTAGATGGTGCTTCCCTAATGAATTTGAAGAGGTATTTTTGGAGTATAGGGAGATTTGGGTTCCTTTTGTGTTAGTTTTTACAATATGAGTCCATAAGAGTAGTAAGTACTAAATGAGGTGAGATTAATTTTTTTATATATGTTTTTGAAGGTGATTTAAGTTATAAAGGATGAATGAGAAGGAGTAAATGACTCAAATAATAATGTGTTAATAGTTAATGTTATTTTGGGATGAAAGTGAGCAAGGTCAAAACCATACGCTAGTGTCAAGAATGTATGGATGTTCTTTCCCTGTTGTATATTTATGACCCTAGACAGAAAGATGAAGTGTGAAGTTTTAAAGATGAAAATTAGAGTTTCTAAATGGATTTCATGCATTCAATTATAAGAAACTATCAATATATGAGTGTGTATGATCAAGAAAGCTAGAAAACAGACCTAGATATGTATTGAATGTGAGTGGGTAAAGTGAACTTGTTTGAGAAAGAGAGTAATGTCAAGGCTTAGCAATTTCAAAGAGTAGAATTACTAAATTTTAGTGTTTACACTTATTCAACCAAGTCATTTTATTCTATAAATAAACATCCAACTCCTCCACTACCTCATCCATATCAATCGTCGAAAAGAAAAATCAAGGTTCTCTATAAATGCTTAGTAGCCTCACAAATCTCCTCTATATAATGACCCCTAATCCTCTCATTGTCATCACAAATTAACCTAACAAATATCTCCCCAAATTCACTCATTGTTACATCATTTAGGAAAATGGTAGGAAAAAGTATGACCAAAAACAAAAATTTATTTGACATATTCCTTCCCATTTCATTGAGAACTTAATCATTTCACTTTGTAGAGAAAGAAAAAAAAAAGATTTAAATATGCATCTTTAGATTCGTTCAACTATTGTAGAGATGGTTTTTCTACTACGACTATATGAACCATACGCCCATTTCAAATTATGCATTATGTTTGTGGGTTTTACATGCTTCTAATGAGTTTTTATAAACTGTTTCATCAATGGTCTAAATAAATATATATGTTAAAAACCATTGGCACAAAATATTGACTTTCCATTTCCCGACATGTTTCAAATGTAACCACCAAGACTCCCACTGGAAACACCTATCAATGTAATTAAACATAGAGAGGTGGGTGTCAAAATTTTGAATCTTCTCCTAGAAATAGTAAGGGGAAAGATTTTAAGATTTGAAATATTATAAGACCACTTTATTATAAACATTTTTAAAATAATTACACTACTTGATAAAATTTAAGAGCCCCTTTTTATAAGACCACCGTTATAATATTAGGTTCTAATTACATAAGTATATAAAATAATAGGAAAGGAAAGGTCCATAATATTTTAAAAACAAATATAAGTAGTTGTGTTAAAATAATACAAATTAATAATTTTAAGGGATTTAAATCATATTTATAAAGGTTTTGAAATCATATTTAATTAAATTTTAAAACATTACATTTTTCCCATACTTTTTGTTATTTATTGGTAAAGGGTTTTGGAGGGACCTTACCCAAGAGTACAACTAAAAGCTCAATAGCCAAGACAGATAATACTGAGAAAAATGAAAAACAAAAATAAGGGGGTCATACCCCAGCATAAAGTAGAAACTAATAAAGTAATATGGTAGGGGCCATCTGCACAACGGGAAGCCCTGCACGAGTAAAACTACAAAACAAAAAAACTGCAACACTACAACAACATCATAACAACATTACACCAAATGCACTAACCATAGATAAACACAAACACTAATTTATGGATTTGTTCTAGACCTTGATAGTAATATAAGTTTCTTGTAAAGATTCAAAGAAGTAGTGATGTTTGGATCCCAATTTGAGGCTTTGAAATTTTTGGCGAGCTTCCCATTCTTCCATGCAGAGGCTGGTGTTCCACTTACATCACAGATTTTTCATATGTGCACTTGCAGGAGGTCAATAACTTCCATGTGGTTGGCTATGAGGTTGTTATGTTTATCTTCTAGAGTTTTGAAATTGGTGGCAAGGGAGTTAAAATCCTCTCTAATGCTTTAGATGGAGTCAATAACCAATTTTTAATGTCAGATTTGAGATGAAAATCCACATCATCTTCTAAAGTTTTCAAAGTCTCATTTTGAAATTTCATTTTTTCCAGTACAGTTTCCTAATCACTAACAATAATAACATCAAGGGAGATACCAAATTCCATGAATTCTTTTCCTTTGTTTCTCCTAAGAAACCTTTTGGGTGGTGGCTCAATATCAGGTTCATGATACGTGGGGTTCTTGGAACTGATATGAGGTTGTTGTGAGGGTGGTGGGGAAAATGGGGGATGAGGATCATTAGCCACGACATCAATAATGTATTGGTGGATGAGATATATGACCCCCTGAAGTAAAGGCACAATCCTTTTATGACCCTGAACCTCCTCAACTAACTTTTCCATAGATTTTAGGATATAGTAAGACAAACTCACCTTGGCCTCATGCTTGAAATGATTTAGCAAAGACCACGATGATGAAGTGGGATTGTAGAAAATCATCCCTCGAGAGTGATATAATGAACCATCATACATGCTACATAATCAAAGATCTTTGGAATTGTGTCATAAATAATTCCTTCCTTCTTAATTTCCAGGTGTTCCCCATCATCTAGGAAGATTTTTTTCCTTAGCTTCTTTATCAAATTCAGTCCTAAAGAACTTATTGTCATCCATGCTAAGCTTGGTTATAAAAGAGATGAAGTGCTCGAGATATTGAAATATTTTCCTCTGTCTTGGATGTTCCTCCCTTTCCAATATTCCACAAATTGGAGAGATTTGTGTTGGTTGTGCCCCTTGATCCTTGGAATAAAATATGGAAAACCCCCAATGTTAAGGGTTTCCCAGAGATCTATATTTTCCTTCTAATAAGGATAAAAAATAGGCTCAACATCGCATGGAGATCCCCCATAGTGAAAATATATGGTGGACATGAAGTGTAGCACCGATAACTTGATTCTGAAACATTATTACCGACAACACGCCAGCAACCTAAAAGCTTGGTAGTTGCATAAATGAACCCCTGAATCCTTCCCCCAATTCTATGTGAAAATAAAAAATCACTCATTTTTAAGGTGAAGGGGCAATAAGGACTTTAAATATCCATCTAATTCAGAAATCCATGCCAAGGATTCCACACGTGAGAGATCCACTAGCTAAGGATTTACATTTGCTTCTTTAATGATGATTTTTCAAGATTCATAAGGGGTGTCATGTAAATCATACCATTCAGTGTACTTATTATTACATACCCCTATATTAGCCAAGATGTTCATTGATTTATTCCCCTCCCTATATACATGTTGAAACATGATGTTAATACCATTACATACAGAAAGGGATTCATTGATAAAATCACTTATGCTTCTACTATGAATTTGGGTCTTAGAAATATTATTGATAATGTTCATTGAGTCACCTTCCATAATGATGTTAGCCACTTTGAGGTTCCTAGCAATTTTGATTCCCTAGAGGGCTACAAGGGCTTCTGAGTATTGGTTGGTTTGTTTTCCCATAGAACCTGCATAAGTGGAAATGAGGTGACCCAAATGATTTCTAATAAGACCACCACCACCTACTGTCGTAGGATTTCCATTAGAAGCACCATTGAAGTTCGATTATGCCAACCTTTTAGAGGGTAAATACACCGCACACCTATCAATTTTGGAGGGAGAAACTGTTAATTGCTTGAGTATTGATGATCAATTCCATCTCATATTTTTCCTCATCTTGGGGATACAAAGCTTTTTTAGGTGGCTTAAATTTTTGGATGTTTTCTTTAGCAACCACAACAATTTCATTCAGGATACTTTTGATGGTTTTATTGGTTCCCCTAAAAATTATAGAGTTGCAAGCCTTCCATATCCTCCATATGGTGTGGGGAAAATGATCCTCCAAAATATGTGAAGAAGAGCATGCTTGAAAGGAGGCTTCCATTGAAGCCATGCTTGAATAATGTCTTCCAGGAAAGACCAATTGACACCAAACCTTTTAAAGATGAGCTTCCATAGGGCCATGGCCACTGGGAAATGAAGCAGGAGGTGTTGAATGGTTTCATTATCCTTTTTGCAGTGGTAACATCTATTAGGCATGGTAGACCCCCTCTTGATAAGGTTATCAATGGTGAGGATACCTTTATTAAGAACAAACCAGAGAAACTGGTTAATCTTAGGAGTAATATCTTTGAGCCAAATCCTACTCTAAGGAAATATGTTATTTTTTCCATACTTTAATGGTCACACACACAAACATAAAGCTTACACGTTATAAAAATAATGAGAATAATAAATGGATAAATAAATTTTAAAATATTGAATGAAATCATTTGTAATATGTTAGTGAAATTTATAATAATAATTTGAAATTCTCTTTCTAAAAATGCTTCATTTTTATAACATTTGAAAGTCTCATCCTAAAAATAATATACATATCTTATTTAAACAAATATTTATATGCTTATTAGTTATCAAAATATTTATTTTATTTTAAAAATGATCTTATATGAAGATTAATCTTGTACCAAAAATGGGGTGACCACCTGATGAACTCCAGGTGGGGCCCTTAGCCTGTAGAGCCAACAACCCAGGTTCAAACCTAGCCCCCAAGATTTCATATCTTGATTTACCCATGGCATGTGGAGTGGGGTATTTGCATGTCACCTAGGGGGTACATCCTAGTCTAAATTTTTAGGGGATGATCCCGTGGTGAACCCGGTGGAGCCCTTAGCACAGTAGAGCCAACAACGCAGTTCAAACCTAGCCCCTAGGATTTCATATCCTAATTTACTTGTGGCATGTGGAGTGGGGTATTTACATGTTGCCTAGGGGGTACATCCCTAATATAAAATTTTCTAACAAACCGGGTTCAAACCTAGCCCCCAGGATTTCATATCCTGATTTACCCATGGCATGTGGAGTGGGGTATTTGCATGTCGCCTAGGGGGTACATCCCTAGCCTAAATTTTAGGGGATGACCATGTGGTGAACTGGTGGGGCGCTTAGCCTGTAGAGCCAACAACCTGTGTTCAAACCTATCCCCAAGATTACATATCCTAATTTACCCATGGCATGTGGAGTGGGCTATTTACATGTCGCTTAGGGGGTACATCCCTAGTATAAATTTTTGGGGATTACCTTGTGGTGAATTGGTGGGGCCCTTAGCCTATAGAGTCAATAACCTAGGTTCAAACCTAGCCCCCAGGATTACATATCATGATTTACCCATGGCATGTGGAGTGGGGTATTTGCATGTCACCTAGGGGGTACATCCCTAGTATAAATTTTAGAATATTTAGGGCGAGATGAAGAGAAAGAGTGTAAACCCAACGACTAAGAAGGAGGTCGATTACAGAAACATAATGCTACACAGGTCAAGAGGGGAACAACGAATGGTTTTGGATACATTTTTGGGGGTCACCGGTTGGTGGTGGAGTGATGGATCAAGCTGGATGAGATAAGAAGGAGCCGTACCCTAACCCTAGGGCTCCAAAAACAACTGCGTATCGATTTGGAGCGGGTGGTCGTGGAAAGGATGGTAGTAGGAATTAGGGGGCTATAGATTCATAAAATTATGGCTTGGTGCATCCCTAGAAGGTTACCTCCTTTAAAGATGTACTTGAAAACAAGGGTAACCGATCCTCGGAAGAATAAATCAAATAACCAGAGACCTATCTAGTCGACACAGGCAAGGATATTCCTTCGCTCACCATAGAAAATCTAGAAGTTGAAGAATATTTCAAAACCTTATCACAAGATGTAGTTGTTAGAAGGTTTAATGGTTTTTGGCCTTCCTCCTTAGCCATATATCAATGGGTTTTCAAAATTGGACTAGTAAATGTGAAATATCTCTCTATTCCAAAGGCTTTTTATTTGTCTAGTTTAGGAATCTAAAGATTACCGGTGTTATTTGAATGAGATGGTCCTTGGTTCTGGGGACATGTAGGTTTATTTATCACTCTATGGTTCCCGATTTCGATCTCAATACCTTTTCAAAGTGGCCAAAACAACAGATTTGGTTTAGGCTTCCTAACCTCCCCTTACATCCGTGGTATACCTTGTATGATATCGAGAATGTTCTGGAAAAATTATAAAAGTGGACACAGACAGAACACATTTGGGTTTGTGTTCATTTTCCTGAATTTGTGTTGAAATTGATTTAAGCAAAGGAATACCTGATCAAATCAATCTTAAATTTGGTGATTTTCAGCATACCCAGGTCTTAGACTATGAGAATACTGCATTTTGGTGTAGATTATGTAGAAATATGGGCCATTTTCCAGCTTCATGTCCCTTCAATAAGAATCAGAAATCTAAAAAAATGGATCAACATCTTCGAGTGGATGGGGTTTTGTAAACCCAAATTTGGTATCTGCATCAAATTTTAAAGATAATCTAAATAATTTTACCTCCGACGGTAAAATTGTTATAGAGAAGAATGATACAGAGATGGGATTTCAAGAAAATCACCTAGTTATAGGTGGTTTGAAAAGGGGACATACTTCAAAGTTTGGAATCGAGTAGGATTCAGTGTTGGAAAATTTGATGGCTTCGGTGAATCCCAGTGACCTTGCACTGGTTATTTCATCTGATCTAGGAAAATGGAAAGAGGTAAAGAAGTGGAAAAATAAAAAAGGACACATGGGCAACATTGATGATTATTTTCCATCCCAGGGTGGGAAGTAATTTTAGGATAATTTTATCTTTGTTAAGCTGGTAGGCAGCTATTGTTGTTTTGGCTTTTGTAGCCCTTTTGTTTTCCTAAGGATTTGGCCTCATCTTAATGAATAGGGAACGGGTCCCTTCAACCTGCCTTATCAATAAAAAAATATTATACCAAAAATAAGAAACTAATCCTAAAACAACACCTTGAATTATTCTATTAAATTTAGAAATAAAAGGTCCTAGTTGGAATTTGATTTTCAACATTGGACTTTTTAAAAGATCATTTCGATGGTCTAAAAATTGTATGTATTTCAATTGTTATTCAAAATTTATTATGCACTTTAAAATAATATTTATTGAATCAAAATAATATTTAATGGATAAAAATAATATTTTATGTACCAAATATTAAAAATTAAAATATATAAAGTAATTTACAATATAAATTTAAAAGTTTTACTTTACTGCTCTTGGATGGAGTGTGTTGTGGATGCTTGCTCTAATGAAATAAAATTTTAATTTCTGTTGTAATTCGACCATCAGAGGTACACCTACGGGCTACAATGGTGTTGTGACTAGTCTATCATCACTTTGGTTCTCAAGCTATTCCTAAAGATTCTGTGAGCCTAGTGTTGAACAAGCTACTAGAGTTACCCAAGAAAGGTACATGGTTTAGGATTTTCAAGAAACACCATGAAAAATATGTGGACCCCAAAAGTCTAGGACTATCCCCTAATTTCTCGTTTTTCACTATTTCCAAGGATTCCCAAGGAATCTCTCACATTCAAATCCTGGAGGCTAGCTTACAATGGGTGATTCAAAAAAACTAGATGGCATTGGCTGGTAAGTTCCTTGGACCTCATCCTAATATAACTAATTTTAGGAAATGGGCTATATAAAAATGGAAACCCTTGGTAGATATTAACATCTATTCTATGGCTAATGGGTTCTTCCTTTTCAAATTTAACCTTCATGAGGATCTATGTGTGGTTTCTACCGTAGGTCCCTAATGCATCAAGAACATGGGTCTATTCATCAAAAAGTGGTACACAAGATTTAACTCACCATCGAGAACATTCACACCATTCCTTTATGGTGTAGACTCCTTGGCCTACCATTACAGATTCACAGGATGATGAGACTTTTCTTAACATTTCTAGATGTATTGGCTCTCCCATTAGCCATGATGAATCAACAAGGAACAAATCTAGGTTATTTTGTACTAGATTTTGAGTTTCTTCATAAATGGATTAACAGCTACTAGACCATGTAATGTTACAAACTAATTCTTCCATCTGGAAACAAACTATTGAGTATGAATCATTCCATATGTGATGCACTAAATGTCACAAACTCGGGCCACTACACTACAAAATTCCCTAATGTTAACACCTGAAAGCGAAAAATAGAAAGAAAGGGGTTGAATCTTTAATGAATGATAAAACCTAGGTGGAAAATAGAAAGAAAGGGATTGAATATTCAATGAATGAAAAACCCAGATGGTAAAGAGAAAGATAGGGACTAATTTGTAATGAAGGAGAAAGATTGTAATCTGATTGAAAAGGCTTCAATGAGAAAAGATAGAATCCATATCCCTAGCTCTCTGGCGATCACCTTAGAAAAATAAGGGTGGATTTAGAACTTCATACAAGAAGCCACCCGTTTCCAAACTCAATGGATTCCCAAAAATTTGTAACCCAAGATCCAAATTAAGGAGGATGAGTCTAATGATAAGCTAGTAAATTTACTCCTTCAAGTGGATGAGAGAAGAGAGAAGGTTTCTATTTTTTAACCCAAAAGTTGGAACAATCGACATTACCAGAGAGGATATTAACCTAGAAAAGGACAAGTAATGTGAAATACATATCTTTCTCAACACCCTTAGAGGTTTGTGACATTAACCATGTTTCATATACCATCCCGAGAAGATCCTATTAATGATGCAAATGGAACACCAAGCTCTGGGTAATTCAGATCGGAGGGTAAGAGCAACCCACAAGTTTTTGTCAATCACCAAGCAATGAACAATCTAGAGTGTATGACACTAATAACCTAAAGGAATGTCTCGTAGCCTTATAAGGATGTCACCACTATTGAATCATAGCCAAAAGAGTCTCAAGATAACATAATTTCTTCAATAGAGATTAAATCTATCTTGGTGGGAGGTAACACTCTGTAGAAGCCTCTACACAATCAAGCTTAATGGAAACATTGCAGAAAATCTTCAAGTTGTTTCTACAAATAAAATAGCTAAAGAAGAAGGGGAAATTACACTAGAAAAAATCCATATTCTAGCTAACAAAACTAACTCTCTAGCCCCTAGTAAACTAACTAAATATTTATTGCGTAAAAATAAAGTTTTCGAGGGGATCCTGTTGTTTTGTATTTTGACAAAAGGAAATCACCCCAGTAACTAGGAAACATCCAAATTGAGATTCACTAGGTATTCAAAGAAAAATTCAATTACAGGGCTAATACCTCTAAAGGAAGGCCTTCAAACAATGACCAGAGGAAGAGAGAAACTGATAAAAGTATTACAGATGGAACCCAATCCACACTGGACCATCTGAACAATCCTCTCCCCATCACTTCATAGATGAAAATTGTTTCTTGGAACATAAGGGGTCTCAATGGAGGGAAAGTAGAGGACTTTTATGGAGTTAATAAAAACCAATAGACCCATCATTTTTGTTATCCAAGAAACAAAGATGAGCTTTGTTTCTATGAACAATTGTAAAAACTTCATTTGGAAAAAAGTTGATATTGCTAGTGTGGACTCTAGAGGTGCCTCTGGAGGTATTTCCTTACTTTGGGACCCTACTAAATTAACAAGGAAGAATATTTTATCTACTTCTAATCACCTTTTTGTGGATTTCCATATAAATTATAATGCTTTGACCTGGATCTTATCTAATATTTATGTTCCCAACACTCGCATGGTCGAAGAACTCTTTGGAAGGAGTTAAAGAACTTTGGAGCTAATTTTGGATATCTACACTAGATGATTATGGGGGACTTCAATAATCCTCTCACTCCTGCTGAAAAAAAAGGTGGATCCTCTTATTTTAATGAAGGTATGGATGATCTCGATAACTTCATTACTTCTTCTAATCTTATAGATCTTGATATTCAAGGAAATCCCTTCACTTGGTCTTATAGAAGACTTAGAGAGAACCATATTCAAGTCAGGATAGATAGGACCCTCATTTCTATGGATTGGATGTTTAATTAAAGCTTCCAACTTTCCTCTTTACCTATAATTTGTTCAGATCATAACCCCATTGTTCTAAACATGCTAGATCTTGAGAATAAAACTCACTCCTCTTTTAAATTTTAGAAAATGTGGCTTGATCATCCCGAGATAAGGGACAGAGTCAAAGAGTGGTAGAGTATTGAATTTGAGGGGACTTCTCAGTTTAAATTCATCCAGAATCTTAAGAATGTGAAAAAGAAGGTTAAAATATGGAACAAGACAGTCTTTGGGAATTTTTCTTATAAAAAACAGTGAAGGATGAGATTTTTGCATTGGAAGAAAGGGTTGTTGTTAAGGGAATGTCTTCAGAGGATTATTTTCTTGAGAAAAATCTCTTATCTGAGTTCCAAAATATTTGTGTGAGGGAAGAATCTTACTTGAGAAAAAATTCTAGAGCCCTTTAGTTGAAAGAAGGGGATAGGAACAAAAAATTATTTCACATGACAACCCTTAAACATAGAGCTCATAACAAGATTTCTGAAGTTTCCCTAGCTGATGGGTCAGTCACTTCCAATATGGATATCATCAAAGCTGAAGCTTTGGCCTTCTATAAAAATATGTTAAATGAAAATACTTAGATCTTTGCAGATGCAACCACTACTTTGTTGGAGGCTATCCCCAGCAATATTTCTCCAATGGAAGACTTCCTCAACCTCACTAAGCCTGTGACTATTGAGGAACTTCAAAAATTGGTTTTCTCCCTTGAAGGAGATAAGTCCCCTAAATCTGATGGCTTCTCAACTAATTTCTATCATAAATTTTGGGACATCTTCTCTGGAGATCTCCTCAAAGTGGTTAACAAGTTTTTTAGAACTAGTAAGCTTCTCAAAGAGATCAATAATACTTTTATTGTTTTTTTCCTTAAAAACTAGGTGCCAAGGAATTCAATCATTTCATGTATATAATCCTTGCTTATGTTCTCTACAATATCTTCACTAAGATAATGGCCATCCAGATTCATCCTCTCCTTCTTGATTTTATATCCAAGTAGCAGGGTGGCTTTGTCAAAGGTAGGCTTATTCAAGATGGTGTGGTGATGGTACATGAGATTATACATTCTATGGAGAAAAGTAAAAAGGTTGGGTTGGTTGTTAAATTAGACATGAATAAGGCCTTTTATTGATTCTCTTGGAATTTTCTTGAAAATTTTATTGAGAAATTTGGATTTTCTTCCCATTTTAGAAAGATCATCTACTCATATATTTCTACTCGTAGGTTCTCTATCATTGTTAATGGAGCTTCAATGGTTTTTTTCTAATAACAGAGGAATTTGAAAGTGGGACCCTATCTCCCCTCTCCTATTCATTATCATGGTAGATACACTCAGTTGCTCCATTACTAGAGCTATTTATTTGGATTATCTCAAAGGATTTCAACCTTAAACCTTTGGGATCACTATCTCTCATCAAAAATTTTCTCAATGAAATTATCTTTACACTACTTGGCTTAGTCCTTGAAGCTAAAACTATGAAGTATATTCTTAAGCTTTATGAAGATGCATTGGTCCAACAAATTATTTTCTAAAAGAGTCATCTCTATTTTTTCAAAACTCCTTTCAAGTAGGAAGTAGAATATTGCCCAAATTCTAGGCTATGAGATCAAATCTCTCCCTACAACCTATATTGGCCTTCTTCTTGAGTACTAATAAGATATCTATGAATTTTTGGAACTCTTTTCTTGACAAGTTTCAAAAAATATTGTGGGTTGGAAGGGTACTGTACTTTCTAGTGCTAGAAAATGTATTCTCATTAAAATAACACATAACCTCCAAATTTATATCATGTCTTTGTTTTTCATCCCTTCATTGTTATTATTGACAAAATTGAGAGAATACAAAAACACTTTATATGGATAGGAACAGAAAGCAGAAAAACATATTCCATTTGGTTTCTTGGGACAAAGTTTGTACTCATAAGAAGATGGGTGGACTTGGAATCAAAAATATTAAAATGGGTGGACTTTAAGGGATTAAAAATTAATAATTACTAGGAACAACTTCAATAAATCCTCTCTCGCAAAAACATGGGAATAAGGTCAGAGACTACATGACTTGTGTTGATGGTATGCTTTAATGGAAGGTTCTGCACACTGATAGGCCCACCTTTAGAAGCCTTATTGATGGAATTCACATAATTATCTCTAATATCTAGATTATCCAAACTCATGCTAGAGATGAATTTATTTGGGTTGACTCTTTTGATGGTTCCTACTCTATCAACTCAGGATATCAGGTTTTCTCTGGTGAAGTTAGTTGTGATTTTAATGGGGAAACATTTGGCATAAAGAGCTTACCCCCAAAATTAATCACTTTTTTATGGCAGGTTCTCAAAATAAAAATCTTACTATTGACAATCTAATCAAGAGGGGCTCCACCTTTCCTAATAGATGTTATCTTTGTAGGGAAGAAGCTGAAACTATTCATCATCTCCTTCTTCACTACCCTTTTTCTTCTAGTATATGAGAGCTCATCCTTACTAGATTTGAGGTTTTTGAACCTTCCCGAAGACATTTTGTATGCTTAGGAGCAAAGTGGTATCCTCCTTTCAAACATAGCATACTCGAAAGATCACGAAGTCTTACTTTCCCCATGTCATTTGGAGAATTTGGAAAGCTAAAAACTCCCTCATCTTTAGGAATTCTAAATGCATTAGAAAAATACTTCTGAAAGAGATTACCATTGATATTAAAGAAAATATTTTGAAATTCAAACCTCCTAAGAACCAAAGTTTTCCTAAAAGTGAGGAGAGAATTATGTTTAATTAGAGCATATATTTGGAGAACATGTAAGTAAGACCTACCACTATTGATGGATCACTTGCTTAAATGGATCCCCCAACTAGTTAATTGTGCAAAATCAACTTTTATGGTGCCTCCAAGGGAAACCTTGGAGTAGCGAGTAGAGGTAGGATTATCATAAATTAGTTTGGAAATATTATTATAGCTTATGTTGGTCTTATGGGGTCCCAAACCAATCACTATGCAGAGGCTCTAGCTACATTATGGGGGCTAAGAGAAGATAAAAAGCATAAAATATACAAGCTCATGATTTAAGGTGGTGCTTAGTGTGAAATCACGTAACCCCCAAATGAATTGTCGATCTACTTTTCTAAGGAAGATTCATTTGATGTGATTGTATAACATTGAGCTTTTCCCAAAGTGTGGGACCTTATAGAACCAAAAAATATCTCTAGATTAAAGGTTGGTTCCTATTCCTTTGTTTAGGTGCATGCATGAAAATTTGTAGAGGGTCTATTCCTAAGCCTAATCTAAGTTTTACCAAGGAGACGGGGATAAAAAGAATACAGGAAATCAAACTAAGCTATAAGGTGATGCACTTTGTTGATGGACACAAACCAAAAAAATGCATATAATAACCAAGCAAAGACAACTAGATCTATAATGAAAGACCATATGAAAGAAAAGGAGACAAGAAAGGATCTAAAATTGATCACAGACGTGTTTTATTGCTCTGTAGATTGATACAATGCATTACAGATGGCCAGGAGGTAGGAAATGTATTACAATTATGAAGGGAGGTCTGATAATCCATGAGTTCCTTTTCCAAAAGAAAGGGAGCCTACTGAACGAGAGAGAATGTCCAACCCTTTACAATGAGTCCCAAACTTGTATTTATAGACCTAATTACGAGAGAAGAAAGAAATAGAGAGAAGAAAAATAAAAAACGGGTTAAAGCTCAACTCTTTACTATTAATGTCTCCTATAAAATATTCCCCCAAATCTACCTTGATTGCATCAATCTCTGGTTTGGCACCTCGAAGGAGGAAACGGCAGAGCAGATTGAATCGATGATCTGTTATTGGGGCGAGATGGATCTCGTATTAATGGCCCTGAAGACGTTTTCTCCATTTTCCTTTACCTAACCTCTCCAAAATTAAAGCTTCAGATCTCCAAGGCATGGGTGAAGCCGAGATCTTTCCAACGGTGTTAGATTTGTAATATTTTGACCCCTGAGTCGAAAGATATGCCCCTTTAAAGTTTGTATCAGGTCTGTACAAAAGGGCTGGAAAACTAGTTTAAAAAATGGGCTTCCTTTAGACCTTTGGGACACGTGGAGGGCTGGCACTTGTCTGAAGGTGGCCTCTATATTTTTCTCTTGGAAAGGTGTAGGGTTGACATGTGGATTCCTCTGCTATCCTACTCACTTTATTTCTTTCTCAAATAAGTTATTTTCTTAGAGGGGTCATATTCCTTGTCTGGGGACACGCGGTGGTTTAACGCTTGTTTGAGAACCCTTTCTCTGATTCACCCTTGAGTTAGCGCCATTCCGACACTTGGCACTCTCTGTCGGTCTGCCACTATGCATTGACTATTCAACTTGAATCTGTTCCCTTTGAAGAGACTGGATGCGTGGAGGCTCTGCACTCGTTGAAACTCTCGATCAAGATTTTCCCCTTGAAGGAGCATCAATTTGACACTTGGAAGCCTCCGTAGGATTTAGAATTTTTAATGACCTTTACCTTACCTTTTCATACCCTAGGCTACATGGCAAGTTGGCGCTTGTTTGGGCCTCTGCATTTGGATTCAACTTTGGAGATGTGCCGCTCCGACTTGTGGCTCTCTCTACTATTACTTCTATACTTAACCCCTTTTGAGGCCTGCCCTGTCCCTCTTTTGACCTTTGTTGACCATTTTCTACGTGGAGGGCTAGCACAAGTATGAGTCTTCACCTTAAGCTCCCATCTTGGATTTATGCCAAGCCCAAACCTGGCACTTTCCTGTCTAGCTGAAGACTTTCAATGGCCGCACAACTTTTGGGGCACTTGACGTATGGAAGCTCCGGCACTCGCTTGTGATTCCTTTCTTGGAATAACCCTTGGAGAAGCATCATTCTGATGTGTGGCTCTTTTCACAACATCCTCCATACTTAGCTGATTTTTGGGCTCATTCCAAACTATTTTGAGCCCAAGGACTCCGAATCTTTGCCATTTCTACCTTTAATTTCTCCTAGCTTCTTTGACATTGTTCCTCCTCCTCTAACCCTGTTGTTCTATTTTTGAGCCTACTTGAAACTTGTAGAATGGATTTAAGGCCTGGATCCAATCGATAGAGCCATATTTTGGATTCTTCTACGTAGGGTTACTTGACCTTCGCAGCCCCGCCACTTCCATTATAGAGTCCCTCTACAATCTGTTTATAGGATCTGAACATGATTTCTTAGGTCCTTTCAGTGCGGGGTTGTTCTGATCCAATATTTTTCCCCGAGGGGGAAATATGGATAATAATTTGGTGACTTACAGGGGTATCTGCCTGCTAGATAAAGAGACCAATTTCCTTGTTGTATTTGTTGGGTATGGAGTTGAGAATGATGGTCTAATACTGATTCTACCTTTGATTCACGAGCCCAACTATTTGCACTCTCAATCTTCATAAGAAATCTTGAAACAATGGTTTCGAAAGTTTATTTTTTTTACTTGAGGCTTCATTTGTTTCTTACGAATGAGTTATACAAGAGCAAAAAAACAACACCACAACTATATAAAAAATTTGAAATCATACATGCTCCAATTAGGACTGCAGTGTGCAAAGCACTTAGGGAAAAGAAACCTAAACTACAACAAGACAATGTGGATAAGAACTTAGAGGAATGAAAAACTAAACTAATATATACAAGGTGAGAACTTCCCTTCTAGTAATAGTGCTTAAGATAGATTCCATTCACTGGAATCTGTAAGTCTTCACCATCCAAGGTGGAAAATTGGAAAGCATTGCTACTTTTACATCATGTGACCATGTAAGGGCCACTCTAAATGGAATCAAACTTGGAATGCATTCCCGCTTTTCTCGATCTGCATCCCATTTTAAAACTAGGTCTCCCTCCCAGAAGGTCCTTGCTCTTGCCTTCTTGTCAAAGCATCTCTTGATTGAAGCTTGATCCTTCTCTATTGTTTGAAGCACATGTTATTTGGTCTCTTCCAATTCCATCAATTCTTGCATACCCGCATCCATTGGTTCAAACTCGTACACCTCCAGCTACTTCTTCATGAGTTCCAATGCTGGCAATTCAAGTGATATAGGCAACACTTCCTCTTTCCCATAGACAATTTTGAATGGAGAGTTACCCGTAGACCTCTTGGGTGTTGTCTCTATCAATCCACAAGGATGATTTGAGTTTCATGTGCCAAGTTCTTTGATTTTCATCCGAGTTCTTCTAATAATCTTTAGGAGGTTCTTGTTTGTAGTATCTCGCTTGGCCATTACCCTAAGGGTTATAATTTGATGAAGTCGTTAGGTAAATCCCATTCCTCATGGCCCATCCTATGATTTTGGAACCTATGAATTTCAATGAATTGTATGATATAATGGTGGTTGCACTCAATCTGGTCACTATCCCTTCATAGAAATATAATATCTGGACTCATTAGCCTCTCTAAGTGCCACTTCCTCCGTCCACTTGGTAAAATAGTTTTTCACTATCATAATCCATTTGTGGCCTTGGCTCGAATTTGGATTGATGACCCCGATGAAGTCTAATCCCCATTCCATGAATGTTCAATCTACTGAAATTGGATGCAATGGTAATGCTGCTAGCTTTTCCTTGCCTCTGAAGAACACACAGTTCTTGCACTTTTTGATCCATGCATAACAGTCACTAAACACCATGGGCCAATAATAACCCACCTTCATGATCTTGAGTGCCATCACTTATGGATAAAACTTGCCTCTAGCTGCTTCGTCATGGAACTCTTGTAACACTCTCTCAACTTGATTTGTCCTAATGCACCTTAACAAAATGCCATTGATGTCCCTTTTGAACAAGACATCGTTAATAAGTACATATGGGATGGCCTGTAGTCTAAAGTGTCTCCTTTTTGTTTTATTCATTTCTGGAGGACATAGGCCTATTTGAAGGAAGTGCACCATGTTTTGAGTCCAATAAGAAGTAGGCACATCCTCATTTTCTTTGTCTTGACTATCATGTAGGGTCAAAACAACTTATTTTTCATCACTTGCTTCTTCTTGTCTACCTGAGGCCAACTTCTCATACAATACCTTCCCATAAACTAGCTTGGTGACCTTGATCTCAATGTCATACTATATGACATGAGCGATCCACCTTGCACACTTTTCATTCAGATCCTTGCTTTGAGAAGGAAGTCTTTAACCCCTGCATGGGAGACCAACAATCAGATTTTGTTGTTTGAAACCAAATGCTTAAAATTCTTCAATCCTCTGATCACTACTAGGACTCTTTTCGATGAAAGAGTACTTCACTTCATAATCTTCTAGACCCTGGCTGAAGAAAGCAATTAGTTTCTCTATATCCCCTTTATTCTCATTGTAATAGGATTGTAAAAATTGTATCACTTTGCCGGGTTAGGAAATAAGAGATAAAATATGCGGAATAATCCTTCACAAAATCGTAATGAGAGAAATTAATATGTAAAAATTATTACAGATCTCTAATAAAATTACGTAATAAAATAACACAACATAAAGAGATAGTATTTAACATGGTTCACCCAATTTGGGCTATATCCACCAAGAATCACTTGCTCAAATTTTATTACAAGCCACCGCTCTCTTAATACAATACCTAGATCTATTTGGAGATATGCTCAAAAAACTCTATGAAATTCACACCTGAATTCAAAAAACATCTGCAATACTACATATACCTACCATATGCATAAAAACCATATAAGTAGACAATTGCTTAAGTAGTTTTACAAAACCATGGGTATTAAAACCATGGGCCAAAACCGTCCCATAAACCTATGGGTCAAAAATCCTGCCCATATGAGAAAAGCACGTTTCTTGATATATCAAGCACATTTTAAGGCCAAAAAATTTTTGAGGGTTACACCCCCGAACCCATGCTACTAGGGGTGCCGCCCCCGGACCCCTGCTTACGGCCCAGCCTAACCCCAAACCCCAGCGAGACAACTATGGAAAGTGTACAGTACTCTTAATGTGTAGTCTTTAACACTTTCTCACATGAAAACAAACTTCACGACCTAATAATCTCCTACTTGAGACTAGTTTTCCTCTGAGAAAGCTTCTCAACCCTTCACTGGTTTCCATGAAGACCATGCAAAGTTGAACACAGCTTCATTTTTTCCGTTGTGACCATTTGGTCATCATGTTTGCAGATTTTGACTGGTATGGATCTTCTCTATCTTCAACTTCTCTTCTTCCGAATTTGTCCTGATGAAATGGTACCTTAACCGTATATGCTTCATGCTAGAGTGGAAAACAAAGTTCTTAGCTAGGTGTATAGCACTCTGACTATCACTATGCATCTTTCCTTCCTCCTACTTATACCCCAACTCCTCAAGTAATTTTGGTAACCAAATCATTTCTTTGATTGCCTCTGTGGTAGCAACATACTCAGCCTCTGTGGTTGACAAAGCCACTAGCTTCTGTAGTCATGAAATCTAGCTCACTGTTGTCCCACCTATAGTGTAAACATAACCTATCGTGCTCCTCTTGCTGTCTATATCTCCAGCCATATCTAAATCTACATAACCACACAAAGTGGTGTCTGATCCATTGTAGCACAAAAATGTCCCCATGGTCCCTCTCAAATATCAAGGATCCACTTTACTACTTGCCAATGATCTCTACCTAGATCACTCATAAATCTACTCACCGCTCCCATTACATGGGAAATATCAAGCCTAGTGCACACCATGACATACATCAAACTGCCAACCATTGATAAGTAAGGTACCTTGGACATCTAGTTTCTCTCCTGCTCTGTCTTGGGACACTACTCCTTTGATAACTTGAAATGGCCTGCTAAAGGAGTCCCAACCGGTTTAGCATCCTGCATATTAAACCTCTCTAAGACCTTCTTAATGTACTCTTCTTGAGATAAAGTTAGCTTCCGTTCCTTCCTATCCCAAGATATCCTCATACCAAGGATTTGTTTGGCTGCCCCAAAATCCTTCATAGCAAAGGATTCACTTAGTTGTTTCTTGAGTACTTTTATTTCCTGCATGTTTTTACCTACAACCAACATGTCATCCACATACAGACATAGGATAATATAACTGCCATCCTCAAATTTCTTTATATACATGCAATGGTTAGAATGACATCTAATATAACCTTGTTCCATCATGAAGCTATCAAATTTATTATACCATTGACGTGGAGCTTGTTTCAAGCCATACAAGCTCTTCTTCAATTTGCACACCATCTCCTCTTTACCTTTGACCTCATAGCCCTTTGGTTGCTGCATATATAGTTCCTCCTCCAAATCACCATGGATAAATACAGTTTTTACATCAAGTTGCTCTAAGTGCAAGTATTCTGCTACAACTATTCCAAGAATAGTTCTAATAGAATTCATTTTTACTATAGGAGAAAAAATCTCATCAAAATCTATACCTTTTTCTATGCAAACCCCTTGACCACCAACCGGGCCTTGTATCTTTTCTTTCCTCCTTCCTCTTTGACTCTAAACACCCACTTATTCTATAATTATCTTTTCCTTCGGGTAGTTTCACCAAATCCCATGTCTGGTTCTCCATGAGAGCCTGATGCTCCTCATCCATGGCTTGCTCCCACTTCTTCCTGGCATCTACCTGCATTGCTTCATCAAATCTCTCTAGCTCTCCACTATCAGTGAGTAATAAATAATAAAGAGAAGGAGAAATTTTTTTAGGTTATCTTCTTACCCTAGAAGACCTCCTCAATATAGGAGTTTGGGGTTCTGATGAGGAGGTTCCTAAACCGATTCACGTGTCACTTTTCCATCCGGAAGATTCTCTACCACTACATATTCTTTCTTGGATTCTTCTCTATTTTCCTACAACTACTACTTATACATGACTTTCTCATTAAAGACCACATCCCTAGATTGAATGATTTTCTTGTCCTTAATAATCCAACATTTATAT